>CM022300.1:112374660-112974660 GCA_011799875.1 Thinopyrum elongatum
AGTGCGAGGCCGAGCAGGGGGGTCGTGACCCGACCCTCCTCCCCTCCACCCTGCGAGGCCGAGCCTGGAACGAGTCGGAGCAGGCGACGACGCGGCGTGCCACAGCGTCGCATACGGAGGCGAGTCCGTCACACCCCGTCGCCCCACTATCTATCTTAGGGGTGTGGCTCTGGGGTTGCATGCGTACTTGGTTTGGAAAACAGAATAGCCGCATTGCGCATGTCAACCAAGCGCACTGCGTGCATTAGCGCGAGGCCGTGTAGGGGGGAAGGGGGGGTCGTGACCCCCTCCCCTCTTCCCTGCAAGGCCGAGGCTTGAACGAGCCGGAGCAGGCGACGACGCGGCGTGCCGCGGCGTCGCAAGCAGAGGCGAGTCCGTCACACCTCGTCGCCCCACTATCTATCTTAGGGGTGTGGCTCTGGGGTTGCGTGTGTGCTTGGGTTGGAAAACAGAATAGCCGCACTGCGCCTGTCAACCAAGCGCACTACGTGCGTTAGTGCGAGGCCAAGCAGGGGGGTGGGGGTCGTGACCCCCCCCCCTCCCCTCCCCCCTGCGAGGTCGAGCCTGGAACGAGCCTCCTCCAAATCCTCCCTTTACCTTCATATGCAAATGTTTTACATTCCGCTGCTATACTCTTAGACTTGCATTGTGTAGGTTGATTGTTGACTTGTGCCAAGTTGCTAAAATCTGCCAAGACTTAAAATTGGGAAAAGGCTAGTTTTTATTTGGTCAAGTAGTCTAACACCCCCTCTAGACATACTTTCGATCCTACAAGTGGTATCAGAGCTTTGGTCTCCATTGCCTTGATTTCCATGCTTTTGGTGATCATAGCCTTGGTTTCACAACCTAGGAGAGTATGGCGTCTAGGAGGAAATTACCACCGTAGAGGTCCTATTTGATGGTACTAATTTTGCTAGTTGGAGCATAAGATGAAAATGCATATCTTGGACATAACCCCGCCGTTTGGGCTATGTGTTGTATTGGTTTGCAAGGTGAATTCTTGATGGGAGAGAACAAACTGTTGAAGTTACCGCGGAAGAGTTGAAGATGTTGCAAACAATGCTCAAGCTTGTGATATCCTCTTCAAACAGATTGTGCCCCAAAGAATTCACAACAAAATCAGCCGTCTTGAGATGCAAAGGAAATTTGGGATACTTTGATTGATATGCACGGGTACCGACTCCGTCAAGGAACCAAATTGGATGTGCTCTCAAAGTCAACTTGACAAGTTCAAAATGAGGATGGTGAAGGTGTCGCTTGAAATGTACTCTAGGCTTGCTCTCATCACAAATGAGATTGACGGCTTAGGAAGTGAGAGGTGACGATAGATTCATCATCAAGAAGATCCTCAGAGCCTTGGATGGAAAATATGATACCGTGTGCACATTGATCCAAATGATGCCAATTACAAAGATCTCAAGCCAACGAAGTCATTGGAAGAATTGTTGTCATGAGATGTCACTCAAGGATAAGGAAGAGCTTCACAACAAGTCAAGTGGTGCTTACAAAGCTCATGTGATACTCCACATCATCAAGTGAGAAACAAACCTTCAATGAGGAATTGAGCCTAAGGTGAAGAACTTCAACAAGTTCTACAAGAATAGAAGCAAGGAAAGAAGTTCAAGTCAAGGTCCTACAATGACAAAAGATCTTAAGCCGGAGTAATTGCTACAATTGTGGAAGACCCGGACACTACTCCAATGGTGTAGGCCCCCTACAAAGAAGAGAAGATTCTCCCAAAAGAAGAAGTAGAAGAGAAGAATCACCTCCAAGGGAGAGAAGGAGTAGAGATGATCGTATGAACGAAGAACCTCTCGCAGAAGCAAGGATTCGGAAAGAAGGACAAACTCAAAGAAGCTACACAAAATGAAGACATCAAGCTCACGTTGGTGAATGGGTATCCGGCTCTGACTCCGACCATCACTCGAGAGAAGTTTTCACTCGACTCCGGATATACTCAAGATGAAGGTGTGGCCGGTCTAGCACTTTGTCAACCAACTCCTACGAAATATTGACTCACCAAATGAAGGAATTGGAAGATGCTTCATGGCTAAAGGCCCAAAGGTATCACACCCCGAGTATGTTGATTTCAATAGTGATGAAGATGATTTGCTAGGTGATGATGATTTATTGTTAACAACTCAGTGATGAAAACTATGATGAACTGCTATTAATCAGGATAAAACAAATGATGATGTTAAGAGGAGATTGAGCGTCAACTAAAGAACTGAACACTCTTAAGTTACTCCATGAAACTACCTTAGAAGATCACGAGAACTTTTAAAGACTCATGAGAAGCTACGCTTTGAAAATCTCAACCTTGAGCAAGAGCATGGGTTCTTAAAGGCAATCAATGATGATACTTCGTAAGAAAAGTTCTTATTACATGCCAAGCGGTTTACTCTTGTCTACTTACATGCCACAGTAAAATCTAACAACAAGAGTAAGAAAGATTCTTCTTCTAGTAGCAACAATAATCATGTTAAAACAATGTTGTTGCTTTAGTAGTTCTCTTGATTCCACTAATGATTCTCTTAGCCAAGTTACACTTGAACAAGAAAATAGCGTTATTGAGGGAATTATAGAGAAAGGTGTTTACAAAAGCCTTGCCGGGAGTAAGCAATTTGAGGAAATTGTACGCAAGCAAGGAAGGCACCGGAAGAATCAAGGTGTTGTTTTTGAACGAAAGTTCAATGCCAATTGAGTTGAGTGGGAAGAAGATCAATACCCCAAGACGAAGTTTGTTCCTCAACAAGAGAAGTATGATCCTACTTCTTTCCAAGGGACACAAGCTCCAGATGATCTTCCACCACAAGACCACAAGCAAAAAGGCAAGGACAAGCTTCAAGAGGAGATTGATGCATTTGAAGAAGCTCCTAAGGCCTTGGTCAAGTGGGTTCCCAAGACTACATCAAGTTCTACTTCGTCAAGTACGACTACAACTCCAAGGATTCCCATCAAGATGATGTGGATCCGAAGAAGAAGAACTAGAGAGTTCTTGAGGGTGACTCACAAACTACTTCACTCATATCATTTTGGCAAGGACAAGTGCAAACAACTTCCATATCTTGCACTAGTTAAAGGAGTCACAAACCCTCTTGTGGTAAGATAAGGGACAAGGTAACCTATGCTTTCATGGAATCATCTTGTGTGAACATCACTCTATGTCTATGGATATCCTTGTTTGTTCCTTGTGGGACTAACCCGTGTAGGTATTGAAAGTGCAACTACTCCAAAGGATTGCTCCAAATGATCTACATCAACATTGAGCATCACATCTCAACATCTACATGAAGTCATCATCGACAAAACCCAAGGTTAGTTCATCCCTCTTAGGGGGGATATCATCTAGGGGGAGCTTTGCTCTAACAATTGAGCTGAAGCAACTCTATGGTGTGAACACAACAATGCTTATTGTAAAAGTGGTAACCCCACTTGTGCTTAAACGATGAGTATGACCTATGATCAAATGTTCTATTTGACTCCTAAGTCAATATACTCATATATAGATGACCTAGTTATCGCCAATTGCTTGATAGATGCTAGAGTGTTTGTGCATGCTTTGCCACATGTTTCATTTGCCACTTTATTGTGTGAGCATGTTGATTGCATATTTTACTCATTCGAGGACATCCATTTGTTGCTTTGTTGTTTGTTTTTTTTCTTTTTTTGCCAAATGAGTGGACAAGAATGCCTAAGAACTTCCTCTAGCTATCTAGCTTTCTCGTCTCAAACTCTATTCATGCTACATCACAAAGTTTGATCAAGTCAGATTCGAACCACTCTGTGTGAGGAGCACTCGGAGTCCCAATTCGTCATAGACTTAAACTTCCAAAACCTCTTTGTGCATTTCGGTCTGACCGATTCATCCACTTCGGTCATCCGAGTTCACTGAGTTGATCTAGGTTTTCAATCTCGGTGCAACCGATTAGAACCTTTCGGTCACACCGAGTTGCAGTAACCGCTTGCGATTCTGCATCTCGGTGCCACCGAGTGTTCTTTCGGGCCACACACGCAGGTCAGGATATATACTGATGGTGTGATAGTATCTTGTGGGAAATTTCTTCAGAAACTCCTCAGCCCGCGCGGTGTCCTGCTCTTGAAGCCTACTCGGTATATTCCGTTGCCGCGAGCGACTCCCGCCGCTGGTCTCCGAACCAAAGAGGCAACTGCCGGTGTGTGGGCGATGGGTTAGCAAAAAGGCTGGCCAGACTGGAACAAGCCGGTGCAGGCGATGACGCGGCGTGCCGCGGAGTCGCATGCGCAGGCGAGTCCGTCACACCCCGTCGCCCCACTATCTATCTTAGGCATGTGGCTCTGGGGTTGAGTGCGTGCTTGGGTTGGAAAACAGAATAGCCGCAGTGCGCCTGTCAACCAAGCGCACTGCATGCGTTAGCGCGAGGCCGAGCAGGGGGAGGGGGTCGTGACCCCCCTCCCCTCCCCCCTGCGAGGCTGAGCCTGGAACGAGCCGGAGCAGGCGACGACACGGCGTGCCGCGGCGTCGCATGCGGAGGCGAGTCCGTCACACCCTGTCGCCCCACTATCTATCTTAGGGGTGTGGCTTTGGGGTTGCATGTGTGCTTGGGTTGGAAAACAGAATAGCCGCACTGCGCCTGTCAACCAAGCGCATTGCGTGTGTTAGCGTGAGGCCGAGTAGGGGGGAGGGGGGTCGTGCCCCCCTCCCCCCTGCGAGGCTGAGCCTGGAACGAGCCGGAGCAGGCGAAAGAATGAGCATTGACGGCTTAGGAAGTGAGAGAGGTGACCGATAGATTCATCATCAAGAAGATCTCAGAGCCTTGGATGGAAATATGATACCGTGTGCACATTGATCCAAATGATGCCCAATTACAAAGATCTCAAGCCAACGGAAGTCATTGGAAGAATTGTTGCTCAGAGATGTCACTCAGGATAAGGAAGAGCTTCACAACAAGTCAAGTGGTGCTTACAAAGCCTCATGTGATACTCCTACATCATAAGTGAGAAACAAACCTTCAATGAGGAATTGAGCCTAATGGTGAAGAACTTCAACAAGTTCTACAAGAATAGAAGCAAGGAAAGAAGTTCCAAGTCAAGGTCCTACAATGACAAAAGATCTTCAAGCCGTGAGCGTAATTGGCTACAATTGTGGAAGACCCGGACACTACTCCATGAGTGTACGGCCCCCTACAAAAGAAGAGAAGATTCTCCCAAAAGAAGAAGTAGAAGAGAAGAATCACCTCCAAGGGAGAGAAGGGGAGAGATGATCGCTATGAAGAAGAAGAACCTCTCGAGAAGCAAGGATTCGGAAAGGAAGGACAAATCATCAAAGAGCTACACAAAATGAGCATCAAGCTCACGTTGGTGAATGGGTATCCGGCTCTGACTCCGACCATCACTCCGAGAGAAGTTTCACTCCGACTCCGAATATCTCAAGATGAAGGTGTTGCCGGTCTAGCACTTGTGTCAACCAACTCCTACGACATATTTGACTCACCAAATGAAGGAATTGGAAGATGCTTCATGGCTAAAGGCCCAAAGGTACACAACCCCGAGTATGTTGATTTCAATAGTGATGAAGATGATTTGTAGGTGATGATGATTTACTTGTAACAACTTAGTGATGAAAACATGATGAACTTGCTATTAATCAGGATAAAACAAATGATGATGTTAGAAGGAGATTGACGTCTAACTAAAGAACTGAACACTCTTAAGTTAGCTCATGAAACTACCTTAGAAGATCATCGAGAACTTTAAAGACTCATGAGAAGCTACGCTTTGAAAATCTCAACCTTGAGCAAGAGCAGGGTTCTTAAAGGCAATCAATGATGATCTTCGTAAGAAAAGTTCTTATTACATTGCAAGCGTTTACTCTTGTCTACTTACATGCCACAAGTAAAATCTAACAACAAGAGTAAGAAAGATTCTTCTTCTAGTAGCAACAATAATCATGTTAAATCAATGTTGTTGCTTCTAGTAGTTCTCTTGATTCCACTAATGATTCTCTTAGCCAAGTTACACTTGACAAGAAAATAGCTTATTGAAGGGAATATAGAGAAAGGTGTTTACAAAAGCCTTGCCGGGAGTAAGCAATTTGAGGAAATTGTACGCAAGCAAGGAAGGCACCGGAAGAATCAAGGTGGTGTTAGTTTGAACGAAAGTTCAATGCCAATTGAGTTGAGTGGGAAGAAGATAATACCCCAAGACGAAGTTTGTTCCTCAACAAGAGAAGTATGATCCTACTTCTTTCCAAGGGACACAGCTCCAGATGATCTTCCACCACAAGACCCCAAGCAAAAAGGCAAGGACAAGCTTCAAGAGGAGATTGAGCATTTGAAGAAGCTCCTAAGGCCTTGGTCAAGTGGGTTCCCAAGACTACATCAAGTTCTACTTCGTCAAGTACGACTACAACTCCAAGGATTCCCATCAGATGATGTGGATCCCGAAGAAGAAGAACTAGAGAGTTCTTGAGGGTGACTCACCAACATACTTCAATCATATCATTTTGGCAAGGACAAGTGCAAACACTTCCATATCTTGCACTAGTTAAAGGAGTCACAAACCCTCTTGTTGGTAAGATAAGGGACAGGTAACCTATGCTTTCAGGACATCATCTTGTGTGAACATCACTCTATGTCTATGATATCCTTGTTTGTTCCTTGTGGGACTAACCCGTGTGGTATTGAAAGTGCAACTCAACTCCAAAGGATTGCTCCAAATGATCTACATCAACATTGAGCATCCACATCTTCAACATCTACATGAAGTCATCATCGACAAAACCCAAGGTTAGTTCATCCCTCTTAGGGGGGATATCACATTAGGGGGGCTTTGCTCTAACAATTGAGCTGAAGCAACTCTAATGGTGTAACACAACAATGCTTTATGTAAAAGTGGTAACCCCACTTGTGCTTAAACGATGAGTATGACTATGATCAAATGTTCTCATTTGACTCCTAAGTCAATATACTCTAATATGATGACCTGTATATCGCCAATTGCTTGATAGATGCTAGAGTGTTTGTGCATGCTTTGCCACATGTTTCATTTGCCACTTTAGTGTGAGCATGTTGATTGCATATTTTACTCATTCGAGGACATCATTTGTTGCTTTGATTGTTTGTTTTTTTTCTTTCTTTTGCCAAATGGATGGACAAGAATGCCTAAGAATTCTCTAGCTATCATGCTTTCTCGTCTCAAACTCTATTCATGCTACATCACAAGTTTGATCAAGTAGATTCGAACCACTGTGTGAGGAGCACTCGGAGCCCCAATTGTCATAGACTTAAACTTCCAAAACCTCTTTGTGCATTTCGGTCTGACCGAATCATCCATTCGGTCATACCGCGTTCACTGAGTTGATCTAGGTTTTCAATCTCGGTGCAACCGATTAAGAACCTTTCGGTCACACCGAGTTGCAGTAACCGCTTGCGATTCTGCATCTCGGTGCCACCGAGTTGTTTCTTTCGGCCCACACCGACAGGTCAGGATATATATACTGATGGGTGAGATTTTGGAATTTTCTTCAAAACCCTCAGCCCGCGCGTGTCCTGCTCTGCCGCCTCGGGTCTTCTCGTTGCCAGCGACCCTCCCGCCGCTGGGTCTCCGGGCCGAGCCTGGAATGAGCCGGAGCAGGCGACGACTCATCGTGCCGTGGCATCGCATGCGGAGGCGAGTCCGTCACACCCCGTCGCCCCACTATCTATCTTAGGGGTGTGGCTCTGGGGTTGCGTGCGTGCTTGGGTTGGAAAACAGAATAGCCGTACTGCGCCTGTCAACCAAGCGCACTGCGTGCGTTAGCACAACGCCGAGCAGGGGGAAGGGGGGCCGTGACCCCCCCTCCCCTCCCCCCTGTGAGGCCGAGCCTGGAACGAGCCGGAGCAGGCGACGACGCGGCGTGCCGCAGCATCGCATGCAGAGGCGAGTTGAAAGTGCAACTATCCCTGGGTGGTTTTGGTAATTCCTAACAACATATAGCTCATTGAACTAATGCTATTTCAAGATGATTATTTCAGGAAGTTCAATGATTGGCATGGCATGGACTAGGAATGTGGACCCCTCAAAATGCTAAGGACACATATTGGCTAAAGCTCAAGACTCTACATTTTCATTTTAGTGATCCGAGATCACCTTGAGTCCATAGGAAACGCCAATACTATTAAAAGGGGATGAGGTGTTGCTTAATGGCTTGCTTGCTCAAAATGCTTAGTGATATGCTCCAAAAGCCCTCAACCACTTTCTCATATCCACATATGTCCCAAACCAAAAGTCAAACTCGGCCCCACCGATTTAATCTATCCGGCGCCACCGAGTTCATTTGACATGGCCACTGCGAGAAACCCTAGTCAGTTCGGTCTCACCGATAGGGATCTCGGTCTCACCGAGATGGGCTTGCAAACTCTCTGTTTCCCTTCGTAATGTTTCGGTCTAACCGAGATGAGCGATCGGTCCCACCGAGTTCGCAATGTAAACTCTCTGTTTCCCCTTCGTAACATTTTGGTCTCACCGAAATGAGCGAATCGGTCCCACCGAGTTTGCCTGACCAACTCTCTGTTTGCCTATTACAGAAATCGGTCCTACCGAGTTTATGTGATCGGTCTCACCGAGATTACGTTATGCCCTAACCCTAATGAAATCGGTCCCACCGAGTTGACATGTCGGTCCCACCGAAAATCCTAACGTTCACATTTTGAACTAAATCGGTCTGACCGAGTTTTATGATTTGGTCCCACCGAGTTTGGTAGATTGTGTGTAATGGTTAGATTTTGTGTGGAGGCTATATATACCCCTCCACCCACTCTTCATTCGTGGAGAGAGCCATCAGAACGTGCCTACACTTCTAGTATACATTTTCTGAGAGAGAACCACCTACTCATGTGTTGAGACCAAGATATTCCATTCCAATCATATGAATCTTGATCTCTAGCCTTCCCCAAGCTACTTTCCACTCAAATCATCTTTCCACCAAATCCAATTCAGTGAGAGAGAGTTGAGTATTGGGGAGACTATCATTTGAAGCACAAGAGCAAGGAGTTCATCATCAACACACCATCTATTACCTTTTGGAGAGTGGTGTCTCCTAGATTGGTTAGGTGTCACTTGGGAGCCTCCGTCAAGATTGTGGAGTTGAACCAAGGAGTTTGTAAGGGCAAGGAGATCGCCTACTTCGTGAAGATCTACCCGAGTGAGGCAAGTCCTTCATGGGCGATGGCCATGGTGGGATAGACAAGGTTGCTTCTTCGTGGACCCTTCGTGGGTGGAGCCCTCCGTGGACTCGCGCAACCGTTACCCTTCGTGGGTTGGAGTCTCCATCAACATGGATGTACGATAGCACCACCTATCGCAACCACGCCAAAAATCTCCGTGTCTACATTGAGTTTGCTCCCTCCAAACTCCTCCCTTTACCTTCATATGCAAATGTTTTACATTCCGCTGCTATACTCTTAGACTTGCATGTGTAGGTTGATTGCTTGACTTGTGCCAAGTTGCTAAAATCTGCCAAGACTTAAAATTGGGAAAAGGCTAGGTTTTTATTTGGTCAAGTAGTCTAATCACCCCCTCTAGACATACTTTCGATCCTACAAGTGGTATCAGAGCTTTGGTCTCCATTTGCCTTGATTTCCATAGCTTTTGGTGATCATAGCCTTGGTTTCACAACCTAGGAGAGTATGGCGTCTAGCGAGGGAAATTACCACCGTAGAGGTCCTTATTTTGATGGTACTAATTTTGCTAGTTGGAAGCATAAGATGAAAATGCATATTCTTGGACATAACCCCGCCGTTTGGGCTATTGTGTGTATTGGTTTGCAAGGTGAATTCTTTGATGGGAGAGAACCAAACTGTGAAGTTACCGCGGAAGAGTTGAAGATGTTGCAATACAATGCTCAAGCTTGTGATATCCTCTTCAACAGATTGTGCCCCAAAGAATTCAACAAAATCAGCCGTCTTGAGAATGCAAAGGAAATTTGGGATACTTTGATTGATATGCACGAGGGTACCGACTCCGTCAAGGAATCCAAATTGGATGTGCTTCAAAGTCAACTTGACAAGTTCAAAATGAAGGATGGTGAAGGTGTCGCTGAAATGTACTCTAGGCTTGCTCTCATCACAAATGAGATTGACGGCTTAGGAAGTGAAGAGGTGACCGATAGATTCATCATCAAGAAGATCCTCAGAGCCTTGGATGGAAAATATGATACCGTGTGCACATTGATCCAAATGATGCCCAATTACAAAGATCTCAAGCCAACGGAAGTCATTGGAAGAATTGTTGCTCATGAGATGTCACTCAAGGATAAGGAAGAGCTTCACAACAAGTCAAGTGGTGCTTACAAAGCCTCATGTGATACTCCTACATCATCAAGTGAGAAACAAACCTTCAATGAGGAATTGAGCCTAATGGTGAAGAACTTCAACAAGTTCTACAAGAATAGAAGCAAGGAAAGAAGTTCCAAGTCAAGGTCCTACAATGACAAAAGATCTTCAAGCCGTGAGCGTAATTGCTACAATTGTGGAAGACCCGGACACTACTCCAATGAGTGTACGGCCCCCTACAAAAGAAGAGAAGATTCTCCCAAAAGAAGAAGTAGAAGAGAAGAATCACCTCCAAGGGAGAGAAGGAGTAGAGATGATCGCTATGAACGAAGAACCTCTCGCAGAAGCAAGGATTCGGAAAGGAAGGACAAATCATCAAAGAGCTACACAAAATGAAGACATCAAGCTCACGTTGGTGAATGGGTATCCGGCTCTGACTCCGACCATCACTCCGAGAGAAGTTTTCACTCCGACTCCGAATATACTCAAGATGAAGGTGTTGCCGGTCTAGCACTTGTGTCAACCAACTCCTACGACATATTTGACTCACCAAATGAAGGAATTGGAAGATGCTTCATGGCTAAAGGCCCAAAGGTATCACACCCCGAGTATGTTGATTTCAATAGTGATGAAGATGATTTGCTAGGTGATGATGATTTACTTGTTAACAACTCTAGTGATGAAAACTATGATGAACTTGCTATTAATCAGGATAAAACAAATGATGATGTTAAGAAGGAGATTGAGCGTCTAACTAAAGAACTGAACACTCTTAAGTTAGCTCATGAAACTACCTTAGAAGATCATCGAGAACTTTTAAAGACTCATGAGAAGCTACGCTTTGAAAATCTCAACCTTGAGCAAGAGCATGGGTTCTTAAAGGCAATCAATGATGATCTTCGTAAGAAAAGTTCTTATTACATTGCCAAGCGTTTACTCTTGTCTACTTACATGCCACAAGTAAAATCTAACAACAAGAGTAAGAAAGATTCTTCTTCTAGTAGCAACAATAATCATGTTAAATCCAATGTTGTTGCTTCTAGTAGTTCTCTTGATTCCACTAATGATTCTCTTAGCCAAGTTACACTTGAACAAGAAAATAGCTTATTGAAGGGAATTATAGAGAAAGGTGTTTACAAAAGCCTTGCCGGGAGTAAGCAATTTGAGGAAATTGTACGCAAGCAAGGAAGGCACCGGAAGAATCAAGGTGTTAGTTTTGAACGAAAGTTCAATGCCAATTGAGTTGAGTGGGAAGAAGATCAATACCCCAAGACGAAGTTTGTTCCTCAACAAGAGAAGTATGATCCTACTTCTTTCCAAGGGACACAAGCTCCAGATGATCTTCCACCACAAGACCACAAGCAAAAAGGCAAGGACAAGCTTCAAGAGGAGATTGATGCATTTGAAGAAGCTCCTAAGGCCTTGGTCAAGTGGGTTCCCAAGACTACATCAAGTTCTACTTCGTCAAGTACGACTACAACTCCAAGGATTCCCATCAAGATGATGTGGATCCCGAAGAAGAAGAACTAGAGAGTTCTTGAGGGTGACTCCACCAACATACTTCACTCATATCATTTTGGCAAGGACAAGTGCAAACAACTTCCATATCTTGCACTAGTTCAAGGAGTCACAAACCCTCTTGTTGGTAAGATAAGGGACAAGGTAACCTAATGCTTTCATGGACATCATCTTGTGTGAACATCACTCTATGTCTATGGATATCCTTGTTTGTTCCTTGTGGGACTAACCCGTGTAGGTATTGAAAGTGCAACTCACTCCAAAGGATTGCTCCAAATGATCTACATCAACATTGAGCATCCACATCTTCAACATCTACATGAAGTCATCATCGACAAAACCCAAGGTTAGTTCATCCCTCTTAGGGGGGATATCACATCTAGGGGGAGCTTTGCTCTAACAATTGAGCTGAAGCAACTCTAATGGTGTGAACACAACAATGCTTTATGTAAAAGTGGTAACCCCACTTGTGCTTAAACGATGAGTATGACCTATGATCAAATGTTCTCATTTGACTCCTAAGTCAATATACTCATATATAGATGACCTAGTTATCGCCAATTGCTTGATAGATGCTAGAGTGTTTGTGCATGCTTTGCCACATGTTTCATTTGCCACTTTATTGTGTGAGCATGTTGATTGCATATTTTACTCATTCGAGGACATCCATTTGTTGCTTTGATTGTTTGTTTTTTTTCTTTCTTTTGCCAAATGGATGGACAAGAATGCCTAAGAACTTCCTCTAGCTATCTATGCTTTTCTCGTCTCAAACTCTATTCATGCTACATCACAAAGTTTGATCAAGTCAGATTCGAACCACTCTGTGTGAGGAGCACTCGGAGTCCCCAATTCGTCATAGACTTAAACTTCCAAAACCTCTTTGTGCATTTCGGTCTGACCGATTCATCCACTTCGGTCATACCGAGTTCACTGAGTTGATCTAGGTTTTCAATCTCGGTGCAACCGATTAGAACCTTTCGGTCACACCGAGTTGCAGTAACCGCTTGCGATTCTGCATCTCGGTGCCACCGAGTTGTTCCTTTCGGCCACACCGACAGGGTCAGGATATATATACTGATGGGTGAGATTTTGGAAATTTCTTCAAAACCCCTCAGCCCGCGCGTGTCCTGCTCTGCCGCCTCGGGTCTTCTCGTTGCCAGCGACCTCCCGCCGCTGGTCTCCGACCAAGCGCACTGCGTGTGTTAGCACAAGGCCGAGTAGGGGGAAGGGGGGGCCGTGACCCCCTCCCCTCCCCCCTGCGAGGCCGAGCCTGGAACGAGCCGGAGCAGGCGACGACGCGGCGTGCCGCGGCGTCGCATGCCTACATGAGTCCGTCACACCCCGTCGCCCCACTATCTATCTTAGGGGTGTGTCTCTGGGGTTGCGTGCGTGCTTGGGTTGGAAAATAGAATAGCCTCACCGCACCTGTCAACCAAGCGCACTGCGTGCGTTAGCGTGAGGCCGAGCAGGGGATCATGACCCTCCTCCCCTCCCCCCTGCGAAGCCGAGCCTGGAACGAGCCAGAGCAGGCGACGACATGGTTGGGTCATGGAGGAGGCGGTTGGACGCGGGCTCGCCGTGGTAGTGTGGGTAGTGGACGTGCGCTCGCCGTTTTAGTGCGTCGTGGCAACCGCCGAGTGGCAGTGCTCGCGGTTGCCTGGAAAAAACAACCGTCTAAGCGAACTACAATGCTTAATTGACAGCACATCTTGCTTCCTCATATCGAACTGCATTCTTTGGGTCAGCGGACTGCATATTTTTTACGTGCGAGCGAACTGCAGTTGCGTGCTAGTTGTGGGTCGTGGGGCTTGGTGGTTTTGGGCCGTGAGAATGTGTTGGGCCCGTTGGGGTGTAAGACGCATTCGGCCCAAGTCAGCCTTGCCTTTGCTGTACGGGTGATTTGCTCTTGCGCTGTGTGTATGCGCTAACGTTTAGTCCCACCTCGCCTACCGAGAGCGCCACAGACCTGTTTATAAGCCGTGGCGAGGCCACGCTCTCGAACTCCTCTGGTTACTGATTGGGAGCTTATACACTGCGCTCGCTGCACTATATTCCCCCTGACCTGTGGGCCCTTGTGTGCCCGGCCCCATGCATTGTGGCTCAGAACGGACTTGCCTACTGTGGGCACAGACTTAATACGGGACTGGCTGGGGCTTGGTTGCACATGGGAGGTCAATTTTTTTTTCTTTTCGTATTGCAATCATTTTTTTCTGTTGCACTACATGTATTCGTGGCAGTACAAATGATATGATATCATTTGTACTGCTTGTACCAACGTTGCACACTGCACGGCGTGCACTAAGTCTGTGTATTGTGCACTGCACGAAAGTGGATGCAGTCCCTCTTGTGCTTCATTTAAGCATGTACTGCACTTCATGTACACATGTTGTGAACTGCCTTATATTACTTTCGTGAACTGCATTCACCTTTGTTTAGAATGGTCTGCAGATTATAATTTTTTAGAAATATAAATATTAATAGTCTTCCTTTAACTACTCTTGTGGACTGCATGTACACACCTTGCGCACTGCTTATGTTTATCTTCTGAACTGCATTCATGTTTCTTATTAGTTATGAGTTGCAGTCAGAGTACTTAATTTTTTTGTCTTCCCTATTCGTTGGAACAGTTTTGTTGAACATTGTTTTTGAATCTGTTTTGTATGTGTGTAGTATGTTTTGGTATCACACATCAGATTTTTCAAACCTGTCTGGATACTTGTTCTAATACAAACTCAACAATCAAAACCTAGTACAATGACATTGTTTTACAAAGAAACATTCGATATGAAGCAACGGACATAAGCAAAACCTAGCAGACAGGAAACAAGGAACAAAACAACTAAAGTAAAATGAAACTAAACATAGCCCTGTTCATTTCTAGTTGCTGTATGGGATTACAGCCTTGGTCTTCTTCTTCGCTTCTTTTTCTCTTTTTGCCCTGTCTAGTCCCATTATGACATCGTAGTTGATTCTCCATGACTCGTAGGTTGTGAATGCATCTATTGCTGCATACTTGATAAGCTTGTCTGGCAGCGGGCAAAACCCCCACAGAGTATGGTCCTCCTTGCGGTTGATTTTGTTCTTCATGTCATGGTAGTGAATGTCGATCAGCCTGCCGGCAACATTAGCCAAAGAGTCAAAATTCTTTTTGTTGTATGGATCTCTCCATTCCACCTGAATATCAATGTAGTTGTCGGAGTTGATCTCCAAGCCAGATAGCTTCAGCTTGTTTTTGTCTCCTTCAATGGCGAATCCGGCGAAGGTGTATTCATCATTCATGAGGAATTTGTCTAGTTCCATTGGCTTGCAAGATGTTTCTATAGACTGAATATAGTGAGATAGTACCAGTTATTTTTTAGAACCACCAATGTTTTTTTTCTTTTCTAAAACTGAACTACAATATGAATCCATGAATCTATTGCAGTGAGTAGCTGCTAATACTTTGTACAACATAACTAGTAAATCTCATAATAGATTCCAGAAACAAATGCATGTTTTGTTGTCTTGAATTGAATTTCATATATGTTTCAGAAACAAATGCATATGGTCTTTTTTTACCTCCAAATCCATACAGGATTGAAAGTAGGCAGTAATAGTTCTTTTTTCTATTGTTCAGGCAGATAATTTGTATTTGGTAAAACAAAATAAAGCTGGGTGGATCGCTAGATCATCTAATTCAAGAATTTAACACATGAGTTACATGGAGCCAGCCGAAAACTGTCAATGAATTCCTATGCCATGCTTTTTAAAAATGAGAACCCAAGTTTATATAATGGCATTTGCGATGAAGAAAATTTAAACTCAATATTGACAACCAATAGTACAGATTGATAATTATTGTCACCTGTCTTTAGCTGCAGAGATGCGGTAGACAAGGCACTCTTTTTCTACGCATAGCTGGAGCACTGCTGCCCGCTGTGGCTTCACGTAGTGCGTGTACTCGACATCAACGCCGACTAGTTTGATGGGCATTCCGCCGAGCTTCCTCCTGAGCGTGGACAGCATCTTGTCCACGTCTCCACCCTTGCTTATGCAAACGACATGGAGCTTGTGGTTGCCGTGGAGGTCGACGTCATGGAGCTCCCTGGTGTACCTGCGGCGCTGCTTGTACAGAGGTGCATCCGCCATGGCTCTCCTCTTATCTCTCGCGTTTGTTCTGGGGAGAGAGGTTAGTGAAAGGAAGTGGGGAGAAGAAGCTGCAATGGGGTTTTTTTAGGGGACGAAGCAGTTGCGGTTTCTCCTCTGCTCTCTGTGACAGGACGTGGGAGTGGTGGAGGGGGTGGTAGCGTGGTGGGGTTGTGTTTTTAGTTACGTGGCAACTACAAAGAGGTTCTGCGATGTGGAGGCTGTCTTAGTGCGTTGGAAATCCGAAACGTCGTCGCCTCTTTTTTCGTGACAACTTCAGGTATGCACGCAACTGTCAGAAAATGAGATGATTGTGTTTTCGGTGAATTTTCTTAATAAGTGCAGTTCTTGGGTATCATGATAGAACTGCCTATGTCCATAAATTGTACTGCATGTAACTAATTTTATTCTTCATATACTGTATTAGATCGGATCAGGATTCATACAGATGTAAGCACATTACTTTTTCGATGGAGTCCTTTTTTATTTTCTCTTTTTTTATAGATGATGGTGATGCAGCTTTTGTGTGGATGGAGGGTAGTGTGGATAGGTGTATCGGACTGCTTTGCTTAACTAACAGGGCTGCATTCTTGATTTTAACCGAACTGCAATGCAGTTGAAAGGGAACTACATTTCGGAAGTAACAATACTTCCTGCTTCCACATGACAAACTGCATTATTGTAGGTCTCGGACTGCATTTGTACTTTGACTTGGGGCTTCCTGTATTTTATTTATGAGAGTGAACTGTAGTTTCTGGCAGTGCTCACACACATTTTTTTTGTGGTTGTTATTCATTTAAAAAAAGTTATTGGGCACTGTTTTGTTGTTAGTGGGCCGTGGTATTTTAACCGCTCTAGCCTGTTGGGCCTGTGTTGGGGAGTGAAAACGCATTCGGCCCAAGTAGGCCTGCCAGCACGGCTGGTTCCCAGAGCGTTGTGTGTGCCCGCTAATGTTTAGTCCCACCTCGCCCGCCGAGAGCGCGCCGGACCTGTTTATAAGCCCTGGCGAGGCAACGCTCTCGAACTCCTCTGGTTACTTATTGGGCGCTTATACACGGCGCTCGCAACTCTTTCCTCCCTGACCTGTGGGCCCTTGTGTGCCCGGCCCCATGCATCGTGGCTCAGAACGGACTGGCCTAGTTTGGGCGCAGACTTACTACGAGACTGGCTGGGGCCTGGTTGCACCTGGGTGGTCAATTTTTTTTCTTTTTGTATTGCAAGCATTTTTTTCTTTTTGAACTGCATGTAGTTGCATTTTTTGTATGCACCATTTGTACTGCTTGTACCAACGTTGCGGACTGCATTGCTTGCATTTACGGACTTCATTACGTGCACTAAGTCTATGCGTTGTGTACTGCACGAAAGTGCTTCTCTTGTGCTTCATTTAAGCATGTACTGCACTTCATGCACACACATTGTGAACTGGCTGATATTACTTTCATGAACTGCATTCACCTTTGTTTAGAATGGTCTGCGGATTATAAATTTTTAGAAATATAAATATTTAATGAGCTGCGTTTAGTGGGTGGGAGGAGTTGTAGTCAAGTACACCTTTTTTTGGGTCCTTTTTCTTTGGTAACATAAGCCTTTATTGATTGTCCTTTTGCATTCCTCTTCTATATATGTAGGCCAACTTCTAATCTTCCTTTGTAGTTCATTTCTCCTCTAGCTGCAACTTCTCTCCTTCCTCCAGCCTCTCTTTATTTCTTTTCATTTTCTAGGTTTTTGTTGCGATGGCTCTAGGCCCCTGCGCGAATCTCTCCTACTGCGGCCATGGTTGTGGTGTGCTGACGGACTGCGATTGCTCAGCTTGCTCGCAGGCCTGTCGTGCTCGCCGGGGGGGGCAAGGTCTTGTGGCGAGCTGGGCGAGCGGAGCAGCTTGCATATGGCACAGTATTCACAGAGGGATTGGATATGGGCCACATCAACGTTGTTGTGTTCTATTCCGCCCTGCTTCGCCGTGGCCTTGGCCGCACAAGTCCATTTGTGCATCAGCTTACGCCCACAGACATGGAGACTCACTACAAGATGGTAATTTTCGCTTGATCTGATTTTTTCTTTGTGTCTTTTATTTTTTTGTATAATTCCATACTAGTCTGAACTTCTAGTATTTTAGGAACGCACTTCTTTTGTTTTATTGAAGTGTACTGCACTGTGTACTTATATCTTGTTTTTATTTTTTTGCTTGTGTGCATGGAACTCGTGTTTTAGTTTGCATGGTTACAATATGTGAACTGCTTAGATATTAGATGAGCACTACTAGTTTTCACAATTTTCCCGCTTGTACGGTGTGTACTACATGCAACTATTCTCAAGAATTGCATGATAGTTAGAAGCGTACTGCATATTAGCATGTTCCGTACTGCATATTAGCGTGCGTTTTATCTATACTGCTTGTTGGACTGTTGTGCACTTCATCTAGCTCACGTATGTACTGTGTGTAGTTTTTGCTGCTCTGTGCACAGTATGAGAATTGTACTGCTAGTATCGTCCTCAAACTATTTTATTATTTTTTGCAGAAAATCCCCCAAAGAGCTGTTAGGTATCTCCGGCTCAAGAAGAAGGGAATTCTCCAAGTTGTTCTCGGCAATGGACACCTGAAACTAGCCAAGTACCGTGTAGGCGTTGATGGGCGGCTGTATCTGCAGAAAGGCTGGAAGGAATTTGTCATTGATAGTGGCCTGAAGTCTCAGCAAGTTGTTGTCCTCAACTTTTTTGAACTCGAGGATCGTATGGTTAGAATCACGTTTGACGTGATTGGTTAAGGTTATGAGGTTGATTGTAATAAGTACTTTTACGTATCGAATGCTTCATGTTTTGACGTGATTGTAATAAGTACTTTTGTGATCTGAACCGCTTGGATTATAACTTAGAACTTTGTGCTGTCTATGAGCTAACTGCATTTTTTATGGGTTGTGGATCAAAATGTGTCAATGTTTACTCCAGACTGGTATACATATGGTTTACTCTATACATCATTTCTCTCGTATGGTTTAGTGGAAGAACTCAGTCAGCGGGAAATTTGTGTTTACACAAAATTTAAACTGATACATAAGTCATACAGATATGCAAACTGCTATATATATGATTAATTTATTGAACTGCATCTATTTGGTCATTAACCTGCTGCTTCTTCGTGGTGACTGGAGTGTGCCTAATGTTGCACTTTCTTTTGTTTTCCGTGGCGGTGTTGCTGCTTCTTGTCTTTGCACCGTTGTGTTTGTAGCCCCTCACATGCTGGTTGATGGCGGTTTTTGTTTTCCAGCGCTGTGAACTGCAACCTTCTTTGCTCCTCGAGTGATGGTTGGTGGCGGCTTTTGTTTTCCAGCGCTGTGAACTGCAACCTTCTTTGCTCCTCGCGTGATGGTTGATGGCGGCTTTTGTTTTCCAGTGCTATGAACTGCAACCTTCTTTGCTCCTCTCGTGTTGGTTGATGGCGGCTTTTGTTTTCCAGCGCTGTGAACTGCATCCTTTCGTGCTCCTACCTTGTTTTTTGTATGTGGTGTCGTTCTCAGTTGTTTCTGTACAACAGCATTCCTTTTGTTTTCTGTCTTTTGTTTGGTGGTCTTGTGGGCATTGTTTCATCATGTTCTTCGTCCTCTTCACTCTCTTCTTCCTCCTCCTCCTCTTCTTCATCTACTTCTTCATAAGCCACTCCTTCTTCAGTCTCATCATGTTCTTTGTCCTCTTCACTCTCTTCTTCTCCACTCTCTTCTTCTTCATCTGCTTCTTCATAAGCCATTTCTTCTTCAGTTGTGTCACCATCTTCTTCTGCGATTTCATCTTCTTCGTCTTCCTCGTTTTCTGATCTTGTTCTTTTGGGACAGGTTCTTGAATTGTGTCTCTTCCTCTTTTTGCAGATGCTGCAACGTCTTGGTTTCGTCCATTTCTTAGTGTTGTCAGCGGAATCTCTGTTTGGTTGTGCATCGCCATGTCCATGGTTTTCTTGTTCATGTCTTTTTTTACATGTCCTGGAATTGTGGCCGCTGATTTCATTACATGTCTTGCACCTGTTTATTCCCAGTGGCTGACCATCACTGTCCAGCTCAGGCTGTGGCTTACTGTTTTTGTCATCATTTTTCTCCTTGCATGCAACCTTTTTTTGGGTTCCATCGCCCCCTTTCTTCCTTCCTCTTGTGTTTGAAACAGGAGGTCGAAGAATTGTTTCTTTTTTTATTGCACCAGTTGTGCTGTGTTCGGTATTTTCTACTTGCTCGGTATTATTGTCAAGCTGGGATTTCTCTGCTTGCTTTATTTTTGCTGCTTCTTCTTCTTCTTCTTCGTTGAGCACATCAACTTCCTCGATCAGTGCCCTCATACCAGACAATGCTCTGTGGCACCCAGTGTCGGACCTTGTCGCTCTGTTTGCAAGGTCCATTGATGTTTCTGTCAGCAATTTTCTACGGTAAAATAGCGAACTTCCATCTGGTGTTGTTTGTTCGTAGTCTCTTCTGTCAAACATTGCATTTGATCTAGCGTTCCGGGTGTATCTTTTCATGATGTACACCTCAGGAATCTTGCATACTCTCAGGTGAGAAAGCATGAATAACACATGGACGCAAAAGAGCCCTGCAGACAACACATGTTTTCTTTGTTTTGTAAGTGAACTGCATGAAATTAATAAACACATTTTTTTTGTTATTTGTTCATTTTAAGGAAGTGAACTTCACTTGGTTTTGTGAGTTACTCATGCATGTGGACTTTTCAAGTTCAGTAAGTGAGCTTTCATGCATGACTATCAGAAATTAGGATTTTTTTGCTAGCGAGTCGCACCTGTGTGTGTCCAGAGTTTGCACTCACATTCGTAGACACCTTTCTGTACATCGGCAACCACTTGGAAATTATGCATTGCCCAGTCAAATACATCTGATCTGTTGTAGTGGTGTACGAGGTACTTTGTCGGGTTCTTAGGGCATCGTTCTGCTCTGAATGCAGTGCTGCGGCAGAGTGTTTCTTTGAAATCTGCAAAAACTGCCCTTGTATACACTTTTGATAGCTGAACTTCGAACCCAAACTTCGTTGTTATCTTTACCTCTGACTGCATGATCAGAAATGCAGCGTTACGAATCAGAGAAAATGAAAAAATTGCTTGTTTTTGTAGTTATATTTAGCAGTTTTTTATGGACATTTTATTTACCTCATTTCCTACTGTCTCTGCGTGCTCGACGGCCTTCCTGGTCTGAATGCACTTGTCCACCTATTGAGCAAATAGATGGAGATCATGCTTCTGTTTGACGAAGTTTTTCTTCAATATGCGGTTCATGCTCTCACTTCTCTGTGTGGAAGTCATTCGAGCACAGAAAAATTCCTTGTAGTAAGCCGAGATCCACTCGTGCCTGTCATCCCACAGCGAATTCATCACTTCGTCATTTTGCAAGTTGTATTTCTGCATGAGGTCCTTCCATGCTCGTTCAAATTCTGACGGCATTAGTGGGTGGTTCAGCAACGCAGTGAGTTCATCCTTGAGTTTCTCATGTGCCTTATACAGCAAGGCGAGGTGGTCTTTGTACTTCTTCATGATATGCCACCAACACAACTTATGTAATGTATCTGGGAGGATAGTTTTTAATGCTACCTTCATCGAAGAACATTGGTCTGAGAAGCCATAAATAGTGTTTTTTATTAAGTTGTTTGTGTGTAAGAAAGACGAAAGAAATAGAAGTGTACCAAACAAACGTAAGTATACAGGTGTTGTTTTTTTGTACCTGTGAGCATGCAAATTGGCGGCTTGTTGTTCATACACCTCAAGAATGTTTTGAAAACCCACTCGAACGATGGTATTGTTTCATCTCGCACGAGGGCGACAGCAAATATGGTGCTCTGTAGATGATGGTTCACTCCCACGAAGACTCCCAGCGGCATGTGGAATTTGTTAGTTTTATATGTCATGTCAAATGTAACGCAGTCTCCAAAATCTTCATACGATCCTTTGCAACTTGTGTTGGCCCAAAATGCGTTTCTTACACGATTATTTGCATCAACGTCATAATCATAGAAGAACTCTGGGTTTATTTTCTGCATCTTCTCGAAGAAATCCAAAAGTTTCTTCACGTCATCTTGGGACTCTTCTCTAGCAAACTTCTGTTTCCTACATTTCAAATGTAATGCAAACTCATCTTATCAAACAGGAAATAATTACCCACAGAATGCTCAAGCGATATGTTCTGTGACGTGCTTACTTGTTGACCCAGTCGCGGCTAGTATGTCCCATGAACTGCAGACCACCAGACATACGCGACAGCGTTGACATCATCTGTGCGTGTGTGTGGTTGTCCAGCTGCATGTCCTTCACCAACTGGTCAATCAAAGGATCGTCTCTTTTGTGCGAGCACATGTGCAAAAGCATCCCGGGGCTTTCTAGCATCTTGTGATTGTGGTTGAGTTCAACCATTTCTATCACAAATTTGCCATCCTTCCTCTTTTTGACTCTAATTTTTGCCTTGCAGCCAATCCTTTTTGATGTCTTCTCACATTTCCGGTCATAATCTGACACAGTCTGCTTGTGCGTCCCTTCTCTTGAGCAGACAATGTAGGCATTTGTCTTGTGTTTTGCCGTCTTGCGTATGCCAAACCCTGCATATCTTGCATAAGTGTTGTAAAAGTCCCATGCTTTGTCGTACGTGGTGAACTTCATTCCAGCGGCAGGTATGAGGTTCAGCGGCATGTTTTTATCCTGCAACAAGTGCAATGCACTATGAGACAAAGTGTTCTATTCTGTTTAAATACAAGGAGTGCATACGAGTTTAATAAAGCACTGCAATGTTCCTAAGTTTTCAGAAGAATCGACTGTATTAGATGTTAGGCCAAACTTCACAAGAAATATCGGTGTGCACTGCAATGTTATCTGAATGGATTGCAAATATTATTATTTTTTCAAGAATAAACTTACATGTGTGTAATGTCATTCATCCGATGGCGTTTGCAGCTCGCCGGGTTGTATTGGACATGGTGGGGTTATAGCAGATCTGTGTAGTTGAGGATCTTGCGGCGGCAATAATGAGGAGGATTTGTACCTGCCGTTGACTTCTGACCGAGGCACCCTTGGTGGTCGCAGTGTTGAAGTTGATGCAGCAGGTCTACTCGGAGCTCTGTTTTTCGGTGCAACAAGTGGACGCTGAGCTCTATTTTGTGGTGCAGCAGGTGGACGCGGTGGTAATCCAGTGTTGTGGTGATGTCTCACTGGATTGGTTTGAAATTGTTGGAGAGGCGGCACATCATCATAATCATCATATTCTGCAACATCATGTTCAACAGCATCATCGTTGTCTGTTCGGACATGTTGTCCAAATGTAGTGAACTCGTGCTTGTACTCTGGGTTGAGAACTATTATTGGCTCATCTTCATCGTCATCATATTCATCATCCTGTCGGTGAGTGCCCTCCCACATGAAGGTGACATCATCGTCATCTTCCACTACCTCTTCTTCCTGGAAAAAATCTTCTTCCGGAGAGTATTGCACCCTGTTTGTTGTCATGAAGAATCCTCGAGGAATCTCAGGGGTAACCCAGCCAGTGTCTCTTTTGGAAGAAGCTTTACTCTTCTAAAAGTTGATGGTCCCTGGGTTGTCAATTATGCGCGGCATTTTGTATCTGCTGAACGCCATTTCCTGCACAAAACGACTGAGCTGCATTGTCAGGTAAAATGAACTGAATCATACGAACTGCAATGTGTTTGAAAGGGTACTGGGAACTAATGCACGCTGACTGCATCATCCCGTAGGGTGAACTGAAGTAACCGCATTGCATCGTTGTCCGTAGTGAACCTATACAACCGTACTTCATAACCAAGCAAGCGTACTGCATAACCGAGCAACTGCACTGCATTTTTTTCATGGCGAACTGAAGTAACCGCACTGCATCATTTTTGGAGGTGTACTGGACTGCGTGTACTGCTTTGTCTTTAATAAGTAAACTGAGATAGTTGAGGAAGTGTACTGCTTACCTCGTGTTGCAGTGCTTTCTTGCGTTTGTAGGAGGAAGTTCCCTTCTCGTCCGTCTGCACCACTTTTGCGTTCACCCGTGCAGTCCACTTGTCCTTCAGAAGTTCATGAGCATTCTGGACGTTGCTCAAGGTGAGTGGAGACAGAGGATTTGCTCTGAAGGTCGTTGCAGCCTTAATCCAAGAAGTTGTCGTGGATGAAGGAACCTTGCACACAGTCCTCCTTCCTCGAATTGGTGTTATGTCGAGGCAGCACCAATCCACATCTGATGAGGGACATGTAATTGAAGACGCACCGCTCAATGCTGTGGTAATTGAAGGCCCGGAGGAGATCGGCAGCGGCGCTACCGAGCTGCTACCGCGGAAGAAGGCCGATATGCGAGCGGGGGAGGCGCTGCTCGGTTGCTGCTGCGGAAGAAGGCCGAGAGGCCATGTGTGGCGGCGCTGCTTGGCCGTCGCTGCGGAAGAAGGCCGTGAGGGGAGGGCAGCGTCGCTGCAGGCCGCCGCCGCCGAAGAAGGTCGGGAGGGGAGTGGCGGCGACGCTCCCAGGCCACCGCCGCGGGAGAAAGCGGGGAGGGGAGGGGCGGCATCGCTCCCAGGCCGCTGTCACGGAAGAAGGCTAGGAGGGAAGGGGCGGCGGCGCTCCCAGGCCGCTGCCGCGGTAGAAGGCGGGGAGGGGAGGGGCGGCGGCGCTCCCAGGCCGCTGCCGCGGTAGAAGGCGGGGAGGGGAGGGGCGGCGGCGATCTGGTGGGGGATGTGTAGAATAAGGTGGGTGTTATCAGAATAAGGGTCGTCTGAAGGGTTTTATTCATATAGACCCACCCTATATAATAGAGATATATAGATAGATAGAGATCATATAGATATGATATAGATAATATATATATATATACGAGTACATAACCATCTTGGAGTATAAGACAAGGTAGAAATAAATCCAAGTCTATCCTATACTTCCTAATAATCACTATACTTAATATCCCCCCACAGTCACAACGGTAGCGAGGCAGAAGGTGAGACTGAAGAAGAATCCAAAGGTAAGCCGACGGACATCCCCCCACAGTCGTAACGATCGATTCATCGCGGATGTTGTGGCTGGAGTGAAAACCGACGAGGTTGCTCAAGCAAGGCGGTAGCCCTTTGTGTCGTTGTCGAGGTAACCGAGAGCATAGAGTGGTGTAGTCATGGTCGAGGTAGCCGAGCGAGGGACGTCATGGTCGATGTCGAGTCAGGGTGGCTGGTGTCGAGGTAGTCTCCATGGAGACGCGAGCGCAAGGAGGCGCCGTGTTAGTCATGGACACAGTGGTGTCGAGGTAGTGGTGCGTCAGGAAGAAGATGATGTTAATGAGGTGTTGCGCCGAGTTTGCCAAGCCCGGGGACATGTCGTGGACGAAGGCACGCGTCAGTGTTGTCAGCATTGGGCATGCGTAGACGGACGAAGTCGATGTCGATGAGGTGCCGCTCCAGGCTTGCTAGTCCCGGCACATGTCATGGATGAAGGCACACGTCGGTGTTGCCAACACCGGGGTCCCCGTCTACGAGCTGTACGCCATGTCGGAGGGGCCAACAGAGGAGGACCCGACGATGGTTGCGGCGCCAGTCGACATGGGGTAGAAGGTGCCGATGTTGACTGCGGTTGTCAGAGTAGATGAAGTGGTCGGGGAAGATGACGACGACGCTTACAATGAGCTGGTGCTGGATGAAGACGAAGAGGTGGAAGGCGACAATGGAGACGGCGGCTACGGGAGTAGCAGGCTGCGGCGGCGGCGCTTGAGGAGAGACGGTGGCGGCAGCTAGGTTAGGAGCGCGGTGGCGGTGCTCGAAGTAGGCGAGAAGAACCCGACAGCGTGACGAAAACCGACGCAGGCGGTGATGTTCCCGCTCCTAGGGAGGTGGCGCGGCGCATACCACATACAAATGGATGTGCGGGACGGCGGAGTGGACCGCGTGTTAGAAATATGCCCTAGAGGCAATAATATTTTATTATTATATTTTGATGTTCGTAATTATGGGTGTATATTCTATGTTATAACTGCTATGATCCTGGAATATGCGATTCAGTGGAAAATTCATATGCATATGTGGAATGATAAACGGTAAAATAAGATTCCTAGTCTCGTCTCTAAGACTAGCTAGCTCAAGTGTTGTTGGTGGTCATGTTATCTGGATCTTAGGATATCATTAAGTGTAACGGTAGTCCAAAAACAACATTGAGAGTATGATGTTAGAAGAACGATCATATTGTATCGACCCAAACTTGTTTGTTATACTTTGAGATAATATCGTTAGAAGTCAATTGTTATAATACAAAGTGTTTAATGTGTGGTTTAGTTCCTTAGACCATGAGAGTATCATAGTTACTTCTTACCGTACGATGAACTTTTGGGCTGCTCAAACATCATCTGTAACACGGTGATTATGACGACAACTTACAGGTTCATTGGAAAGTTTGACAAGGGACTAGACAGCTCGAGACTGAAATTTGCTCCTCCGATGACGGAGAGATATTCTTAGGGGCCTCTCGGTGTGACGACATTCATATTATCGTCTGACCAGACACAAGAGACTATGTAACAAGGAGACCGGTATAGTGAGCATGTGTATGACTCAAGAGTATACCGATATATCTTGCCTCGGGTTTTGTAATGTATCGCGAAGCAAAAGGAATAGCACATGGTAACCAAAGGTTCGCTCGAATGCCATTCATGTACTCATAGGGATCGATATGGACATGCACGGTTCTGCTATCGGCAATTAAACGAAAGTGGTTTTTCTTCATGTATATGTTTTACCAAACCTACAGGGTCACAAGCTTAAGGTAATCACAATCTGTTGAGTGTTAGTAGGACAGGAATAATGAGAAAATATTCATAAAATTGTTTCACTAATATTCGAAATTGTTTCCGGGGTCACCAGAAGGGTTTTGGAGTTTATCGGACAATATCAGGTATTTCCGATAAATAATATATAGGTGGAAAATGTTTCCGGTCATGTTAAATTAATAATAAAAGGCTCTAATAATAGTTAGGAGGTTTTTACATTTAATTTAATATCAACGGGTCTTAAAAGGCCATGTGGTGAAAAACATATTGGGCCACTTGGGCCCAATATAGGTGGCGCCCCATTCTCCCCATGGAAAGGAGGGGGAGACCGAATTGGAGGGGGAATCCCCCTCCTCTTGGCCGGTTAGGGGGGAGACCCCCCCTCCCCTTGTGGCCCCCCCCCCCCCCTCTCCCTCCAACTTATATATACTAGAGGTTTTGGGCACTTTTGAATACACAAGTTTTTGGAGCCTCCTCTAGTTCTCTAGTCTAGCTCTAGTTGTTCCAATTAGAGCTAGATCTATATCCTCTAATCCTCCTAATTAGAAGCCCATTGTGGTTTTAATCTCCTCCCTCTAATTCTTCAGTGACGATTAGCTCTAGATGATGAAGCTCTATCAGATCGTGAAGACTGTACGCTTGCAATCTATGGAGAGGCCGTGCTTTCAGTCTTCCGTTCGAGGGACTGTTCGTGGGCGATTCGCGGGATCGTTCATCTACGGTTCGGGGGACTTCAGGAATAATCTACACAAGCGCGAGGGTCAATGCAGCCGCGGGATAGCCTCGGGGTGACGGTGTCAACCACGGGCCACGATGCTACAACCCGAAGGGGCGACATAGCGGCAGTGCGTGGGTCGGTGCAGCCGTGGGGCCGGCCTCGGGGCGGCGGCGTGGACCTCGGGCCGCGGCGCTACGGCCTGAAGGGGTGATGCAGCTGCAGCGCGCTGGTCGATGCACCCACAGGGATGGCCTCAGGGCGGCAGCGTGGACCGCATGCCGCGGTGCTACGGCTCGAAGGGGCGACGCGGCGGCAGCGCATGGATCGGTGCAGCCGCGGTGAGAACCATGGGGCGGTGACGCAGTGACAACCCGTTGCTTGATCGATGGAGATGTGCGCATACTTGATAGCAATCTTCATGGAATCCTGCAAAAATGCGCGCAGATGCCTGATCAGACCGGAGGCGGCGATGAGCAAGATCGAGAAGACTTAGACAGAAACACACTTCATGCAGGGATGCAAGCAGTCGCGCGGCCGGACGCGAACCAGTGACGTGCACGGACCATCCGTGCACCCAAGCACACCCGCAATGCATCATGTAGGATGTAGCGGTGTGGATTGATGTGGCCTGGTGAGCAGGCGCGCAAACCACCACTCCCATGCGAGGAACGATAGGCCAGTCGGCGCGACCGGCCACCACACTAGGCACGCATTGCACGCATGAACCTGGGGCACCGGGAACTGATCTGGGTGAAGGCAGTAGTTGCTGTCGAGGTTAGAGTAGGGACGCGCGAAGTTTGACGCGCAGTGGCGGGCTATGCAATCCGATCTTAGATTGGTAAACGAAAAATAGGCATCAATTAAATGACCAGCGCGAGGGAAAAATCATGATCAAAGGATCGGGAAGAAGACTCTCCAGGGCAGCCAATTGACATGATCGATAGACGAACTCTAGGTACAGGTTATGCGCCCCCCGGTGGCGATCATGGAAATCGACCGTCCCGGGGGCGGGGCAGCGTGGAAGCGGCGGCGGCTTAGGGTTTTTGGATCAAGATTAGGATGATAACATGTAAGAGGAATAGAGAGGGATTGGTAGAATCGTTGTTGTATTGCTTGAGCCTCATGGCATATATATAGGAGTACATGACCATCTTGGAGTACAAGACAAGGTAGAAATAAATCCTAGTATATCCTATACTTCCTAATAATCACTATACTCAACAGTATGATGTGGTAACCTCTTCTTCGAGTGATGAGGTTATGAATACAATATAGTAGTAACAACACACAGCTAGATAGAGTGAAACAACCATAGTCATTACTAAAGGTAGCAGCAATAACACTAGACCACAGTCATATTAGTTCCCACACATGCACAAACAAACAAAAAAGATTATTAGACCCTCCTTCGTCGGTCATGGCAAGGGTTGGCTCGTGCTCGCCACACTTGATGACCACCTCTGCACAGGAATGGACAAAGATGATGACCATGTAAACATCATGGTTCATGACCTTGAAGGCCAAGAAGTAGCCGATCTACAGCTGGTGAGCAATGACAAAGCGTGACCTCCTTTGATCCATGGCAACCCTCACGTTGACATCTTTCAACCTCATCATCTAGTTGCTTCCGGTGCTTATCTTCAAAATGATGGCCTTTCGGATGGTGCCTAGGTAAGGGCGGAAGGTATCAACGCTGGCCCTTGGGATTGTACCTGGGCAAATTAGGTTGCAGAAGTGGGTTGGAAATGCTTCCTCACGGAAGTGACCAACTTTTGTCGGCCTCTCCTTCACCTCTTCAAGGCGATGCCTTCTCCTACATCCTTCGAGCAGCTGCCCCCAACGGTATTGCCAAGGATTAGCTTGCAGGTAAAGCACTGCGACAAATATGCATAATTAGAACACTAAACAAGAAAATTAGATCAGATATATGACTGTATGCATGCATTAAAGACTAGTCTTCAGATCAGACACACAATTTAGGGTTTGACTAGAGTCATCGTTGTTTAGTGCCTACAATGGTTAGCACTAGGACTAGCTGAATAAGAACAATGCATCTAAAATACTACACATGACCAAGATCATGAAGCCTAAAAACTACCACATCTAGCATACTTCACATGACCAAGATAACATCGGATCTACTACATGAAAGCATCGATATGGTCGACTAGAGGGGGGTGAATATGGGACTAACAATTTTTAATCTCTTTTCCAATTTTAAAGGATACAACAAAAATATAGGTTATCTAGATGTGCAACTAGATGGACAACCTATATGTTAATCTCACAGAACACAACAAGCTAGATAAGACACACAATATTGTCCATAGACGGTATTGCCGTAGCAGTGTCGTTCTAGCTCCGCGGCCAAAACCGACTCCCTGGGGTAGTAGGTCAGGCACTTCGTCTGGTTGTGCTACTCCACCAAGGGAGCGGTACTTCCGGCCATGTGTGCGGTACTACCTACCTGCCTGTTAGGCGGCAGCAGTACTGCTCCCCTGAGGGAGTGGTACTACCGCTGCCTACCCCGGTACTACCGGGTAGTAAAAATCTAGAAGTAATAGAAGTAGATGGAGAGCTTCTCGAAAGTTGGAAAGGGTATCTGGATGCGATTTGGTTTTTTGTACATGTTTTTCTATGACTCAAAGAAAATAACTCGTCGGAACGCCATCTTTGCTCTATTCATTGCCGAGGGGAACCGAACTATCTTGTGCCTTTCTCGAATATACTTGTATAGCTCAATCACATGATTAGACCGCAAAATGTGTTGTCATGTACACCAAAATCACTTAGGGATGGAAGTGCCCTTTCAATCTTCCCTTTTTGGGTGATTGATGACAACACAACGATTTGCAAGATGTTAAGATAAAGCTCATTCATGGTCTAGAAGATATAAACGGTCTCCCCTAGAAGTGTGTACTAATTTGAATTTGCTTTTGGAATGCAAAGTGCACACATGCTAGGATCAACACTCCCTAGATTTTATACACCAACACTACTTGCAAAAGATTTAAGATATAACATAAAGCATGCTTTTGCAAACACATGTGGGGGAGCAACATGTATAAGGGCAAGATAAAATTAGGCTCCACCCAAATGAATGGCAAGACAAGATAATAAACATAATCATCGCAACCATAGCATGTCTTACCACACGCTTAAAATAGTCTCCAAACACAAACCAAGTTCAAACATAACCAAATCAAGTTCAACTAAAATAAGTTCACAAGCATGAGAAATCAAATAAATATAAAGCTTGTGACTTAACCCATGCAAAACCCGAACAATTTAATAGAACTCTCTACCCCTTTACATTAAGATGGCAAAAAGAAAAAGGGTGATGCTAACGCCCCATGGGATAAATCCTCCTTGTCGTCCTCGGACTTCTCGGCCTTGCTGGAGTTTTCATCATCATATTGACGTGATCTAGCACGATGAGCAGTGGAGGTTTCAGGTACTTTGTCGTCGCCATCATCCCAAGTGCTATGCTTGGACATCCACTGAGTCTGTGGAGTGATCTCCTTCTCAAAACCACTAGCAATAGTGATGTTCAAGGCCCTCATCATCTGAATCTGATGGCGGCGAGAATCCTTTTCCTTCTTGTGAGCTTCATACATGCGATGCTGGATATCCACTACATGTGATGCTGGATATCCAACTGAAGGTAAAAGGTCTTCTTAATCTTGGCTTGAATCTTGGCAAACCATCTTGTCTTCTGAGCGCGAGGTGGCAACTGAAAATCCTCATCACTAGAGCCATCGATAACCTCAAATAACCCCTCTTCCATGCCACCATGAGGAGTTGTGTCGGAATCGGGGCTCCGCGGACCCAAACAAGGTTCAAACTCTGGGGCGTGTGTGAAGATCCAAACCAGCCCCAGCCTCAAGCTCATCACCCCACGGCCTCGCCTCGTCGAGTTCGTGCGAGCGGCGAAGAAAGGACATGGCAGTTTACCCAGGTTCGGGCCACCTTGTGGTGTAAAACCCTACTCCTGCTTTGTGGTGGATTGGCCTCACGAGGAGGTTATGGATGAACTAGTATAGTGGATGAGCTGCCTCGCGAGGGCTCTGGGAGTGAGAATGAGTCGACCCGATCCGATCCCCCTCTACGGTGGAGACTAGGCTATACTTATAGCGGCCTGGTCCTCTTCCCTCATAGCTTAGGCGGGAAGGGATTCCACAATGACCAATTTCAAAGGGGACAAGAAGTACATCTTATCCTGATGAAAGGTGGTCTTCGCCTGCAAAGCTTCTGGTCATGACGCAGAGGTGGGCTCGGCGATGACATTCATCCCGCCGAGCTCGTGGTCTTGGTCTCATTGCACCGGAATGGAAATCTTTGTGAGGATCCCTCGGGAACCCGTGCTGGTCCTTGCCTCCTTAGCACCAAAGAGGAAACTGTCCTCTCCTGCACCCGCTGGTGCCCGCCTGGCCTTGGTCGTCATGGCTCACGTCATCGAGGGCCTCGTGAGTCTGGGTACCTGCATAGAAGTCTCCGCTCCTCGGGAGGCAGGCTCGGGGAGCCGCCCCTTGGGAGGTCTTGGCGTCATCCGCCTCGCGAGGCCTGGGGCCCTCGCGAGGGTCTTGTCTTGGGGGTCTTGCAACTGGGCCGTACCAAGCCGTCGATGAGGCCGCATGCTGGGCCGCAGGCAGGCAAGTCTGGGTACCCCCGATCCCAGAACACCGACAGTAGCCCCCGGGCCCAAGGCACGCTCGGGCTGGCTTCAAGGCGAAGCCAAGGAAGGAAGGGTGGAGCGACACGGGCCCCACCTGCCTGCGGGCCAGGCTCGACGCGTGGCGCACGACGGGACGCGGACGCCTCCACTTCCCCACGTCGCCTCGGCGACTGCCCAGGCTGACAAAAGACTGGCGCACGCTGCAGAGCCATCATTGCTCTCCCGTGCCTTACTCCTGATCCCTTCCTCCAGCCAACAGCTCCTCCAGATCCAAACGCGACTCCGCCCCCTTCCTTCTTCTTCTTCGGCACCGGCGACTCCACGAATGGTGCCCGGGAAATCAAAGCCCGCGGTCTAGGCCGCGACCTCCTCCTCTCCTTCGCCAGCGCTCGACGCGTCATCCATCGCCAAGGAGGAGGACCTCGGCCCCGTGCTCCCGCAGACAGCAGGTGAGGACAACAAATGGGGTGAGACCTTGATCTGGGCTGGCTCCACGGAGCGGAGCACCTTGGCGCAGACGGTCTACCCCTTCTTCCTTCACAGCATCTTCACGGGGCTTGTCCCGCCCCTCTCGGAGTTCTTCTGCGCCGTCCTCGGTCACTACAAGATCCACGCTCTCCATCTTCAGCCCAACTCCATCCTTCTCCTGTCCATCTTTGCCTTCTACTGCGAGGCCTTCGTGGGCGTGAGGCCCTCTGTGGCCCCCTTCTGCCATTACTTCAGCTTGTGGCTGCACGACCGGATGCAGCATTCTGCTTGCGGTTCCTTCGTTGCGGTCCATAAGGGGAATGTGCTCCTCAAGGCCGGGAAGAAGGTGGAGGGCTTCCGGCATCGCTGGGTCTTCCTGGACGTCAAGAGCCTCAACCCACTCCTGGAGCTGCCGACGGAGCTGCCCGAGTGGCTCCCGGAGTGGGGTTCCGTGAAGCTCACCGACCCCCAGGCGAAGCCCGTCCTGGAGAGGATATCTTCGAACATGGAGGCCAAGCTGTTGACGGGGGCGACGATCGCAAAGGAGTTCTTGATGCAGCACCTAGCGCCGCTCCAGTCACACATGAAGCCCTTGTGGGAGTACTAGGGCATGAGGGACGACGTTAGGCTTCGTCCCGCCGGCCTGACGGGCGAGGAACTGGACAGGGCCTTGGCCGCCCTGCTCAACAACGATCCGGGGGACCTCCCCGAGGCCTATGCCCCGCTGTACCGCCGCGACGATGAGGAGGACCTGGTCGCCGCCATGCCCGCCTTCAACGAGCTGGGGCTTGTGCCATCCGACCACCCCAACGCCCCCGTGCCGGTGTCCTCTGGCGACAGCGGCGACGAAGAGGACTCGGAGGGGACTGAGGATGACGACTTGGAGGAGGTGTCCCCCCCGTCTCAGCGTGAGCTCCTCCGCAACCTCGAGGACGATGACGACGCCGACGAGCCCCTGACCGTGGATTCCATGCGCTTCTTCAGGGTCCATAGGCGGCCGGAGCCTGCCCCTCGGACGACGCGGGCATCTGGCCGGGTGGCCTCAGGCTCGAACGCGGCAGCGCCCCCTCCGGGGAGCTCCCCATGCCTCAGTGGGGCAGCGAAGGGATCAGGCCCGTCCTCGGCGATCCCCAGTCGAAGGGCGGGGCGGCCCTCACTGGGGCGAACACGGCCTCCTCGGCCATGACCCCTCGGGCCGACCCCCCTTGTTCCTCCGGGCGGCAGTGACATGTCGGCGCCTGCTGACGATCGCTCCACCAGTCCCCAAGACGCGGCCAAGGCCACGCCGAAGAAGAGCGGGAGCACCTCAGCCTCCTCCGAAGAAGAAGAAAAGAAGAGGAAGTGGGCCGTGCCAGACGAGTAACTAGCCTTCCTTGCTTCCAGACGAGGCGTTGATTGCATGTGTGCTCATGCCTTTCCCCCTCTTAATGATCAGAGGTAGTAGCGCGGCGAAGAAGAAGAAGATGGGCGTCGTGACAAAGGACCCCGTTGCCCTGAGGGCGCCCGTGGCACCCGGCCGCGGTCATGGCGGTCGCGGGAGTGCACCGCGCCGGCCAGGCGTGACACTCGGGCGCTCAGGCGGCGTCGCGCCAGGGCGTACGGGTGTGTCGCCCGCTCCCAGAGCCTCGTCGGCACCGCCCAAGGGGGCGATCGCGGAAGCCACGGTGATCCAGCCTGCCGCGCTGCCCATCTCGGCCGCAGCACCTCCGGCCTCAGGGGAGGTGACGGCGGCCCTGGCTCCTCTTGCTGCTCCAGCCCTGGCCTCCGGACGCGACGGTTCTCAGCGCGCTGCGCGGCCTCAGGCCTCCTTGACACCCACGACCATGGCTGTTGACCAGGCAGTCCCTAACCACTCAGAGCAAGAGCCGGTTAGGAGAGGCGGTCCGGAGCCCCATGCGCCTCCGATGGAGGGCGCCGCGCGCCTCCCGACACCGGTGATGTTGGCCCAGGCCGACACCCGCGCTGCACTCGATCGGCTCAAGGTGGACCTCCAGGGCGCTGAAGAGCACCTCGGGCAGGAGCGCCTGATGCTGGCCGCAGGATGGCGCGAGCTGTCCGACGCCCGCAAGGCGACACAGGATCAGGCCGAATCCCTCGCCGCCGAGAGCAAGAAGGAGGCTGATGAAGCGCGGGTGCCTCGTGATGCGGCACTTGATGAGGTGAAGGCGGCCGCCAAGCGCTGCCATGAAGCGGAGGCTCGCTTAAAGGCGCTCTAAGAAGAGCAAACCACTCGCGCGCAGCGACTTCAGCAGCTGGAAGACGACCTCAAGGCCCACGAGGCGAAGCTCGCGGATCATGACACCGTGCTGTCAAAGGTGACGGTTGATCAAGCTGAAGAGCAGGAGCGCCTGGCCAAGCTAAAGGAGGAGATAGCCCAGGCCCAAGCGTCTCATGCCACGCACGTCTCCGAAGCGACGGCCTGGCTGGACGCCGGGGAGAAGGTCCTTGCCGATGCCGAGGGGAGAGCAGCCGCGGAGCATGATGCCTTCCCTTCCCTCAAGCTCAGGGCTTGCGAGGCGCTGCAGTCTATCTGCAGAGGAGGATTCAAGCCCCACTCATGACCCCCGAGGGCGGCTATGCAGGGCTCTCCTCCAAGCTTGCCGAGGAGCTCGAGGGCGCCGCCGCCAAGGTGGACTCCATCCTAGAAGGTGAGTGCCGCGACCTCTTCTCTGTGGCGACGACTCGCGTCTTCAGCCACCTGTACCTCCGCGACCCCGGCTTCGATTTCGATGCGGTGATCGGCCCTGTTGCCCTCGAGTCCCGTGCCACCATGGCGGCGGCCGTGAAGGACCACGTGGACGCGCTGCTGAAGAAGTTCACCTGCACCCCCGCCGCCAATCCTCCAGCAGCTGAGGCGAGCGGCAGCGATGGCGGTGCCAGCGATGTTGAGGACGAGTCCACCGCAGCTGAGGCAGGCGACGGCCACGGCGACGGTGACGCCTTCACCTAGAGTTTATCCTGCGACACTTTTCATGCCTCGTGGAGGCATAAGACTTTGTTTGAAATTTGCAGAACATTTGGTGCCTGTAATAACTGTTCGGACTCCGCAATTTCCTTTTCGTGCTTGGTTTCCTTCTTGTTTGCCTTTGTGCTCTGCGTCGGTAGGGCCCAGCCTCGCGCATACCTCGGCTGCCGTTGGGACGTCCGGATGCCAGGACGGAACCAAGGGGCGAGGGGCTACGGGACTAGTGAGGCCCCTGAGTCGCGATGCTCAGGGGTCCCCCTTGACATGCGAGCAGCCCTCATGAAGGAAACATGGGCAGCGGCGAGGTTAATCCGGAGCCCTTCATACCTTTCCTCGCCAGCCTTTGCCTGGGAGGGGCGCGAGAAGACCAGGTACCAGGGACCTGGTGAGGTGGCATATGCCAGGCCTGGCCTGAGTGTAGCCCCCATGTCCAGCCCCCTCGCGCGCGCATCCCAGGGGAATGATGCGTGACAGGGCCATGTGAAGAGCCGAGAGGCCATCCCGAGGTTGGTGCAGCCCCTAGGGCACCCTCAGTTATTTATCCACCAGCGCGGAGCATGGGGCTTCCACTTGGGCGTGGGCATAGTCGCTGCTTGACCGTGTCGTCCACCAGTGCGGAGCATGGGGCTTCCACTTCGGCGTGGGCATAGTCATTGTTCGACCGTGTCGTCCGCCAGCATGGAGCATGGGGCTTCCACTTGGTGTGGGTAGGGAGCTCTTTGTTAGCGTCTCCGAGCGTGTACAACCCTGTTTCGTTCGTACACGTGACTGGCACGGCAGAACTGGAGGAGGTGTATCTGGGCACTCATGAGCCAGCGCGGGACTCAGGAGGCCCTACCTTAAGGCGGGTTGCGCCTGGATTTTTGGCGTAGGGCGCGCGTAAGAAACCTGTGAGGTGGGGGGTGACCTGCGCTGAATGAACCTCCGGAGGACACTGCATGAGAAGGCCGGACACCAAGGACCCCAGGAGGTGACGTGAACGGGGCCGGCCCACCAGACAGAGCTTAGTCGCTTGGGTTTATCAACGCTGTAGGGACAGACCCGAGCACAGACGCCGTGGCAAGTCCTCTCATGCAATAACCCGAGGAAGGACATCCGGCGCGTGGCTCCCACTACGGCGAAGCGCTGGACTGCGGTTTGTATGAACTGTGACGCACGCCCTTAATTATCGACTCGCGATTAGCTCATGCGAGAACAAGGCACCAAGGACCCCGGGAGGTGACGTGCACGGGAGCTGGCCCGCGAGACAGAGCTCGGTCGCTTGGATTTAACAACGTTGTAGGGATGAACCCGAGCACAGACGTCGTGCCAGTCCTTAATCATGAGGCGGTCGCGGGCGGGCTTGTGAGAGTGCAGCGGCATTCATGGTGACGAAGCACCGGGCACGCAGATTAGAATATCAAGGAAATCTCACCAAAGGCAAAGCCAGTTCTGATACATGCGCAAAACGATACAGCTGCAAGGGCGGGCCTAGGCAGCTTGAGGATAATGCAACCCGGGGGGGCACCCTCAATTGAACAAACTAAAAAGTCACCTGGCACTGGTGTCGTACAAGCGTCGAGGTAGCTGAAGAAGCGCGCTGTGGAGATTGCTCCTCATGAGCGAGGCGGCTCCGGAGGCCTGGGAGGCTCGGGAGGTCCAGGGGGCTCACGAGGGTCCAGGGCCTCCTGAGACATGACCGCCAAGCGCCTGGCCTCATGAGATGCGAAGGCAAGCTGCGCGAGGCGCAGGTACGAGGCGCCCACGTTCAGCAGGCCGAACGGCATGCGGACATAGTTGCAGGGGTAGCCCCCACTCCGGCCGACGCGCAACGGCCAGAAGAGGTCCTGCGAAGCGGTCCTGTTGAGTCCCGGGATGTTGACGCAGACGCGCAGCTCGCCACCCATGTCAGGGGCGACAGCTGCACTGGTAGACCGCGGGGGGCGGCGCTCCCCGTGCATGGCCTGTGCCCCCTGAAGCTCCTCGATCGCTTTGGTGATGAACTCTTGTGCTCCTGGCGCCTCGCGCCGTGCTCCTTGCTAGCGGGGGCACGTGCCGAGGCACGCCTCCAAGTGGTGCCCGAGCACCTCCCTCGTCGCATTGGTCAGGTCAGAGGCTCTCCAGACAAAAGCCCCCGAGCCCGTCCTGGGGGAGGCGCCGGGCGCGTCTTCCTATGCGGGAGGAAGGGTCGCCCCAGTAGTGAGCGCGGGGCCCGAGGCACCGCCAGCGGGCACCTCGACCTCCTGACGGCTCTTGGGGAGGAGCTGCTTCTTCTTCACGGGGGTGGCCTCGGGAGGCAGGATGCCGCCCTCGTCGTCAGAGTTCTCTGCCGCCGTGGCACGGTAGGCTCGCTCAAGAGAGCAGACCGCATCCTTCTCATCGCAGGCGACCGTGATGATGCTGCCGCACCCTGGCATCTTGAGGACATTGTAGCCATGATGAACAGCCGCCATGAACTTGGCAAGGGCGGGGTCCCCCAAGATGGCATTGTACGGGAGGCCGATGTGGGCGACGTCAAAGTCGATGAGTTCGGTGTGGTAGTTGTCGCGCTTGCCGAAGGTGACAGAGAGGCGCACCTGCCCCAGGGGGACGGTGGAGCCGTCGGTCACCCCAAAGAATGGCTTGGTGGGCATGAGCTGATCGTAGGGCACCTGGAGCGTCTCGAACGTCTTGACGGAAAGAACATTGAGCCCGGCACCACCGTCGATGAGAGTCTTGGTGATGGAGACATTGCTGATGGTGGGCGTGTAGAGCATGGGGTGCGCGCACGCGGCAGCCGAGCACTTGACGTGGTCCTTGGAGTCGAAGGTGATGGCGTACTGCGATCACCTGAGGGGACGCGTGGCCTCTAGCTTCGGGAGGGCCGCATTCACTTCACGGGAGAACTGCTTGAAGACGTAGTTGGAGTCAGGGGCCTGAGCACCACCTAGGATGCAGGCGATCGCGAGGGGTTCCTGGAAGCCCCCGGCCCCCTCGTCCTGACGGTTTTCATTGTTCCTCCTTGGTGGTGGCGGCAGCGAAGGGAGGCCGGCATTGCCCTAAGGACGGGCCTCACGAGGCTGATCACGCCAGGGGCCGTCGCGAGGCTGATCTCGCCAGCGATCCTCACGAGGCTGGTTGCGCCAGTCCTGACGAGGGTTGCGGTTGTCCCAGCGGCCTCCTCCACGGCCGTAGCCACGGTCACTGCGTTCGGGGCGGCGACCGATGCGTTCGTCGCGGATTGCCCTGAGCTCCTGGCAGTCGTTGGTGTTGTGGCTGTGCACATTATGAAAGGCGCAGAACGAGTGGTTACCCCTGGGAGGTTCATCGTGGTCACGGCCGCGCTTCATCTCAGGCCCCGCTGCCAGCACGGCGGGGCCCTTGCTCTTTGCTTCCTTAGCCTTGGCCTTCTTGTCTTTAGGGTCAGCCTCCGGATGCTCGAGGAGGGAGAGGCGGCCCTCTTCGGCCTTTGTGCACTTGTTCGCCAGGTTGAACATCTCCAGGGCCGACCACAAGTCATCATGGATGGCGAGCTCCTCGTGTATCTTGACGTCCCTGACGCCATCGGTAAACACCGAGATGATGGCCTCATCCGACGCCTTCAGGATCTTGAGGCAGACGTTCGTGAAGCGCTGTATGAACTTGTGGAGGGTCTCGCCCAGCTGCTGCTTCACGCGCCGCAGGTCGTTCACTGCGGGGGCGCGGTCGCTGGTGCCCTGGAAGTTGGCGATGAAGCGCTCGGGGAGCTCATCCCAGGAGGAGATCGACCCCTCCGGGAGGTGCAGGAGCCAGGAGCGCGCGCCATCCTTGAGAGCCATGGGGAACCAGTTCGCCATGACCTTGTCATCGCCGTTCGCCGCCTCGATGCTCAGCGAGTAGAGCTGGAGAAACTCCGCAGGGTCGGAGGTGCCGTCGTAGCACGGGGGCAGATCTGGCTTGAACTTGCCAGGCCAAACGACACGGCGCAGCTCTGGGGTGAAGGTACGGCAGCTTGCCGCACTGACAGGAGCGACACGCACGAGGGGAGCTCGGTCTTGACGTTCGCGCGCCGCAGCCTCCAACAGCACGTGGTCTTGATGTTGGCACGACGGTGCGGGGAGCGAACGCGTGTCACCTTGTGGCCGCTGCACCACCTGGCAGCTCGCCTCATCCCGTGCCGGCGCCGGCGCGCTGCACGGGGGGTCGCGTAGAGGCGCGTCACGCCTGGGGTCGGGGTCGACGCCGCGCAGAGGAGGAGGAGGAGGCGGTGCGCCATGGGCCACGTCGCCCGCCCGGGAGGGCGGGGGACGAAGCGAGTGGGACGGCGTCGGGGCCTCGTCGGCGGTGTTGACGAGCTCGGTGATGCGGCCCAGCCAGGCATCGTAGCCCTTGTCGGCGGGGCGGTAGCACAGCAGCTCGCACGCCATGAGCCGCGGCCCACGGGCGCCGTCTGAGCGACGCGAGCAGCCCGGCGCCCGGCGGGCGTCGGCCATGGGAGCGACAGAACGGAGATGAAGCGAAGCTGGAAGGAGGATTCCGACATGCCCCTACCTGGCGTGCCAAATGTCGGAATCGGAGCTCCGCGGACCAAAACAAGGTTCGAACTCCGGGGCATGTGCGAAGATCCAAACCAGCCCTGGCCTCAAGCTCATCACCCCACGGCCTCGCCTCGTCGAGTTTGTGCGAGCGGGGAAGAAAGGACACGGCAGTTTACCCAGGTTCGGGCCACCTTGCGGTGTAAAACCCTACTCCTGCTTTGTGGTGGATTGGCCTCATGAGGAGGTTATGGATGAACTAGTACAGTGGATGAACTGCCTCGCGAGGGCTCTGGAAGTGAGAATGAGTCGACCCGGTCTGATCCCCCTCTACGGTGGAGACTAGGCTATACTTATAGCGGCCTGGTCCTCTTCCCTCATAGCTTAGGCGGGAAGGGATTCCACAACGGCCAATTTGAAAGGGGACAAGAAGTACATCTTATCCTGACGAAAGGTGGTCTTCGCCTGCAAAGCTTCTGGTCGTGACGCAGAGGTGGGCTCGGCGATGACATCCGTACCGCCGAGCTCGTGGTCTTGGTCTCGTTGCATCGGAATGGAAATCTTTGGGAGAATCCCTCGGGAACCCACGATGGTCCTTGCCTCCTTAGCATCAAAGAGGAAACTGTCCTCTCCTGCGCCCGTTGGCGCCCGCCTGGCCTTGGTCGTCATGGCTCATGTCATCGAGGGCCTCGTGAGGCTGGGTACCTGCATAGAAGTCTCCGCTCCTCGGGAGGCAGGCCCGGGGAGCCGCCCATCGGGAGGTCTTGGCGTCATCCTCCTCGCGAGGCCGGGGGCCCTCGCGAGGGTCTTGTCTTGGGGGTCTTGCAGCTGGGCCGTACCAGGCCGTCGATGAGGCCGCGTGCTGGGCCGCAGGCAGGCAAGTCTGGGTACCTCCGATCCCAGAACGCCGACAAGTTGCATGCCTCTTCACACCGAGATGCTTCACTTCATGAATAGTGAGGTTGGCTTTGTGATCCATACGCTCATTAAGCCTGTGCTCTTCCCACTTGTCATAGATAAACTCCATCACATAAGGTGCAAAAGGAGGCACCTTTCGGTTGATCATGGCAAGGAACATCTCACCAAAGGAAATCAGAGACATCAAGCAGTTCTTCTTTCCCCTTCATCGGGTGAGTCTGGAGCATAAGATCAACAAGGTATCAATGAATCTCATCTAGATTTCCAACCTTGGGATTGAGACCTCTCAGTTTATGAGGTGCATGGTATCATAAGTTGGAATATATGGTGTGCTCCTATTGCTCCTATTGCTGGTGTGCTCCTATTGTTGCGTCCGGTCGGTGACCGCCGATGGTGGTGGGGGTTGTCCCCTCCCGCGTGGCTGCTGATGATGTCGCTCCTCGTTCCTAGCTGCTCCCTCTCGGCTTCGTCGGTCTTGCTTCGTTGACCATGGTGAGGCGGCGGTGATGATGGCAAGACTGTGGTGGCACATGTTGGTGGGCGGCCAGATTGGTGGAGCACGTCGGACATTCGGGGATGTGGGTGTTTGGCGGACGGGAGAAATCCCTGCCGGCTTGCCAGCACCGACGTGGTGATGCCCGTGGGCGCCGCCGTTCCTTCCTGAAGGGTGTCGGGTATTCCCCTTCCCCACGCCCCTCTGCATACCGGGGGAAACCCTAGGACTAGTCCGGGCAGCAGCGTCGTCATCACATTCCTTCCTGAAGGTGTTGCTTGGTATGCAGAGGTTCGAGGTGCTAGGAGCGAGGTGGAAACTCTCCAGTGGGCATTCGTTTTCGTCGATCTGACGTTGTTGACATTAGTTTCTCTCTTCTTTCTCTTTTTGTTTCTTCTAGGCGTGCTTTTGTTGTTTGCCCTGACATTGGACTCATTGTTGTATCGGGTGGTTGTTATATCTATATAGCGGGGTGAAAGCCTATTTATAGAGAAACAAGTCCTTAGACTGATCAGATATACCTCACCCTTGGTTGTAAAGATCACCAAGAACATCCTTGTTGCTAGCCTGCTGAAATTTATGAAGGTGAAAACCCATTTTGCGATTCTAGACCCTTGTCATCATAGCCCAACACATCGAAAAAATGTATTCAATGGAAAAGAGAGACACTTTTCCTTTGTCATCGAAGTGAGAGTCCTATCATCATCACTACCAAAGTGAATTGTGGCAAAGAACTGAACCACCAAAGCATCATCAAAGTCAAAGTTGAACTCCATTAGAGGAAGCAAACCAAACTCCTCACAAATCTCCAAGGCTTCACCAAAGTAGTCCAGCTTCTACCCCATGTGACCAATGTTGATAGTGTGTTGCTTCACAAACGTGTTCTTTTGAGACATGAACACATCATTGAAAAATCATTCCTGGGTGTCTAGGGAATAGGATATCGTCCCCATCCCCATTTTACCCTATGGGGAATAAATTAGTTCAATAAATATCCCCATGGGGATGGTTTTCACCCATCCTCGCCCCTAATAGATGAAATCTCATGGGGTTGGTGGGTATGGGGCCCCATTGTCGTCCCTAGCTATGATCAATGCAATGGTCATGCACATTCTAGCAACCCTACACCGCTCATAGTCATGCACATTCTAGAAAAGTAATCTTAGCAATCCTACACACTGATCATAGTCATGCACATTGTAGTCAAGCAATCCTACACACTGATCATAGTTATGAACACATACTGGTCATAGTCATGCACATTGTAGGCAAGAAATCATAGCAATCCTACGCACTGGTCATAGTCATGCACATTGTAGTCAAGCAGTCCTACACACTGATCATTGTTATGAACACATGCTAGTCATGGGCATGCACATTTTAGGCAAGCAATCCTATGCACTGATCATAGTCATGCACATTGTAGGCAAGCAATCTTACACACTGATCATAGTCATGAACACATACTATGTTTGTACTAATCCTAGCAATCAGTCGACCAAATCCTAGCAATCCTAGTTAACCTAGCACTCAGTCAAATCGAATCGAATCAAAGTAACCGCCCCAGAAAAACCTAACCGCCCTAGAAATTGGATCTGCAAAGAGAGATGCATTGTACTTACCCCGTTCGTCGGCATTGGAGTCGATGCCACCGGATACGGGGCGGCCTTGGACGGTGCTAGAACAAACCTTGGTGGGAACAACGACCCACCGAGGGCGGATATGCTGACAACTGTAGCCGATGACCCCACGCCTGCCGCGACAATAGTCAAGGTACCAGTCGCCACAGTGCATGTACCGACAGGAGCAAGGGAAGAAAACCCTCGCAGGTGGGTCAAAATCCCCGCCTCGGCCGTGGCCGATGGCTGGGACTTGCAGCCCCCATCCATGCCACCATTGTTGCAACCGTAGCAGATGAACTACCGACTACCACCGGAGGAGCAATGAAGGCCGATGGGCGGTTGATAGCCACCAACCGCGGCCTCATGCAAAAGGGGGAAGGGCCTTGACAACCCTCGCCAACTACACAAGGTCACACACCCCTGCGTCAAGCCATCGAGCCAGTGCTGGTCAGGCTCATCCCCGGTGAAGCCAGGATTGGAGCGGCCCAGTGGTGGAGCGACCATCAGTGAGACTGAAGCGGTGGTGAGAATGTGTGGTGTGAATGCTATTTGGGCGGTGAGGGGAGCAAGTGGTGAGAGTTATGGCTGATTTGAGACGTCCTGTCCACCCCCCCGTGCTTCCCCTATAGGCGTGTAGGTGAGGAGCACACGTGGCTCGCTGGAGCACTATGAAAAAACAATCGAATCAGTCGTTCTCTCTCAGTCGGGCCCAGGGGTGCTTTGAGTTTCGCGCGGGCTATGAATCTTATGCAGTCCATGCAACCAATCAAGCCGATTTTGCATTGTGAGGTCCTTGTTGGGTTGGACAGAGCCTACCAAACACGTACGAAGAGCATCTCTAGTTGATCCCTTATAATTTAACTCCTTATATGCCTCCTCAAATTTAACTCCTTAAAGTTAGAGGAATTTTGTGGCATGACCTAACCAAACCCTCAAATTTAACTCCTCAAATGAACTGACCCCACACGGAAGTCTCTCCCCATCTTCCTCTTTCTTCTTCCTACTTCCTTCCGACTACTAGCATGGACAGGGATAGTGGCGGGTTGGGAGAGGCACATGGAAAGGCAGAACGCACGCACGCACACAGTAACAGCAACAACACACATATACACACACATGCAACAGTGGAAATTCGGAACCAAAACTTTTAGAAATTTAGAACCTGAGCTCTACACCTCATGCGGTCATGCCCTACTGAAAGGACGTGGATGTCGCCTAGAGGAGAGGGTGAATAGGCGCTTTAAAACAATTACGGTTTAAGCTTAAACAAATGCAAAATAAAACTAGCGTTTAATTTATCAAGCACAGAACCTAAATATACTAGGCTCAACTATGTGCATAGACAACTTATGCTAAGCAAGATAAACAAGATATATAACTTCAAGTGCGAAGGCTATCACAAAGTAAGTGCACAAATAAAGGGCTTGGGTAAGAGATAATCATGGCACGCGGAGACGAAGATGAATCCCGAAGTTCACACCCTTGTGGATGCTAATCTCTGTTAGAGCGGTGTGGAGGCACAATGCTCCCCAAAATTCCATCAGGGCCACCATATTCTCCTCATGCCCTCGCACAATGCAAGGTGACATGAATCCACTAAGGGACCCTTAAGGGTGGTCACCGAACCCGTACAATTGGCGACTCTTGGGGGCGGTCACTGAACCTGTACAAATTGCTTGGGGCAATCTCCACAACTTAATTGGAGACCCCAAAGCTTGCCCGGAGCTTTACACCACAATGGAGCTCCGCGACACCACCAACCATCTAGGGCGCCCAAGCACCCAAGAGGCACAAGCTCTAGGGTGCCCAAACACCCAAGAGTAATAAGCTTCTCAACTTTCACTTCCACGTATCGCCGTGGAGAACTCAAACCGGTGCAACTAATGCAATGGCAAGAACACACGAAGTGATCAAGTCCCACACTCTCGAATTCCACCAAAGCAATGAAAGCTATGGAGGAATATGAGAGGAAGAACAAGGAGAACACAAAAGAAGTCCAAGATCTAGATCCACAAGGTTCCACTGAGAGGAGAGATGGATTGGTGGATAATGTAGATCTAGATCTCCTCTCCCTTTTCCCTCAACAAGATGCAAGAATCCTAGGAGGAATAGAGAGAAAGCAAGCTCCAAGAGGTCAACAATGGTGGGGGAAAACTTGCTCAAGAATCTTGGGGTCAATGGGGAAGAAGACCCCCTTAAATAGTGGGTAGGTGGATCCAACCGTTATGTTCTGGAACTATCTTAAGCAGTACTACTACTCAGGGGAGCATTACTACCACTAAGAACAGGGTAGTCGCTGAGACCCACTGAGGACCAGCGGAAGTGGCGCGGTAGTACTACCGGAGTGGTACTACTGCCTTAGATAAGCGGTACTACCACGAATTAGCCGGTGGGTAACAGAGATTTCCACGGTAGTGCGCGTGGTACTCCAGCGAATTCTAGAAGGGTAACAGAGAAATCCACGGTAGTGCGTGCGGTACTCCAGCGGAAGTACCGCACAAGCAGTACTACCGCTAGGAGCAAGCGATACTACCGGAATTCCCAAAGGGTAATAGAGACCCTCTCGATAGTAACCGCGGCACTCCAGCGGAAGTACCACACAAGCGGTACTACCGTGGTAGCCAGCGATACTACCGCCAATTACCATCAGGAAGGCCAGAACAGAGTAGAACGAAACAAGTAAGACCAAAACTGCCATAACTTCTGCAAATGAACTCCGATTTTGACATACTCAAGCTTGATAGAAAGCTAATGACAAGAGCTATCAAATCCATAGGTGAAGAATAGAGCAGAAGGAAACCTCCATAAGTGAAGAACCGACAAAAAGTCCAACATCAAAAACATAATAGAAGATGCATATGAAATCCGTTTTCGATGAACTTGAGCTTGTCATGAAGATAACCACATGCCCCAAAATTCACATAGAGAAAAGACAAAAAAAAAACCAAGAAAGATGATGCCAAGGATGCAATGATTTGAGTTCTCTATGAACAATACGATCAAGCTAGTCACTCGAGAACCCCCTTGATAGTATGTCAACAATCCTATAACCCGGTCTCCCAACTAACACCATGAGACCGGTAAAATAGAAAACCTATCAAGGTCAAACATTTGCCTTGCACATAATGCACTTGAGCTAGATGATGACGATCATGCCCGCCTTAGTGTGGAACACATTTCTTGTTAGTGCACGCTTGGTGAAGACTCGCAATTTGCTCCCCCATACTCCACTATGGGAGAGCCACTTTTAGGCACATCTTCACAAGACCATTATCACCAAATGGTCGACAAGCCTCAAGCATATGAGCTCTTTGTGACGCTCCACTTGAACTTGCACGACTCAACCTTGATGACAATCACCACTTGATGTCATCCTCCATGGGTTATATGAGATCTTCCTCTTGATGCAAGCCCATGGAAAAATACCTAACCCCGCATAGAACCACCACACAAATAGATCATGGATTAGTACACAAAGCGTAATGGACAATGCTAACCATACCGTGAGATCACTTGATCCCACTCGGTACATCCTCTACGCTTTATGTGTTGATCAACTTGAGTCCACTCTTTGTACTTAGTCTTGATCAACCTTGTATCTTATCTTCTCTCTTCATGAAGATGATGTCTTGAAGGTAAACATGAATGTTCACACAATCTTCTTCTTCAAGACATGCTTGCAGTAGGCTCAACTCTCACATGACCAATCTTTTGATAACTCCTTGAATAGCATCTTGGTCAACACATAATCTTCTTCTTATAACCTTGAAACCAACATATGGTATTCAAGCAAAGCCTATGGACAAACCTTAAGGTATAACTCAAAGCAACCACTAGTCCATAGGATTACCAAAACCAAACATGGGGGCACCATGCTCTTTCACCTACACGACCAATGGCCCGTCGAGGGCAGTGGGTTGGTAGGCCACGTAGATGCCCGAGAGGTCTGAGTTCATGGACAACCTGAGCCACCGCTTTTTCATGAACTTCAGCACAGGCTACAACATGAGCCCGACAGCCACAACGACGAGGCTCACCGACACCTTCATGGGCACCAGCATCACCACACACCCGGTTGTGCCTAGCGCCACCCTGTAGGGCCATGGGGTGTCAGTCCGCCTCATCGACGGCAGGATTAACGATAGGAACTCTAGGAACATGCTAAAGCAGTAGAAGTTCTCAGCCGCCACGATCTCATGTAAGCTCATCGTCGAGAGTAGCAGCACACCTGAGGCCGAGAAGAGGAGGCCAACCAATGGGGTTTCGTACCATGACCAGCTTGACGGTTCCCTGGGCGGCAACGGAAGAGGAGGTACGGGCGTCGTCGCGCTGGGACCCCTTTTGACGGCTGACTTCGTGAAATTTATCGTCAGTAGCGAGGTTCCAACATCGAAGAGGGACGACCGTAGGTATGGGGGTGATGCAGGTTCCATTCTCGGGGCCGTCGGTGGCTGCGGAAGTGGAGGCGGAAGGAGGAGGTGTCGTTCACGAGAGAAGAAGTTAATTATTTTTTCCTGAGAACTTGTTGCGACCGAGAAAAATAGAAGAGTTGCGCTGGATTTGGGGCTTAACTCGTCAAAACTTTGCTTAGCTTCACGTTTGAGGGTTCGGCTAGGTACGATTAGGGCATCTCCAACGTTGATCCGTAAATTTGCTCCTGCATCCGTCCGCGAACAGGAGGGACCAGTCCGCGGACATGGATGCGGGAGCCGGCCATCCAATGCTATCCACATACATCCCGCCCCAATTTTTTAAAAGCCCGCACACTCAAATAGCCTCATATATAGTCTAGAATATCTCAAATGTTCAAATGCAGTAGTAGTTCTAATTTAAATAAGTTCAAATATTACATTCCAACATTGTTGTCCCCTTTAACCGCCCATAGATGCTCAACTAGATCTTCCTTCAGTTACTCGATGCCAAATTTGTTGATGCATTTGAACAAACTCTTCAAATGTGGCCAGATTCTGGTCAGGAAGTTCTATAGGATCACCCATGTTCTCAAATTCAGGACATGCGGCAACATCCTCACCCTCATCCTCCATGATCATGTTGTGCATGATCACACAACATGTCATCACCTCCCACAAGGTCTCCGGATCCCATGTTTAGCATGTCCACGAACAACGGCAAAACGTGCATGCAGAACTCCAAAAGCCATCTCAACATCCTTTCTAGCTGTTTCTTGTCTTTGAGCAAAGTGAGACTTTTTTGGCCAAATGGGTTAGAGATGGTGTTCACGATGGTAGCCCACAAAGGATAGGTACTGTCAACCAGGTAGTAGCCCATGTTGTACTCATGCCCATTGACAGTATAGTGGCAAGGAGGAGCTTTTCCTTCAGTCAACCTAGCAAACAATGTTGATCGCTGCAGCACACTGATGTCATTGTGAGACCCGGGCATATGCCAAAGAAAGCATGCCAAATCCAAAGATCATGTGATGAAACTGCTTCAAGAATGATGGTGTGCTTTCTTAACATCACCCTGATATTGTCCTTGTAAAGCTTTTGGGCGGTTCTTCCATTTCCAATGCATGCAGTTAAGAGATCTGAGCAAACTTGGCCACCCTCTTGCTTCCGAGATTGCCAAAAGCCTCTCGATGTTTGCCATAATTGGTTCTCTCAGGTACTGAGGTCCAAACACCTCGACCACGGCAGTTGCAAACCTGACCATGGCATCTCCGCATGTGCTCTCAGACATCCGTAGGTACTCATCCCACGAATCAGCGGCCGTGCCATATGCAAACATCCGCAGTGCGGCCGTGCACTTCTGGTAACCAGAGAAGCCAATCCTTCCCACGGCGTCCTTCTTCAAGATGAAGTAGTCATCAAAGGACTGGACGCCATGGTAGAGACAATCAAAGACATTTTTGCGCATTCGAAAGTGATGGCGAAATTGTCGGTAAAGAGGGCATCGGGGGCAAAGTAGTCGTCCATCAGCGTCAAATGGTCGCGCGCCATGTTGCGGTTGAGCACTCGATGACCCTTGATCGATACCTTGAAATTGAGAACATGCTCTTCCGCACGCTCCATGTCTGCAAGGACCGCCTGCATCATCGCCGTCTCATCCGTGTAGTCCTCCTCGTCGGACGAGCTGTCAAACGACTCTACATAGTGCTCGCATATGTACTCCATACCGAATCCATTGCTTCAAAGAACAAGAAACAAAAAAATTAGCGCGAGCATTTCACCGAACAATTGCCGGACATGGTGAGTATTGTAGGAGCTCATGGCACCTGCGCGACGGTCGAAGGAGAGGTGTGGAACGGCGGCGGAGGAGAAGCGGCTTGGAGCCCGGGTGTACCGTTGGAGGTGACGGAATCGCCGAGCTCCGATACGGGTGTGGCTGGGCGGCCGGGGTGGTGGAGCGGTGACGAAAGCAAGAGAGAAAAGGGGAAGGAGAGAAAATGAGAGGATGGACGTGCGGGGTTCGGGAGGGGTTTTGGGTGGGCCGGGGTGTAGGAGTCCTACGTGTCTGCTGTCCGAACTCCCGAAAGCCCCCAGTTTGTCTCGGGTATGCGGGAAAAGTGTGTCCGAACCGCTCGACGGACCGATACTACTATGTCAACGAGCACTACCGGGTTCCTTCTCCCTTGCATGAACCAGAACCGTGTTGGATGGCTAAACATGTTCAAATCGTATAATCCAGACGGTTGCGGTAACCCTCAGGAGATGCCCTTGACCCTCATTTTGAGGAGTTAAAAGGTTTTAAGGGATCGGTTAGATATGCTCTAACAAGATTAGCAACCATCTCCGTGTTTCTGGCTCAAGGAGATCAAACGGAAGAGGCATTGACCATGAAAGCAACCTACGGCAGCTGTACTGTGGCAGTCAAGGAAGGCAAGTGCTGCGTACAAAGACTACGTGGAACTTGGTGTGACTAAAGCCAACTAGCCACCAACACACACTGGGGAGTTACATTGAAATGGTCACACACACAGACACAGTAGTCACAAGTTTTAAGCAGTTTCCTTACACGAGGCTTCAATTACGTACACACAACTCAGGCTAGCAACAGTAACTCACTGCACTTCACATACCCCATCTAAAAAGTGCATATACACACATATATCAGTATAGAAAAAGGAATAATAGGCTCTCAAAAAAAAGGGGAATAATAATTTACTAAACTACAAGGAAGGGGATCTAACTCCTTTGTGCACTTCTGTTTGCCAGATTAACTTTTGCGCTGACGTTTTCTCACTGCCACATGATTCTTCTGCTTTTCGTAAGTAACAACGTAGTCGCAGTAAGGCGGGATCCGAGATCTCCATACTAGCACCTCAAACTTGTCTTCAACAGGTATATCACGGCCTGTCAGTAGTTCTTGCGATGTCAGTTTTGGCAGCTCACTTTGAGCAGGGCCAGCCTCCCTAAGATCATACACCAGGTATCCCTGAGCCTGACCACCCACCAAGGCCGCACTGCCGAAATTCACAGGAAAATTTCTACCAAGAAGGTCCTCCGGGTGCGTGCCGTAGGACGACAAATGCTCGCGAACTAGTCCTCTTATGCTCGATAATACTCCGCGCCAGAATTCTGTGCCTGGATTAGATCTTAGTAGCTCGCCGAGTATGTTCGCAGCAAGAAATGATCCCTGTAGGAGCGCCGCTAGTTGCATGCCCAGAGACGCCAGTTTCGGATGCTCATCAGGGTCCATGCTTCCAAAGGCAAGTGCCTTGAAGTAGTACCAGTACTCTTCTTGAGACAGACTCTTCAGCCTGATCGGTTGAGCAGTCCCCAAGTTTGCAACTTGCTCTGCTCTGCCTGTCACTACAATTTTGATCCCAGCACCTGGCAACTTCTGCAAATATGATTGGAAGTTTGTCCATGCTGCCTCATCCACATCCAAGATGAAATCCACAACAAACAAGTACTTCCCTGAGGCTGCCTGGTTGTTCAATGCAAATACTCCGTTCCGTAGATCATCTCCTTTGAAGAAAAACATGTGGGAGAAACGATTGCACACCCTCTCATCTTTGCAAGCATGTTGCACCAGAGTTTTCTTCCCGATTCTGTGCGGGCCGATGATCGGCAGGATGCTAATATGTGTGCAATCGTGACGACTGTCATCACATAGCAAGAAGTTGATGAGCTGCTCTTTCTCGACGTGGCGACCAAACATGCACTTATCCATGTATAGGTACATACAATATGGCTGGCGAGGAAGACGAGGGCAGCTGCCGAGGAGCACGACGAACTCTCTCATATCTGCAGTCTTGGCCTCTAAACTTTCAAGAACCCTTTTCAAATTTGTTGTGCTCCCGGTACCAAATGCTACTGGTGCGTTCTTTACTATAGAAGCAGCAACAGCAAGACGAAGGCGCTTGGCGGCGTTAAAAGTAGAAACGGCAAGAGATTGGCTCCAGTGACTCACCTCATCATCTTCAACGCTCTCTTCTCCAAGGGATTGGAACTTGAGCTTGTCAAGCATGTAGTACCCGAGATGCACACCCTCGATGAGTGTCTTCAGCTGCAGGAACATCCCTCGATTTGTGATGTGCCGCCCCTCTGCTTCCTCAACAACCATGTGCATCCTTAGCAAGATGCGTTCCAGCCTTCTACGGTCCTCCTCCTCACATGTTTGAGTGCCATAATTTTGCGCCAGGAAAGAGATGAACCGGCTGACAAGATCACCCGCCACAGCTGAAATCAGAACCTCCATGCCAAGATCTGATTTTAGTTTGCAAAGAAAGAAGTTATTTCAAAGGTGGGGAAATAAGGTCAAGAAAGACAGCAACCCAGCGTTATATGACGACAGAAGTAAATTCATATGATGAGGTGGCTCGTTCTAACACTCATGTACAAAGTTTCCTTTTTGTAACTTGTTTCTACCTTGAGCCCCTTGAGCCGGAGGACCTTTTCTCAGTTTGTTTTCTGTTGCACCTCCGCCTTCTCGACAATGGTCGATGATGGTGAGGATCGCTGGCTGGAGCACCTCAGCTTCTTCAGGTCATCCTCCATCACTAGCAACTGCAGAGATAACCATCTATACTGTGAGCCTTGACCAGGAAGCAATTATCCATACCTTTTTCTTTCTTTGAAAGAAACATAGCACTAAGGTGGCTAAAAGTCAATAAATGGAACTGCCAGCACAATAATTCAAAGGTGTGGGCATGTGGCTGAAGCCAGTTAGTCATCGACACATACTGGGTTAAACTGAATTGACCATACACATGACAATAGTCAGAAGCGTGATGTACTATGCTTCATGAGATTTGTATGGCATACACGACTCAATGTAGCAATAGGAAGTGACTGCCCTTTACATATCCCATTTAACAATTGCATATTAGCAAAAAGGTTCGAATTACATCTAGAATAAGGATGGGGATGCAGATAACTCCTCCGTGCACCTCTGTTGGCCAAATTAAAATTCATGCTGATGTTTTTTTCTGTGCCAGATGATTCTTCTTGCTGATGCTACGACGGTGCTTCTGTTTCTCATAAGTAAAAACATAATCAAAGTAAGGAGGGATCCGAGATCTCCATCCCAACACCTCAAACTTGTCTTCGACAGGAACACCTCAAAGACGGGTGTCAGTAGCTCCTGCGATGTCAGCTTTGGCAGCTCGCCTCCCTAAGATCATATACATGGCATCCTTGAGCTTTACCACCCACTAAGGCCACATTGGTGTAATTCAGAGGAGTATTCTCTCCAGAAATTCCTCTGGGTGCGTGCCGAAGGACCTCAAGTGCTTGTGAACCAGTCCCCTTATGCTACATAATCCCCTCTCCTCTCGCGACCGTGTCGCCCCCGCAGGCGACCGGCCGCGCGGCGACCTCCTCCTCCTCCCCCCCCCCCCCCCCTCCTTCCTCCCCGCCGCCGTTGCTGGCGCCCGCGGCCGGCCTGGCCCTGGGGACGCTGCTGGCGGCGGCCCCCTGAACTTCCCCTCCCGGTGGCTCTCCGGCGCGGGGCGGAGCTGCACCGGGTGTGCTCCTAGGCGGCGGCGGTCTGGCTGGTGGAGGGGTTCCCCGACGCAGCGTGGGCGGGCGGCTGGGCGGCGGGGTGGCGCAGCGGCGCGGCCTGGCGGCGGCGCTCGGCCCAGATCTGGGCCCTTGGGCCCCATCTGGGCCTGGGCGGGCCGGCGGCGGGGCGGGTCTGCGGCGTGACTCCCGGGAGGCGGGGGAGCGGCGATGAACGGCGGGGTGCTGGCAGCGCCGACGCTAGCCTACTGCAGCGCGGCCGGCGGGGCTTAGCGGGCCCGTTTCGGGCCTGGCCGGGCCATGGGTGGCCTGGTATGCCCCACTGCTGTGTCCGGACGGCTACCGCGACGGTGCCGGAGGCGCGGGCCTCTCGCACGACGGCGGTGGAGGTGGTTCCCTCCCGCTCGGCCTTGGTGTTGTTGCTCCTGTCGCTTGGCTCTTCTCTCCGGTCTTCTTGGCCTCGTGTTGGTGCTCGCAGTGAGACGGCGTGGGTGGCGGCACAACCGTGATGGCGCATGGTGTTGGGCGGTGGTTTGGCTGGTCAGCTCCGGTTGGGCGGTGGGGTTCGGAGTGCGAGAGAAATCCTTGCCGGTTCGTCCGGCTCCGATGCGGTGACACCGGCGGGTGCCACTATTCCTTCTTGGAGGGTGTCGGTAGTAGCCATCCCCCACCTCCCTCCGCGTACTGGGGGAAACCCTAGGACTTGTCCCGGCAGCAGCGTCGTCGGCGTCGCATCCCTTCTTGGAGGTGCTGCTTAGTACGCGGTAGATCGGAGCTTCGGGCTGTGGTGGTTTGTTTCCGGAGGGCGCAACGGTCGCGGGTCTTCCGCGCTTTGTCGAGCTGCCACTGTTGGCATTTGTTTCTTCTTCTTTTTCTTTTGGGCTTGATATGCTACTCGCCCCAGCATTGTGATGTGTACAATGTGGTTTGCTTTGGAATACAAAGCGGGGGGAAACCCTTTTTCGGTATGCTACATAATACACCACGCCAGAATTGAGCATTTGGGCTCGCTCTTAGTGGCTCGTATATTTGCACCAAGAAATGATCCCTGTAGGAGTGTTGCTAGTTGCATACCCAAAGACGCCAGTTTCGGATGCTCATCAGAATCCATGCTTCCAAAGGCAAGTGCCTTTTAGTAGTAGCAGGACTCTTCTTGAGACTGACTCTTCAACCTGATGGGTTGAGCAGTTTGCAACTTGCTCTGCTCTGCCTGTCACTACAATTTTGATCTCAGTGCCTGGCAAATTCTGCAAATATGATTGGAAGTTTGTCCATGTCGCCTCATCCACATCAAAGATGAAATCCACGACAAACAAGTAGTACTTCCCTGAGACTGCCTTGCGCCTATCGACCATTTAATGCCCACCCCGAATGAGTGCCTTAAGCTGCAAGAACATTCTTCAATTTGTGATGTGCCGCCCCTCTGCTTCCTCAACAACAGTGTGGATCCTTAGCAACACGCGTTCCAGCCTTCTACGATCATCATATCCTCACAAGTTCGAGTGCCATATATGTGAGACAGGAATGAGATGAAACGGCTGGCAAGATCTCACCTGCGACTGCTGAAATCAGGACCTGCGTACTGAGCTGAGACGCGCTCTCCCTGGGAGCAAGTGATCAGATGGGAGTTAATTTGCAAAGAATGACACTGTTTCAGAGGTGATAGAATGAGGTCAAAATCTGCAGCTTGCCAGAAACATATGGCACCATGATGGTGACTGAAAGCAGTTCGCGCAGTTGAACCTCCAACACAATACAAAATGTCTCTTTCGGTTCACTAATTTATACTTTTTCATGAATACGGCAGCAAGAAACATTGTGTGTATTTTAAATATGGGGAAGTCTCCAATAAATCCTAACCCCACAAATGGACCAAATGCAATGGCCCAGGCACTGCTGTGTTTACAAGAGTCACTTTCACGCTTTTTGATGGTTTCTCTATTTTGTGCAGATGGGCAAAAAAATGTTATATTTTGCAAATAAAATAACGACAACTAGGATAAATCATTTTGTGAAGCATGGTTTTAATAAAACTTGGGCATCAGCCGGCCACTCTGTCCTAGTCCCTCCCTCCACCAAGCATCTAGATAAATGAGCATTCTTGCAGAAAACTCAACACAGCTCATATGTGAGCAAATTTCATTCTTCCACTTGCTACTTGAGACTATTCATCACTAGAAGTTACCCTAGGAGATATATGAGAAGCCAGCAAGAGCAAGAGAGAAAGGCTGAGATAGAAACCAAATAAGGCGGCTCACTAACCAAATAAGTTTTCCTCCAAATTCTTCACTGCAACGCTTACAACAACAAAAATAAAGAACGTCATGAGCTCCTTTCTTTTAAGATTGGAGCCCAAACAGACACAGAGGTCAGTGGCCTGGACTTCCAGCACAACACAAGCCTACCCTTCTCATGCACAACCTCAAACCCCCTATTGAACAACCCAACCAGCATCCTGGCCTGAGCAACATTGCAACCACTCAGGTCACAAGCCCCATACCTTTCCAAAACCCCAGGAGCATTGACCTCAACTGTCACAGACCCATACTGCCCCACGAAGTCCTGTATCCTTGGCCCCACCATCTCCCTCTCCACAAGTCTCAGGCAAGCCCCCTGGTTACCACCAGCGAAGCAGCTCGCCAGTGACTCAAACACCGTGGTGAAGTGGTGCAATGCCTCGAAGAAGAAGTCGACAAAGGAGGCCTTACATAGAGACGCCTCCTTTCCGATTCTAACCAGCTCCTCTTCTACGATGACCATTAACTTGGGCTCTAACAGTTTAACACAGGCAGGTAGGAGTGCCGGTAACTTGCTCAGCAACTTGTAAGGCATGCTTGTTGTGTCGCATGAGAAGATCACCGAACCTTTACAGTTCTTGGAGAATTCATGCAGGTCTTCATCACTGTGTAAACAGAGACAGCTGTACTGGAACGGGAGGTTCAAGGAGTCAGCGAACTCCGAGAGCCGCCGCGCAGATGCATGGTGAACGGCGTCGGTGTAGTCGGCGTCTGCTGTGATCGCCGTGAGGTGGAATGACATGCCACCATGACGGGCAAGATCTGACATGAACGATGGCCATTGGATGCCCTCGCCAATGTTCAGGTCGACAACGTGCACATGTGTATCGCCCTTGGTGGCATCTAGAATGGCCTGGTTGGCAGTGAAGTGCGCAAACTTGGCAAACGGCGACAGCTCTTGTATAATCTGTTGCGCCGACATTCTATCAGACGCCAGTGGCTCCGACAGAGAGCAACTGGTGCTTGCACTGGAGATCCGGGACCGCAGACCTTGGGCAAAGTGGTAGGCCAGGCGATCAAAAGAGCCGGCTGCTGCATTTTCAGGGCAGCCAAGGAGGAGGCCATCAAGCCTCGAGAACACTGCCAAGGCAAATCTTGGATCCCCCGCCTCGACCGCCTCTGCACCAGTGAGGAGGAGATCAGTTAAACTGTTCTCCTCCATGAGCTCTTCCTGGATCGCGACCAAGTTGCCACTCTCTTGGCCCAGAATCCTCTCATCACAATAGGTGAACACACCAACATCAGAAGCATCTTGTTGATGCCAATCATTAGCATAATCTTGAGCTGCAGTGTCCAAGAACACATTATCAGGTTGCTGATCGGTGGGATGATCAACATGGATGGTGGCATTCTCGTGGAGAGCTACTTGAGGAGACCACATGAAAAGGTTACTCTCTTCATGTGTGAGGAGGGAGAGAAGAGGGGAACAAGGATATGACATGGTCTCCATTTTAGTTGCTATCTACGATAAGAATTGCCTTGATGTGTGGCCTCACACCGTGTCTTATATAGAAACCACATGGCGGAGGGGCAAGAGATTAGCAGTGGAGAAAAGAGAATGTGTGGACCCCACCTTCATGGCTGATGCACGCTATATTGTCCTGATCTTGGAGCCTAATGCAACATGGATTGAGCTAGAGGTGATTGGCTCTTGTGTAGTTTCCCACCAACTTCACAGCATACATACATACCCCCCAAAACATCACAATAAAAATAGAAGAGAAAAGCATACATGTGCAATGTGTCATTTTGCTGGCCTGGCAGAATGAAACAGAAGGGACTCCGAATACGCTAATGGCATATTCCAAGAATTCTTCTTGCTACGTGGCAGCATCTAGTCAATTGTTGAACTATGTGCTGTTGCTACTTCAAAGTTGCTATGGCCTGCACATATGTGCCAATGGCAACGCAGAACGGCAACAAAAGATGCAAATCATATGATTTGAACTTTTGTGCTCAAGAAATGGTTTCTTAGTACTATATTATATCTCTTTAAAAATATAAGCACCGCTTCATTCAGTCTGATACAGAATTAATGTTGACGTTTGATACTTAAACATTATTCATGATCATTGACCAGCCCAAACCAAGTTAATTTTGGCATGCTAATGTGTGTCCAAATTATTTGTGGTGTAATAAATTCATGACACCAACTTGCTGCCAGACTGGATTCTTTATTTGACACCAATCAGGTATTCATAAATCCCATTATTGTAAGGTGATACAAATTATTTGGCATATTCTAATGGAGTTATGAGATGTAGACAATAGAGCGAAACTAAAAGAGGGCAAAGCTGCTTGTCTCAAGGAGTAGAGCTGTTGCAAAGTGGAACTTACGAAACACAAGCGTAGGCCACACAGATTTCCTGGTTCCAGGCTGCCTCTTGCTACTAATCTGAATGTTTCTCCTGCCTTCCCGCCTGGCAATTCCAAAATGATCGTTTCCAGAAACTACCAACAGCAGGAAAATCTGGATGGAGTCCAACCATGTACAGCTTTTCACTGACTATTTCAGAACTTCATATTACAAGTGCACAAATGGTGTGTTCCGGAGAGCTTTCAGCATTGTATTTTTTTTTTTTCCTCTGGAGAGAGTCTGGATGATTCCACTGAGGTAACTAAATATTTTTTCCTGCACTATGCTAAGATGTCTTTATTACAGGACAAGGCAAAGCTGGCAACATCTGCACATTGTCAAGAGTAACATTGTGAATTTACTTGGTCATGGAATATTGTTGTGTTCGACCAGAAAAAGAAAAAGATGCCAAAGTACAACTGTAAGAGTGTAGACAATATGATGTAAAAGAAGTAATCACTTTAAAAAGGATCTTGGCAGCATGGTACTTTTCATCACAACCAGCAGTACAACTGCCTTCACAACCGGACATTATCATATGCCCCCACCACACCCTACAAGATTTCGTCATAGAGGGCTCAAATTAATTCCTTGAGAGTTGAGACTAACAGGAATGGTTGTATGGTCCATTTTGTCAATGACGCGGGAGCCCAGCATGCTCAGGAAACATGCTCACTGACATCAAATGAGTTCAGGACGGCAGGTGGATACCTAATTATCATCATAATCATAGTTGGTAAGCACTGCTGCTGGACAAGGAAAGAAACTATTAATTAGACAACATGAATAAAATATTCAGTATTATATGCTAATACATTGATGGAATCAGCACTTGCCTAAATATATATAACACTTTTGCTCTTGAACTATTCAGTGGAAATAAGAATAAAGGTTTGAAACAAGTGGCGGAGGTCAGAGGGTTTAAGCTGATAATAGAGAGCTTCTCAAACGACACTTGTCGGCATTTCACTGATGCAACGTGGCCTAACATCTTCGAAAATATGGGAAGGAAGAACAGTGGACAAAGATCACTGAGAATTCCACCAATCGAAGGCCTATGGGGTTCGGTGGTTGAGAGGAGCCCCTCACAGCAATTGCTGAAAACAAGAGCAGCAAAACAAACTGTTGCTTTCCGTTCTGTAGCATCAGCTTGGTGGTCTCCTAATCCCCAGCTAGGTAGCAAGTCACCTAAAGCATCATCCTTTGTCTATCGGTATGTTCCCTAATCCCGCATAAGATACACGGTATACGTACTTAACATGAATGCCAAAGGGAAGTACAAACGAAGACGCACTAGCACTGTACAGTATATGCTTGGTTTATCTGGACGAGAGGGAGGCAGAAGGTTCCGATGCCATTGATTAGACAAGCATGCTAGAATAACGTGGTTTGCCTGTGTGGCTGTGCGCTGTCCTCCTCTGATGAACGGAACTTAGTTCTAGTACAAGAAGTTTGTCTTCCCTCTAGGTAAACGGAAAATTTGAGATTAGCAAACACTAGAGGACAGGCTAGTTTCTGGTTTGATGCATCACTTACTAGTTGGCTAGCCTATCAACTCACTAAGAACTGCCAGCCAAAACAAATTTCTCAAGGGGTCAGATATATATTACAGCATGGTCCCATGAATGGCATACCTCATGCAGTTCAAAAATAAACCTATGCAATATGCCTTATTCTCAAGATAGAATCCCACGGTCACGATAGAAGACAACCGATCTCTCCTCTAGGTAAACCACAACTTGAGGCCTGTGTACATTAAAGTAAAAACTCACTGTCAACTGAGGTCAATATTTTTTTGCATCCTACCACATAGACTTGCGTATGGTTAAATTCAGGTTTGGGTAAGCGATATATTACAGTCCAAGGGCGGCAATGCATGGTCAACTGATTTCTCTTTCAGATGACTGAGACATTACTGAAATATGAGCCTAGCTAGACGGCCGGAAATTTCAACAATTATGGGAAATCATTGAACTTTGAAACTGGAAGGTAACAGCCACTAGTACTGTAGAAACTTGTCACCATCACCTGCATAATCTAAGCTGCCTAGCTATAGAAAACATAAGTACTCCCAAGTTGCTGCAAGATAGATTCCTGTTAAACAAGCTTGGCAAGCTAAGGTCGGAGCCATTCTCTGAAAAAAATAATTAGTGAACAATAAATATGATTCGTTCCTGTTAATATGACCCTATGACTCACCACTCAGACCACGAATAATATTAGGGGAGACGTGTCACGAAGGCTTACCCTGCTTTTGCTAACAATTACCCCGAAAAACGATCACTCGGGCTCCCCCCCCCCCCCCCCCCCGCTCCGGCGACGCGCCCCGCGCGCGCGTCACGGGAGCCCCATCTCCGCCGCCGGCGAGAGGCCCCTCCCCCCATCCCCTCCTCCTCCTCGCCGCTGCCTGAGGGCGTCCTCCGGGCTAAGCCCGTGCGGCGCTGGCGGCGGCGGGGCTTCTCCCCTCCCTCCCCCTCCCCTGTCGGGATCCCGGTGGCGCGGGTCAGCCGCTCGGGGGGGGCGGGTCCGGCGAGCTCTCCGGTGGCGGGGACGCGCGGATCTGGTAGCTACTGTGCTGGGAGGCGGCGGCGCGGCCTGCAGTGGTGGCGGCGGGGGCTCGGCTGCGAGGCCGATCTGGTGGCGGCGGGGGCTCGGCTGCGAGGCCGATCTGGTGGCGGCGTGGGCTAGGTCGGGCGCGTCCGATCTAGCCGATCTGCGGGTGTCGTGGGTGGCGGCCGCCACAGCTGGAGAGGGCGTCCCCTCCTCTTCGACGGGGGGTGGCGCTGGCGCTGCGGGGTGCCGTCCTTGGCTGCGCCGGGCGGCGAGGCGACAGCAAGTATGGTTCCGATCTGTAGGTGGTGGCCTCACTGGTGCTTTGTTCTCCACGACCGGCCGGGATTTGGGCGCCCTTTGGTTCTCCCGTTCTGCAGGTCGGAGGGGCGTTGGGTGCGGGTTCTAGGTCGGGGGAAACCCTTGACCAGCGAGGCTGGTCACGATGTTGGCGACGCCCATGGCGCCGTTCTTCTTGTGGGCAACATCGAGACCTACACCCGGCCCTCCACCTCTTTGGTCCCGGGCGAAAGCCCAAAATCTCCGGATTGGGCGGCGGCGGCGCATCGGCGTCGCTTTCTTCTTGAAGGCGCCACCTTGGGAGCTCTTCGTGGTCAGGGCTCGGTGCGGTGGTGGTCTGCTGGTCTTCAGTAGTGTCCATGCTCGGCAGCTGCGGTGGGTGTTTGGGTCTTGGCCGGAGACGGTGGCGATGTATGGGTTTCCTTTAGGGGTGAGGTCGCCACGGCTGTTGTCCTATCCTCGGCAACTGGTTGGCCTGTCCATGCGTGCTCGGGGGTGAGCTGCTCTGCCTGCCGACGGGACGACGTCCTTCGATCCAGGACGAGAGGGCAGGGGTGCCCTCTTCGGAGGCAGCGACGGGACAACAAGTTTGACCTTGGGAGGGACAGAGTGTGGCTTTCCTCCGGCGGTGAATAGCTCCCTTGTCGCAGTCGTTGATGACATGATCTAGGCCGTCGTGGGCTCCGATGTCCTACTGGTCCTTCGAAGCTCGTTAGCTGTTCCGTGGAGTTGTGTATCCTGTCGATTTATTTTCCGTTTCTTGTTGTATGGCCGGTTGTAATGTGTGGTTTGCTTTATATATAAAGCGGGGCGAAAGCCTTTTTCGGTAACAATTACCCCTCCGTCCCATAATATAAGAGCGTTTTTGACACTACACTAGTGTCAAAAACACTCTTATATTACCCCTCCGTCCCATAATATAAGAGCGTTTTTGACACTACACTAGTGTCAAAAACGCTCTTATATTATGGGACGGAGGGAGTAGATGTTTGAATCGAATAAATTTGATGTCATTTATCAAAACAATATACATGCTCGTATTCCAATCCTTCCCCATATTAGAAAAACAAAATGCTGAGAGAAAATTGTAACCGGCGGAATACATAATTAAAAGTCCATGACTATCATGTACTAACAAGCATGGTCTCCTCCAACTCTTAAACATGGAGACCACTAGAAGTCTAGAACCCCATATCAGAGACATCTTAAGAGATAATTTTAGTCCTACTATTGAAATCGGAAGTACATTGAACTTTGAAATGGGAAGATAACAGCCACTAGTACTGTGGAAACTTGTCACCATCACCTGCATAATCCAAGCTGCCTAACTATAGAAAACTAAAGTACTGGCAAGTTGGTGCAAGTGGGGTAGATTCCTGCTAAACAAGCCTGGCAAGCTAATGTCGGAGTCATTCTCCAAAGTCAAGATATTCCAGATAAATCTGATTCGCTTCAGTTAACGTGGACCTTCTGACTCACGACTCAGACCAGGAAAAAATATTAGGGAAGGAACGTCATGTAGATGTAGGCACCATCCCGGAGCAAAGCTTACCCTAGTTTTGCTGACAATTAGATGTTTGAATCGAATAAAATTGACATCGTTTCTCAAAGCAATATACATGCTCGTGTTCCAATCCTTCCCCACCACTATTAGCAAAACAAAATGCTGACAGAATTAAAACCGACGGAATGCAAAATTAAGAGTCCATGACTATCATGTGCTAATTAGCATTGTCTCCTTCCACTCTTAAACATGGAGACCGCTAGAACCCGACATTCAAGTCATGCTCAGAGATAATTTTAGTCCTACTGCATCACCACCACATATGAACAGAATCTCATGACCAACTGTGCGTGCACTTGTCCTGCCATGACTACCCTCGAATGACTAAAATAAAGCACTGTAGCTGGTATTAAGAAGAACTCCATGATTATCGCATGCTAATTAGCACGGTTTCCTCGAACTGACACACCAAGGTTATACACGGGAACCGCTAGAACCCAAAATCTAGGGACAATGCTGATAGATTTATTGAATGTTCTCAGGATCATCAAGTCCAAGTATTGAACCACAAACATAAAGAGAATTAGGGAAACTTATCTTATGTTCATGAAGATGCCATTTTCTTGCTTATGGCTGCTGGAGATGGTGCTCGAGTTCCAACAGGGTGAAGCCCATCTCTTGTTCTTCTTCCTTTCTTTACACAGATCTTGAGCCTGCAGGTGTGTACAGGCCCTTCCCGGTGTCGCTGTTTTTGCTTGATCGGAGAGCAGGGAGTGAGCTTATGTTAGTGGGAGTGTGTGTAGTGTGAGTAGCCGTAAAGCCACACACTCTCCTCAGAAATTCCCCTTCTTATATACATACACAGCACACCACCCCTTCTTATATACATACACAGCACACCAGGGGGCCGACACCTGGTTGGTAAAGATTGCCCCCGATCAGGGCAGAGTCAATAATGGCTGCTCCCGTCATACTGTAGCACTGTAGCAGCCTGCTACAGTTTAGACTGTAGATCAAAATATCCAACATTCTCCCCCTTGATCGTAAGGCTAAACTTATAAGCCCATTTCTTAATAAAAATGGCATATGAGATAAAAGGATTGCAATGGTCAGTTAGTACCGCAGAATCCAGTTACTACAATATACCATCTCATCTCGAAATGGAACTTCTTTAACTTAGGAGCTCCATTAGCTTAATACTTATTTGTAAACTTATGAGCTCATTCCTTTGTTGGAACTTATACAGAGCCAATAAGATACAATGGTCAATTAAGTACCATTGATCTAATTGACCACAGTACATCATTCCATCGAAGAAACTTGACCATCTTAAGTTTACGGGGAGATGGTGTTGTAATGGTCCCAAGAGTGCATTTTCTCTTCACATATTCTTGTGCATATCCTTATGCGCGCGCTTTTGAAAAGAAGAGAAATATGTTTTGTTTCCAGAATCATAATTGTCCCTTAATAATAGCCTGCCATTTATTCTTTATGCCGGCAACATTAGAAGGCAAGCCTCTTTAAATATGATACTTAGCTTTAATACCTTAGCATAACACTTATAAATTCATCATTAAGACATTAAACTTAAGTAATGCTCAACACTTATGCCTTAGATTTAATACTTATTTGTTGAGCCATGAAACTTAATTCATCAAGGCCTTGAATATGTTTGATTCTAGAATTAATCTTTCACAATGTCATAGGTCTGACAGATACCTTTTGACATGTTACTCGAATAATCTGCACTCTTACATTATAAGTTCCGGGATAAATAATCTTAAGAAAACTCCTCATTCCTTAATTTATATGGATCAGGGACATAAATCCATATCATAAAAAACTTAGGGATTAAAGCATGCCACAACTTTAATTTGCATCCTTGACGATGCCTTAAGAAAAATTGGGTAAAGCCACTCCACAATATGGCTCCCCCGCAAGGGTGAAACTTTTGTGGATAAAACTTTCGTAAATTCACACCTTGCCAAATACCTTAGCGGTCCACAACTTGGTGTTCACCTTATATCTTAAAACATGAGCATGCAATCCCTTAATGTGATATACAACACATCATTGCTTCAGTGCTTATGCCAACAAGGCAATGCTTTTCTTAATAATTTTCCAGGGGTCCAGTCCTGGATTTATGTCTGCCAGTTATCCCGGTCTCAAAACTTAAAGGGCGCATAATAACTTAAACATTAGTGATAACATAAGAAGAAAACTTATCGCCCTTGAGTAAACATAAGCCTTTAGAATAAATTTAATACTCCCCTTTATGGACCAATCTTAGTCAATCTTTAAAACATTAAGAACATCACTAAGATTAATTTAGTACCCCGAGGGAAAATCTCAGGTCTTATGCAATATCCCTATTGCTTATTATCAACATAATATTGATCAATCATAAGTTCCTCATTAAACTTATTTCTTATTGAGCTTTGTACCACTGTCAAATATTCATAGTCTCAAAATTAGTTAATCGACATGACTGGTTCCTTATTATGTAAAAGGAAAAAACTTTATGAAATTTTCATCTCTAAAATCTTAAGTTTGGTGACCATATGTCACCTTTTTCATAATTTATTTCCTCAAACTCCCATTTTGCATTAAATTTCTTTCAACAAGTCTTTAGCAAGACGTGTTGTTTGGAGCTTAAAAGGAACTTTGCCAAGAATTATCTTGGCTATCTGGGAGTTAGGAATAGCTCCTCTTTCGATGTCATCAATGGAGCTCATAATTGCCATAAGGCCCTTAGGATTAACTACTCTCCCTTTAGTTTTTCAACATCATACTCTATTTCAGAGTACCATAATATTCATTATCCTCCTTTGGTTCTTTAGGAGGATCATTATGGAGAGCATAATTAAATCTTTTATCTCGCTTAGGAGAAAAACTTATGTGAAAATTTATCACATAATTTGGCATAAACATCAGAGGGAACATAATGGCTAATCATATGTCATTAACATTAAAAGAACAATCTAATTGTTCCTAATCACCATAATCATCATGCGCTAAGGTAATAATAATAATAATAATAATAATACCTTAAGAGATGGAAACTGGTACTTAACAAAAGCTCAACTTTCATTCATAATTCTTAGCATTACTTAAAAAACAGAAAGTAAGAAGTGGAATTTAAATTTAAACATACCAACATACCTCGGAAGTTCAATTGCTCCCCCTCGAAATGTGGACGGAGCTATTGCTCAACATTTAGAAGAACTTCCATAATAAATATTTCACTTTTAGAGGAGAAGTCCATAAATTACATTATAGGAATGGAGGATAGGAAACTTTATATTTTGTGCTAATGGAAAACTTCCACTAGCCTTAACATTAGCCTCCAGTCCAACTTTAAAAATTTCTCCTCAAAACAATATTTGTCCATGAGGCCATAATAATATCATACTTATAGTATCCAATTCTCTTATGGATACAAATACATTTAAACTTAATTCCGGTCCACTTTATAGACTTTATTGTGAACAACATAATAAAGTGAACTCAAAAACTCAGTAAATACATCATGACTCAAGCTTTAAATCTTGAGTATTTTATTATCAATATGATCTCATAGGATTTTAAGAAGCTTTCAAGCTACTTCATTAATGCCAGAAATAATTTTCTTATAATTGAACTAGGGAATTACTCCCCCAGATCCTTACTGGCATACTCCCCCAGATCTTTACTGGGTTTTGCTCCCAATTGATATTAATAGACAAGAAATTTATTGAATTCTTGTTAATGCCTTAGTAGTCAAAATTTCTTTAATGGGAGCTCATTAGATTTTATTATGTATGACCTCATGAAACAATGATATATATTCATAAACTCAAATCATTTCTCATGAAAAACATTAAATCAGCCAAAGAACTTATGGCTGTATTAGGAAACATTAGCAATAGGGATAAATGGATGATCACAAAATTCGGTAGTGATCAAATAAAACATAATTTCTTATGTAAACATTAATCTTTTATGGAATGGCACATGTATCCAATCAACTTTGGTCAGAATGAATTCACGTGCCACAACTTATTTCAAAATAACATTAAGTCTCCAACCAAAATTTCCCTTTGGTTCCAACTTAATTGGAGACAATTTAGTCGAAAAACAACTTGGTGATCATGATAATGATCACAGAAGCTTATAGCTTCAAGAATTAATTGATCTGGGAATTAATTAAATGACTCATGGCTATAATTAAAACTTAATTGATTCATATAGACATGTAGTAATGCATTACTATATGCTCACAAATTGGCAGCAGTAAAAAAAGAGTGGATGGTAATGCAAAAAAAATTACGAACAAAAAAGTTAAAGATTCTTTGATCCAGGCTGCTATATGTAGCTAGGCACTTCATAAGGGCCATTTACTCTTGCCATAATACTGATAGTAACATCTTTACTAGATCCTATATGCCTGGTTACTGATGGTAGGAATTAACAGTTGGGCTAGGCACTTTTACGACGATGGACAATTACGATGAAGTGAAATGTAGGCGTGCGAGGGATGGCTCAGTTAATTAGCCCCTGGTAACCTGTTACTACTATTCTCTTTTCTCGAAGGAAGCTGGCAACATGGAGCAGTTTATTGTAATCGTGATGGTAATCCGTTACGACTTCATAAGGGCCATATACTATTGCCATAATACTGATAGTAACATCTTTACTAGATCCTATATGCCTGGTTACTGATGGTAGGAATTAACAGTTGGGCTAGGCACTTTTACGATGTTACGATGGACAATTATGATGAAGTGAAATGTAGGCGTGCGAGGGATGGCTCAGTTAATTAGCGCCTGGTAACCTGTTACTACTATTCTTTTTTCTCGAAGGAAGCTGCCAACGTGGAGCAGTTTTGGTCGTAAGACGTTACGTACGATTTTCCCCACATCACGCGCGCCCTTTGGCCTGGTCAACTCGGGCTACTTAACGCGTACTGGCCGGTTTGCTCAACATGGCCGGAGCGTAGGATAGAACAGCATGCGCGCAGGCATAGTTTAGCAAGCCTATATATATACCATGAACCACAACATTAATCAGAGGCACTTGATAGCGGAAGCAAACATGTTAATTGTAAGTATAAAACCTACAATAGCTTAATAATCAATTAATTGATTTATGTCTTTAGTTTAATTCCCCAAAAATACTTTAATATTTGTGGCCCATTTCAAAAATTTGTCCAAAAGCCTTATGCATGAGAATTCTTTTCTCAGATCATAAACTTCTTTTGTTGATATGATCCACATCAGCTTTGGCCAGAAGTGTATCATAACAACAAAATTTTGTGATCAAGTATTCATTAATCAGCTGTGGCCAGAGTAACAGATACCAGTCACACTTTATGGCCTCTTCAAACTTCTTTTACTGATCCAACTCACATCAGCTTTGGCCAGAAGTGAGCAAAAGCAGTAAAATGTTTTTGCAGTCAGATATTCGTCAACCAGTTTTGGCCAGGATGACAAACATCAACCACACTTAATTAAAATCATGTCTCTTTATTCTTCTTTTATTGAACCAGTCCACATCAACTTTGGTCAGAAGTGGACAAGAACAATAAAATTTTGCAGTCATGTACCCACCAATCAGCTTTGGCCAGAATAGTAAATACAGACCACACTTCATTAGTCAAAGACATTTAATATAATGGCCTTATTAAATATGCATGGCTTAAGGACAAACTTCTTTAATGGGCAATGATTTATGACAATCCATGGTTTGGTTAGATATGACCATGAAAAGTCAATATTAGGTATTCATTATGCCCAAAACTTAGATCAAAAGCCACTTAATTTCTTCAGATATATCAACAATTAATTAAATTTTGGGGAACAACTTATCATAAAGGCCTCATTCAAAATGACACATTATATTTTGAGCAACAATCTTTAGTTACTTTAGGGCTATAATCATAATTAACATAATTGCTCATAAAGAGCATCTAGCCCCATCTTAATATGATTGCTCAAAATATTATTTAATTGAGGCCACATTAAAATTAAAACCTTAAAGTTCTCTTTAAACTTAAGTGGAAAAACATTACTTTAGAACCAAAACCTAATAAAATGCCTTAAAACAATTAATTATAACATAATTACCTTTAGAGAACATGATACCGTAATAATCATTAAATATGGCATAAGGATATAGTAATAGTAATCATGATCATAAAATGCCATAAAAGAAAACAACTAAACATAATTGAATTGCAGCATAATTCCATAATGATTATAATGAAATTCAACATTAAAAAAAACATGATGGAAAATAAATTGATCATAATAACATGAATAATATTAGCATGACACATAATATCTAGCATAAATAAGTATAATATACCATGCAAAACTTTAGTCCTAAAACTCATTTATTTTAGCCCGAGGCATTAATTCTTAAAAGGAAAAATTAGTAAAAAAAAATTGGCCCATCATAATTAAACATTATATTGGCATAATGATGGAATTATTATCAGTGCATAAACATTATTATAATGCCTTAATTGACTGAAAAGGCACTGAAAATAATTAGAATGCCAAAAAAACATTATTTGGCCTGCTGCAGCCCATCATAATATTTGGCCCAGTGACTAGATTCATTTAAAAAATGAAAAACACTGGGGTAAAACATAATCTAGGCCGAAGACCATAGCCAAATATGGCCCATTAGCTGCTCCTGGCCCGTGCTCTTCATCAAACAACCAGTCGTCGATCGCCGATCTAACGGCCAGGGATGAATCAGGCGACGACCAAAACAGCGCGACGCCGTCCTCCCCCGAAACCCTAGCTTCATTCTCATTCCCCTCCTCTTTCTCCATCACCCGCAGCGGCGGCAGAGCGACGAGGGAGCGACGGTGGCGACGAGCACCAACCGCAGCTGAAGAGGGCGAACTGCAGCGTCGTCCAGGCCCTCTCGCCGGACCTGCGTGTGGCTATGGCCAGCGCGCAGCTCCGTCGAGCGGCTCTGGGCGGCGCCCTTGGCGAGGCGACGGCGCGCGTGCAGGCATCCCCGCGTCGGCGTCGGCCACCATCGCCAAATCCGGCATAGCAGCGGGCCTCCAGCGCGGATGAGCACACGTGGGAGCACATCTGCCATCCGGTGCGGTGGACGGCGTGGCCGCTCGGGTACGAGCCCAAGCGCGCCCGCATGACTAAGGAGATGACTCCGGCGCCGCCGTGGCTAGCAGCGACAATGAAGTCCGTAAGGTAGTCGTCCACCACAACCTTAATCTTAATCTTTAGTGCTAGGGTTATTCAATTTTGGGAAAATTAATGGATTAGGGTTTCGGGTATTGGGGATTTAGTTTAACAGCTGTTCAAATTGACTCATCCCCAGCTTAATTGCTGCATAAGCCGAAAACAGTAGCATATGGACATGAACTTAAGCTTGAAAAGGGTTCAATCTTAGGACTAGATGGCTCTGGTGCCATTGATAGATTTATTGAATGTTCTCAGGATCATCAAGTCCAAGTATTGAACCACAAACATAAAGAGAATTAGGGAAACTTATCTTATGTTCATGAAGATGCCATTTTCTTGCTTATGGCTGCTGGAGATGGTGCTCGAGTTCCAACAGGGTGAAGCCCATCTCTTGTTCTTCTTCCTTTCTTTACACAGATCTTGAGCCTGCAGGTGTGTACAGGCCCTTCCTGGTGTTGCTGTTTTTGCTTGATCGGAGAGCAGGGAGTGAGCTTATGTTAGTGGGAGTGTGTGTAGTGTGTGTAGTGTGAGTAGCCGTAAAGCCACACTCTCCTCAGAAATTCCCCTTCTTATATACATACACAGCACACCGGGGGGCCCGACACCTGGTTGGTAAAGATTGCCCCCGATCAGGGCAGAGTCAATAATGGCTGCTACCGTCATACTGTAGCACTGTAGCAGCCTGCTACAGTTTAGACTGTAGATCAAAATATCCAACAAATGCATCATCACAGTGAAATATGAAACAGAATCCCAAGGTGAGGGAATCCTTTGCGTCGGGTGTGGTGAACCAACACGCCAAACTTATACTACGCGGGAATCGCTAGAACCCAATTGGCACCTGCGGTTGCACGGCTTGGTCGGCAGGTGTCTCTGCATCTTCCATGTGCGCTGCGCACCGCGCCACCATGTGAGTATGTGACGCAAGGCTCCGAGCGGAGCAGGCGTCAGTGCGTGCGTGTACCTTCGGGTTCGGGGTGAGGTACCTTCGTGACCTACCTCGGGAGGGGTTGGTGGTCGGCTGACTCGGCGCCGCGTGGGAGGGGGGGTCGGGATCGGAGCAGGCCGGCTATGGACGCGCGGGGGGTGGGAAGGGGTTCCTTGGTCGTCCATTCTGCTTCACCGGCTCCGGCGCCACCGCGATGGACGGAGAGACAGCCGGGTGGTCGGCGGAGATGGAGATGGTGACGCGCGCCCATGAGTGGAGGAGCCGAGATGCTCGCACGCGTCGGTGAGCTCAGGCGTGGTGGGGATTCGCTGTTTTAGATGGGCCGTAGTTTAATTGCGACGGCGACCCCTTCGTTGGGCTGTTTTAGATGGGCCGTAGTATTAGTTGCAAGTTCAAAATAGGGAAATGGTGAATGGACACGGATTAGGGGTTCTTCTCGGATAAAAAAAAGGATCTGTAGGGTTTGTCTAAAAAAATGAGCTCTCGGGCATGCACCCTATATGAATAGTAAAATATAAAAAAAATACTAAAAAATAAAAATATCCTGAAATTTCGGGGTATCAAACCTGGTCTAACAGTCTACTTCCATATCAAGTTTCATGAAGAAATGACATCCATGATATTCTCGGCAAAAAAGACAAAAAATGATTATATAAAAAAACTGTTTGAACAAACATAGGTTGAACTGTATTTTCTTCACTAAGAGTACCACTTCGTACATGAATAGAATGAATGACCACGTTTGATACCCCGAAATTTAAAAAAAAATGTTCCTAGTTTTTTTTACTATTCATATAGGGTGCATAGCACCCGAGACCTCCTATGCATTTTCGAGTGGTGAACTCGATATACACACTAGAGAACAATGGAAATGATTCAAAGTATTCAACCATTTCTTTTGAATTGGTTTATCAAGGCCTTAGGGCGTGTATAATTATGTTATCTTAGTAGTGCCACATAGAATAAATGATGATGTGGAGGAGAAAGAAACTAAAAGGGGATTTATCTTCTCTTTAATTAAGAGATGATCCCTTAGCATGATATCTTTTTTCAGGGAAAACTTTTGATCTAGTCATCATATGCCATGATAGTACAAAGAACAGTAGAAGTACCAAAAATTACATTCAAGTCTGAAGTCCACCTAGCTACGATTACAAGAATTGGAGCGATTCCAATTAGTGTTGTCATCATCGCCTCTCCCTCATCGGAGCTGGGCAAACCTTGTTGTAGTCGGCGGTGCTAGATGCATCGCTGGAACGGAGGCTAGGTGGGAAGGACCTTATTCCATCTCCAGGAAGGCGGCGTCGTCTCGCCTCCATGAGTAGAACACAAAACCCTAATCAAATTGAAAACTCTAATTAAGAATGGAGCACGATCCCTCCCACCGGCAAGGGTCGGGGTTCACTGTTCCTTCATGGCCCTAAGGCCATCGAAGACAAGGCGGACCGATGGGAATCTGTTGAACCCTAATCGCCTTGTTCGCCTGGGAGCACGGGACGAAGGGGTATGCTAATTACTAGAGATAAGACTAAGAGATGTTGAACTTGATATACATATACACTAGTCCATAACAAAAGCTAGTCATTGCGTCGAACTGCAAGGTTGTTATTGATGATATCAAGCGAGGGGGTGGGATTGCATGGAGTAGTTATTAAGGAGATCACTCAGCATTCCGAGTTTTCTTCTTCTTCAGAATGTTCTTTTACCCATGAACGGCGTAATCATAATTATGAAGCTCACAACATTGCTAAGTATGCTAGTTCTTTGAGTATGGAGCACCATGCGTGGCCTCGAGTTCCCTATGAACACTATATCAATTCCTGTAAAAAAAGATGATTAATAAAACTTAGCAATGTTGTCCTAGAAAAACTAGAGAAAAATGTAAATGATTCAAAATATTTAATCATTCCTTTGAATTGGTTCATCACGGTCTTATGGCATGTACAATGGTAATATCTTAGCGGTGCCGCGTAGAATAAATGCAGAGGTGGGAGAGACAAACCAGAAGGAAAAGTTTACCTTCTCTTAATTAAGAGACGATCACTTAGCACGACATCGCTTACCACATATTTAGCTATATCTAGTTACTAGAGATAAGACTAAGATATAATTTATTGTATATTAGTTTTATTGCCATATCTAAATTACATGGCAGGTCCCCGCAAAAAAAATTTACATGGCAGGGATAAAATAAGAATGTCTTATAAACCATTGTATCTGCCCTTAAACACATGTAAGTTTTTTTTTTTTTGCGAGGAAACACATGTAAGTTTTTTTCTTCTTCACCACCACACAGCCCTGCACTTGCCGACCATTAATGATGTCATTGGGCATTGGCACCGATCTGATGATGATTTTTTTTTTTTTGCGGGGCGATCTGATGATGGTGATGGGTCAAAGTCCGAGTCCATAGAACTTTCTCGTCTAAAATGAAGAATCTTGTATTTTTGTGTCTTTCTTTTCCTGCATGGGGAAGAATCATGAGTTGTATGTTATCTACTTGCAAGAAACAAACGTTGGGAGTACATATCATTTCAAAGTCAAATTCGTAAGTGAAAAAACTACAGTTATACGAGTTGGAAGTTTATACCTGCAAGGCTGCAAAGTGATAACTGAAATATTGAGGCGAAAGCTAGAGCAATTTCATCTTCCGACATACTTTAACCGTGTCAATTAGTAATAAGTAATCCCTCCGTCATTATAATGTAAGACGTTTTTTCACATTACAAACACTCTTATACTTCTTGTATGATTCAACAGAAACGACAAGGTGTCTCCAGGCCGTGTTATCTTCCGCGCCGAAAGACACGAGAGAAAAGGGTACGAACCGATATTTCCAGGTGGATGCACATCATTCATCAAATCAGCTCCCGACATATGGTCTCGTTCCGTCAAGCGAGTGAGATAGCCCAACCGCACACCTTAAGCATTTCAAGCAGATGTGAAAGGATTTTGACAATCTAGACAAAGCCAGTTGAATTTTGCATATGCTTTTCTTGTACAGTAAAACTGTGGTTACTGGCAGTACCCACGGCAGTCAAATCTACCGGTATTTCCCCTAAACCGGTAGCTAAAATCTTTGTATGCACCGCCAGTTGACGACACCTGCTTACCAGACACCAGTCACCAACCGGAAACCAGAAAAATTCAAGACTTCCAACCAGAAACCATTCCATTCACTATAACACCTTTACAGGGTGACAACTACAGGCAACATGTCGAGCATGGTTCGTTCAGACTTCAGGCTAAGGCATGCAGGAACCCCAAAAGAAAGAGAGATGATCAACTGCGACACACACGGATGAATTTTCTTGATTAATGGTACAAAGAACATCTAGCTACCCTACGAATGATTCATGTGCATACAGTATACATCAGTTATCTTTACAGCTACCGAACTGTGGTCGGTATGCGCCCCGAGGTTGCCCAGAGACTCCTCACATGAAATCCATGGAGTCGCTTAGAGACTGACCACTCAGCGACTGGCCTCCATTCGAAGAATTCTGGGAGTGGTTTTGGGGGTGGTGATGCTGATGACCTTGGTAGTGCATCTGCTGCTGCGAGAAATAGTTCGGAATCTGCTGCTGCTGTTGCTGATGCTGCTGCAGCCCTCCGCCGAAGGGGTTTCCATTCATGTTTGGAACTTGACCTGCCGCTATCTTAAGCCGCTGGACTTCTTCTCTCAGGGCATCATTCAGAGCTGCACGGAACAGATACATGGTCACAAGGTGACTGATTGATCACTGGTCGACCCTCAGATGCCTTAAATGTTCACGGAACAGGATGATTTTTGTTCTGAGCCTATATATTACAACGACTAGCAAACTTCGAAAACAAGACTAGGACATACCATCTCGAAGTTTCGCTTGTTCTTCCATGGACTGCAACCGGAGTTTGAGCTCTCTGTTCTCAACAGTTAAACCGGAAGTATCCCTCTGGGTTGCAAAAAAAAAAAAAAAAATCAACACAGAGACTGTAAGATGATGCAACAAAATATTGGTTATCACAGTCACAGACCTGATGAGCAATCACAAACACAACTGCCAGTGGAGTATAAATTTGATGTCGTCATACTCAGAAAACCAAGAATACAAAGTTCACTAGCTCTAATACAAAATTTTATTAGTATTGATTATGGATCAGGTCTTAATAAATCTTTTTCGCTTCCTTATTTCTTTTTTCAGCGTAAATAAGATGTTCAGCACTGGCGAAGCTTTCTAGAGAAAAAGATGAATCTTCTGTTACTATCTCCCTGCCCACCAAGCCAAAGCTTCACCCTAACACCACCCATTTGGTTCCGACATCTTCAATCAAATTAGCTTTCAAATAGACCATCACTTCCCCTGTTTTTGACATGACCAGCCATCAAGCAGAGGCACCTGCATTATCCCACCTACTTTTGGGTGCAACAAATCATGTAGTAGTCACATCAACTACAGGACCAGCTTTGCATAGGGATGCAGGCGGACGGTGTCCGCATACATCCGCAAGCGTATAATTAGAGCAACAACACATTAGTTCCTCTCCTGCCGTCACGGACGTAGGCGGACAACGCGGACGTGTCCGTTTGCGTTCCTAGCTTTTTATGCTCCAGAGCATTCATTTATATGTACGCATGTCATACGTTTCCCTTAACAATATCTGTGTGTAACTAGAAATTAACAGTTAGCTATTGAAGGGCTATACAGGAAATCCACTACATGCTCATGTAATTTACTCCCTCCGTCCGTGAACAAGTGTACATCTAGCTTTTGTCATAAGTCAAAGTTTTAAAACTTTGACCAACTTTATAGGGAAAAGTAGCAGCATTTATGGCACTAAATTAGTATCACTATATTCGTTTTGAAATGTAGTTTCATAATGTACCAATTTGATATCATATATGCTACTACTCTTTTTTATAAAGTTGGTCAAAATTTTAAAACTTTGACTTGGTACAACAGCTAGATGTACACTTATTCGCGGACGGAGGGAGTAGTAGTGTAAGGTTCTTCTCTTCCAGCCCACGGGCCCCTCTCTCGTAAGGAAAGAATTCAAACAAAAAGAAAATAGGCAGTATATACATGTAGAGAAGTACTTGATTCATGATATTTTTTATCGATTGCCATAAAAACAACAAATCAACCTTGGGGAGCTAACCTAGTGCAACAAGTTTTCTCCAAATAGACTGATAGTTTATACCTTCAGCGTAGCAAGGAAGCTTTCAACATAATTATGATAAAATTTGATCCTACACATTCATTAAAGGTGGGTGGATGCATCCTAAGATCTATATACTATAACAAGCAAAAGTGAGACAAGCAAGAAAGCAAGTTGATAACAAAATGGTGAGTCCTCAGGAAGCAGAAGTGATATTTGTATTTCGTAGTGACAGACAGCAATATGTGCAAACTAACTATCAAACGGAGAGTTAAACTCATTAGGATCATGTCATCCACTGCATTTGAACAATCAATTATCAAAAGCTCTACCAACTCGACAATTGGAAACAACTAAGTGGTGGGGTCAAAAAACACAATCTTCACTGAATGGAAGATGAGAATCAGAAAACAGAGGGTAACACATCATCTCCGACCCAGTATATGTTGTGACCCTCAGATATAATAAAATACAAGCGGATAGCATTAAAGTGTAATTTTACGAAATTCCCTTCGGAGAATAAACAAAGAGAGTGTCCTAATTAAATCTAAGAAGAGAAAATAGTCACTGATTTATAAAGGACATGCTCATAGAAATGTCAAAAACTGTTGTACTGAGAACTGTTCAAATGCTAGTGTTACCAATGCTCATAGAAATGTCAAAAACTGTTGTACTGAGAACATAAGGGAAATAGATAAGCTAAGATAATAAAGCAGTATTTTATTAGGGAGGATAATGAACAAGAAGTTGTAAGCGAAGGCAATCGATTGTTTATCCTGGTTGCTTCTTTCAGGACGCAAGCTTTGAATTAGTCAGGTTCATACTAGTGTTACCAATGCAGTTCCACACTTGTCCAACAATTAAGGAAAGCAACCAACTAATGTAGACTGATCAGACAGAAAATTGGCTTCAGCTAGTCAATTAATTAGGTTTGGCTCAAGCAATCATGCTGCCATACTTTGCGTTTACATACTACAAAAAACACAGATCAATTATACACACCTGAAGAAGCGTGAGCTGTGCAGAGAGCGTGGTCGCCTCAGTCTGTAGCGTCTGCACCTTCCTCTCCAGCTCGCCGGTGTACTTGATCTTCCTCTCCTTGGACCTCGCGGCCGACTGCCTGTTCGCGAGAATCCTGCACAGCAGAGACCACCGCCATGAAACCAGACCTAAAATATAACTCGACTGAACCACAGGAAACCCTGGAAACTCAAAATTAGGCAGCACGAGCAAGGAGCTGGATGCCAGTAACGCAGGGCACTAGAACTAGCAGCAAACTACCCTTTGGATCTATCAAGCTTCGCTCGACGGATAAAGTGAAAGGGTAAAGCTGAAGAGGACCTCACCTCTTAGCGCGCTTGGGGTCGAGGAGCGCGAGTTCAGCGAGCCTTTCCGCGGGAATGGCCTTCTTGGCGTAGTCCGGCAGCCCACCGGACAGCGCAGACTCGCCGTCGGACGGCGAGCTCGCTCCATCCATGGAGCCGCTCCTCTTATGCCCAGCCCCGCCTCCGCCTCCTCCCTGCAGAGCGAGGCCGTCGAAGAAGGCGGCGTCGAGCGAGAGGCTCCTCATATGCGCGCCCCCGCCACCGGGCGGCCGCGGCGCCGGCGCCGGGGACGCGGCAGCCCCCTGCTGCTGCGGCGGCAGCGGCGGGGGAGGCGGGGTGGGATCGGAGGAGACGGCGGGGGAGTCGTCGGAGAGGGAGGGGAAGTCGAGGTCGGAGAAGGAGAAGTCGCTGTCCGGGTCGAGCAGCAGGTCCGCGTCGGGGAACCGGATGAAGGTCTCGGAGTGGGCCCGCCGGTGGCCGCGCGGCGCACCGCCAGCAGAGGACGGCGCCGGCGGCGGGAAGCGCGGGTCCATGGCGGCGGTCAAGGTCGGGTCGGCGCGGGGTTCGCTCGGAGCCGGAGGGGGAGTAGATGCGGGTGGGCGTATGCGTCGGGGGGAGCTCGAGGTGGTGGGCTGGTACAAGAGTCAAAGAGGGAGCGAGGAAGGGCGGAGGGTGCGGCTCGCTTCGGTGTGGACCCGGTGCATGAACTCGGTGCCGCCGGCGCGCATCACGAGGCAGAGTCCACGGTTGATATGGCTTATGGTCTGTGCGGTGGGTGCAGGAAGGAGAGGAATATCCGGCGGTGTGAAGTGGCAGTAATTCCCCTCGGGGGGCACCGAAGATTGACTGAACCCGGTCTACGACGGTGCAGCCAGAGGTAGGGGCGCGAATGTGCCCGTGGTACCGACGGCGCGATGTGTCTCTGGTGCATGAGGTGGGTGTATGGGAAAAGGAGGGTGAGGGGCGAAACGGTAACTCTGCGTTGGCTGTGGAAGGAACGCCGCGTGGTTCCGAGAAAAAGAGCACCCCCTGTCGCTGTGCGGTCGCTGTTTGGCTGTTCCTTGCGCTTTACTTGAAAATTAATGACATGTGGGCCCCGGCGGCTTGGGGGCTAGCGGGTGTACGTGGCGTTCTGGTGATTGCCGGGAGGGAGCAACTGGTCCGTGCGTTTTGCTGCTGGCTTGTCGGTCTCCGCGGACGGACGACAATGTTGTATTGTTTGCAGTTTATTCATCCCCCTTTTGCGAATTGCGGAGTGTTGTTTTTTTGGCGAGAAAACTTCCAACCTATTCATCTTCAATCATGGCAATACAACGAACACCAGAAATAATAAAAATTACATCCAGGTCCGTAGACCACCTAGCGACGACTACAAACGCTGAAGCGAGCCGAAGGCAAACCGCCGTCATCGCCCCTCCCTCGCCGGAGCCAGACAAAACTTGTTATAGTAGACAGTCGGGAAGTCTTCATGTTAAGGCCCCATAGGACCAGCGCAGCAGAACAACAACCGCCGCCGACGAAAAGTAGTGTAGATTGGAAGGATCTAACCTGAAGAAACACAAACGTAAACGAACTACGACCAGATCCGAGCAAATCCACCAAGGATAGATCCGCCGGAGACACACCTCCACACGCACACCGACGATGCTAGACATACCACCGGAACGGGGGCTAGGTGCGGAAGACCTTATTCCATCTTCAGAAAGCCGTCGCCGTCTCGTTTTCCTGAGCAGGACACAAACCCTAACAAAACTTGAAGAAACATCTAAAAACGGAGCCCTCCCACCGGTAAGGGCCGGGATCCACCGCACCGCCATGGCCCTAAGACCACCGGAGATGAGGCGGATCTGCGGTGACGCCGGCGGGAGGCAAAGTAACCGTAAGCTTTTCTTAATTGCGGGGTGTTGTTCATGCTATGCATCATTGATCGTGGCGGTAGTAGCTTCCTCACATGTCCACACTCGCACCTACCTTGGTGAGGCATAGTTATATTATGACCCATCATTATTACTTTCCTACTATTCTTAAAAAATATTACTTTCCTACTACTAAATATGAAACTGTTACCTATGCAGATGAGAGACATGAAAAAGTAAAGGGGTCGCGGTGGTGGGTATTACGGAATTGTTCCTCCATAATTGATTGTATGATACTAGACCGATAATCATGCATTGTAGTTCTATATGTGGGAGAGGCCTACGCTAACATGCTGTAAAATCCATTGTCCACGTGTAATGATTGAAAACTTAGCAAGTAGGCCGCAACTACTAAGAATTTAAACCCAACTATAGCATAAAATCTGTGGGCCCTCTGTATCCCATATGCATCAACTTCTATACTCAGGTACGGTGATATTTGTCCTCTGGCCACCCTGTGCACAATTATCTTCAACAAAACCAAAAGTGTGATTTCACGGAGGGCTCCACCCACGAAGGGTCCACGAAGGGTAACGGTTGCGCGAGCCCACGGAGGGCTTCACCTACGAAGGATCCACGAAGAAGCAACATTGCCCTTATAAACTCATTGGTTCAACTCCACAAGCTTTGGAGGTTCCCAAGTGACACCTAACCAATCTAGGAGAAACCACTCTCCAAAAGGTAATAGATATTGTTGTTGATGATGAACCTCTTACTCTTGTGCTTCAAAAGATAGTCTCAACACTCAATCACTCTCTCACATATTCGGCATGGTGGTAGGAGAAGAATTGGGGTGGAAAGCAACATGAGTGGGCTAGAAATCAAGGATCAAATGGTTGGAGTGGAATCCCTTGATCTCAACACAAGTGTAGGTGGTTCTCTCTCAAAAAATGAATGTGGGAAGTGGTGGCTTTGTCCTGGTTGCTCTCCCCGAGAGTAGGTGGTGTGGGTGGGGTATATATAGCCTTCACCAAAATCTAACCGTTACACACCTTTATACACAACTCGGAGAGATTGGGTGAAAAACTCGGTGAGACCGATTTCAGACCTTTCGATGGGACTGGATGAATCCACTCGGTGGGACCGATTTGAGATTACCTAAGCACTATCAGCGTTTTGGTTATTCCGATCGGTTTCACTCGATAATTCCGAAATGAAGTCGATGGGTTACAGAAAGTTTGCCAGTTAGTTCGGTGGCACTGAATGTCATCTCGTAGAGACTGAGTTTCTAGGGTTTAGGCAATTGCTCTGTCAAGTGTATCTTGGTGGGTTCGGGTGAATGTGTATCGGTGGGACCGAGATGAACTTTAGGGTTTTGGATAGATTTGAATGTGAGGGTGTGGCTGAGGATTTTGCAGCAATATCTTCAAGCACTTGAGCAAATGACTCATGATCAAAACTGAAAGTGCTAGTTATCGACTAGAGGGGGGTGAATAGGCGATTTTTATGAAAGTCTTCAAGACAGGCAATGTCTTCGAAGACAGACAACCAAATACAACCTAAACAGTATGCAGCGAAAGATAAACTACACTAGACAAGCCATAGTCAAGGAAACCATACAAGGTAAGCACGAAGACAAATAGCAGCTAGGTGGAACAGATTAGAATAGGAAGACAGTATGAAGCCAAATATGAAACAGGGAGAATGTCTTCACACAGTGAAGTCAAACAAAGTAGGTAAGCAATGACTTCACGAAGCTAAACAGTAAGTAAAGGGTGAAGTGATAGAACCAGTTGCTTAACGAAGACACAGGATTTGGTAGACCAGTTCCAGTTGCTGTGACAATTGTACGTCTGGTTAGGGAGGCTGAGATTGAACTCAGAAGACAGCGTCTTCACCCTATTCCCCTTGAGCTAAGAACACTTAGTCCTCGCCCAATCACTCAGGTAAGTCTTCAAGGTAGACTTCCAAACCTTCACAGACTTCGTTCACCGGTGATCCACAATGACTCTTGGATCCTCATAACATGACGCCTAACTGACTGGAAGATACACAGTCTTCAAGTGTAATAAGTCTTCAGATCACGCGGACAGAAAGACTTCAGTGATGCCGAACACTCTTTGGGCTCTGGGTGTTTTGGGCTTTGTCCTTGCAAGGATTTTCTCTCAAAGGCTTTGGAGGTGGGTTGCTCTCGAACGACAAAAGCCGTGCACTAACTTTGAGCAGCCACTGATTTATGGTGGAGGGGGTGGGCTGTTTATAGCCAGGAGGCAACCCGACATGATATGTCTGAAATGACCCTGGGTCACTAAGGAACCAACACGTGTCCAACGGTCGGATTTCAAACACACGCGGCAGCTTGACTTGGGCTACAAGCAAAGCTGACTCATCCAACTCTGGATAAGATTTTCTCTCATTGTCTTCACTCGAAGACATAGGATTTGGGTTGAGCATCACATCATGTTTTCTGACTTTGTTCACTTGGACCCCACTTAACAGTTCGGTGGTTCCTACGACTCAAGAAAGAAGAAAATGAAACTACGAAAGAAACTATGTCTTCGCACTTCATTGTCTTCAAGTGAATGTCTTCACACGTCATTATCTTCGACGTGAATGTCTTCACGAACCACCATTGTCTTCAATGTCTTCATACATTTTCAGGGGTCATCTCTGATAGGTAAACCGAATCAATGAGGGACTTCTACCTGTGTTCTCCTGCAATTCTCACAAATACATTAGTCCCTCAACCATGTTTTTCATCAATACTCCAAAACCAACTAGGGGTGGCACTAGATACACTTACAATCTCCCCCTTTTTGGTGATTGATGACAAACTGTTTGAAGTTTTCAACGGGGATAAAAATATGTGAAAGTTAAAAACGCGGTCATTGGCTTCATGAAGTTAAAAGGGCTCCCCCTGAAGATGTGCATATAAGTAGTTTGCCTTTGAATGCAAATGCACATTGCAGGTTTTGCTTTGTGGAGATCTCCTTCAGTTCATGAAGACTATTCATCGTGCATACAAAAATGTATTGAAGATAATGACATGCACAATGAAAAATGGGCGTCTGCAGAATGACTTCATGCGCATAAGATAGGAATTTAACCACGCAATGAAAGATAGCAGCAAATGTAGCAGACGTCCCATCTGGACTTAAGTGTTACAACTCAAAACCAACAGTTCAAGAACGAGAGTTGCAAGACTTAACAAAAATAAGCACCCGACCCATATAGACCCGCTTGAAGACTATCAACCCATATGCTTCTCCCCCTTTTGTCATGAATGACCAAAAAGGAATGAAGGCATAGGGTGTCTAAGCGTTCCCATGAGGTGTTGGTGAAGATGTTGGGGCAGCCGGGTCGACGTTGGAGTTTGGTGGTGCTGTTGGGCCTGATGCAGCATCTTGATGCAGTGAAGCCATAGCTGGTGAAGTGGCATCGTCTTCCTCATCAATGACTCGAGCAACAACAGTTGGAGCCGAAGATGAGTATTCAGAATCTTTAATCGATGGTGTAGGATGCCAGCTTGCTGATTGTGGGGGCCTGGAGTCAAACTTGAATCATTCAGTGAAGCCATCTACAGTGAGTTCATCTTCAGAGCATAGCAGAGTGAGGCTCTTCCAGGCACGCCGACAGGCTTCATGTGCAACAAAGGAATTCTTGGTGGAGAGGTTGCGAATGCGATTGACATCCACAAGAAGACTTTGCATCTGACGCTTCATCCACTCATGATGCCTATCCCGCTTCTGATGGAGAGAAACTAGAAGTTCTCTGTCATTTAGAACACGAGGACGCTTTTAAGGCCTTTGAGGTACTGTGATGGCTGTTGCATCAGTGTTGGCACGATGCGATAGCCTGAGCTGACCGACAAGTGGACCAGCAGCAGTAGCAGTGGTATTTGGCACATGAATGGTTTCAATAGGTGCTGAGAAGCTTTGGAAGGCAGCATAGTCTTCATGGACTGGTGCCTTGACAGGATCTGGATATATGGCTTCATGAGACATATCAACTTCAGGCAGGAAGATGACGTGATTGCGCACTGAAGCTTGATAGTTGATTGAAGAGCGAAGCTTAATCATCCGCATGATCCATGGTGCATAGAACTTCTGGCCAAATAAATCAATGCCTGAAGCCGCCAACTGCCTGATGAAAAAGTCATGAGTGTTGAAGCGGATGCCATTGAGAATGTAGAAGACCAAAGTCTTCATTGTGCCTTCAATCTTGGCATTAGGAGAGTGCCCTTTAATTGGCCACAGAGTATGCCGCACAATGTGGTAGATGGTGTGAGGCAAATACTCGAGGTCATTGACGAAGAAGTGCGTTGGGTACTCAGCATCTACAGGCAATGGCTTCATCATACTTAGCATTTGGCTCATGTTGGGCTCTGGCTTATGGAAGATGCTCTCAATTTCTTTCTCATACAGCTGACAACCTGGCTCATAAAGATCACCAGGAGTGGGCAGGAAAGTAAGCTCGATGAAATCCTGAGCTTTGGCTTCATGATGAACATCTCCTGTCATCCACTCAAAGATCCATGTCTTCGGATCCCTGTTGTAGCCTGATACGTGCAGAGTGGCGTAAAAATGGAGCAGAAGCTCTTCGTTCCAGTGCTCCCTGTCGACGACAAACGGGAGCAAGCCAACATCTCTGAAGCAGTCAAGGGGTTCCTCCAGGCATGGCAGTCCAGCCATGGCGTCACAACATAGGCACTTGTGTGGGAAAATCCTGTCCTGGTTGTACAAGATGCATGAGTAATAGCTTCGCTGAAGATGACTCCAGAATCTGTCAGAGGTAATATTGGGCTTCTTGTATGGGTTCTTGGCCTTGTCAAAGAAGGTGTTATGCTCTCTGAAGCTCAACACACTGAATGAGCTCTCAGTGGTGACAACACTTGGAAGCCTTGGCATTCTTGGCATGGGCTTCTGAGTATGAGGCCTTTGCTCGATATGGTAATCATATTGGGGCCCAGGAGCTTCAGGAGGTGTCATAATTGGCCATCTGACACTGATCAGCTCACCAGCACGATTGAATGCCCTCTCCATGGTGTGTGGAACGGGTGGAGTAGTAGCAACATCCGATGTGGATGGCTGAACATCTTCGGTGGTGGCATTGGCTTCATGCCGCCTATTGGCTTCAGCCATGACAATGTCATTGGCTTCATTATGGGTGGCAGCAGTAGCATCGCATTAGCTTCAGAGGCTTCAATTACTGGAGGATCTGACACAATCACTTCAGGAATCACACTTGGTTCAGTAGGGGGAATAACAACTTGTTCTTATTCTCTTTCCTCGGCTGATGCAGCCAGAATATCTTCAACCCCTTTGGCTTCAGACTCTTAAGTAGTTTCTGAGGAGATGGCTTTAGGGAACACTTGCCGTGCTACTAAGCTTGTGTTATGCACATCCTCCTCAGGAATGCTAGACATGGAGACCGATGGCCTTGGGCCTTTGCGAAGCCTTCGGAATGAGGGCGACGCATGCGGTGATGGAGTAGTCTTCTCCATGTCTTCTGGTGTTGACTGTGGAGTCTCAATCACTGGAGTAGAGACAGGAGTAGGAGGAGTATGCGGTATGACTTCATGGAGCGGGGAGTTTGGGTGCTGTTGCTCCCAGAACTCATCTTGAGTGATTGGCGTCGTGGGACCGCCAATGTTGATCTGTTCACTGCTCGTGGGAGTAGGTGATGATACCGGATTCTGAGTGAGCTGTGGAACTTGAGGAAGGACTTCATCATCAACATTGTCTTCTCGACCAATGTCTTCAGCTGTGGTGGTGTCTACAGCTGGGATCTCTTCAGAGTCATGGGCCTCTGTGGGAGCAGGCACATGCACAACAAGTCTTCTTTCACGATTGGAGGAGGCAGGCAGGGCGACTTAGATAGGCTCAACAAGCAGTGGCTCCTCAGGAGCAGATGATTCAGTTGGTGCTTGGGCCTTTCTTGAAGTATTTGAAGACTTTGTCTTCAGCTTCTTCTGAGACGGAGCGGCATCAGAGGCTTCTTGATGCTTGCGCTTCTTAGCTTCAGCCTCTGCCTGCTTGGTCTTCTTCCTTTCGGAAGCAGTTGATGGAACTTTTGGCTTTGAGCCAGTCATACTAGCAGGGAAGACAATGCTTGTCCTTTCCTTCCTTGGAGCCTCAGCTTCGGCTTCAGCTGGCTTCTTTTTCTTAGCAGCCAATCTTGGGTCAATGCCTGGATGCCCAAGTGCCTTTCTCTTCATGGCTTCATTGTGAGCCTGAACACATTTTTCAGCATAGTACTTGAGGCGCTCTCTAAATCCTTTGGCTTCATCACGACGCTTATGGAACTCAGCCTTGAGATCTGCCATCATCTTCTTGAAGTTTTGGACATCAGTGGCACTGAGCTTTGCCATGTGCTTCTTGAAGAGAGCTTTCTCATGGTCGATCTTGTTTTTCTGCTCAACTACCTTCTGAGCAATAGCAAGTTCTTTGGCTATGCAGCCCTAGAAGGTGACGTTGATGTCTATAGGCAGCTGCAGATCATCAATGGTGAGAGACGTGTCTTCAAACCATTCATCAATGAAATTGTTCAGAATGTCAGCATCAAACAGAGGCAAATCTCTGAAGATTTCCGCCTCCTATTTGCTTTTGATTAGCATCTCAAGGGCATCATCAGCAATGTCTTCATCACTAGAGAGATCAATCACATCCTCTTCATGGCACAGGATGCTTGCTGGAGTAAGGCCTTGCCCTGAGATTTTCTTTGTCTTTGCAGAAGTGCGGGACAAGTCTTCAGACTGCACACTGGATCCAGGAGGCGCAGATTTCAATGGCTTCACTCTTGAAGCTTTTGCAGCAGTTGTAGGCTTTGAAGCCTTTGACTTCTTCGCTGGTTTCGGGAGCTCTGGAGTTGCAGTTTGTTCCTCATCCTCAGCAGCTTCTTCAATGCTGGCCCTTTGTGCTGCAGAGTGTGCCAGAAATGAGGCAAAATCATCAAAGGGGCCGATAAGATTTGGTTCGGCCTCACTGTCAGTGTTAAAACTGGCCGATCTCGGGTAGGGGGTCCTGAACTGTGCGTCTGAGGATCGAAGGTAACAAGGGACAAAGGGAACACGATGTTTACCCAGGTTCGGGCCCTCTTAATGGAGGTAAAACCCTACGTCCTGCTTGATTGTATTTGATGAGTATGGGGGTTACAAGAGTTGATCTACCTCGAGATCGTAATGGCTAAACTCTAGCTGTCTAGCCTATGAAAATTCTGATAGCCTCTACGGACTAAACCCTCCAGTTTATATAGACACCGGAGGGGGCTAGGGTTGTACAGAGTCGGTTTACAGAGGAAGGAAACTATACATCTGGACGCCAAACTTGCCATCCACGCAAAGGAGAGTCCCACCCGGACACGAGGAAAGGTCTTCTGCCTTGTATCTTCACGGCCCATCAATCCGGCCCATGTTACATAGCCCGGCCACCCGAGGACCCCTTAATCCAGGACTCCCTCAGTAGCCCCTGAACCAGTCTTCAATGGCGATGTATTCGGCACGTAGATTGTCTTCATCATTGCAAGGCGGGTTCCTCCTCTGAATACTTCAAAGCAATCTTCTGAATAAAAGAATTGTATCCGGCTCTGTATGACAGTCACAACCCTCAACCACGAAGGTAAAATATTTAGTCAAAGTAATGTCCATCAACTGACAACTTTTTCGGCGAAACGTCATATCTAGCTTCTTTATCATTTCGAACCCTTTTTTGGCCTCCCGCTTCATATTTCGAGACACGGCCTCTATCGACACGTCTCGTCAAAGCGGAGATCGTGCCCACTTATTGCGGGATCCTCATCAATACGGGTTTGGGTAATCCAACCGTGCCATTCGCACGACCCCTTGGGAACAGGCGAGTTTTAAGGCTTGAGGGGGGGGCACCTGATATTTACTGCCTATATAAGTGGATAAAGATCCATCTTTTCACCCCACGCCTTCTTCCTTCTCCTGCTTCCCTATCCTCAAGCTCCAGCGCCCAAGCTTCAATTCGTCCCACCGCCGCCAACCTCTCCAGTCATGTCCGGATCTGGCTCGAAGGGCAAGTGGGAGGCCTCCTTCGTCACGGAGAAGGACGTAAAGGACCTCCGGGAGGCGGGGTACTTGTCTGCGGATACCGCACACAGACTCCCCGCCAGGGAGCAAGTTATCCCCAGCCCGGAGCCCGGCGAAAGGGTGGTGTTCATCCCTCACTTCCTCCGCGGACTAGGGTTTCCCCTCCACCCCTTTGTCTGCGGCCTCATGTTCTACTACGGGCTAGATTTCCATGATCTAGCCCCAAATTCTTTCCTGCACATCTCGGCGTTCATCGTTGTGTGTGAGGCACTACTCCGCATCCCCCCACACTTTGGCCTGTGGCTCAAGGTCTTCAACGTGAAGCCGAAGGTGGTCGACGGGCAGCATGCAGACTGCGGTGGTGCCATGGTGAGCAAACTCCCCAACACCACTTGGCCTAAAGGGGCCTTTGTGGAGACTGTCAAGGTCTGACAGTAGGAGTGGTTCTACATCACCGAACCCCGCGGTGCCAAATGGGCGGCCGTTCCTGAGTTTAGATCCGGACCCCCAATGCGGCTCGTGTCATGGACCAACAAGGGTCTGGACTGGGGGTCGACCGCGGAAGTGATGATGCTACAGAAGCGCATAAAAAATATGATAAGTAAGAATACCAGTCTCACTGACGTGATTCAGGTGATGCTCTTCCGCCGGATCCTCCCCTGCCAACTCCGGCCTCTCCATATGTGGGAGTTCAATCCGGAAGGTCCCCGGACCCTGCAGCGCTTCTTCGGTACAACGCACAAAGAGATCTGGAAGCTGCTCTTCAAGGCCCAGAAGACGTGGCCGAAGAAGACCGAAGACATCGGCCTCGACCGCGAGAATCCGGCCACTCCTGTAAGCATTTTAGTTCCGAACACAATTTTCGGTCCATAAATCAAAGGTTATACTGAGATTTCCATTCTTCATTCAGGGCTGGACAGTGAAGGCGGAGCGGATCAAGTGTCCGGCTCCGCTACCTGAAGACCCAGCCAATCCTCTGCTAATGAGGATGCTGGTTCCGACGCCGTATCAGGCGCCGGAGAAGAAGGCCAAGAAGAAGGGCAAGGAGGCCAAGGGCGGCCTCCGCCGTAAAGGTACTTCGGACGCAGTGTCCAGAGAAATCTTTAGTTATGGATATGGAACACGAAATACCAAAAAAAATAGGTGTACTTGCTACTCATGGAGATGGGGAACCTCCTAAAACCCTCAATGCTCGTTATGTGGAAAATATTATGCATTACTTTGATAATCCTGAGAAAACCCCATTCAACTTGATAATGGGAGACACATTGGATCAACGTGAATACTTTAGGGATTGTCGCTTGACTATAAAAGGGAAACTGTTATGGGATCAAATTCATATGTTGCATTGGTATGCATGGAATTTATGCTTGAGATATGATTATACTTGTTGCTCTAGGATGGAGGCCCCACACCTTCCCTTTTCATGTAAATTTAATGATAATGAAACCTTGGCTTCTTATGCTAATGGTATATATGATTACTATGATGTGGAACAAATAGAAGAATTCGTTGCTTTTAAGGGTGCTTATGAAATTGAATCTTTGTTTGAAAAGTGTGAAAATTATGATGATGCTGTTTACAGACCTGAAAATTATGCTATACTTAAATATTTCTATGAGAATTTTGAATATAATGCCAATATTGATGAGTTTATTGAGAAAGTCTTCGATGTCCAAGAAGAGACTAATATTTTGTAGGAAACTATGGAGGAAGAAATTGATGACACCGTGAGCTCATTAGATGAAAAAGATGATGAGGAGAGCGAAGAACAAAAGGAGGAAGAGCGGATTAGCTACCCGTGCCCACCTTCTAATGAGAGTAACTCTTCAACTCATACATTGTTTAATTTCCCTTCGTGCTTACCGAAGGATGAATGCCATGATAATTGCTATGATCCCTTGGATTCGTTTGAAATATCCTTTTTTGATGAACTTGATGCTTGCTATGCTTGTGGCCAAGATGCCAATATGAATTATGCTTATGGAGATGAACTTGCTATAGTTCCTTATATTAAGAATGAAATTGTTGCTATTGCACCCACACATGATAGTCCTATTATCTTTTTGAATTCTCCCAACTACACTATATCGGAGAAGTTTGCTTTTATTAAGGATTACATTGATGGGTTGCATTTTAGTACTACACATGATGATTTTGATGAGTATAATATCCTTGTGCTTGCTGCTCCTACTTGCAATTATTATGAGAGAGGAACTACATCTCCGCCTCTCTATGTTTCCAATACGATAAAATTGCAAGAAACAGCTTATGCTATGTATTGGCTTTTACTAGATGTGCATTAATTGTTCTTTTATGACATGCTGATGCATAGGAAGAGAGTTAGACTTCATCATTGCATGATATATGTTGCTTTGTGCTCACTACTAAATTACAAATCATTGTTAATTAAAATTGACTTCGATATACCTTGGGATCCGGGTGGATCAATTACTTGAGCACTTTATGCCTAGCTTAATGGCTTTAAAGAAAGCGCTGCCAGGGAGACAACCTAGAAGTTTTAGAGAGTCATTTTATTCGGTTGTGTGCTTTTAAAAAAAGTTGAAAAATAAAAAAATATAGAGGGGAACCTAAAACTTTTCAAAAAGAAAAGTGAAAGTGAGAAAGGCGAACATCGTTGAAGTGGGGGATGTCCTTGAACTTTGTTCATGCCCATGGAAACTTTGTGAATCTCAATTACAGAAGCTTTTCAACAAAAATAATTATCCCCTTGTACAAATCCATTGTATTATAAAAATAATGTGCCAAGATTTGCCTTTAGGATGATTAGATTGCTTGTTTGGTTTGTGCAGTGCAAAAACAGAAACTTTGGCTGTAGTGCATGAATTTACATTTTTTACTAGAATGTCAAAAGTTTCTGAAATTTATACAAAGTACTTGTATGCAATTTTTTTATTTTTTCCTAATTTTTAAGAATTTTTAGAGTTACATAAGTATGGTGAATGTTCAGATTACTACAGACTGTTCTGTTTTTGACAGATTCTGTTTTTGATGCATTGTTTTGCTTATTTTGATGGAACTGTGGATTGTATCAAGTGGTATAAACATGGAGAAGTTAGAATACAGTAGGTATAATGCAAACATAAAATATGAATGGGTTTGCAACAGTACTTAAAGTGGTGATTTGCTTTATTATACTAACGGATCTCACGAGGGTTTTGTTAAATTTTGTGTGATTGAAGTTTTCAAGTTTTGGGTGAGATCGCGATGGATGAAGGAATAAGGAGTGGCAAGAGCCTAAGCTTGGGGATGACCGAGGCACCCCAAGGTAATATTCAAGGACTCCCAAGCAACTAAGCTTGGGGATGCCCCGGAAGGCATCCCCTCTTTCTTCTAATGACCATCGGTAATTTTACTTGAAGCTATATTTTTATTCGTCACATGATATGCGTAAATCTTGGAGCATCGTGATGTTTTTTTTTAATAATGCACCATGCTGGTATGAGATAGTCCTTGGTTGATTTATAGAATGCTCTTTGCACTTCACTTATATCTTTTGAGTATGGCTTTATAGAATGCTTCATGTGCTTCACTTATATCATTTGAAGTTTGGATTGCCTGTTTCTCTACACATAGAAAACCGCCATTTGTAGAATGCTCTTTTGCTTCACTTATATTTTTTAGAGCATGGGCAAAGCTTTTGTAGAAAGAATTGAACTCTCTTGCTTCACTTATATCTATTTAGAGAGTCAACAGGAATTGGTCATTCACATGGTTAGTCATAAAATCCTACATAAAACTTGTAGATCGCTGAATATGATATGTTTGATTCTTTTCAATCATTTTGTGATATAGAGATGATAATATGTGGTAGGTACTAGTGAATGATTGTGGTTTAGTAAGAATATTGGTGTTAAGGTTTGTGATTCCCGAAGCATGCACGTATGGTGAACCGTTATGTGATGAAGTCGGAGCATGATCTATTTTTTGATTGTCTTCCTTATGAGTGGCAGTCGGGGATGAGCAATGGTCTTTTCCTACCAATCTATCCCCCTAGGAGCATGCGTATTAGTACTTTGCTTTTATGGCTAATAAATTTTTGCAATAAGTATGTGAGTTCTTTATGACTAATGTTGAGTCCATGGATTATACGCACTCTCACCCTTCCACCTTCGCTAGCCTCTTCGGTACCGTGCATTGCCCTTTCTCACCTCGAGAGTCGGTGCAAACTTCGCCGATGCATCCAAATCCCGTGATATGATACGCTCTATCACACATAAGCCTCCCTATATCTTCCTCAAAACATCCACCATACCTACCTATTATGGCATTTCCATGGCCATTCCGAGATATATTGCCATGCAACTTCCACCATCATCATCATATACATGACTTGAGCATTCATTGTCATATTGCTTTGCATGATCGTAAGATAGCTAGCATGATATTTTCCTGGCTTGTCCATTTTTTGATATCTTTGCTGTCGTGGGAAACCACGGCCACCTATGGGGCCATCAGCCCCTTTTGGTTCGGCGGGGGATGGACACATTACACAAAGAGCAGAGAAGCATCGCGCAGCACGGCAGAGATCACACGGGCAGTCTTTACCCAGGTTCGGGCCGCCGTGAGGCATAAAACCCTACTCCTGCTTTGGTGGATTGATGGTGGATAATGGTGGTGAAACGTAGCACACTCGCCCGGTAAGGTTGCTCTGGGGGCGAGAGTGGCTACGCGCGTATGGATATGCGAGGATCCAACCCTTTCTACGGTCGCCATGGGTCTCCTTTTATAGATCAAGGGGTCACCACAGTGGCAAATCGGTCTTTGCGTACTGATTAGATAGCTAACAGTGCTATCATATCTAACTCTGCAGGCTGATAGAGCGCATTAAATGCGCCACTCAATGTCACATCACAGCTTGCCCGGCAAGCCCTGCCGGGCTGTTTTGCCAGCTTCGCGCCTGCTTGCTTGACACGTCTCAGGACGGGTGTCATATGGTGGTGTTTGTTGTAGGAAGTGGCTGCCATGTGGCAGAAAGCAGCCACTTAGTCACCTTGAAGCTTAACACCGCTTCGATTACTGACTTGCGTCGCTTGTGAGGTGGAGCGATGGAGTGGCTTGCCTCCGCCAGCCCCGGCAGGCCTGCCGGGATGATCTGGGAGCTTGCTTCTGGGGCAAAACCCAACCCTGCCAGGCTTGCCTGCCCGGCAAGGTAGGTCCTTCCCTAAGCGATGCTTCGTTCCTCTAGCTCGCCTTGGCATTCTTGACTTGCACTTGGATCCTTCAAAGGAATTGATCCTCCTTGTTTGGTTTGATCTTGGTCTTGCAATCTTGTCTCTGGCCTGTGCACAGTCCGTGCAATGGACCCAGGGTCTGTTGCACCGACATTTGCTATGCTAGATCATTGCACATCCTGGTACACCGCCAGAGGCATTCATATAGAGTCATATTTTGTTTTAGTATCGAGTTGTAAGTAAATAAAAGTATGATGATCATCATTATTAGAGCATTGGCCCAATGAGGAAAGGATGATGGAGACTATGATTCCCCCACAAGTTGGGATGAGACTTTGGACTTAAAATAAAAAAAGAGGCCAAAGAGCCCAAAATAAAAAAATAAAATAAAAAGAGGCCAAAGAGCCCAAAAAGAAAAAAATGAAAAAAAGAGAGAAAAAGAGAGAAGGGGCAATGTTACTATCCTTTCACCACACTTGTGCTTCAGAGTAGCACCATGTTCTTCATATAGAGTCTCTTGAGTTATCACTTTCATATACTAGTGGGAATTTTCAATATAGAACTTGGCTTGTATATTCCGATGATGGGCTTCCTCAAATGCCCGAGGTCTTCATGAGTAAGCAAGTTGGATGCACATCCACTTAGTTTTCAGTTTGAGCTTTCATAGACTTATAGCTCTAGTGCATCCATTGAATGGCAATCCCTGCTCACTTGCATCAATATCAATTGATGGGCATCTCGATAGCCCATTAATTTGCCTAGTTGATGTGAGACTTTCTCCTTTTGTCTTCTCCTCACAACCTCCACCATATTCTATTCCACCTATAGTGCTATATCCATGGCTCACGCTCATGTATCGCGTGAAAATTGAAAAAGCTTGAGAACATTAAAAGTATGAAATAATTGCTTGGCTTGTCATCGGGGTTGTGCATGATGAAATATTTTGTGTGATGAAGATGGAGCATAGCCAGACTATATGATTTTGTAGGGATAACGTTCTTTAGCATTGATATTTTGAAAGACATGATTGTTTGTTGGGATGCCTGAGTATTGATGTCTTTATGTCAAATGGTGGACTATTGCTTTGAATCACTCGTGTCTTAATATTCGTGCCATGATTAGATTATGTGATCAAGATTATGATAGGTAGCATTCCACATCAAAAATTATCATTTTATCATTTACCTACTCGAGGACAAGCAGGAATTAAGCTTGGGGATGCTGATACGTCTCCATCGTATCTATAATTTTTGATTGTTTCATGCCAATATTCTACAACTTTCATATACTTTTGGCAACTTTTTATATTATTTTTGGGACTAACATATTGATCCAGTGCCCAGTGCCGGTTCCTGTTTGTTGCAAGTTTTTTGTTTCACAGAATACCCATATCAAACGAAGTCCAAACACAATAAAATTTTACGGAGAATTATTTTGGAATATATGTGATTTTTGGGAAGTGGAATCAACGCGAGACGATGCCTGAGGGGCCCACAAGCCCTAGGGGCACGCCCCTACCCAGGGCGCGCCTGGCAGGCTTGTGGCCACCCCGTAGCTTGGTTGGAGGTGTCCTTCGGCCGCAAGGAAGCTTATATCCGGATAAAAATCATGTTAAAATTTCAGCCCAATCGGAGTTACGGATCTCCAGATATTTAAGAAACGGTAAAAGACCAGAATCTGGGAACGCAAAAACAGAAGGAAACAGAGAGAGAGATCCAATCTCGGAGGGGCTCCCGCCCCTTCGCCGCCATGGAGGCCAAGGACCATAGGGGAAACCCTCCTCCCATCTAGGGGGAGGCCAAGGAAGAAGAAGAAGGAGGGGGGGGGCTCTCTCCCCCTCTCTCCCGGTGGCGCCGGAACGACGCCGGGGCAATCATCGTGTGACGGTGATCTACTCCAACAACTCTGTCATCTTCACCAACACCCCCATCACCTTCCCCCATCTATCTACAGTGGTCCACTCTCCCGCAACCCGCTGTACCCTCTACTTGAACATGGTGCTTTATGCTTCATATCATTATCCAATGATGTGTTGCCATCCTATGATGTCTGAGTAGATTTTTGTTGTCCTATCGGGTAATTGGTGAATTGCTATGATTGGTTTAATTTGCTTGTGGTTATGTTGCTGTCCTTTGGTGCCCATCATATGAGCGTGCGTGTGGGTCACACCATAGGGTTAGTTGTATGTTGATAGGACTATGCATTGGAGGGCAAGGGTGACAGCAGCTTCAGCCTACCATAGAAATTGATTCATACGGGATTGAAGGGGGACCAATATATATTTTAATGCTATGGTTGGGTTTTACCTTAATGAACGTTAGTGGTTGCGGATGTTTGCTAATAGCTCCAATCATAAGTGCATAGAATTCCAAGTAAGGAATGACATGCTAGCAGTGGCCTCTCCCACATAAAAACTTGCTATCGGTCTAGTAACGTAGTCAATTGCTTAGGGACAATTTCGCAAATCCTTCCACCACTTTCCACACTCGTTAAACTAACTTAATTGTTTCTTCATCTAAACATCACCTAACTTTTATTTTCACATTCTTTATTATCTTGCAAACCTATCCCTTTACACCTACAAAGTACTTCTAGTTGCATAATTGTTCTAGGTAAAGTGAACATTAAGCGTGCATAGAGTTGTGTCGGTGGTCAATAGAACTTGAAGGGAATATAAATTCTACCTTTAGCTCCTCGTTGGGTTTGACACTCTTATTTATCGAGAAAGGCTACAACTGATCCCCTCTACTTGTGGGTTATCACGCTCCAAAGTCAATTTCCACATTAATGTATTCACACTTAGAGTGTATGTCTTCATGAATTGAAGACATACGTTACTTTGTGTGTTGTGCACCTAAGTCATCAATATGCATAAGCGTTAGGATGTGTGTCCATTCACAGAACATTCGAGGATTCTAAGATATTTAGCTCACACCGCAGCTAGCAAAACCTTTTCTCATCCAAGGGCTTCGTGAAGATATCTGCCAATTGCTCTTTAGTGTTGACGTGAATGATATCAATGTCTTCCTTCAACACATGGTCTCTGAGAAAGTGGTGACGGATCTGAATGTGCTTTGTCTTCGAGTGCTGAACTGGATTGTGATACACGGTTCTGCTTCTTTGAAGACCAACAAACAAGAGATCGTCCAAGAAAGTGACATGTGCCTGATGTAGACTTGCTATCAACCTTGTCACCAGCATAATCAGCATCTGAGAATCAAACTAGATCAAACTCTGAGCCCTTTGAATACCATAATCCTAGCATTGGGGTGTGAGCCAAATATTGAAGTATTCGCTTCACCGCGAGGTGATGCGACTCCTTTGGTGCCGCTTGGAATCGGGCACACATGCAAACGCTAAGCATTATATCTGTCCTAGATGCACATAAGTACAATAAAGAACCAATCATGGAGCGGTATACCTTTTGATCAAATTGTTTACCGTTGTCGTCGGGGCCCAATTGGCCTTTGGTTGGCATTGGCGTCGTGTACCCTTTGCAGTCTTGCATTCCAAACTTCTTCAGGCAATCTTTAAGGTATTTTTCTTGTGATATGAAGATGCCATTTCTCTGTTGACGGATTTGAATACCTAGGAAGAATTTCAGCTCCCCCATCATAGACATCTGATATTGCTCTTGCATCATATGTCTGAATTCATCACTGTATCTCTTGTCAGTGCAGCCGAAGATAATGTCATCCACATAGATTTGGCACACAAAGAGTTCTCCATCAATGTCTTCGTGAAGAGAGTGGGATCTAGAGAACCAGATTTGAAGCCTTTGCTCTTCAGGAATTCTTTAAGTGTGTCATACCAGCTCGAGGTGCTTGTTTGAGTCCATACAGTGCCTTGTTGAGCTTGTAGACCATATCAGGATGCTTGGGATCTTCAAAACCAGGGGGTTGAGCTACATATACTTCTTCTTCAATTTTGCCGTTTAGGAAAGCGCTCTTCACATCCATTTGATACAAGAGAACGTTGTTGTGGTTAGCATAGGCTAGCAGTATGTGAATGGCTTCAAGCCTAGCCACAGGAGCAAAGGTTTCATCGAAGTCAATTCCCTCTACTTGTGTGTAACCTTGAGCAACAAGACGAGTTTGTTTCTGACAACTTAACCATGTTCATCTTGTTTGTTGGGATAGATCCATTTGGTGCCAATAATATTGTACTTGCGAGGATCAGGGCGTTTGACTAGCTCCCAGGCATTGTTGAGCTCAAATTGTTGAAGCTCTTCTTGCATAGCTTGAATCCATTCTGGTTCCAGGAAGGCTTCATCAAATTTCTTGGGCTCGGATATAGAGACGAATGCAAAGTGCCCATGAAAGTTTGCTAATTGCGTGGCTCTTGATCGAGTAGGCGGGCCAAGTGCGTTAATGCTATCAATTATCTTCTCAATCTGAACTTCATTGGCCACAAGAGGATGAATAGGGCGAAGATCTTGCTGTTGCTGATCATTGTCTTCAGGCTCAGCATTATCTTCATGTTGAGTAGGAGTTGGAATGACAATTTCCTCTTCAGCCTGTTCCTCGGTGGATATGATTTCTCCAGTACCCATTAGCTTGATAGATTCACTAGGAGAAGCTTCATCTAGCACATTTGGCAGGTGCTCTCTTTGCGAGCCGTCAGTCTCATCGAATCACACATCTACAGTTTCAACCACTTTAGTGAAAGAGGTTGAAGACACTATAGGTGTGCGAATCCTTTCCGTAACCAAGCATAAAACCTTCATGTGCTTTCGGTGTGAATTTAGAAGTGTGATGTGGATCCTTGATCCAGCACTTAGCACCGAAAACTTTGAAATAGCTTATGTTAGGCTTCTTACCAGTGAGTAGTTCATAGGATGTCTTCTTGAAGAATTTGTGAAGATAAAGTCTGTTGATGATATGGCATGCAGTATCAATGGCTTCAGGCCAGAACTTTCTTGGAGTCTTGTGCTCATCAAGCATCGTACGAGCCATCTCAATAAGGGTCCTGTTCTTGCGCTCCACGACGCCATTCTGCTGAGGAGTGTATGGAGCAGAGAGCTCATGTGTGATGCCCAGTGTATCAAGATAAGTGTCGAGGCCTATGTTCTTCAATTCCGTGCCATTGTCACTCCTGATGTGCTTGATCTTGATGCCATAGTTAGCCATGGCGCGATTGGCAAATTGTCTGAAGACATCCTGCACTTTAGTCTTATAGAGAATTATGTGTACCCAGGTATATCTCGAATAATCATCAACAATAACGAAGCCATAAAGATGTGCAGTGGTAGTAAGGATAGAGTAGTGAGTAGAGCCAAACAAGTCCATGTGTAGCAGCTCGAAGGGACGTGATGTCGTCATGATTGTCTTCGAGGGATGTTTTGCCCTAGTCATCTTCCCGGCTTCGCAAGCACCACATAGATGATCCTTCTTGAACTTGACGGCCTCGATGCCAATGATGTGCTTCTTCTTCATGAGAGTGTGCAAGTTCCTCATGCCCGCATGTCCCAGCCTTCGATGCCAAAGCCAGCACCCGGAAGCTTTTGCTAGAAGACATACGGCAAGCTGTGGTCCTGCGGAGAAATCTACCATATACAGATCACCTCTTCGATAACCTTCGAAGACTAGAGATTTGTCAGAAGCCATAAGCACAAGGCATCGATATTTTCCAAATATCACAATCACGTCAAGATCACAAAGCTGTTTCTTGAGGATATCACATAGGGTCTGATGCCCTTTGAGGCTTTTGTACATGCCTGTTTCAAGAAATGTCTTCAACCTAGCATTCTCATCAGCAATAGTAGTGGCATCCTCAGATGAGGGGTTAGTTACCACATCAATAGTTGAAGATATTGCAACTTCAGAAGCAGTAGAGCATTCAGCAACAGAGATAGCATTGTCACGCTCAAGGCATTTTAAGCAAGGTGGCACAAAATCTTCCTGAGCGAAACTGATCTATTGAGCGAGTAGTGAACCGTTTTCCTTTTGAAGATCTTCATGAGACGCTCTCAGTTTCTCTAGATCTTGCTTCCTTTGAAGATAATCATAGGAAAGCTTCTCATGAGTAGCCAAGAGGGTTTCATGATGACTTTCAAGTTCCTCGTACTTCACGTGAAGATTTTTTATGTCTTCGATTAAGGACTGAGTTCGATTCATTTGCTCATCCAACAGGTCATCGCTTTTGTCTAGCAATTTTTGAATCTTTTCCATGGCTATTTGTTGTTCAGTTGCAATTTTAGCAAGAGTCTTGTAACTGGGTTTGGATTCACATTCAGAGTCATCTTCACTGGAGGTCTGAAAGTAAGCATCGCGTGAGTTTACCTTAGCACCTCTTGCCATGAAGCAGTAGGTGGGAGCAGAATCGTCGTCATCGTTGGCTTCAGCGTCAGCGTCGTGACCATTGTCTTCAGTGTTGAAGATGGACTCGGCGACGAATGCCAAAGCTAGAGCTACGCTTGCCACGCTTGAATCAGACTCCTCCTTAGACTCCACCTCCGCCTCCTCAGAAGCAGACTCCTCCTATGAATCAATTTCCTTGCCAATGAACGCACGAGCCTTGCCAGACGAGCTCTTCTTGTGGGATGAAGACTTTGAGGATTTCTTCTTCTTCTTTTTGTCATCAGAGTCATATTCCTTGCTCTTCTTCTTTTTCTTTGCTTCCTTGTCCCATTGAGGACATTCAGATATGTAGGGGCCTGTCTTCTTGCATTAGTGGCATGTTCTCTTCTTGTAGTCACGAGTGGAAGCCTCATCATTCTTGGAGCTGGATCTTGAAGACTTTCCGAAACGATTCTTCTTGGAGAACTTTTGGAAATTTCTCACAAACATTGCTAGCTCTTTGCCAATGTCTTCAGGATCATCAAAACTGCAGTCAGATTCTTCAGATGAGGATTCAACCTTGGCCTTCAAGGCACGAGATCAGCCATAGTTGGGACCATAGATATCTCTTTTCTCAGATAGCTGGAATTCATGTGTGTTGAGCCTCTCAAGTATGTCAGACGGATCGAGATCTTTGAAGTCAGGGCGTTCTTGGATAATCAATGCTAGAGTGTCAAATGAGCTGTCAAGTGATCTCAGTACCTTCTTCATGATTTCATGCTTGGTGATTTCAGTGGCGCCAAGAGCCCGAAGCTCATTTGTGATATCAGTGAGGCGGTCGAAAGTGAGCTGGACATTCTCATTGTCATTCCTCTTGAATCGGTTGAAGAGATTGCGAAGCACATCAATTCTTGAGTCTCTTTGAGTTGAGACGCCTTCGTTGACCTTGGACAGCCAGTCCCAGACCAGCTTCGCAGATTCCAGAGCACTTACACGGCCATACTGCCCTTTGGTCAGATGACCACAGATAATGTTCTTGGCGGTTGAGTCCAGTTGCGTGAACCTCTTGACATCAGCAGCGATGACGCCTTCACCGACTTTGGGAACGCTAGTCTTGACGACATACCAGAGGTCATTGTCAATGGCTTCAAGATGCATGCGCAACTTATTCTTCCAGTAGGGGTAATCAGTGCCATCGAAGACAGGGCACACGGCGGAGACTTTGATTATCCCTGCAATCGACATAGCTAAAACTCCAGGTGGTTAAACCGAATCGCACGGAACAAGGGAGCACCTTGCTCTGATACCAATTGAAAGTGCTAGTTATCGACTAGAGGGGGGTGAATAGGCGATTTTTATGAAAGTCTTCAAGACAGGCAATGTCTTCAAAGACAGACAACCAAATACAACCTAAACAGTATGCAGCGGAAGATAAACTACACTAGACAAGCCATAGTCAAGGAAACCATACAAGGTAAGCACGAAGACAAATAGCAGCTAGGTGGAACAGATCGGAATAGGAAGACAATATGAAGCCAAATATGAAACAGGGAGAATGTCTTCACACAGTGAAGTCAAACAAAGCAGGTAAGCAACGACTTCATGAAGCTAAACAGTAATTAAAGGGTGAAGTGATAGAACCAGTTGCCTGACGAAGACATAGGATTTGGTAGACCAGTTCCAGTTGCTGTGACAACTGTACGTCTGGTTAGGGAGGCTGAGATTGAACTCAGAAGACCGCATCTTCACCTTATTCCCCTTGAGCTAAGAACACTTAGTCCTCGCCCAATCACTCAGGTAAGTCTTCAAGGTAGACTTCCAAACCTTCACAGACTTCGTTCACCGACGATCCATAATGACTCTTGGATCCTCATAACGCGACGCCTAACTGACTGGAAGATACACAGTCTTCAAGTGTAATAAGTCTTCAGATCACGCGGACAGAAAGACTTCAGTGATGCCAAACACTCTTTGGGCTCTGGGTGTTTTGGGCTTTGTCCTCGCAAGGATTTTCTCTCAAAGGCTTCGGAGGTGGGTTGCTCTCGAACGACAAAAGCCATGCACTAACTCTAAGCAGCCACCGATTTATGGTGGAGGGGGTGGGCTATTTATAGCCAGGAGGCAACCCGACATGATATGTCCGAAATGAACCTGGGTCACTAAGGAACCGACACGTGTCCAATGGTCGGATTTCAAACACACGCGGCAACTTGACTTGGGCTACAAGCAAAGCTGGCTCATCCAACTCTCGATAAGATTTTCTCTCATTGTATTCACTCGAAGACATAGGATTTGGGTTGAGCATCACATCAGTTTTTTGACTTTGTTCGCTTGGACCCCACTTAACAGTTCGGTGGTTCCTACGACTCAAGAAAGAAGAAGATGAAACTACGAAAGAAACTATGTCTTCGCACTTCATTGTAATCAAGTGAATGTCTTCACACGTCATTATCTTCGACGTGAATGTCTTCACGAACCACCATTGTCTTCAATGTCTTCATACATTTTTAGGGGTCATATCTGATAGGTAAACCGAATCAATGAGGGACTTCTACCTGTGTTCTCCTGCAATTCTCACAAACACATTAGTCCCTCAACCACGTTTGTTGTCAATACTCCAAAACTAACTAGGGGTGGCACTAGATGCACTTACAAAAACCTCTTCCCCTTTTAATAGTATTAACTTTCCTGTTGACTAAATGTGATCTTGGAACAGTTAACCAAAAATGTCGAGTCTTGAAGCTTGGCCAATGCTTGTCCTTTGTAGCTTGAGGGGTCCACATGTCCATCCATCTACTTGCCTAGGTTTAACTATTCCTGAAATATACTTGAGGAAAACATTAGTCCAACACCATGTATATTGACATGAATTACCAAAACCACCAAGGGAGCAAATGTGCTTTCAACTGGCAACAAAGCGGCGCACAGATTCTGGTACTCAACCTCGTCAGCCTCGTCGAGCAAACGCCAGACATATTTTTATTTGATCTTTCTGGTTTAAAAAATATCTTTTTGTGCAATATACAAAACACTAGAAAACAACAACTCACCTTGTCACTGATTAATACATTACTCCAATAAAATTTATTAAAAATATGCCAAAACCATATGTAAATGAAGTGATCATAGCATGAATACTTTAAAGATTATAGATATATTGAAGATGTATCAGTCTCCCAGCGGCGGTCGCCAAGTGGGATCGATAGGGCAACTTCAGGTAGGCAACGAGAGCAAACCAACATGTGTTCTTCATGCGGAACAGAATGAGACCCTTAAGAGTTTATAACACAAAGCCGCGGAACGGATAGCGAAAAGAAAATAGCAAATGGTTCATGAAACGAAAATGGATACTAGCCAAAAATGGCCACAACAAGCGACACAACGCATGCCAACTACAGTAATCTTCATCGAGGCCCTCCCTTGGCCAAATGGTACGAAGTGGGCTCCCAGCCCAGTACATGCTCATCGAGACCCCCCCCCCCCCCCCCGCGAAGAAGTTGACATCTGATGCGGAGCTTGTCCGTGAAGCAGTCAAGTAACGCGATCCTTAGTGTCACATCCCTAGAATTTGCTTGTAATTAGTTGCATCAGTGAGCAGCATCATGCATCATTTTAATTTCAAAGGAAATTGAAATGAGGGAATTCTCAAAGCCTCAGAGAAATTTAAATAAAGAAGGGCAAGAACCCTAAAATATCTCATTCAATGATTCCAAAAATCCCTTCATTGATGTTTGTTAATTTTTGCAAGGATTTTGATCCAAACCAAAAATAGTGAACATTTTTAAGGAATATTTTGGACACTGCATTTAAATCATTATTGTATTTGACTTTGGATTTATATTCAAAATATATAGAATATATCTTCAAACAACTCTGGAATAGTTTATATGCCTTGGATAATTTCATTGTGCAAAATAAAAATATCCAGGGGATTGTGGTCACTGATTTTGAATTTATCTTATTTGAAAACAGTGGCAAAAAAACAGAAATAAAACAAAAGACAGAAACGTACCTGGCTCACCTGGCGCGGCCCAGCTGCTGGCCCAGCCCACCAGGGGCGAAGGGGTCTTCTTCCCCCCCTCGCCAGTAGGCAGAGGCGTGGCAGCACGCGCGCGTACCAGCCTCCACCTCCTCTCTGCCTGCTTCACGCCCTCCCGAGGCCCTGTACTCGTGCCACGGACATGCCCACCGACCCCTCTCATTTTCCCCTCCTCCCTCTGCCTCTCTCCCTCTCTTCACAGCTCAATTTCGAGCTTACCCGAGCGCGTTCGTCACCGCCGTCCTCCATTCCCAGAGCCACCGGCCACCTGACGCCTCGCCGACGTATCAAGAAGCACCGCCGCTTCTTCTCATCCTCTTCACCGAGCCACGCAAGTCCGGGTGCATCACAGCGTCGCCATCATCGTCGTTTTCATCGCCGGCCACCGGAGATTGCCGCCGGGATTCCGACACCGTCCATGCCTCCCCGAGCCCACTGACCTTCCCTACGAGTTCAATATGAGCTTCACCATGTTTCCCCTCTCTTTCCCTCGCCAAATTCGAGCTCTAGCCCGTAGTTACACCGGAGCCGAGAGGTGCTCGTCGCCGACCATGTCGCCGTCGTCGCTACAGGGCACAACCGCAGCGTTTGAGCAATGGATCGAGCTTCTAGAGCTCCCAGAAACCCAACCGCGTGCCCATATTGTTTCCCCGAGCACCATAGTGCCCTCCCGATCAGCTCCGTGGTCGTGCCGCCGCCAAGTCTCATCGCCGGCGTTGTTTCCGGCATACCCTCGCCCAGACACCTGCTCCGTTGGATGCGGCGCACGTCCAGCAGCCCGCAGAGCCCCTCCGCCGCTCGAATGGTCGCCGGAGTGCCGTTTCCGATGACCTCCGTCGCGTCTGACCTCACCGGCGGCCAAATCTCCGGCTAACCACCGGATTAGCCTAACCTAACTAACCTCTGGGTCAATGGCAGGTGGGGTCAGCCCCCTGCTAATTTTGCATTAGCCAAATTAAACACTAATTACCCATGTGACACTGACTGCCGGGACCCACACGTCAGGTTTTACCTGGCATGGTCTGTTGACCTGATGACATCACACAGATGTCATGCCGACGCAATAATGTTTCTGGAAATTAAAATAAATAAAAAAGGATTTATAAATTTCAGAAAATGTCCTAAACTTCTAAAAATCATAGAAATTCAACCATAGCTCAAAATGAAATAATTTATATATGGAAAATTATCAGAAAAATCCAAAGAATCTGTTTATGGCATTTTCATGCATGTTGGAACAACTTATAGTTGCTGAATTGGACAAATCAAATAAATGGCATTTGAATTTCACATATGGAGTTTGAATTTGAACCTGGGTTCAAACCAACTTCATTTAATTGTGTTGCTAGTGGCATTAGCTGTAAACATAATATTGCCATGACATGATCATGCATCATATTGTTGCATTGCATTGATTGTGTTCTTTCTTGTTTGTCGGTATTTGTTTCATCTCGGTAGATGTTGTTCCGACGATGAGTTCGATGACACCGATGAAGAGCTTTACTATCTTCTGAAGTGCTAGGCAAGCAAACCCCCTTTGAGCATTCCGATACAACCCCACTCTCTTGCTCTTGCTCTCTTTTACTGCACTAGGACAATAGCGATTCAAATGTTACATGTTGCGTCAGTTGAACCCATTCCTCTGCATGACCTGTCTTTGCCACAATAAATAGTTGAAACCCACTATGTAACATCCCCAGGTTACCCCACTCTGGTTAAGCTACTTAACCTGCCATGTCATCATGATCACTCTAATAAAATTTGCATTAGAAAATATTTCGACTTCAAATTCAAATTACAAATAGGAGTCAAATAAATTTTTCTTCAAATGGCAGAACTAAAATGTCCATAATGCTGCAAATAATCCTAAGGTAATTATAGAATTGAAACCAACTTCATATAAATTCCCAGAATGCCCCTGGACATTTACAACAGTAGTCCAGCAGCATTTAAATCTGTCTTTTCAATTCCTAATAATACCTAACCTATTCCTTTTGCCTCCAAAAATAATTGTGGCACTGCCTAAAATTGTGTTGGATTTATTGGTCAAGTCCCATTTTTTTCCAACACTGATTGGATGCCCAATTAATTCTTTCTCTCTCTCTGTTATTTAAATAAAATAAAACAGAAGAAAAAGGAGAAGGGCGAGGCCTTACCTGGCAACTGGACCGAGCCGGCCCAGCCCAACTTACCTCCTCGCCTCGGTGTCGTCTTCCCTGTGGACGACCGCGCCGCGCCGGTCGTCGCGCGACACCGCGACGAGGGCACGCAGCGAGAGGAGATAAGGACGGGGCCATCCATCCCCCCTGCCTCCTCCGGTCATTCTTCCCCCCCTCCACTCTCCTCGCTCGATCCTTCCTTCTCTCCCTCGTCTCCTTCATCACTGAACGCCGCCGTCGCCGAATCCTTGCTCCGTCATGGCCACCGGCGCCCGTCTGCCTCTTCGACAAGTCCGGTGGACTCGCCGCGGTCTCCCTCTTCCTCTGGTGCTCTCAGGCGAGGCCGAGGAGCTGTGCAGCTGCCGTCCACCTTCGTTCCCCATCTCCGGCCGTCGTGGACGCTGTCGTCGAATTCGACCTTCCTCTGCGCTCCCGGTCACCGAGAGGCCACCGTGTGCCTGCGCTGTAAGCTCCGCTCCTTTTCCCCCTTCGCAGCGCGCTACTGCATCGCCTCTAGCTAGCCGTACGCGTCGCCGCCGCCATTTCCAGACTTTGCTCCGCCTTGGAGCTCGCCGTAGTCGACGTACTTGCTCACTGACCGAACCAAGGGCACGGGCGTGCTCCCGGTGAGCTCCTGCTTCGCCCGAGCTAGTCTACGCGCGAGAAAATGCGCCGTAACCGTTTTCCCTCTCTGACCCGAAGCTCGCCGCCGCCGCACGTCGTCGCCGACGATGTTCCGGTCACCCCCGCGCCCGCGTGCTACTGTAGATGGACGCGGCACTGGTAGCTCGTTCGAACGAGCCCGGAAACGGCCGATTTGGTGCACCGTGCGAGGAATCCGAGCTCGCCGGAGCTCTCTGCTGCTCCCGGCACTCGCCGGAGCCCTCTCCGGCGGTTGCGCTGAGCTGGCCACGGTGGGCCCCACCCCTAGCCACTGACCAGCGGGTCCCAGGGCCCGGTTGACCGCGTTGACTATGGTCAACGCGCTGACGTGGCAATTACCGTCACTGACCAGTGGGCCCCTCGTGGTTAATTAGTTTAATCAAATCGTTTTAGAAATAAACCTAATTAGCTAACCTAATAGATCACTGACAGACCGGGCCCACTGGCTAAATCCTCTGTTAGCTAATTTAAACCCATTGATTAGCCTCACTGTGGCTGACAGGTGGGTCCCACCTGTCAGTTTGACCAGTCAGCAGCTCAGCCGACTGCTGACGCAGTGCTGACGTCATGCTGACGTCAGCAGGCACTATTCTGGATAATGTTGAGTTTATTAAATAAATAAATTCCAGAAATTCAAATAAACTTTAAAAATTAATAACTTTTAAACCGTAGCTCGGATCGAAAAAGTTAAAACATGAAAGTTGCTCAGAACGACGAGACGAGTCTGATCGTGCCGTCTGTTTCTTTATCGGAACCCCCTACATAGAAGAACTCGTAACTCCGGACCCGTATCCGGCAGATGAATAGTGCACACACCCTGGTTATTAAATCCCAGAATAATTCTAAAAATAACTAAAATGACTTAGATGCATATTTAGGCAACCCTGCACTGCATCATAGCATCACACGCACCGTATTGCTTTTGTTTGCATTATGTTTACCTGTTTCTTCCCCCTCTTCTCTCTCGGTAGACCCCGACGTTGACGTAGCTCCCCAGGCAGACGCAGCTCAGGAGTACGACTACGTCACCGACGATACCACCGACGACCTTGTCCTTGCCCCAGAGCAAACAGGCAAGCACCCCCATTTTGAGCATGCCTATATCGCCTATTCCCTTCTCTCTTTTGCTTGCATTAGAACTGCTACTGCTACTGTTTTCCTATATCTGTTGCATAGCCTGTTTATTGTAACCTGCCTTGCTACCTTACTGAAAGGATCTAGATGACGACTAGAGGGGGGGTGAATAGGCATTTTAAAACTGTTACGGATTTGGCTTTATCCTAATGCGGAATTAAAGTAAACGGATACCTTTCAAGCACAAAACCTAAATATGCTAGGCTCAACTAAGTGCACCAATAATCTATGCTAAACAAGATAGGCACTTAAGGAAACTAGCAAGCACAAACTATATCACAAGATATGGAAATGTAGGAACAACTAAGCAATTCAACTAGCACAAGATATATCAATATAAGCAAGTATGAATTGCGGTAAGTAAAGGGTGAGGGTATGAGATAACCACAAGTGAGTCGGAGACGCGGATTTATCCCGAAGTTCACACTCGTGAGAGTGCTAATCTCCGTTAGAGCGGTGCCGAAGCCAAAGCTTCGGGGCGCCACCAAGTGGCTCACCGTATTCTCCCTTTCGAGTCACCCCCAACGGATGAGCCTCGATTCACTCGGGGTTGGTCTTGAAGGCGACCACCACACCTTTACAAACTTCTCCGGAGCACACCACAAGCAAGGAAGCTTCCGGAGGAACCTTGACCACTTAGGCCACTTCAACACCCTTCCCCGGAGCACACCACAAAAGGAAGCTTCCGAGGGAACCTTCACCACCTAGGCCACTTCACAATCTTCACAATATGTCACCAAACCGTCTAGGAGGCGGAAGCCTCCAAGAGTAATAAACTCACAAGCTCTCACTCGAACTAATCGATGCGGGGAGCTCAAACCAATGCAACAAATGCAATGCAAGGTTAAGCAACAAATGCTCAACCCACTCTCTCAATCTCACAAGATGCAACTCAAGAAAGTAGGAGATTGAAGAGAGGGGATGCAATGGATAGGATCAACAAATGGCTCACAAATCCATCCACAAATCCCCCTTCACATAGAGGGGAGATAGGGGTTTGGGAGAGGTGGAGAGAGGCTCAAAATGGTGTTTAGAAGGTGTGTAAACAGCCCCCAAACCGGAGGGGGGACGCAGCCCTTAAATAGCCAAACACAGAAACTAGCCGTTGGGGTTCAACGGGCATTTCCTGGGCACCCCGTGCACACGGGGTCCCGTGTGCACGGTACAAATCCGTGTCCACGGGGTACCCAGGACAGCCAGCAGCAGCCCACTCAAACGATGATAACTTTGGCATACGGACTCCGAATTCGATGATCTTGGGCTCGTTTTGAAGCTATGGAAAAGCCCAAGGTCCTCACATAGAGAACCACCCAAGATCAACAAGAAAGAATGATGCAAGTAATGCAAAGGTTTGAGCTCTCTACATGCGACGCGATCAAGCTACTTGCCCGAGAGTCCCCCTTGATAGTACGGCTATCGAACCTATAATCCGGTCTCCCACCAAGCACTATGAGACCGGCAAAACTAGGAAAACCTAGCTAAGTTATACCTTTGCCTTGCATATTCAACTTGAGCTTGATGATGACTTTAATGCTTGCCTCAAGTTGGAATCCCTTTCTTGTCCACAACCACTTGGTGAAGATACTCGAATTGCTTCCTCATATTGTAATGAGGGAAGCCTTAACTTAAGCCCACCTTCACATGTGTATTATCATGATGTGGACCGCAAGCTTCAAAGTATATAGCCTCCGGCTTCTCATCTTGCACTTGGACTCCTCTAACCCGATGACCATCACCTCTTGATGTCATCCACACATAGGCTACTTGAAATCTTTCCTTTTGTTGCAAGCCCATGAGAAACACCTAACCCACATAGACATAACAAACACATAGCATGGGTTAGGTAACAAAGCACAATTCACAGTTACTTACCATACCACTAGATCACTTGATCTCATGTGGTACAATGTTTGTGCTTTGTGGGTTGACCACTTAGATATAATCTTTGAGCTTCATCTTGGTCAACCAACATCTTTACTTCAAGCTCCATCTTGGTTTCTTGAAAGCCACAATGAACTCTTCATTTCCCTTCATTGCTTCAAGACTATATCACCAAAGACTCTTTCATGACCATATCAAGTTCCACTATGAATATCATCTTGGTCACCACTTGCCCTTCTAAGAACTCCATCACAAGCTCTTGAGAGGCACCATGAATTCTTCACTCTAGTTTCTTGCTTCAAGACTTGATCAACCGAAACCCAACACATGAGCTCACCATGATCTTGTCTTGAAACCATAACTCAAATTCTTCTCTTTGATTATTCTCTCAAGCCTTGATCCTCAGAAGCCCAAATATGTCAATCTTTGAGATCCTCCAAAGAACTGAAACCTCACTGGATATGGGATCTCGAGAGCCAACACCTAGGCCCCGTGAGCACGGGGTATCCAGAGAGTTGACACTCGACCCCGTGCACACGGTACAAGCCCGTATGCAAGGGGTATCCAGAGAGGGATACCATGAGGACTTCTTCGGATGCTTTGATGGCAATCTTCACATAACAACCCAAATAACTTCAAGCATCACTATGGAACATATCTTCATATAAGATCCAATGCACTTGATGCTCCATAGGAATTGTCATTTAATACCAAAGCTTAGAGCACATATAACTTCATCTATATGGACTTCATCCTTGATTCCATCCAATATCCTTGAGACACTATCTTCATATATATGGACTTCATCCTTGATGTAGTCCAATATCCTTGTGGCACCATCTATGGACAACCCTTCAAATATATCTCACTGAAAACATTAGTCCATGGAGATTGTCATTCAATTACCAAAACCACACTTAGGGGCCAGATGCACTTTCACTTACTGGTTATCCTAGACTGTTTAGTATAGGCTGGGTAGAGACACGACAGAGACCCCCACTTGATCCCGACTGCACTGCTGGATATCAGAAGACCCGATCATCGGGATTGAAGACTAGACCCTGGCACCGCACCTCACGTCCCCTTAGTTGCCGACACTGCTGGGTTACCGTCGAGTGCCGAGGGTGATACCTCGTCAGCACTTCTGATGTTAACCTTGTAGGTTAGTTACTCGGTCGTGGTAAGCGAGGGTGATTCCTCCTACACCACCCCCGATAACGACATCATCGCGCAACCTCTCAAGTGTGGACCTCAAGGGTGATTCCTCCTTCGTTCACCTTGATGATAACATCGAGCGGGAATTCCATCGAGGGTGATTCCTCAGGGTTCCCTTCGGTGTCAGACACACAGGTACTGTTGATGAGTTGACTTGCACTAAACCATGATACTAAAGACGGGTCGGCCCTGAGGGGTACCCGTGCGAGCTTAACGCGAAGTGATGTGGAGTCGGGTTGACCTGGATGGTGCCCGCGAGATAACTACGAGGCGTGGCCGGGCATTCTTAGCCCTTGCCGCAAGTCCTCGAGACGGGGCGATGGGGGTCACATCGATCGTGAGTCTCTGCTCGTTTCTGCGCGCTCCTAATCCACTACGGTTTGGATATTTGATCCGAGGGGCCTCTGGCCCGATAGCACTAACCATCACGTGGGCATAGTATGGGCGTTCTGCGTCGTATACATCAGCCGAAGCTTGTTTGACGTCAGTAAGGAGCGGCGCACGCCGAGTTGGACTGGGAACGCAACCGCGCTTGTATAAGGGGTTGCTAGGTCTGCTCTCGGTGGCCCCGTAACGTGCAGGAGTTCCCGGGGCGATGGCCCAAGACCCCTGGGGGCATAGGTTTAGTCCGGCGTGCTGACCTCTATTATAAGCCTAGGTCGGGTTGCGGCGTGTTGCTTAGCCGAGGCCGGGCATGACCCAGAAAAGTGTGTCCGGCCGAAGTTAAGCGAGCGTGGTGGGTAAGTTGGTGCACCCCTGCAGGGAAGAAACTTCTATCGATAGCCTGTCCTACGGTAACGGACACTCGGAGTTGTATCCCGATCGGTACAACTAGAACATGTGATGAGAACTGGACAGTACGGCTCTGGGATTGCTTTCTCGCAGGGAGTCGAGAAAGGATCTCAGGTCGAGGTTGATGATACTACTACTACTACTTTACATTATGTTCATCTGCTCTCTCCTGATGCTGCAAGACTGCTGAAGATTGTTGAAGATGCTAGTCTTCGATAGGACTAGGCTTCCCCCTCTATTCTGGCATTTCTGCAGCCCAGTCCACCTATTCAGCCATTCCTTTGAAAATGATGCATATGTAGTGTAGATCCTTGCTTGCTGAGTACTTCGGATGAGTACTCACGTTTGCTTTACTTTCTTTTTCCCCCATATTCCATTTGATGCCACCAGACGACGGAGCCCCTGAGCTAGACGCCCCAGCCGATGACCAGTACTACTACCCGCCTGGCGAGTACTACTACTACGAAGAGCCGTTTGACGACCAGGAGTAGGATCGGAGGGTCCAGGGCAGGAGGCCTACGCCTTTCGATCGTAGTCTTTTATTTTACCCCGCCTCTGTGAAGGCTTATCTATCTCTCTCTCTGTAATATATTTGTACTCAGATATCTGATGCTTCCGCTGACGCTTGTATGCCATCGAGCTATGTATTCGAGCCCTCGAGGCCCTGGCTTGTAATATAAAGCTTGTATGACTTTATTTATGTTTTAGAGTTGTGTTGTGATATCTTCAAGTGAGTCCTTAGGCTTGATCGTGCGCATTTGCGTGTATGATTAGTGCACGATTAAGCCGGGGTCGTCACAGGTTGGTATCAGAGCCGACTGCCTCTAGGAATCCCCCTTCCCAAATCCTTGGCCGAAGTTGAGTCTAGTGGTCAAAGACTGTTTTACTAACTTGGTTGTGTGGCTTACGGGCCCACGTCGCCAACTGGGTGGTATTAGGATCTTTTACTTCTCGATCTTTACTCTGGGAACTCTGATCTCTCTTCCTTTTGGGTTAAATGATTTTGTTAACTCTGGCATTAGGATCTCGTAACCACTTCCTCCCGGAGAGCCCCTTCACCACAGATGGTCGACTACTTCATCAGAAGACTCTGAAGATACTCCTCGATTATTCTTGAGACCCTGTGCCACTGCCTTGCAGTTCCGGACCACCGACTAACCTCCGTGGATAACTAACCATTCTTGTCGTTTGGATCTTCATTCCCAGTTACTCACTTATGTGCGAGATACCCCGTAATACTTCTCGATAATCCAGGAATCCTTTGAGCCTACTGCCGTGCAGCTTCTTTCGCACTGCGGGTAATTCCTCACATTACCGGGGATATGATCATCCCCAGTTGTTCCTATGATTCCTAAAACACTTTGAAATATCGTCTGATCTTCCAAGAATCCTCTGCAGCCTATTGCCCTTAAAATTATTACTTGCTTACCTTATGGTTAGCTTCCTATGTCTAGTAATCTTCGTGGACATTCCTTGTCAATGCCATTTGCGTCCCTTAATACAATCTGCTGCGAACGCTTTCTATCATCCGTCAATTCCTAGAATTCGTCCTTCCGGCTCATTCACCATTTCGGTCATGAGCTGGTTTTCGGCCAATCAAGTATTGGTTGATTGTCTAGCTAAGCTTATACAAATCACTCGTCCCTCTGCCCAGGTGAACTAATTGTCACTCCTCACTTTGGAATTCGTGAACCCCCCGAATTTTAAACCTGGATTGTTCAAGTGCTTCCTTAATTAGATGTACTTGCCTCCCGTCCTTTCTCGGAGGACTCTCAGGTGGAACTAGCCATTAAAACCTTACCCCATTAGTTCTCACGGATTACTTGATTCCTTTTGTGGACAATTATCCGACCGATTCCTTTCTATACTAAGAACCATATCGGTTCCTTCCCCGATGACATTGCCTTTGGCACTAAAGTATTCTCTACTTCTTGCCGTCTGTATATCCGCCCAGCTTGCATGGCCCGGAGAGGTAGTGCATTCCTTCTCCTTATTTACTTGGGACTGACTACTGACCAGGACATGTCCCGTAACCATGGGTGGAAATCTCTGCAAGACGGAACGCTAAAGTTGTCCATCTAATTCTATTCAACCTATTCGTCTTTTGATCAGAGCTTTTGCTTCTAATCCTTCGTTTCTGAACCACAACTCCTTTGTACTTATATGTCGGATTGTTCCGATGTTTCTATAACCTTATGCCGTCACATCCTTCTTCTTCTGGTTGAGTACCGCTACTCACGTCAGATCCTATGTCGTCTACCTGATCTTTTGTTAGATTAATATCCGACAGTATCCTTCATATCCAAACATCTTGTGAGCTCTATCCTTGGTACTTGATACCTCCGGTAAACTGTACCACCTGTTTTGACTTCGATGCCCTGCTTTCGAATTCATATCCCTTGCTTTGTTTGATGGTTGTATAGATTCGTAAAATGTCCCGATGGGTTGAACCTATGCTTTCCCTAATTCGTGTGAACTCGAAAGTTATGCGAGTCATACCCTTCTGGTGCTTCACCAGATAAATCTTCAGCACTACAATTTCTTCGAAAACGAGAAGTGAATGAAAGGTTATGCATTGAAGAAGTGGGAGTCGACCTTGAACCCTTGTGTTCATGCCCATGGGCCCGATGCAGAATTTATCATGGAAGCTTCTCTTAAATCAGTTATTTCCTTGGTACAAGTTCAACTTGTAACTACGAATTGGTCCTTTGCAATTGTGGTTCCGACCATACTTTCTCCTTGATTCCATTTTCCGGATAAGTTAAAATACTTATCTTCTGCAAATCATTTTTCCCCGTCCAACATCTACTCCAATTTACCTTCCGGTATTACCCCTAGTACTTGTTACTGGGAAGTTTAATATCCCATCACATCATTCCTAGCCTGATCGGCTATATCTTTATCATGCCAACTTTTAACTGTGCTACCTGGTCCTTATGCCCGGAGCAACTTCCGACGATGAGTGAAGCTTACGACGATCTTCTTCATCGTATCATTTCACCTCGAATAACAAGCTTGATTTCGAGCTTGTGTCTAATCCGTGGATCCTCATAGCTTTCACTTCATCCTTCCTTTTGCTTCATGTCGTCGCTGCTCGATGGCATCTTCATAGAGTCTCTCGACAAAATGTGTCGTGATCATCATCAACATTCTGAGCTCTTACAGGATATCAATTAAGTTCATGGCTAGAAATACCATCCCTGCCCCTCGATGATTTGAGATATCATCGATGGCATCTTGACTTTCTGCTAACACGGACCTAGTTGTGCTTGGTTATTCCCTACGCCCCGAGATAATCTTGGAAGTGATCCTTTGAGTCTCTTGAGATCCTTCAATCCAACCCTTACTTGAAACCCCATGTTATCGCTACCTCGAAGCATGACTGTGGACTTCTGAATATCAACAAGAACATTGGAGGCACATTGCCAAATGCTTCCTGATCTATTATCCGGACACCATTGTGCGGGTAACATCTTGATTCTCCCTCGCCCTTTATCTAAATGGTTTTGTACCGGCTGAACTGTTCAGGTATATCGTGTTCTACTTTTCCCTGGAATGGATATACCCCTAATTCTTGTGTATAGGCACATCTATTCTTTTTCATTGGTCTGATGAATCCGATAACTTCATTTTCCTTTCCATTGTTTTGTTTAACCTTTCCTGTGTTCTATATAATGTAAGTAGAAATAATTCCCTGCTTATAAAACACCTCGGTCAACAGCTCTTACCGTGAGACCCTGTTACTATCGTCGAAAACATTTCGGTAACCACCGATGGACGAGAACTTTGCCTATTGGTCCGCCTTGTTCAACGAGCAGGAAAATGGTTCTCTTCGTCTCTTGCCCTTGGTACCGATGTTGTTACCGACATAACTGACAGACTATTCTCTGACATACCTTGTTGTCGTGACCGGTAAGATGTCACCATTCTCCCTACTTGATCGACACCCCTCCACAGTTCCACAGGATCGGAACCTGACTCTCCTCTAACATCCTTGATTACGAGATACCCTATACTCTTGGACTTGTGTGTTATTCCAAGCCACCCCTCGAGAGTTGATCTACTCCCGATACCCTGAACCCCTGTTCACACTTTGTTCAGGTATCGATCGAATGTCCATTCGATTGATAATTCTTATCGTACTTTCATACTTTGCTCTCGACGTTTCCTAAGTTTCAACTCGAGAGATTCTTCTGCCGCATTCCCTGAATTGTTCACCAGCTAATCGATCCTATAAGGATCAGTTCTCTCGAAGTTGCTCTTTCTTCCGCACTTAAATCTCGGGACGAGATTTCTTGTAGTGGAGGAGACTTGTAACATCCCCAGGTTACCCCACTCTGGTTAAGCTACTTAACCTGCCATGTCATCATGATCACTCTAATAAAATTTGCATTAGAAAATATTTCAACTTCAAATTCAAATTACAAATAGGAGTCAAATAAATTTTTCTTCAAATGGCAGAACTAAAATGTCCATAGTGCTGCAAATAATCCTAAGGTAATTATAGAATTGAAACCAACTTCATATAAATTCCCAGAATGCCCCTGGACATTTACAACAGTAGTCCAACAGCATTTAAATCTGTCTTTTCAATTCCTAATAATACCTAACCTATTCCTTTTGCCTCCAAAAATAATTGTGGCACTGCCTAAAATTGTGTTGGATTTATTGGTCAAGTCCCATTTTTTTCCAACACTGATTGGATGCCCAATTAGTTCTTTCTCTCTCTCTGTTATTTAAATAAAAGAAAACAGAAGAAAAAGGAGAAGGGCGAGGCCTTACCTGGCAACTGGACCGAGCCGGCCCAGCCCAACTTACCTCCTTGCCTCGGTGTCGTCTTCGCTGTGGACGACCGCGCCGCGCCGGTCGCCGCGCGACACCGCGACGAGGGCACGCAGCGAGAGGAGATAAGGACGGGGCCATCCATCCCCCCTGCCTCCTCTGGTCATTCTTCCCCCCCCTCCACTCTCCTCGCTCGCTCCTTCCCTCTCTCCCTCGTCTCCTTCGTCACTGAACGCTGCCGTCGCCGAATCCTTGCTCCGTCATGGCCACCGGCGCCCGTCTGCCTCTCCGACAAGTCCGGTGGACTCGCCGCGGTCTCCCTCTTCCTCTGGTGCTCTCAGGCGAGGCCGAGGAGCTATGCAGCTGCCATCCACCTTCGTTCCCCATCTCCGGCCGTCGTGGACGCCGTCGTCGAATTTGACCTCCCTCTGCGCTCCCGGTCACCGAGAGGCCACCGTGTGCCTGCGCTGTAAGCTCCGCTCCTTTTCCCCCTTCGCAGCGCGCTACTGCATCGCCTCTAGCTAGCCGTACGTGTCGCCGCCGCCATTTCCAGACTTTGCTCCGCCTTGGAGCTCACCGTAGTCGACGTACTTGCTCACTGACCGAACCAAGGGCACGGGCGTGCTCCCGGTGAGCTCCTGCTTCGCCCGAGCTAGTCCGCGCGCGAGAAAACGCGCCGTAACCATTTTCCCTCTCTGACCCGAAGCTCGCCGCCGCCGCACCTTGTCGCCGATGACGTTCCGGTCACCCCCGCGCCCGCGTGCTAGTGTAGATGGACGCGGCACTGGTAGCTCATTCGAACGAGCCCGGAAACGGCCGATTTGGTGCACCGTGCGAGGAATCCGAGCTCGCCGGAGCTCTCTGCTGCTCCCGGCGCTCGCCGGAGCCCTCTTCGGCGGCTGCGCTGAGCTGGCCACGGTGGGCCCCACCCCTAGCCGCTGACCAGCGGGTCCCAGGGCCCGGTTGACCGCGTTGACTATGGTCAACGCGCTGACGTGGCAATTACCGTCACTGACCAGTGGGCCCCTCGCGGTTAATTAGTTTAATCAAATCATTTTAGAAATAAACCTAATTAGCTAACCTAATAGATCACTGACAGGCCGGGCCCACTGGCTAAATCCTTTGTTAGCTAATTTAAACCCATTGATTAGCCTCACTGTGGCTGACAGGTGGGTCCCACCTGTCAGTTTGACCAGTCAGCAGCTCAGCTGACTGCTGACGCAGTGCTCACGCAGTGCTGACGTCATGCTGACGTCAGCAGGCACTATTCTGGATAATGTTGAGTTTATTAAATAAATAAATTCCAGAAATTCAAATAAACTTTAAAAATTAATAACTTTTAAACCGTAGCTCGGATCGAAAAAGTTAAAACATGAAAGTTGCTTAGAACAACGAGACGAGTCTGATCGTGCCGTCCGTTTCTTTATCGGAACCCCCTACATAGAAGAACTCGTAACTCCGGACCCGTATCCGGCAGATGAATAGTGCACACACCCTGGTTATTAAATCCCAGAATAATTCTAAAAATAACTAAAATGACTTAGATGCATATTTAGGCAACCATGCACTGCATCATAGCATCACACGCACCGTATTGCTTTTGTTTGCATTATGTTTACCTGTTTCTTCCCCCTCTTCTCTCTTGGTAGACCCCGACGTTGACGTAGCTCCCGAGGCAGACGCAGCTCAGGAGTACGACTACGTCCCCGACGATACCACCGACGACCTTGTCCTTGCCCCAGAGCAAACAGGCAAGCACCCCCATTTTGAGCATGCCTATATCGCCTATTCCCTTCTCTCTTTTGCTTGCATTAGAACTGCTACTGCTACTGTTTTCCTATATCTGTTGCATAGCCTGTTTATTGTAACCTGCCTTGCTACCTTACTGGTTATCCTAGACTATTTAGTATAGGCTGGGTAGAGACACGACAGAGACCCCCACTTGATCCCGACTGCCCTGCTGGATATCAGAAGACCCGATCATCGGGATTGAAGACTAGACCCTGGCACCGCACCTCACTTCCCCTTAGTTGCCGACACTGCTGGGTTACCGTCGAGTGCCGAGGGTGATACCTCGTCAGCACTTCTGATGTTAACCTTGTAGGTTAGTTACTCGGTTGTGGTAAGCGAGGGTGATTCCTCCTACACCACCCCCGATAACGACATCGTCGCGCAACCTCTCAAGTGTGGACCTCGAGGGTGATTCCTCCTTCGTTCACCTTGATGATAACATCGAGCGGGAATTCCATCGAGGGTGATTCCTCAGGGTTCCCTTCGGTGTCAGACACACAGGTACTGTTGATGAGTTGACTTGCACTAAACCATGATACTAAAGACGGGTCGGCCCTGAGGGGTACCCGCGCGAGCTTAACGCGAAGTGATGTGGAGTCGGGTTGACCTGGATGGTGCCCGCGAGATAACTACGAGGCGTGGCCGGGCATTCTTAGCCCTTGCCGCAAGTCCTCGAGACGGGGCGACGGGATCACATCGATCGTGAGTCTCTGCTCGTTTCCGCGCGCTCCTAATCCACTACGGTTTGGATATTTGATCCGAGGGGCCTCTGGCCCGATAGCACTAACCATCACGTGGGCATAGTATGGGCGTTCTGCGTCGTATACATCAGCCGAAGCTTGTTTGACGTCAGTAAGGAGCGGCGCACGCCGAGTTAGACTGGGAACGCAACCGCGCTTGTATAAGGGGTTGCTAGGTCTGCTCTCGGTGGCCCCGTAACATGCAGGAGTTCCCGGGGCGATGGCCCAAGACCCCTGGGGGCATAGGTTTAGTCCGGCGTGCTGACCTCTCTTATAAGCCTAGGTCGGGTTGCGGCGTGTTGCTTAGCTGAGGCCGGGCATGACCCAGAAAAGTGTGTCCGGCCGAAGTTAAGTGAGCGTGGTGGGTAAGTTGGTGCACCCCTACAGGGAAGAAACTTCTATCGATAGCCTGTCCTACGGTAACGGACACTCGGAGTTGTATCCCGATCGGTACAACTAGAACATGTGATGAGAACTGGATAGTACGGCTCTAGGATTGCTTTCTCGCAGGGAGTCGAGAAAGGATCTCAGGTCGAGGTTGATGATACTACTACTACTACTTTACATTATGTTCATCTGCTCTCTCCTGATGCTGCAAGACTGCTGAAGATTGTTGAAGATGCTAGTCTTCGATAGGACTAGGCTTCCCCCTCTATTCTGGCATTTCTGCAGCCCAGTCCACCTATTCAGCCATTCCTTTGAAAATGATGCATATGTAGTGTAGATCCTTGCTTGCTGAGTACTTCGGATGAGTACTCACGTTTGCTTTACTTTCTTTTTCCCCCATATTCCATTTGATGCCACCAGACGACGGAGCCCCTGAGCCAGACGCCCCAGCCGACGACCAGTACTACTACTACGAGGAGCCGTTTGACGACCAGGAGTAGGATCGGAGGGTCCAGGGCAGGAGGCCTACGCCTTTCGATCGTAGTATTTTATTTTACCCCGCTTCTGTGAAGGCTTATCTATCTCTCTCTCTGTAATATATCTGTACTCAGATATCTGATGCTTCCGCTGACGCTTGTATGCCATCGAGCTATGTATTCGAGCCCTCGAGGCCCTGGCTTGTAATATAAAGCTTGTATGACTTTATTTATGTTTTAGAGTTGTGTTGTGATATCTTCAAGTGAGTCCTTAGGCTTGATCGTGCGCATTTGCATGTATGATTAGTGCAAGATTAAGCCGGGGTGGTCACACACTAGCATGAGTAGGAGTTGTTTGAGCCATGATGTGCCTACTCATTCATGCTTGCTTGTTATGCCTGCTATGCTTAGAGTTGTGTCAGGTCTGATTCATCTGGTATGGATTGGAATGGTGGTGAACATGTCCTACTATTGAGAGCTAAGTGAACACGATTTGGTAAAGGTAGCGATGAGAGGCCATGTAGGAGTACATGGTGGGTTGTCTCATTGAAACCGTCCTCAGGAACTGAGTTCCGTGTTTGTGATCCAAGACAGTTACTACCACACATTGGAATGCTTAAGTGCCCCTCTCGACTTATTAATCGCCTCGATCTTTGTCCAGGAGTTGCAACTAGTTTCTGGTGTTTGTAGGTTGTGTTAGTAGTCTACCAAGTGGCACCCGGTACAGATGGGCTTGGGACAGACTAGGCACCGTGGCCCGGTGTACCAAGTGTCACCCGGATGGTGGACTTGGGAACCCTGCACACATCATTTGGGGCCATAGTGGAAATCTCGGCCGGACTTCCTTGCGGATGGAACTCAAATAGGCGATAAACATGGACTAGAGTCTCATGTGGTTAGTCAGGTCGTGACCGACACCCTCGCTAGGCTTTCTCTTGAAGGTTGCCGAGTACATGTCGTGTAAACGGCGATAAGTGGTGAGAGCGTGTGTGAAGAAGTACACCCCTGCAGGGTTAATGATCTATTCAAATAGCCGCGTTCGCGGATATGGACTACTTGGAAAGCTTACATTGTTCATAGATAACTGGAAGTGGATACTCTAAAATGCGCAAGATAAGCATGAGTGCTATGGATGGCCTTCTCGTAGGGTGACAGGAGCGGATCCATAGTGGTGTATTGATATGATGAATATGTGGACTCGTGTGCGCCACCTCAAAGAAATACTGGTAGTCGTAGTATAGGATAGCCACCGAGTCAAAGCTGACTTGCTGCAGTTAAACTCCACCACCCCTGTGTTGATACAGATGCATAAGTAGATAGTTCTGATGTAAGTCTTGCTGAGTACCTTTGTACTCACATTTGCTTAATTTATGTTTTGCAGAGAGACTTCAGTCTCACTAGTAGTTCCACGTGGGCTTCGACTTTAGCTTGGGAATCCCAGACAGAGATTTGGTTCCACTGGAAGGTCTTGTAGATAGACAAGCTTTTCAACCTTCACTACAAAAAAAAGACACATCCGTGACATTTTGGCCCAAACGAAAAGTTTTTCTGTCATGCTTATGACACTTCTGTGACGATAATTGTGACAAAACCATGTATCATCATAGATGTGGTGGGCTCCTACTTTTATGACAAAAAATCATGACAGAAAATGGGATTTTCGTCCTGGGCGGGCCGGGGACACACCTGCATGAAATTCCTTGGGCCGTCCATGACGGAAGAAATCGTGGTAGAAGCGAGGGCGAGGAAAATTTCGGGGAGTTCCCGGTTACGATGGGTGGTCGGGGCCGAGCGATGCACAGAGGGATTGCGCGTTTCTCTCGTACACGTACGCGCGTGTGTGCGAGGCGTTGGGCTCTAACCGAACCCGAGCGAGGCGTTCGCTTACTGAACCCGAGCGATTGCACTATCTACGCGTTACTGAACCCGAGCGATCGATCCCTTACTGTTAACTGAACCCGATCGAGCGATTCCTTCACTACTGCTGCTAACTGAAGCCGATCGAACCTGCTGCCTCTTGATGAACAGTGACCGTTGTTGAGGGTTGGATGAACAGTTCCTGGTGGGGGTTGGATGAACAGGACCCCGTGGTAGTAGAGGCCATTGCCGCTGGATGAACAGGTCCCCGATCGAGGAGGTGGGGGTGGATGAATAGTAGCTGGTGGAGGGCTGGTTGAACAGGACCCGTGAAGGGTTGGTTGAATAGTAGCCGGTGGAGGCTGGATGAATAGGACCCCGTGGAGGGCTGGTTGAACAGTAGCCGGTGGAGGCTGGATGAACAGGCCCCCATCGATGAACAGTAGCTGGTGGAGACAGGAGGAAGTCGACGGTGGATGAACAGTAGCAGGTGGAGGCTGGAGGAAGTCGACGGTGGATGAACAGTATCCCGAGGAGTCCCGTTTTGCGGTACGCCACACCCCTCCCGATGAACAGGACCCCGTTTCGACCGTAGGCGCTCCAACACAAGTTCGTTAACCCCGTTTTGTGGTACGCCACACCCCTCCCGATCAACAGCACCCTGTTTCGACCGTAGGAGCTCGAACACAAGTTCGTTTCCTCTGTTCTGCGGTACGCCAGACCCCGTTTCGACCGTAGGAGGTCGAACACAAGTCCGTTTCCTCCTTTTTGCGGTACGTCAGACCCTGTTTCGGCTGTTTCGTCCAAGCTGGTTGGCTCCCGATGAACATGACACATTCCGTTGCCTCCCGATGAACACGACGCAGTTTCTCCGTTTTGACCCAGCTGGTTGGCTTCCGATGAACAGGACGTCGTTGCTGCCGTCCGTTGCCTCTCCATGTACACGAGCCCTGGCCGTATGTATGCGCGAGTAGGCGTTCCAGACCGCGCCCATATGTACGTACGTGGCCCTATTTTTTGGCATCTGGCTGTACGTACGTGTACACGGTTTAGACTGGACTACCTGAACGGCTACGTCGGGGGATCTACTACTACACGTGCCGCTCCTTGCTCGACCATGGTTCATCGTTGCAAAGAGACCGATCGACCAGTATGTACATACACGTTCGCGACCAGACAGATAAGGCTACGTACGCTTCGATCGGGTGGGTCCCAGCTGTCAGGGAGGATAAGGAGGCACTTCCTTGCGTGCGAAGATATAGCTGGTGGGTCCCAGCTGTCAGGGGGAAGAATCATTTTTTTCGTGCCTAATATGGAGGCACTTCCTTGCGTCCGAAGATATAGCTGGTGGGTCCCAGCTGTCTAGGGGGAAACTTTTTTTTCGCAAAATACAGAGGCCCTTCCGGTGGGTCCGCGGTGTTAGGTGGAGGAATCATTATTTTACGCGTAATAAGGAGACACTTCCTTCATGCGGCTGTGCACCCAGCTGTCAGCCTCTCCGCGTACAGTCCTCTTCCAATGTAAGTCATTCGTTGACCACGTTGACCATGCCGCGGTGAGAGCACCAAGGCGGTGGACGACGGCGAGGCCTAGGAAGGGAATGACCCGGAGCCGGGGAAGACTCGGTAGTTGTTTCCCACGTGGAGGGGAGTACGAGGGTTTACTGGTTGGGTTGTAGTGTGAGGCTGTCGTCGCCGGAGAATAACAGGAGGTCTGGGTGAGTACAGGGATGGCCAGGCCAGCGATGGGAGTAGGGTGGGGGCGGTGAGGCCTGTGCGGCAACAGAGCCGGCCACGGGAGGCAGGAGCAGGCGGCACGACCGATGCTGGTTTGGGCGGCTGGAGCAAGAGCAACTAGATCAGAGATTGAAGAAGCAGGATTGCCGTTGGATGTCAATCCAATGACTACAGATGTCAGAATAATTTGTTGACTTTTTGTTTTAGACCATTAAATCGTTTTGTTCACTAAATGGACAACACCTTGCGCAGGCTTTGTCTAGTGGGCCAACAAAGTCAGCTTCGAAAGCTGTGGCGGAATGCAGCCCATTTATTTAGGTTTTACATCCCGTTTTATTTTGTTTGCCAATACATCTATTTCCTGGGCTTTGACTCAAAAAATAATCTATTTCTTGGGTTGTGTAAAAGTAAAAATGCCGATTTACTATTTATGATAATTTACAGCGCGTTTGATTATTTATTCGAATACACCTATTTACTAGGCTGGGTGAAAAATAATATTGCATACATGCAGCCCATTTATCATTTCTGATAATTTACAAGCCATTTGATTTTAGTAGAAATGGACCCATTTTCTGGGATGGGTGAAAAAACAATGATGGTCTGGACTGAACATTTCGTATAAAAAATAATATTGAGATATGAATATTATTAAAAAATTAAGTTGGGTTTGGTAATCTTATTATATAAAAAATGAACTGAGCTGTGCATTTTATTAAAATAAACATAGGCTAGGCTGCGCTTATTTTAGGATCTTGGGTACAACTGTCGACCCAGTTGCATTGCTGATGTTCAACGAAAAAAGCCTGTGTGGTACAGTACAACTTTACATGGCTACTGAGCCCACATTCAAGGATGCCTGAAAAGGCCCAAACAAGGCTTCTGTACAACTTTTTGAAGTCACTGAGCTCAATTAATAATTTAAGAAAAAAGTTAGAGTATAGTGGAACCTAATTAAAAGCTATCACGAGCGACGAAATAATTCAATGGTCGATGTGTGTGTGTGTGTGTGAGAGAGAGACCCATCAGTCGATGCTCGTAAATACATCTTTCAGCCATATGCATTGCTGATGCTCAGTAAAAACTAATATAGTTGACACAATCATATAGAACATCATAGCACACTGAACTTGCATACAAAAATTTCACGCAGGTGGCATAATCAGGGTGGAAGCAGTGGATCGCTACGGGTAGGCCTATGTTGAAACCAACGAACTCGTACATAACCGTTCATCGTCTTTATCAATGACGGGGAAATATCTTGAATGATGTGCAAAGAAAACAGACAGACAACACAATAAGTTCTGCTAGCACATTAAGTTGACGTACACCCCTTTCTAAAAAATGTTCAGGTACAAAAATAGAACAGGTCACAACCAAATGTACTGGCACATCAGTGCTTCACACCGATAGCTCGGATTTAACTAGTATTTGAGAAGATTCAGTTGTTACCTCAAATTAGAGCACATCCAGGCAGCCAGCCCCGCCTCTTCTCCCAAAGAAGCAGTGGCCTCCGCCGCGCGATGGAGTAGGCCCTGTGCCATCCATCATTCCGAGCAACACGGGAAAAGTCTGACGTTGACTCCTGTAATGGACGTCGTCGACGGACCTTTGCACCAGCGGCGGCGGCAGGACTTCGATTGATGGATTGACCACTTCTTCGACATGCACGAACACTCGATACAGGTACATCCCTAACGTGGTCCGCGGCGGCCTTGGTGGCGATGAATAGTACAACCCCGGTTCCTGCACCGGTATCTCAACACCAATCACCTTCGGTATGGTGGACGGCTTCTTCATCCATGCCATAACCGTCAGAGCCCAGCTGTCTGGAGGAACAAACATACTTACGAGCTCACCTCCTAGGTCGTTCATAAGCTCATTCATGGACTCGCTTTTCCAAGCACGTCGAGGCATGCTGTGGAATGTAAGCTTTGTTAAAAACTCAAGCTCAGAGGGCACCAAGCCCCATCCTGGGTGCCACCGATCAAAGCTCACCAGCGCGCCATTGCAGAACAAACGCTGGGAAGATTCAAACACATGACTGCAGTCGAAAGTTGTCCGGAACCTGACGAAGAAATCAGCCGGTGGCGGACAGACTTCGACGAGCAAGTCACTTATTTGGATGCCGTGCGCAATGCCAAGAGCTTTGACAAGGTCGTCCGGCGAGACGGGAGGCCGGTCGCCGTTGATGGTTACCATCAGCACTTTGCCGGCAAACTGGTCGTCAAGCGCGGCCATGCCACTGTTGAGCGACAGCACGCAGCGCATGAAGGCAGGATGGACCTCAGGATCTCCGACTCGGAGATCCGCGTTGACTGGCGACATGATAGTGCGCTTGGGTACAGGGAGTACAGGAGGGGGATTTGGGGGAACTGGAGTAGGAATCGAGATTCCAGAGGTGGGGGAGGGGCGGGAGATTGGGGATGAAAAGGTAGCATGAATTTCGAACATGCGCCAATATGCTCTCGGCGCGTAAGCGCACGAAAACACCGGTGGCGCCCACATGTCGGCCTAAGAGTCATTTTTCTTTCTTTTTTTGAGAGCCTGGCCTGAGAGTCATAATTGACCTGTTTGGCATTGCGTTACTACTCGGCCCATATTCAACGACACCTCACTGGCCCAAACAAGTGTACATCATCGAAAAGACACTGAGCTCAAACTATAACTTGAAAAAAGGAGATATACTCTGAACACTGGAGAATGGCGATGCCCTCATTTAGCCCACCAGCAGTTCGAGACAATAAACAGTTCGAAACAACAATATATACAACATTCAAACACTGACTAGTGACTACTACTGACATAAACAACAAGACATGATAGTTCATAAGAAGTCTTGCTACACCACCAAAACACACCCATCTGCAGCGCTCAGACTCTCGTGATCCAGACGAGAATGACATTCTAAATAGAGGCAACTATTACATAGTAAGAGTGACATAGACGAGGATGACCAAATGACAAGGAATATGCATAACAAAAGAGAGAACTACCCATCCAGAACAAGCAGCAAAGACAACAAGTCATTCGAAGAGGGATGATCCAACACCACCATAATTTGCAGCCCTGCTTCAACCGCCAGTGATTCGGAGACACCAGAACTCCACCCTTTCGATGCAACAGCCCAATTACCTATCAACCTGAAGGCTTGAACCACATCACTGCCTGTCGGACTTGAGACATCCAAGGATAAAAGTTAATCCAGATGCCTTTGTCATTCTCACCTTCTTTTGGCTGCAGGCTGTATCGTTGACAATCAGGGGAGTCTGCCCCTTAAGTCCTAGGGCTCGCCGTGTAGATGCAATTTTCCCTAGCAAACAGAGCCTCTCTGCCATCAAGGTCCTTGCCAACGGTGATCTCCTGGTTAATCAGATAATTGAGTCCGAGAAATAGAGAGTGTGAATCAAGGCTGTTTACCCGCCTCCAACTCAAAAATCCTGAAGGCCCCAACAAGCTGGTATCCTGCTCAGAGACGCAACAACCACTGTCCAGATACTCAGGTATTTCACGATGCTTGTACACAGTGGGGTTTTTGCAATATAACTTTTCTGGCTCATGTGTGCAAATGATCATCAGTCTTTTGCCGTTGTCTGATCGAGCGAGGAACCAGTTGTGCTTCCCTGTTTTTGGCAAAGGTGGTGTGATTACAAAGGGGAGTAACTGTAGGGACACTGCATCATATAAAAAAGGACAGACATTATTAATGTAAGATCAGCATTGTTCAGAGTATGAGTAGGATAATGCAAGAAACAACATTGATCTGTCCCTGTTGGACCTGAGAGGAAAATACAGGGAAATGTATATTGGGTTCAAAAATATAGATGTGCCATGCATGGTTATACTCATGGTATCTCGCAATCGATTCTTCATAGGAAACTGCCATGTCATGCATGTTATGTAATCATGTTCTATCCTCACAAACAAATTCTTCAAGGAAACTAACAGACCATGCATTGTTATATACTCATGTTCTATGGGCAAAATTTTTGTGAGGATATTATTCTAGCCATTGATTGCTGAAGGGCGAATATAGGTATGTACACATGGTAAGCATTACAGAATTTCACTACTTCCAAATATGGTCAGATGAAACCAACAGCGTGATGCATGTTTCTACATCATGAAAATAAGGAAACTAACATGGCTATTGATACACACTCATCTTTAGTAGTATATAGATTACTATAAAGTAAGGAGAATATCCATATCTTCCTAACCGTTTGATTATTCAAGGGTACAAATTGGCTGTAATGACATCGTCACAATCGCATTAATTAACTCATTCCAAATATAGCTGATTTACGGCATCTCTAATACATTGCCATAGTTCTACTCAAATTCTGCTCAAACAGGGATATGCCAATCATCACAAAAAGTTCAAACAGTGTCATGGCGTTATCATTAAAAGCAGACGAAAACAACTTACACGCGCCGTCCCAGCAATACGTGGTGCCATCTGCTTTATCGATCGCGTAGATGATGCCATTGTGTTCAATAGCATCACAGAAGTGTGTATCAGCTTTGACGATCCACTGCGAGGTGAGTCGTCTCCAGCTAAAGAAGGCACTGGCGGAAAGATAGGCGAGTCCGCGGTCGAACAAGGCAATTAGCTTGAAGTCTGCGTAATCCGGATATCGTGTGGGCACTTGGCAAATTACAATCTTCTGCAAAACAAGGTCCATCCAACTGACGTGGTAATCTAGATGACTTGGACCACGATGGTAAAACCCTACATACTCCAACGGAGGAAGGATAATCTCATGGGAGGTGTGGAAGTTCATGAGCACCAACTTTTTCCCGTCTTCTCTGACGGCAGCCATCAGTGGGAGTTCATGCCGACCCAGTACATACCTGCCAAGAAGTTTTGGGCGATGGTGATCGGATCGAAGTCGAGGGAAATGATGTACGGCGACCCACTACATACCTGCAAAGAAGTTTCGGCTAATGGAGGTCGGATTGAAGTCGAGGGGCATCATGTACGCCTCCGTATCATGGTGAGCAAATCTCGCTAGACCAGATAGCAGCAAGCAGGGTGTCTTGAAAAGCTGAGGCCTCACTTCGACGATGGCCGCGTGCATGTCCCTCGAGCATGCAGCCAGCCGCACGACGCTCAACATATCCATACACGAACAACAGAGGTCAAGGATGTCACTAGGGAGATTGCTCCAATCGCGGCTCATATGGATGCTGCACGGTTCGCATTCGGCCATGGTGGAGTTTGGAAGGTGGGGTTTTGGGGGGCTTGATTTATGGGGGAGAAGGCTCTCGATGCTGGAGCGGCTAGCGAGGGAATAGTGGTACCGGGGGAGGCGAGCGAGGCGAGGGTACGCGGGGGCACAGTGAGATGATTAAGAGTGACCTCAGGATCTCCGGCGAGACAGAGTGGTGCTAGGGGAGAGGGAGACGAGGTGAGGCATGCTATAAATCGGCGGTGACAGTGACTGCACAGTGCACAAGGTGAGGCTGACTTTGGTAACCCGAACACGCCGCCTGGATTAGTGTCACCTCAGGCGCAGGGTCTTGTCACTTCACTATGAGGACCGGATGAATAATATTTTGACCATCAAGTGTACCACAGTTGTACTACTACTAGTAGTAACATACGGAGTAGTACTGTAGTATAGCGGAAATAGGTCTCCCGTGCTAGCATGCCTCTGGGTTCAATTCATCCTCCAGGTAGCATCCATATTGCGAGCAGAACCAAATTCTCGTGCATGAGGAAGCGCGAAGAAGGGCTTTTCTTTTTTTAGGATAACCGCATATTCCTTAACCAGAAAAGGTTGTGTCTCGCAGGCACGCGCCAATATCAATCCGAACCAGTTACGACACATTTTTTGTGTGCAAAGAGATGGATATGTTTGTATATCTGTTCGTCCACCCAAGTGGGTTTTGCGTAGGTCCCACCTGTCAAGAGGGGTGCAGAAATAAAAAGGAATCATAAAATGTTTCGCCACGGTGATTCGAAAGAGTGACCTCAACTAACCAGTGGCACATGTAGCGATAGAAGGATGGGCACGTACACGTACACGGACCACTCCTTAGTAGGATATACACATAGCCTTTTTGTTTTGCAGGTTGGTCTACCTAGCCGTCTAATCAACTGCCTGCATGCCACTTCTCCCATTTACTTCTCCATCGGGAACCAATTTTCCTCGGCTTCTTCACCTCTCCTTCATTTGCATTAAACCCCACTGGATTCACATCCTTCTGGAGTAATTCTGAAGCCCCTTTAAATAATCATCTTCCTCACTTAGACTAGCCATCTTCTTCTTAATCCTAATTCTCCAAACCATAGCCCTCCAGTCTAGCGGTTCCAAATGGCGAAAGAGATCCCTATGCAGGTTTTTAGCGTCAAACATGTCCTCGTAGAAGGCTCGTTGAGCATAGTTGCCACCGTCACCGACCACCCAAGGGTCGTTTGGGAGTGGATCAACAATGTATCCTACTCCCTCCAAAAGGTGGAGATGAAGGTCGTCGGTCTTGACGCAGAGTACACGGAGCGTGCCACTGGGAAGATCCAACGCGCCGCCGTCCTTCAGCTGTGCCTCGAAGATGAAGTTTTGGTGTATCACATCATACACACGCCCTCCATACCAGGTGAGCTCCATGATTTCATGTCTCGGGAGGACATATACTTCTGTGGGGCAGCCATCAAAGGGGACAAACAGAAGCTGGCGCCGTACAACCTTGACTTGAAAAACATTGTTGACCTACAAACCAGAATTCCTGTAGACGATTGTGATAAAGAAACACCATCCCTATTCGACGTAGCAAATTCTGTGCTCGGAACAAACCTTGAGAAGGGTGACGAGATGCTGGGATTAAGGTCGTCTGGATGGGAGAATTATCCCTTGACCTACGAGCGGATAAAATATGCTGCCCTCGATGCCCGTGTGAGTTTTGAGATAGCTGCAAGGTCGAAAGAGCTTGTTGCAAAGCCGTGTCCCACAGAAAATGAGAAGAAGAAGAATAAGAAGAAGAAGAAGAAGAAGATGAAAAAGAAGAAGAAGAAGAAGAAGAAGAAGAAGAAGAAGAAGAAGAAGAAGAAGAAGAAGAAGAAGAAGAAGAAGAAGAAGAAGAAGAAGAAGAAGAAGAAGAAGAAGAAGAAGAAAGAAGAAGAAGCTGCACCAGGAGCAGGGCATTATAGATGGATGAACTATTTCGTCTTCTGTAAAAATTATATTTCCTCTTTGTGTACATTGATATAGATGAACTATTTCGTTGGTGTGCATGTCTTTGGAACAAGTGTACTCTATGTACATTGATATAGGTCCGCTTGACTATAATGAACTATTTATCCGCCTAGTTTTCTCTACTAATACTACTCCTTGTAGTGAGCGGTATGCAATGCATGTGTCAGTAGACATGACAGCATGTCCATGGAAGTTGAACCACGGCGACCATCATGTTTCTACCACTGCCACACCCGATTTCCACGACGCCGCTCCAACCCACGGCACCACGTCCCCCGACGTGCCCTCTCGGCCCCACCGCTCCTTTGCCTTTGTGTGCATGACATGCGGACCAGCTAAACTGCGGCGACCATCAAGTTTCTACCACAGCCACACCCGATTGGACGCGGCTTGCCTGCTCCGCTCCTGTGCTCCGATCCGTACTCCCGCACCATCCAATTTTCATCCAGCGGTTGTGACACATTTCGTCCCGGGCATCACTCCTCAGCCACAAATATAATAAATAAAATATAGGCCCGTCTTTGCCTTCTACGGAGTACTTCTATAATAGAGGTAGTACCCGTCGGTGTGGCCATCTACGCCTCGTAACACCCCGACGACCAGCTGTGGCACCCTCGCCACGGCCAGGCCACCACCGGCCGGTTCATCTTGAACGAGTGAGTCGCGAACGCCGCCGCGACAATGGCCAGCTGGGCATCTCGAACCACACCGATGCCACTTCCCCATAGACGACCTACGCTGGCACGTAGCCACACACCGTTGAGCCACGCGTCAATTTACGACGGCAGGAACGCCTCCAGGCTCACTGGCTCAACTACATCGAGTACATCACATTCACAAACCGGTATCCGTTGAGCAGGTTGCTCCCACCCACGAGCGCACGCCTATACGTATCCAGCATTCCAGCCTCGCCGCTGAGTGGTACATCCTCGAGACGGTGCAAGCGGTCGGAATCTCGAGCCCAAGTCGAGCTATGTGCCCCGGGTAGATCAATGGCTCCCGCCCGAGCTCCCACCCGGCCGTCGTTGCCGTTGCACCACTGACGATCGGGAGCAGCATCCTGCCGCTCATCCAGAGCACGAGGTAGTAAACATCGTGCGGCATGTCACAACAGACAAGCACCTCGACATGCGTCAGCCGGGCAGAGACTTTTCTTAGCCACAAGCTCCATGGTCTCGTCCAAGATCGGTGTGATACTGCAGTCGAACATGCGGGTAAAATACTACGGGAGCAGCTGCATGTGCATGGCCCAGGTGCCGATGTTGGCGTGGAGGAGGTGCTAGTCGATGGCGGCGCAGCGTGCTACATGGGTTAGGCAGGCACCTGTTGCCACGCTCTGGCGTTGCCACTGACAATTTCAATGTAGCTAATGATCCGGAGGAGGACGAGCAGGAAAGGAAAGGGTCTTGCATGCATGTACAGATTCATGCAGGAAATTATTTCCTGGAAATACGGCCTTTGTTTACCTTTTTTTGAGGCTATAGATGACCCACACGAGGAAATCTATTATAACCGTTGGATGAAAATTAGTGTTGCGGGAGTACAGATCGGAGCATGGGAGGGGAGCAGGCAAGCCTCGTCCCACGCGATTCCCACGACGCCGCTCGAACCCATGACACCACATGTCCGCCGACCTGCGCCTCACCCCTCTCGGTCCCACCGCCCCTCTGCTTTTATGAGAATGACATGCGGGCCAGCCGCATTTAGGGTCCACATGTCATTAACTCAAAGGCAGGTGCACTAAGCCGCTGAAGCTCGGTCCCGTGGGCCCTGAGAGGGAAATGTAACTCCTGCGCCAGGCCTTGTGGTGCTCCCGCAGTACGAACTCATGCCAAACCCGGAATTTGTTTCTTACTAGCAAGATGCCCATGCATTGCACGGAACATCAAGATGCATTTGTATGAGTAGTTTATCTTGTGGGAGAAAAGGATGAACGAGGGAAGGCCTTATTTGCAAATGTGGAGAGGGGTGTGGGTATCTTTTTGCAAAATTGCCATAGTTTCCTTCCTATCCGTCAGATATAAATCGGACGGCCTATATTGCAGGATGGCAGGCACACCATCATCACCAACTTTGTTCTTTATAAGAGTAGAGACTACTACCAATGTGCCGGCCCATGCATTGCAATGGATCCAAAGTAGTAGAATAATACTTGTTCACAAACTTGAAATATAAACACTCTAGTTTTGATATACATATATCAGTAAAAATAAATTATGCTTCACTGAAGACATATTCCTCGGGCTGTTTTGATGAGGTGAGGGGCAGGTGTGGCTGGTTTTAAGATAATAATAGATTTTTAAAACATTCGAGCAGATTTGTTTTCTAACATTTTGTAGCGTGGCACGGCATCCGGTGCACCTAAGCGTCTGAAAAAAAAGTGGAGTGCACTCTAAAGATATTTACATGCTCCCATTTAGTGGAGTGCACTCTAAACACATCATCTATTTATTTTTCTCTAGCCTTTCCTAGCGATGCAACCAAGCCACATAAGCTAGTCATGCATGCAATCCATAAATTGCAATATACTCCAACATGCAATGCTGCCACATCATCTATTTATGCCTGTTAGTCATAGGTCGGTTTTTGCATTAGTCCAAATATTAATGTTCCATAAAACTAAACTCCAAATGTCCACCGTAGCCGAGGCAGAGGACGTACGATGGGGGTGGTGGAGGCATCTTCGTAAGAGGAGGAGAGCTCGAAGGATAATCTTGCATGTCCGTCGCCACCTGCATATTGGCGCGGGACTCCTCGAGCGCCCACTGGAGCTCACGCTCTTCCAGGGAGCGGCGGAGTCACGGGATTTTCCTAAACCATGATGGGCACCATGCAGTACTCCTCGTAGCCGGGGGCGCGGTGCTCGAGTCCCGACTCCTGGGGTACTGCCTGGAGCACGCGCTCAACCACCTCGTGAGCCGCGAGGATGCCATGCTCGCGGCCGTGTTGTTGGAGCACACGCTCGTGCGCCTGAGCGGCGAGGATGCGATGTTCGTGGGCATGCTGCCGGAGCACGTGCTCGTCCACGTCGAGAGCGGCGATGGTGTGATGTTCGCGGGCGGTGATGATGCGCGCTCGTGGGCATGCTGCTGGAGAACGCGCTCGTCTACATTGTGAGCAGCGAGGATGCGATCTTCGCGGGCGTGCTGTCGGAGCACGCGCTCGTCCACGTCGAGAGCGGCGATGATGTGATGTTCGCGGGCATGCTCTCGACGATGCGATGCTCGCGGGCATGCTACTGGAGAACCCACTCGTCCACATTGTGAGCGGTGAGGACGCGATGCACCTCCTCGTGACCAACCAGGGCGTGCTGCTGGAGCACAGCTACCCCTCATGGCCGATGAGGGCGAGCCGCTAGATCACACTGTCCTCTACATGGATAGTCAGCGCGCGCTACTCGAGGCCGTAGAGGGCGTGCTCCACCTCGGCGATGTCGGAGACTTCGTCCTCTTCTCAGGCCATGGCGCCGTCCACTTCGGCAACGGCTACGTGCTCCGGTGGGTGTTGTTTCCATATGGGAGCTTCGAGCTACCAGTGGGGGCGGGGGGTGACCTTTTCGTGGTTTCACATGGTCTGAGGAGAAAAATAGAATCGGAAGTAGCACAATATATTGGAACGTGTCGGAGGAAGGCCGGCAGGAGCAGTACAACAAACATCACATGCGCACCATATTTTGAGAAGGGTTTAATGTAATTTGTGTGAAATGGGTCTGTGTGATGTACGAGTAGTACATCCATATCATTGACATTCATGCACGCAACAAACATTTGTGTGCACGATTTCACCCTATTTTCACATTCTGTTTGGGAGTGGATTTATTTTTTGTAATTGGAGCTCATTTTTGTAGTTGGTTTCAATTTAGACTATGCATATATTATTGCGAGAGATAGATATAGAGAGAATATTTGTGTGACAAAGAGGGGGGCGGGGGCAGCGATACCTAATGAGGGAGGGGCATATGCGTGTTTGAAAGACTTTGTGTGTCGTAGAGAGAGGAGTGTCCGAAAGGGAGAGAGAGGGTGTGTGCGTGTGCATGTGTGTGTTAGAGAGAGAGAGAGAGAGGTGCGTGTAACATCGGGATCGACAAGGTTACGAGGTTGCGGATATGGGAGAGTGATGGTGTGTGTGCGATGAAGGGACACACAGACAGTGTCTGTTTGCGTGTGAGAGAGCTGGATAGACCTCGGCAGCACGGTTGGCTAGGGGTGGAAGGTTATGTGTGGTAGAAAGAGATAGTAGAGAGACAAATGATTGCTTGTTTGTTTCAAGGAGACCTAACTACATAGATGGGGGTAGCAAGAAGAAGAGAATGATGGTGTGCCTTTTTGTCATGGGATGGAAGAGAGACCAAGAGACACGCATCGTGTGGAGAGGTGTGTGTGTGTTTCGAGAGAGAGAGGGAGGCGTGGACCTGAATAATGAGATGGGTGCTCATGTGTATGTTATAGGGAAGGAATTGTCTAGGTGGTAGTCTTATGATGGCGACCCAATCTTTCAATGAGAGTGGGGATAAGTATCGACTTGGTGGATTTTGACGTTGACGATCCAGCTATATCGTACCCGGTGATACAAATCGACAATCATTACTAAACAAATACTAAACAAATCTTTGATGGATGATGATCTTGTCGTATGCACAAAATCAACCTGAATAACGAGATGGAGTTCCTCCAAGCAACCGAAGAATCGGCTAGAACTAAGATAATGCAATCGTAATTGCCAATATGAATTAATTAAGAATAATGGTGGGGTTGCTGGCACTGAACAAAAGGCGGTAGTCCTACACACACCCCACAAAGCGAAGCAAAACAATGTGTACACAACAACACGAGTTCTAACCTAGAAAAAGGGTAGTAGCCTTATTTATATCTATAGACTATATTACTATATTTTTTATTTGTATAGTTATATCTATATCTATTCCACTCGCTCTGTTTGTAATTTACTCCGCACATATATAGCTTTGGCTGCAGCCAAATTTTATAAAGGTTGACCGAATTTGGTGAAAACAATATGAACATTTACACTAACAAATTTACACGATGTGGAAATAAAAGCAATGATGAATCAAATGATATATATTTGGTTGTGTATATGTTAATACATTTTCCTACAAATTGTTGAAAGTATACAAAGTTTGACTTTAGAGAAACCCAATATGCGGGATTATGTATTATACATTCTATTTTCATTATTTTTCCAGAGTCAATGCATGTATTTGCACGTACACGATATAAACCGTTGATTGATGTTGATCCAATGGTCCAGGTGGCTGCGATTCGGATCTACTATAAGTACCCATAGACGTTCTTCTCGAACGAGCAACACGACAGTGTGATCGATCCACACAAGAAGCTCTAAATAAGACCTCCAGATGTGCCATGTGGCTTCATGGGTGCCCCCCACATCATATTATTCATACTCAAAACAAGATAAATCACCCAAAACAAGATCTTCCCGTTTTTTGTTCCTACGATGCTGTGCCGTGCACGTACCTAGTTGTATAGTGGTAGTAGTAGTAGTACAAACTTCGTAGTAGGAGTAGTACGGAGTGCTTCTACTCTATCAACAAGTCCCATCTGACACCAAATTTCTTGGCTTCTGTGCTACAACTAGATCTTCCCCTCCTTGTTTCTGTTTTCCAACGCGGCGGGCGGGGTGTGGTTTGCCGATAGTCGGTTTGGTCAACTGCGGTCCCACATGAAAGTGAAAATGCTAGGCAACACGCCTTCCCTAGCTATGTGGTGTGCCGGACGGGCCGTGGAGTACTCCCGATTCCCGGCGTGTGGGGGTGCGACGCGAACGTGGCAGGCCTTTTCCTTTTACTAGCAATGAGCCCGTGCGTTGCAACGGATCCAAAGTAGAATAGTACTTGTTCACAAACTTGAAAGAAAACACTCTTGTTTTGATATACATATATTCCACTAAAAATATATTACTTTTCACTCAAAATATATTTCTCAGGCTGTTTTGATGAGGTGAGGGAGGGATGTGGTTGATTTCAAGATAATAAGGGGTTTTCTGCAAATTGGAGTAGAAAAGTGGGCTATTGTTGCAAAAATGCCACAAGTTACCTCACAGCCGTTAGATGCAGATCTAATGGTCAGAAATGACGAATGGCAGACACACCACCATCACCAACTGAGTCTTTTATGGGAGTAGAGAAACATGTATAAATTGTAACATTTGGTTCTGCTCCTTGGCACGATCAACAGATAGAAATAACGATTGGAAATGCTAGGGCGAGGCTTTTCCCGCCAGATAATAAGCAGGGTAGTAGCTAGGATGGCGCATCGTCGGTATGGTCACATGCGGTCTCACATGTTGTAGTGATATAAAGCCTAGCCAATGTGCGTTGACTGGGGGGCCGGAACGACAGTGTGGTATGCGATGGGGAAGGGACATGCTTCATGTACGTGGTCCAGTTTCTCGTTTTGAACTTGCGAATGTGACAGGCGTGCTGCACGAGTAGTTTTGAATTTATAGGTTCGGTCTTAGTTTTTGAATTTAGGAGTAGTTCGTAGGTCGGGTCAAGCATCGAACGTAAATTATGAAGTTGATGGAAAAGGTAAGCACAACTTATAAATTGACAGATGGAGTACTAGTTACAGTGATGCATATAATTGCCTTCAAATGTGAGCAAAGGGATTGCACATGTCTGTATTGACTGGAACAAGAATGCAATAGCACAATAAGAATTAAGGCCACGATGATGCAATCACAGTGGTGGTTACAGGAGGCAACAAGAAAGATGCATCCATCAACGTACGACCTCCTCCTCCTCGACTTAGTTCGCCGGGCCATCGACCGGCGGTTAGGAGCGGCGGCTTTTGTGGCGAGGTCAAGGTGCTTCTCAACAAAGGCGTCCAAGGCTTCCATCCGGTTGACGAAGCCCAACATCGTAGCGTCCTCACCGGCCTTGTAGATACCTATGTACACACTTCCTCGTACACGTGGATATGTAGGTCGACGAATTCTTGCAGGGCGAGGCGCCTCGCGGTGAGCGTGACCTCCAGGTGGACATTCTTTGTTGCGTCGGTGGGCAGTCACAGGGCCACCAGTGCTTGAAAGAGGTTCTTGCCGTGGCGGCCAATTAGGGTGGCAGGCAATGAGGAGCCTGGGCACGCAGGCTGGAGGAGTACGGCGATGTCGTCCCCGAGCTTCTTCACGGCGGTGAGCTTGTTAATGGTGGCAACGATCATCTTGTCCAACTGAGAGTCGTAGCTGGCGTCGACGATGGCCATGAACCAGCCGGTCGCCAACACCCTCTAGAGATGATCCTCGGTGCCATGCCACAAACTGGCATCGTGGACCATCTGGTAGAGCCGCTGGCCGCTCGCGCGCATCGCTGCCATGGGTCTAGAGTGAGCATTTTTGCGCTTAGTGTAGGTGCTTAGGTGTGTACGATGTGGTAGATGCATTGGAATGGAGGGCCGCCTTTATATGAGTGCAAACTGCGTTGCATTCACATCGTGCTGCCTCTTCCCCGTCCTCCTCCCATTACTTCCCTCATGCAATAATCAGCATGCTAATTGAAGGAGGATGCATCATTGGCCGTTCTACATTTCGGGAACCACTACCCTCTCCCTTGTCTGCATTAAAGCCGTATCAGGAACTGTCCTGGTTTACTAGTAGTTGTCAAATCAAATAGTACTGCGCTGCCCGCTGCACGCCCGGCTGAACACGCCTCCTCGCCTCCATCAAACGCCTCCGTTAAACCCGCATGCAAACGGAGAAACCTACTTCGGCCACACGTCCGTTCATGAGCGGGCCGGGATTAAACGCAACGCCGGCCAAGCTCCTCCCGTCCGCCCTCAGTTTAAATGAGGCCAGACGCCGGCCAAGCTCCTACCGTCCGCCCTCTATTTAAACAAGGCCAGACAGCACGCAAGAATCGCACCCCTCCGCCGCTCCCCCATCTCCTCCTTCACCATTTTCTCCACTCTTCCGATGGCTTCCGAGGAGCCGTTCTCCGGCATACTACTCGGCTGGGTGGCCCGCCGAGCCCTCCGGATACGAGCGAGGCCGCTTGTTGCTTCACCTACCTCGTCTGGCCCGACGGAGCCAGTTGCCGCCCCAAGCCGGTGTGTGGTTCAGCAACTCGCCGCTCCAGTTCAGCTTGATGAGGAGTGGCGAGTTGCTCCACGCCAGCACGGCGGTGAGCACGGTAGCACAAGCGTCATCGCTGCCGCGTCGTAGCGCGTCACCAGTGTCTGCGGCCGCGCCTCCCATGTCTGTGGGCGCGCCTCCCGTGCCTGCGGCAGCGGCATGCAGGCAAAGACAGAAGCCGGGTGCGCGGAGAGCGACGAGTCGGTGGCCAGCTTCTCCGTGTCCGCCGCCATCATCAAGGAGAAGTAGAACACGGGAGGCCGCCGCCACTTGGGTCCCATGAAGGCCACCGCCGAGGCGACGACTGTGTATACAGGTGGTTTCTTGGCTGCTTCGTCTCTCGCGAGGACCTTCGTCGACCCCGCAAGTGTCTGCCGGACATGAGGAAGTCAAAGGGATCCGCGGGCGGCCATTTAGATTAGGTATTAATTATACCACGAGAGCTGGATTTGCACCGCTTAGTTCATGTAAATGTAATGAAATTTGTCATGTTTATATGAAGATCCGGCTTTTTTATACGAAATCCTTCATGCTTATATGAAATCAGTTCGTGTTTGCATGAGTTTCCTCTGGTTGGTTAGAGTTGTAAAAATGTATGCCGCTGGCGTTGGATGTCGTCCTCCGCAGAAGGAAGCGGGAGGAAATTTGCCAGTTGCAGTTGGAGATGCTCTTATGCTGGAAATAATAGAGTCACATCCAATCCATTTGAGTTAATTGCATGTATGATTCTCCCTCTATAAAAAGTTAATTGCATGTACAGTGTACATGACTTGCAGGGTGGCTACAGATTCATACAAAAAGTTAAAAAGAAACAAATCCATCCTTAATCTTGTATTCTAAGTACTCTGTGGGTTCCACTGTCAGTACAGTAGTGAAAGAAGTATATATTAAAAAAATATAAAAATCTAAAGTTTAGGACATAATTCGAACTCAGGTCATTGCGTTGCGAGCATCCGGCGCTAACCAGTCCAGCAGATGTTCGTTGTGGATGATGCAAGAGATATATCTCTACTCTTATAAAAAATAGAGTTGGTGATGATGGTGTGCCTGCCATCCTGCAATATAGGCCATCCGATTTATATCTGACGGATAGGAAGGAAACTATGGCAATTTTGCAAAAAGTAACCCACACCCCTCTCCACATTTGCAAATAAGGCCTTCCCCCGTTCATCCTTTTCTCTCACAAGATAAACTACTCATACAAATGCATTTTGATGTTCCGTGCAATGCACGAGCATCTTGCTAGTTTCTTTTTAAATAGTTACTACGATAATTGGGTTGAAGTGATATATTTTATGTCTGCCCCGAATGATCTCAAATTCACTAGTAGTAACAAAGAAAAGGTTGCCTTGTTAATTAACAGAAAACAGGGTGAAAACTATCACATGAGGCCTGTAAAAACAAGGCACACTGGGTTCAGCGTCATCGTCACTACAGCTGTGCGTGCGTGAGAAGTCTACATATCGAGGGGGCTACGGAGAGAAAGACGTATCGAGTGTGTGTGAGTGAGGCACAGAGACACAACTAGTGTGTGTGTGTGTGTGTGTGTGTGTGTGTGTGTGTTTGAGAAAGAAGCCAATTGATAGATTAAGATCAAGATCGAGTGTGTCACCCTTCTGCTGTCATTGTTTGGGGGGGTGGGGAGGGGGGAGGGAGAGAAAGACGTATCGAGAGTGTGCGCGCAGTAGGCACAGAGGCACAACTAGCGAGTGTGTGTGTGTGTTTGAGAGAGAAGCCAGTAGATAGATTACTATCAAGATCGAGGTGTCACCCTACTCCTTTGGTGTCGGGTAGTGTCTGTGTGTGTGTGCGTGTGCGTGTTTGAGAGAGAAGCTAGTAGATAGATTATTATCAAGATCGAGGTGTCACCCTACTCCTTCGGTGTCGGAAAGTGTGCGTGTGGGTGTGGGGGGGCAGTGACACTTAGATATAGGGAGAAGGAGTCTGTGTGATACATATCTATATTAAGGGATAGGTAGATAGCATGTGTGTGAGGCATACTTAAAGCATCACGGAGATAAACAAGCGGTGTGCATGCAAGTGCCGGAAAAAAATGAAGAGAGAAACAATGTCTGCGCGCGCGTGCATGTGTGTGTGTGTGTGTGTGTGTGTGAGAGAGAGAGAGAGAGAGAGAGAGAGAGAGAGCGAAATCTCAAAACAAAAGGTGCTCTGCTGGAATCCCATTGTATGTATTCATATGGTTCCGGGACTCGAGTTAACCTTAGGCATATGTGTGCGAGACATAGTTATACTTTGGGACATTAGTGGTGGTGGGTGGGCGGAATTAAAGGGGTGGGCATGTTTGACAGAGAGAGTGTGCATGTTTCTGTGTGAGAGACTTGTAGGACGGGGTAGAAAGACGAATTCTAACCTTGACGGAGGGAGAGAAATACACGAAGTGCGCGTGTGTGATTCCGATGCCCACGGAGAAATGAGATATGTATGCGTGTGAGAGAGATTGCACAATTCATTCACGTATCACTATCTAGCGATCGTGGACGTGCATCGCTTGAACATAAATCAATATCTACTTCGTATCATGGCCAAAGATACAATATCGATTCAACGCTATAAAGATTGGACACTCACATATCATTTTTTTCCAAATAATCCTTTTCAAGTGTGCATGCCAAAGTTACAGTGATGTTTCTTCAAACAACCACTGTAGCTATCATGTACATGCACCATTGTTAGTTTTGCATTCAAATTCATTAGTCTTGGATGATTTAAGGTTCTATTGTGAAGTAATATATGTAATATTCATATATGAATTCAACGGGTACGCAATTTATGAAATGGAGGCCATGTAATCATATGAGATAACACTTTTAAGTAGCGGACTACAATATCCATTTCTTTTGTGGGACTACAATATTCATTTCTTTTTGTGCGCCTCTACAATAACACATCAATGCATAATGTTTAAAATAAATAACCAATGGCACTAAATTATATATTTACACGAGAAATACATAGGCTGAGCGTTTGATCCCTTTTTTTGTGAACGCGCCTCTACACCCGTACGATTGGCCGCACCCGTGTGAACGTCCAAGTTATCGGTGCATCATCCCGAGTTATTGTGTTTTTTCTGGGGTGGACTTCAGACCAGTTATTAACTACTGACGTGTGCCCCATGTACACAGTCTCGCATGACCTTCCCGCTAGCATTGTCCAAAATTAGTTGAAACTGGATACGAACGATCCCGCGGGCGGCAAAATCTCCCGCCTCCTTCTAAAATTTCCGCCACCTAGTCTTTAGCATGCGAAATTCCCCTTTTGTCCTTGGTGCACGGAGAACAATAGTTACAATACGGCCCTCACTTACATAATAGGTCGGGGCTGCTTTGGTAACTTCCGGTTCCCCCCCCCCCACACGGCACCCCCATTTCCTCTCCCCCTCCCGCAAAAACGACTACTCCATAGCAGCAGAGCATCTTACATCACGCCGTCCGTACTTCATCGGCCTTTCTACCCCTCCCCTCTCGAAACCCTAGACTGTTCATCCACCGGCGTACCAGAGCCCATTCGCTGCCAGCGGCATCCACCTCGCCGGATCTGCTTCTGCGGCCGCATCTACCCCTCCCACCTCCCCTAGAAACAAGTAGACTGCTCATCCACCACTGTACCACAGCCCATTCAGTGCCGGCCTTGTCCACGGCGCCAGTACTCTCATCAACCGCAGCGCATCTGTAGCGGCTCCTTTATACTCCCCACCGGAGACGCTTCGTCCACACCCCCGGAGCCGCCTCACCGACGCCCCGTCAACGGCCTCTGATCCTCTTCGCCGACACCTTCCTCAACCCTACCGGAGCCGCTTCACCGACACCATCCTCAACCCTACCGGAGTAGCTTCGCCTATACCATTCTCAACCCTATCGGGGCCGCTTTCCCAACGCCCAAGTCCACAGCCTCAGATCCGCTTCATCGCACCCTCGTCCAACCTACCGGAGCAGCTTCTGACGCCCCGTCCATGGCTGCAGATCCGCATCGTCGACACCATCCTGAACCCAACCACCAGAGCAGCTTCACCGACGCCCTCGTCCACGGCCTCAGATCCGCTTCGCCCACACCGTAGTCCACCCTACCGGAGCCGCTCCACAAACACCCTACTCCATGGTTTTAGATCTCCTTACCGGACTCCGACAGCCAGCGAGCATCATCACCCTTGACATTTCTAACCTGATTCCCACCATCTGGTAAGATGCCAAGCACCCGCCACGGATTAGGTACTTGTCACCTTTAAACCTGTCTAGCATCACCTGCCCGATGTACTTCAAATATACTAACAGGTCGCTGTTACATGTTATGCAGCTGGCAAAAACTACAAGGACGATGTTTCTTCTAGATCTAATAGCTTGGCCAACCAAGATCCTGGACTGAGGCATTGCTATGATCTTGTAAGTGCGTCTCTATTTCTTGTATTGTTGTGTGCCTGCCAGCGTGCTTTGCTAGGATTTTTGACCAGTAATCCCTTTGTGCAGACAATGATTTCCACCACTGGCTACTAAATTAGAGATGTAGATGTCATACATGATACTCCCTCCGTTCCTAAATATAAGTCTTTCTAGAGATTCCACTATAGACTACATACAGAGCAAAATGAGTGAATCTACACTCGAAAATGCATCTATATACATCTGTATGTGGTCCATACTGGAATCTCTATAAAGACATATATTTAGGAACAGAGGTAGTTCATTACACAAAATCGCAGGTGGCATGTAGGAATTCTAGTGCACTACATTAGGCTCCCTTAGAGTATCTGCTAGTCCAGTACACAGAGCCATGGCTAGTTTATGCTACGCACACAATTGTTAATTGGTGGTTTAAATATGCGCAAGGGATATGCAATGTATTATCATGTAGAGATATCTGAAATTAGCCATTTCAACTTGCAGATAGGGTTACGCAATGAAAAAGTACAAGATTTCCTAGTAGAAGATGTATGTGGCAATTTCATAGAACATCGCAAAAAAGGAGAGGCAGCTGTGAGCCTATACAGTGTGCTATGGTAGGTCACTCCAGCCCAGTTCTTTTGCAGGATTCTCCCAGAATCTGCCCCTCTCTAACTTCTCCTAGAATCTTTGACCCCCATTTGTTTTACAATCCTAACTAATTAGACCCTAACTAGATAGGATTGTAAAACAAATGGGGCTCAAAGATTCTGGGAGAATCTGGGTAGGGGTCAGATTCTGGGAGAATCTGGCAAAAGAACTGGGCCTCCATTGCAATCATCGTGACATGTTATTTGTATGTCAGTGTTGTTGGCCAAGTTTCTTAGGGACAGTTATTTCGAGTTATCCTAAGAAAATAAGCACCATTGAATTTAAGCTCCAGATAATAAGCCAACCAGTTCTTTTCATTGCCTGCCTTTTCAGCTTATCTGTGGTATGATCAGTGAAAAGTCTAGATTGCATTATATTTTGTCATTTTGCTGCCCATATGAAAATTAATTTGACTTGCAAACATCACAAATTGAACCCAGTGTAGTAATTAATATGATAGAAAAATAGACCATCAATATTTGTTCAAAATGCAAATACAAAGATACCATCTACTTAGCACAATCTACTTTGGTCAATGTCTTCCCTAGAGATCCCATTGCCTAATTTAAATGAAGAACGCATGACCTAAATTTAAATGAAGAACCATTATTTATTGAAATTTGATGGTCTAAGTGGCTGGTTATTATCATATAGCAGCACCACCTGAAAGCATCATATAGCAGCAGCTCATAGCAACTCATCATACAGCAGCAGCAGCAACTAGCAATTCATCATATACCAGCAGCAGCTCATAGCAATTCATCATGTAGCAGCAGCAGGAGAAGCTCATAGCAATTCATCATATAGCAGCAGCAGGAGCAGCTTATAGCAACTCATCATATAGCAGCAGCAGCTCATAGCAACTCATCATATAGCAGCAGCAGCTCATAGCAATTCATCATGTGGCAGCAACAGCTCATAGCAATGCATCATATAGCAGCAGCAACAACTCATAGCAATTCATCGTATAGCGGATCAGAATGAAAATTTGGCAAAAAATCAGAGGAGATCCTCACCTTGTTGGATGAGCTCATCCTTCAACAGCACCTCAAGGCCACGACCTGGGAGGAGGGGAGGGGGAACGAGGTGCCTTCTGCCGGAGTGGGGCATCGGCCGTAGTTGTGCGGCGACTGTCGGAGTAGTGCATTGGACGGACCATAGCGGAGCAGCTGCTGAAGACAATGAGAATGAGGGGCGGCGCTAGAGGGAGGAGCAGCCGGGGAGATTTGGCCCTACCCGCCGGCCATGTAGCCTAGCTGGATAGAGCATCGTCGAGGAGCAGGCCAGATGGGACCAGTGGCGACAGCTCGCTGGAGGAATCCTAGCGCTGCAGGCAGGGGATCGAGGTAGAGGGAAAGGGGAGAGGAGATGCAAGCGGGCAGGGCAATGAACGCTTGCGTGTTTGTTTTTACTTGAGGGTCAGGTGTGACGCGGGCGTGAGCAGTGGCATTTTGAGTGTAATATAGGCAGACAACAGAGTCATTTCACTATTCCCCTTCCCTTCAATTTTTAGTGAGCTTCTACCCGAAGCACCCCCCCAAAGCGAAATAAGTTAAGCCCAAGCCCATAACTCAAAAATGACTTCTTTACATCTTTTATGGCTTATTTTGACAATAAGCTCTGAAAAGGTGGAATAGAACTGGCCCTTAACCTGCAATTCAATTGTGCGTGCAATGATGAATCACTCCTGCCTGCTATAGTGTACATTTAGGCATCATACATGGCATAACCTAATACATGTGCATTTCATTATAGAATCTGAAATATGCAATGTTTATGTTATTTCATACGTTGCACATGATGTTTAAATGCCCCTTAAATCTGGTCAGTCAAGTGATGGTCTTTAAGCCTCCTTCTATTCTTCTTTTCTTGATATGTAATTCACTGTTGTGCAAGATTTACTCACACATCTGTTCAATTACTTGTTTGTATCAACCAGCCATACTAGGACTGTTTGCTTTGATTACTTGTTGTTCTTGACCTAACAGAGCTTGTCAACGATTTAAACACTAAGGGCTGCTGTAGTGGGGGGCTTGTATAACTCATAGGTGACATAAAGGTTTGGCTGTACACTAAAGTAGGCTCTCCAAGAGTACCTGGAGATCCAGTTCGAAGATATGCCTAGTTTTTACACAGGGCACACATAGTAAATGCTCATTTCATTGTGTGCAAGAGATGTGCATGTTTTCATCATGTGGTGTTGTTTTGTTATAAACTCATCCTTTTGTGTTGTTCACAGACTGGAAAGTATGCATATTTATCTTCCAAGGAGACTAGTAACTAGTTTGTGTCACCTTGCAGAGGGGGTGCAATGAAGATAAGATTGAGGATTTCCAAGTAAAAGATGTTAGGAAGGAGCCTTGCAAGAGAAGGAGGAGCAGCGCTGAGCCTGTTCAACCAGTTATGGTAAGTCACTGTATTACAACTACCAGGACATCCTATTTGTCTGACATTGTGCTTGCGTAGGGTTCTTCACCTGTAACCCAGTCATTGGGCCATTGATTAAACCCCCTCCGCTCACTACTATATGATGTTCTAACTTTTTTGTAAATCAGATGTATGTAAACACATTTTAATGTGTCTGTTCACTCATTACGGATGTAGTCTAATTTTAAATATCTAAAACATCTTATAGTAGTGAACAGTGTGAAACTGCTTCCTGCTATGGTAGAGTTGTCGATGTCATAAATGTCATAACCAAACGCATATTCACATCATTAGCCTCCCTATCATTACTAGGATCTTGATTACATACTAGTCGAGATACTTCATAGGGCGCAAACAATATTACATTACTTGTTCCTTTATATAGTAAATGTAGCTAGGCCATGGATGTTATTGAGGCGTGCATGTATGCATGCTGCCAACTCAACAGTTCAATTGCTTGTTTGTTTCAGGCATAGTTAAATTGCTCTTTTCAATTGCTTTATTTGTCCTCAGTTAATGAGATGCCCAAACAATGATGCCTGATGTTGGGTACTTGTATAACTATTAGTTAACATAATTAAAGGCCTTACCATTTAATTACTCTGGCGAAGTGTGCCTGAAGCTTTGAAGTCTATTAACCAACTATTACTGCATGAGGCTCACAATCTAGTTTATACGAGGCTAACGATTGCATAGTTTTGCTTACTGTAGTAGGTTTGTATGAATCCCTCTGCTGTTCATTATGCTCCCTAAGACTTTAATTGAGCTACAGAATGGCCAACTGCTTGCTTACTTATACGCAAGATATATATATCTCTACTCTTATAAAAAAACAGAGTTGGTGATGATGGTGTGCCTGCCATCCTGCAATATAGGCCGTCCGATTTATATCTGACGGATAGGAAGGAAACTATGGCAATTTTGCAAAAAGATACCCACACCCCTCTCCACATTTGTAAATAAGGCCTTCCTAAGGGAGTCCTGGATTAGGGGGTCCTCGGGTGTCCGGGCTATTCGATATGGGCCGTACTGATGAACCGTGAAGATACAAAGCATAAGGCTTTGCTCCGTGTCTGGGTAGGACTCTCCTATGCGTGGATGACAAGGTTGATGTCCGGATATGTAATTTCCTTCCTTCCTCCACGAACCGACTCTGTACAACCCTAGGCCCCTCCACTGTGTATATAAATCAGAGGGTTTAGTCCGTAGAGGCTATCCGAATTCTCATAGGCTAGACAGCTAGGGTTTAGCCATTACGATCTCGAGGTAGATCGACTCTTGTAACCCCTATACTCATCAAATACAATCAAGCAAGACGTAGGGTTTTACCTCCATTAAGAGGGCCCGAACCTGGGTAAAGATCGTGTTCCCTTCGTCCCTTGTTACCTTCGATCCTCAGACGCATAGTTCGGGACCCCCTACCAGAGATCGGCCGGTTTTGACACCGACATTGGTGCTTTCATTGAGAGTTCCATTGTGTTGTCGATAGAAGGATCGATGGCTCGCCTTGTCATCAATGACGATCTAACTTCTGGAAGGGCCTTAACTCCGGGACAGGTCCTCCAGCTCGGCGGTTTTACCATGGGCGCTCGCTCGGCCGTTAAGCCAACGGCGGCCCCCGCAATCGCCAGACATCATCCCCACATCGGCCTCGAACACTCCGAAAAGTTGGATCCGGCAGATATCTTGTCCTTGAACGAGCTGCTGGATCGCATCGCCGCCCTGGGGCTTGCAACAGACTATGATCGGATCGGGCTTAAACCCGATCAGAGGGAAATCAAGTCCCCACCGATCACCCATCTGGTAGCGGTCGTTGAGGAACGAGCCGAGAACGCTTCTTCCCCTAAGTTAAAAACCAGATATGTTCGGATTTCCGAGCCCTTCGAGCCGGACACCCATCCTCAGGAAGAGACTATTTGTCCTCCGAAATCAGGATCAGGCATTGAGCCCGGAAGTCACCTGGACCTTCCTGGTCCTGAACTGGTGACCTCGGAGATTCTTCAAGCTCCGGATTCAATCTCGGGCCAGGATTCGGGTTTTAGCCCGCCCACCCACCACAATCAATATTCTCCAAGTAATTCAGGCCCTCCAGACATATGTGACCTAATGTACGTGCGGCAGCAACCTCAGGGAACGGTCCATCATTTTTGGGCCAGATTCCTCCTTGTTAAAAACAAGATTAAAGATTGCTGCGATGACGACGCGGTTTCGATTTTTTGTCGTAATTGTACGGATGAGGGAAATCTTAACGCCCTCAACCGCCGCCGCATACAGCACTTTACAGAATTGGCACACATAGTACAGAAGTACTGTGCGATGGAAAGCGCATGGAAGGCCCAAACAACATGGTGGGAACCCCCTGCCTTTAAGCAGCCCACCATTCGGGCAAAACGGATGCACCCTCACAAGGCATCCAAACACAAGCCCATTGACAAGAAAAACAAACCCTTCACGGGACACAGAACCGTCCTTGACGAACTACTCAACAAGCCCTATTAGATACATACGATGCCGAGCACCAAACCAACACACAGCCTTCGGGCATGTTGGGTACTCCGGCAAGTGGCTAAGAGCGGTGAGGCTATCCTCACCAGTACTACTCTAGAGAAACATTCTTCGGAGGACGATGATCTCAACGTCTTTACGGTCTTTGAGACCTTCTCTTCAAATAATCGGCGCAAAAGGGCGCTCCGCGACCTCGCCAAAGTAAAATAAGTAACCGCAATGAACCCCTGGAATGACACGGTCATAACTTTCACGGCCGACGATGAACCAAGGGCTCGATCAGTCCGAGCACCAGCCGCCTTGGTCTTAAACCCAATTGTGGATGGCTTTCGACTCACCAAAGTGCTCATGGATGGTGGTAGCGGGCTTAACCTCATCTACGAAGACACGCTCAACAAAATGCAAATGGACAAGAACCGCATCGAGCAAAGCATTACCACCTTTCGAGGCATTATCCCCAGTCGAGAAGCACAATGCTCGGGGAAAATTTAACTTGATGTAGTATTCGGCACGCCTGATAATTACAGGTCCGAAGAGTTGCTCTTCCACGTGGCCCCTTTCAATAGTGGATATCACGCCCTCTTGGGGCGGGACGCCTTCGCACGCTTCCAAGCCATACCCCATTACGGGTATATGAAGCTCAAGATGCCATGGCCCAACAGAGTGATCACTGTTACCAGTGATCCGGATATAGCACTCCGTGCCAAAAATAAAACCGCATCCTTGGCCCTTGAGGCACTATCTGAAGCCCTCGTGGCCGAAGAACTAACCACCGTGTGTTCTATAGTGGACAAGGACGATGTGATCCTCGACAAGAGGCCCAAATCCACCTCTTTCAAACCAGCAGGCGAAATAGTCAAATTTCAAGTGCACCCGACGGACCCTAATAAAACAGCATCCATTGGAGCACAGCTGGATCCGACGGTCGACGCCGCATTACGAGTGTTCCTGCGCAAAAATTGGGGCATCTTTGCCTAGCACCCTTCGGACATGCCCAGAATCCCACGCAGACTGGCCGAACATAGCCTCAATATAATAAAGGGGTTCAAACCAGTCAAGCAAACGCTGCGGCGTTTTTCCGAACCCAAACGACAAGCTATGGGGGAGGAGCTAGCCAAACTACTCGAGGCCGGGTTCATTAGAGAAATCAAGCACCCGGACTGGCTAGCCAACCTGGTCATGGTGCCGAAGAAGGATAAGTCCTGGCGCCTTTGTGTTGATTTCAAAGACCTCAATAAGGCTTGCCCTAAGGACCCCTTCCCACTGCCCCGCATTGACCAAATTATTGACGCAACCGCGAGACACGACTCATTGTGTTTCCTCGACGCCTACTCCGGATACCATCAGATTAAGATGAAGGAATCCGACCAGGCCGCAACGGCATTTATTACCCCCTATGGGCCTTTCTGTTTCAACACTATGCCCTTTGGGCTCAAAAACGCTGGCGCCACTTACCAACGCATGATTCAGACATGTTTGGAAAAACAAATCAGCAAGACAGTGGAGGCGTATGTGCACGACGTGGTCATCAAGACTAAACACGTCGAATCATTGGTGGACGATCTACGCCTCACATTCGACAACCTCCGAACATATGACATACGGCTCAATCCGGAAAAATGTGTTTTCGGCGTCCCAGCCGGGAAACTGCTTGGGTTCATTGTTTCCAATAGAGGAATCGAGGCGAACCCAGCCAAAATCCGAGCCCTGTCACAATTGGCAATGCCAACAGTCTTAAAGCAGGTCCAAAAACTAGCTAGATGCGTGGCAGCCTTAAGCCGCTTCATCTCCAGATTGGGAGAAAAAGCATTACCACTCTACCGACTACTCCGACGCACCGATCACTTCGAATGGATGGTTGCGGCCACAGCCGGATTGGAAGAAATAAAAACATTGTTAGCAGGTAACCCAATCCTAGCCACCCCAGGTGTTGGCGAGCCTATGTTGCTCTACATATCCGCGACTCACCAAGTTGTGAGCGCCGTACTCGTCGTCGAGCTAGAGGAAGAGGGACACAAATTCCCCATCTAGAAACCAGTATACTATGTATCGGCGGTCCTTACACCATGCAAATCTCGATACCCTCACTATCAGAAGATAGCTTATGCGGTCTTTATGGCATCACGAAAACTCCGACACTACTTTCAAGAGTGTTCGATCACGGTGGCATCCGAAGTACCACTGAATGACATCATAAATAATCAGGAGGCCACTGGCCGCATAGCCAAATGGGCCATCGAGCTCTTACCATTTGAAATAATATACAGGCCTTGCCGAGCTATTAAATCTCAGGTGCTGGCCGACTTTGTCGCTGAGTGGACGGAAGCCGAGCTCCCTAAAGAGTACAGCACATACTCCAACTGGATAATGTACTTTGACGGCTCTAAAATGTTAGCCGGACTAGGGGCTGGCGTCATCTTGACATCCCCTACGGGGGACACAGTCCGCTACATGTTACAAATCATGTATACGGACTCCAACAATGCAGCCGAATATGAGGCACTTCTACATGGTCTCCGAATGGCTGTCTCCATGGGCATTCAACGCCTAGAGGTGCGTGGGGATTCAAACCTCGCAATATCCCAAATAAATGGAGAATTCAATGCAAAAGACCCAAAAATGGCAGCATACCGAAACGCCGTACTCAAAATATCGGCTCGGTTCGAGGGGCTCAAGTTCCATCACGTTGCTCGAGACAGTAATCAGGCAGCGGACATCCTCGCTCGAATGGGCGCTAAACGCGATCCCGTCCCGCCTAACACCTTTGTGGAAAGGCTCTTTAAGCCATCCGTGGTCTGGCAGGACGAGGACAGAAATCCTAGTCCAGAACCGGTCATACCCCCATCAGCCGAACTCAATTCGGATATCATCGGGGGCTCAGGCACCGAAATAACACCCTCTGCCCATGCAATCATGGCCGTTATTGCTCCATGGACCGAACCCTTCCTGGCCTACCTTAAAAGGCAGGAGCTTCCAGATGATCAGAATGAGGCCCGTTGCATAATCTGACGTTCTAAAGCCTATAAAGTTCACGAAGGTGAACTATACAAGAAAAGTACCACTGGAGTCCTTCAAAGATGCATCTCCGAAGAGGAGGGACGGCAACTCTTGGCTGAAATACATGCTGGTCTAGGTGGCCATCACGCCACAGCTCGGGCCCTCGTAAGCAAGGCCTTCCGTACAGGTTTCTTTTGGCCAACGGCCCGAGCAGACGCACAGTACCTTGTGCAACACTGTGTGGGATGTCAGCTTTTCGCCAACCAAAGTCATATGCCGCCCACTGCTTTACGAACGATCCCCATCACCTGGCCTTTTGTGGTCTGGGGGCTAGATATGGTCGGACCCCTTAAAGGGGGAAGCCACAAGAAGAAATATTTACTTGTTATGGTGGATAAATTCACTAAGTGGATAGAGGCCAAACCAGTAAAAACGGCTGAAGCAGGGCCAGTGATCGACTTTATATCCGGCGTGGTACACCGTTATGGTGTCCCGCACATCATCATCACTGATAATGGCTCCAATTCCACAGCCGATGAGGTGAAAAATTGGTGCGCTAACTTGGGCATTAAGCTCGATTATGCGTCCGTATACCACCCTCAAACAAACGGTCAGGTCGAACGGGCTAATGGCCTGATAATGAGCGGCATCAAACCCAGACTAGTGCGATCCCTACAGGAGTCAGATAAGCACTGGGTTGAGGAACTCGATTCCGTGCTCTGGGGACTGCGGACTATGCCTAATCGCACGACCGGATACACACCTTTTTTCATGGTGTACGGTGCAGAGGCTGTCTTGCCCTGCGACATTATACATGTCTCACCTCAAGTGCGCATGTATGAAGAGAGAGAAGCCGAGCTCGATTGGCAGGACGACCTAGATGGCCTAGAGGAGGAGCGTGATGTTGCACGAGCCCGTTCCACATTTTATCAACAACAGGCTCGGAGATACCAAAGCAGAGAAGTGCGGGCCAAGACTTATAATGTCGGTGAACTCGTTTTACGCCTCCCAGAGAAGAAAAAGGACAAGCTCAAGCCAAAATGGGAGGGCCCCTTCATTATAGATGAAGTTCTCACATGAGGAGCCTATCGCCTTCGTAATGCATCGGATAATCGCCTCGAGCCGAATCCATGGAACGCTGCCCGGCTCCGAAGATTCTACGCATAAATTTGGCCATGTTTCTTTTTCATCCCCCTTTTTTTTCTTTCTTCTCCTCTTCATTTGTTTTTTTTTTCACTTTTATACGTTTCCCAGGATTTGTTCGGATAGGCCGAACTCTTAAGGGGCACACATCTTTAAATGTATACACCCCACCATGACTGGGGGCTTCTTTAACCGAAGCCTATTATTATTCAGAGCCTGGAGCTCACTTCTTCTATGTCGTTTGTTTATATACACCCTTTCGCCATTATATGCACCTCTATGACTTAAGTTTTTGCCAAGCTGGGTTGCCTCGCTCCTGTGTTTATGCCCTACATTCCCGATTGTTTGGCTAGGGCGTAAAGGGAGCACCTCTGCGATTGTTACAACCGGGTAATCCAGACCTGTACCTCAGACGGGTGAAGCCGAAAGCTAGCGTTCTTAAGAGAATAATTGGTCGGCAATCAAACGACAGATTGTTACATTCTTGTAACTCTTAGAAACAATGCGGGACAGTTTCCCCGTAATACGGATCAAAGTTCAAGCACGCACAATTAAAGCATGCCAACCCAGGGAAAGGAACCCTTAACGGAACTATTCTCCCTAGAAGATGTTTCTTACATATGTAATATAACATACCTCCCGAACTAAATTTTTTGTCGGTTTGAGCACAATGACTAGGTTGCCTGGTTTCTGGACATAATGAATGTTTCTCACATTCCATAATAGTATCCGAAAACACTCCACCATTTTGGTTTGGAGGCTAAAGCCGAAAGCCTGCGATGACAATTTTTCCAAATGTTCGGCTGAAGATACAGGATGATCATAAAGTACATTGATACATTGAATCAAAAGCCTACTCCTTATCTATTCCATCTATAAGACTGTCTAACCTACAGTCTTCTTGCGAATATTTCGCAGCTATCATTACTTGGTCATACACCAAGTTCAACGGAATTTCTTTCCCGTTTGGTCCCTGTGGTCCCACTCGGGCTATATGATTCAGGTCTAGCTTGGTAAAGCGTGTTTTCACCATTGCCCAGGCTTCTCGTGCGCCTTCATGGCAGGAGGATGTTTTCCATAGCTCGAAGCGGCGCCGGGCACCTTTGAACAGGTTTGCCAAGCCCTCCATACTTTCTGGAGGGGTATCGGATGGCCATAAAGCCTTTGCCATACTCTTCATGGCTTTTCGGGCCCGCTCATGCACCACGGACAGCTCCTTAAGCACATCGCCCCGAAATCCAGATACTTCTTTTTCCGGCCGACCAGTTAATAGACCTGCAGCAACAGAGTTATGACATTCCGAATTTTGGACTACATATGAATCTCTCTGATGGTTTAAAAAGTCATACCGAACATGCCGCCCTTCAACTTTTCATTCTCTTTTCGGGCGGCCGATAACTGGGCCTTTAAGCTCTCTATCTCTTCGGATTGTTTGCCTTTTTCCTCCTCGTGTTTCTTCTTCTCGGAAGTCATCATTGCATCCTTTTTTATTTCCACAAGTTCGGCGGTGACGACATTCAACTGTGTCTGGTTTGTTTTCAGTTCCTGGGATAGCGCAGTATTCTTCTCCTTGAGAACCTGCAGGTCATATCGATCCTTAAATCGGTTGGCTTCACCGCTTCAAGTCTCGGGGGCTACTGGCATATGACTATTAAAATTGCACGAACTCTTACCTGTATATCTTTCGAGAACAATTGGGTAACTCCGGCAAGTCCGTCTTGAGCGGCGCGGATATATGCATCCACCGAGCTGAGTGCGGTAAATTCCTGATCAGAAAAGGCTGGAGCGCGCATGGCCTCTTTCAGTGGACGGTGATTCATCACGCTCTCCACCTCGGAATTCATGACAGATATGTCATCCGAATCCTCATGAGGCAGCGGAACTGGCATTACATCAGCCCTCGTCCTAGTTGGCGAGTTCGGCGACGGATTGGCTGACATTCGGCTAGCAGGGCATTTTCCCACTGTCTGCCGCGTGCTCCTCCTGAATCAAAGATAGAAGGGAATTTCAACAATCCAAACTCGTGCCCAGGCATGTATCAAACGGACATACCTCTTTGAAGGCTGTGGGGGCTCTACGGCGCTCCCGGTCTCCTTTCGTTTTGAACGATTACCCTGCGTGGGGGTCGCCCTTGAGGGGGCGCGGCCTGCCGAGCGCCGATCCTAGGAAGTATAGTTTAGTATAATGGATAAAGGTGCAAGTAGAGACTCCTTTTTGGGAAAGCTCTTTGAATACTTACGATGGAGAAGGAATAGGGGCGGGGGTAGTCGGCTGTAATAGCCACTTCCGAGCTGTCAAGGCTCGCCTGGTAAAATACCCCATCATCGAACTCTATGTATATATCCGGATCCTCGTAGAAGCTTGGGTCTTCATCACGGTTGTGATCCTCTGGCTGTGGGGCAGGACAGTGAATGTCCTCAATCATCCTCCTCCATGACTATTTTATGACAACAAAGAACAACTTGATTAACACGCCGCGACAGCAGTAAGGCAACACAGGTAGTCAAAATCTTACCCATTCGATGGGGTTGTACATGGAGTAACCTTCCCGGCAGTTTAAGCAGAGGAAGTCTTCTTTCTCGCCCTTATACAGATCGACCAAGATCATGCCCAGTTCGGCCGAGGTATCCGGACCCTTGCGTCTGTAACGAGATGCGTCGTCTTCTTCGTTGTAGCACCATAAGGGAGTTACTCTGGACTGGCGAGGCTGGACACATCTTTTTATTGCAATGGCCATGACTTCGATTATCGAGAGCCCGGTATGGGCTAACAATCTGACCTTTCTGACCAACCTCTTTATTTCCGCACTGTCTCCCTCCTTGGGACTGCGGGGACGCCAGTTGAGACGTTTCTTTAAAGGAGCGCTGGAAAATTCAGGGAGGCCGCGCCGAACTGGGTCCGGCAGTGGGACATCATCTATATAAAACCACTCCGAAGACCACTATGGATATATCTCTTTGGGAGTCCCAACGGGGTAGCCTGATCCGGCTATACGCCATACTTCGGCGCCGCCCACTTCAAATATAGAACCCCCTCGATGGCGGAGGGACAAGGCAAAAGAACTTTCTCCATAGTTCGAAATGGGCCTCGCAGCCCAATAACAGTTCGCAGAGGGCAACGAAACCTGAGATGTGCAGAATTGAACCTGGGGTGAGGTTATGCAGCTGGATGCCGTAAAATTCCAATAGACCCCTGAGAAAGGGATGGATCGGAAATCCTAAGCCCCGCAAAAGGAATGGAACAAAGCACACCCACTCCTCCTTATTGGGGTTGGGGAAATTTTCAGCTAGTACGTCCTTGCCGATTGAGGCCAATCCCGCTTGTACAGGGACTAGATCGGCGAGGGGAAGATATCCCTGCGTCTGGAGTCGACTCAGCTGAAGATGAGGCACCGAGCAGCTCTGCCAATCCCCCTCTTGAGGGCCATGAGGGTGCGAAGAAGAGCCTGGGGTGCTGTCCATGTTTTGAAGCTTTTTTTTCATGGCTAATCTTGGCGTTTTTCTGAGCTATGTGGATGGCACTTGGGGGAAATGACCTCTTTTATATAGGCGCCGTCCCTGTGTGGCCGGGTGTTTTCTTTTTGATAAAAAATTATGGACCGTTTGCATTCGCCCAGCGCGTGGAAATCGAGGCGACAGGGAAGGAGTCATAAAGGCGGAACGAGGGAGCCGGGGCCGGATTATTATTCGCCCAGTATATAGTGAAGAACCAACCTTGCAAAAGCCAAAGACATAAGCCGGATACTGCATCGTCGTTTGAAGGTTAGTTCGGGGGCTACTGAGGGAGTCCTGGATTAGGGGTCCCTCGGGTGTCCGGGCTATTCGATATGGGCTGGACTGATGAACCGTGAAGATACAAAGTATAAGGCTTTGCTCCGTGTCTGGGTAGGACTCTCCTATGCGTGGATGACAAGGTTGATGTCTGGATATGTAATTTCCTTCCTCCACGAACCGACTCTGTACAACCCTAGGCCCCTCCGGTGTGTATATAAATCGGAGGGTTTAGTCCGTAGAGGCTATCAGAATTCTCATAGGCTAGACAACTAGGGTTTAGCCATTACGATCTCGAGGTAGATCGACTCTTGTAACCCCTATACTCATCAAATACAATCAAGCAGGACGTAGGGTTTTACCTCCATTAAGAGGGCCCGAACCTGGGTAAAGATCGTGTTCCCTTTGTCCCTTGTTACCTTCGATCCTCAGATGCACAGTTCGGGACCCCCTACCCGAGAACGGCCGGTTTTGACACCGACACTTCCCTCATTCATCCTTTTCTCTCACAAGATAAACTACTCATACAAATGCATCTTGATGTTCTGTGCAACGCACGGGCATCTTGCTAGTATATATATAATGTTCAGTAGCTGCGTGTGGTCTAAATTTATAACATGTCTGTGTTTTGGATTTGGCCCCAACATCATGCTCCTCTGGTGAGCTAAGAGAGATTTCTGTATGCGTGCTGCACAGACTACCATTTTTATAATTTTTAAAATATCACCTGCTTATGCTTCATGACGTGTAACATTATTGTTAGTCCCGTTTTGCCATATACAAAATAGTCTGTCTTGCTCGCTTCACTGTTGTAACTATATTTTTGCCCTAGTCATGTGTACTTACAGAAACATTTCAGGATAAAGTGACATCAACACAAATATTTGAGAGTAGTGCGGCATGGCCATTACCAAATGATTATGGATTGGAATTGGAATGTCATGATGTTCTCGAGCATCAACTAGAGGTGGCAAGACAACGTGAACATGATTCTCAACATGCAATCAACATGTTGAGACTGGAGTTACAGGTATTAGATGCAGCAGTCAAAAAAATGAAACAAGACACTGAGGTAACCACAAAGGAGTTGGAGATTTTGCAGACTGAAATTTGTGCTATCTGAATCCGGCCAATCCTATTTTCTGAAGAGATTATAGTTCAAATAAGTTCTGTTGATGCGTGTCCATGATGTATTAGATGCATTTGCCTAGTCTATGTAATTTGCTATTTGTGTACGCTTTGTTATCACTGGTGCCGAACTATAATGCCCAGTGGGTATAATCTGCTGTAATTTCTTTATTGTATAGTGTAGGATTATTCTTCGTTTCTATGCATTAGTCTCTTTATTGTATAGTGTAGCTTTTTTAGAGGCGATAGTATAAAGTAGGATAATTTTTTGTATATGCTATATCGTTGAAACGGGGGCCAATACGCCCAAACATTACCTGGACACCATCCGAACGAACAAACATGTGTAGTCAAAGAGGACCTTAATTGGGCTGGTCAACTTAATATTTAGTGGATCCCAAACGACGTGGCCTACCGTAACAACGGCTCTTAGCAGGCCGTTAACAGTCCGAAAGCTTGATAGGGCCGTATAAATGGAAATGGCCCACAGGCCCTAGCAGGCCGAAATAAATGTCAATTTTGTCTCGGCCCTTTTACTTGATGGGCCAGTAAGAGACCGAAAGTGTTTTGGGTCAGAAGAGGCCCAATTTGCAAACTAGGCTTTTAACAGGCCGAAAGTCGCGTCGGACTGAAATTGTGCCCTGCGGAAAGTGGGCCGCTAATGGACCCAAAATCAGGTTGCACCGTCAAAGGCCCAACTGTTGTGCGGGCCGTTAATAGGCCGAAAGAAAAAATGGGCTAGGAATTGGCCCATTCATCTAATGGGCCGAGGAAAGGCTGAAAGTCACAACGGGTTAGAAGTTGGCCCAACTGCAGAATGGGCCAAGAAAAGGCCGAAAGACGTACCGGGCCGTTAACGTGCTAGAACTGACGATGGGCTGCTAACAGGCCGAAAGAAGTTCGGACCGTAATTGGGTCCAAAGACGTAGCGGGCCGTTAACTGGATGGAACTGACGATGGGCTGGGAATTGTCAAATCTAGAATGGGCCTTTGATGGGCCGATTCTGTGTAACTTGTATGGGCCGTGCTTGTGAATGGGCCTGACTCAAGTAGGCCGCTAATGGGCCGGCCCGCTTATTTGACAGGCCCAGCCTTTTAACCTAAACGGGCCACTGTTGGGCCGAGCCACGTGTCGACGTACCATAGGCTCGCCCCATCCACTCGCTTGATGACACCTGTCCCAACGCGGAGCTGACACATGGATACTAAGGAGAATCAGAATTTTACACGTGGAAAATCCCCATTGGTCCGGGCGGTTAACGGGTTATCGGATCGAAACCGGAACCCGATAGCTTAACGGCGACCCGTTACGGTGGATGCCACGTGTCGGTTACACTTGACGAAAGCACTTCCATGACGCGCTATTTATCGTCATGGAAGTGGACACTTCCGTGATGATAATTTTGGTATTGTCATGGAACACTTCTACGACAGTACATGTATGACTATCTTGATTCTGTCATAAAATCGTCATGGATGTACATGCATGACAGAAAATGTGACCTACTGTGACAAAGACGTATCATCACGGAAGTGTATTTTTTTTTAGTGCTTCTTTCTTTTCAGATGTCTGTACTCAGACATGTTTATGCTTCCGCTTGTTGCTTGTATGATTTGTGTGTCGGGTCATGAGACCCATGTTTGTAATATCTGGCTCCTCGGAGCCTATTGAATAAATACTTTGAGTCATAGGGTTTTGTTGTGATGCCATGTTGTATTTACATATATCGAGCATATTGTGTGTATGTTATTGAAATGCTTGGTATGTGTGGGATCTGACAGCTAGTTGTTTATTCTTGGTAGCCTTCCTTATTGGGAAATGCCTCCTAGTGCTTCTATCCGGAACACATGGATTGACCGGCATGTGTCATTCTTTACTCCTGTGTCTGTCCCCACGGGAAAATGTCACGCGGTGTTTACCGGAGTCCTGATAGCTTGCTACAACCCGGTTACACGCGCTGCGGACCGACACATGCATTGTTGGGTCATGTATGCCTGTCCCTGTAAGTTTGTGCCACCTTGGGTTTACGACTAGCCATGTCGGCCCGGGTTCTCTGTCATATGGATACTAGCGACACTATCATATACGTGAGCCAAAAGGCGCAAACGGTCCCAGCCCAGATAAGGTGGCAGCCGTGGGTTACTGTGCGTGAGGACGCAAAGTGATATGATGTGTTACATACTAGATCGGTGTGACTTAGGATCGGAGTCCTGATACTTAGGCCTCGCCAATAGTCTCCATAGCTGCAACATAACGATATTTTTGTAAATGAGATCTGTCGGGTGTTTGAACACTTTTCCTTTCATGAGAGCTTTGTTACGAGCCGTCCATAATGACCAAGCCAATGTGGCGAACACCACCCACGCGAGTCAGCGATCGCTCCTCCAGTCCCTAGAATAAGATTATGGAGATTGTGGAAACCAGTCGGGTTCCAAGCACACCCAGTGGCTTCCGACACCGCACTCCAAGCGAACCGAGGTGTAATGCATCTAAAATAGATATGATCACAATCCTCATCTTCACCGCACCACACACATTTGCCATCCTCTGGGCCATACCTCTTTTGTACCCGTTCCCGGTTAGGTATGCGATTTTTGGTCACTTACCATAAGAAGATTTTAATCTTAGCTCGAAGTCTAGCTTTCCAAATCCCCATAAAGCCCCGTCAAGGCGCGCTCCTAAAGATCTCCTTGTACAGAGCCCGTGGTGAAGGTACCAAATGGGTCAAGCTTCCAAGCCATAATGTCCCCACCCTCAGACAAGTGCATTGGCAACAGAGCGGCGCGCAAATTCTGGCACTCAACCTCATCGACCTCGCCGAGCGAGCGCCAGACATATTTTTATTTGATTTTTCTAGTTTTAGAAATATCTTTTTCTGCAATATACAAAAGTACTAGAAAACAACAACTGATCTTGGCACTAGATTAATACGTTACTCAAATAAAATTTATTAAAAATATACCAAAACCATATGTAAATAAGTGATTATAGCATGAATACTTTCAAAATTATATATATATATATATATATATATATATATATATATATATATATATATATATATATATATATATATTGAAAACGTATCAGTCTCCCAGCAGCGGCCGCCGAGTGGGATCGATGGGGCAACATCAGGTGGGCGACGAGAGCAAACAAACATGTGTTCTTCATGCGGAACAGAATGGGAAAGCGGAGGAAAAATTTGAGAGCAATTACTATAACACCCTTGATTGGGTAAACTCAATATTTTTAATAATCTTTTTAGTGATTTTCTCAAATCTTTTTTGACGGAACCTCATCAAAGGGCGTGGAGCTCCCGCATTGCATTAAGAAGAAAAGAGTTGGTCTGGTTAATAAGGAAAAACAGACCAAAAACTATACATGGCGTCGGTTAATTAAGGAAAACCGGCCAAGACCACACCCAGCAAAATTCGAAAAGATATTACCTGAAAGTACCGCGGGTGAGGCAAGTGTGCAGGATGTCCACATCCCATCCAAGTCTCTAGTGCATTCATCCAAGTATCCAAGCTTTCAGTGCATTGCTCTATCTTCTATAAAATGATGGCACGCTGTTGGCGTGCTCTCGAAAAGAGGCAAGTGTGCAGTACTTTCTCTTCTCCAATGTTGAATTTTTTCTTCTCATAAACATAAAATTATGCCAGCTTTATTGATTCCGTGGTCACGGTCTAATATTTGATATCCTTGCTATTCATTCCTGTCGTACAAATATTTGGTGTCCTTCCGCGAGGGCAAAATCGCGCGGTTGTTTACTTGTGCGCATGCATCAGGTGTGCGCTGGAACAGGCGGCGCCAGCCTAGATGCGTGTCGTTCCTCCTCGCCGTCGAAGGACGGTGCTGGCGGCCACTGCCATGACGGCATCGCCGGCGGGTAGAACGGGAACGGTGGCCACTGCTTTCCTGGCTCCGGTTGTGGCCATGCCGGGAACGGCGGCCACTGCTTTCCTGGCTCCGGCTGCGGCCATGCCGGGAACGGCGGCCACTGCTTTCCTGGTTCTGGCTCCGGCCATGCAGGAAGCGGGGGCCACTGCTTTTCTGGTTCTGGCTGCGGCCATGCCGGCAGCGGGGGCCACTGCTCGCTTGGTTCTGGTTGCGGCCATGCAGGAAGTGGCGGTGGGTGAAACGGGAACGGAGGCGGGTGGAACGGCGGCCACTGGTCGTTGCCCGGTGGCGGCTGCGGCCACGGGAACGGCCACGCCGGCGGGTTCTGGTCGTGCGGGCCCTCCGGAACGGGTACCTCCGGGGGCTGGCCGTCGTCCGGATCAGGCGCCGGTGGCGAAGGGTCGGCCGGAGGAGCGTGTTTGCCAGGCCCGTGGTGCTTGGGCGGCGCCTTGGCATGGCGCTTTTTCTTCTCAGACTGAATGGCACTGTCGTCGCGGATGCCGAGCTCCGGCGGTTTATCGGCATTCGCGGTTGGAGGCTCGAGCTTGGCGCGCGCGGCTCGGCCACCTTCCAGCTGTGCATCGGCGCCATGGGTGGTGACCGAGGGCAGCGACCTCGAGGAGGCGAGGCCGCACGCCGAGAGCAAGACGACGGCGAAGGCCAGGAGGTATACCATCTTCATGGCAGCTCTTACACCCATCGACGATGCACTTCTTGATGCTGCCACCATGTTAGCTAGCTAGGCGCGCGCCCGCCTGATGACAACCTGTGGTGCAACTTATACACGCATGTACGTTTGCATAGCGCACCGTGTAGCTAGCTATACACGCATGTACGTTTATATACGGGCTGTGAGTGATCGATCGATTTGGGGTGAGAACTGGCATGCGTAATGTAGCCATTTAGATTTGAACATTTGTCACCATGGTGGTTGTGAGAAGAAAGTTTTACTATCTCGATCTTGTAGCTAGTGGCCTGGTTATCTTGGCTCGTTGAATTTTACTATCTCGATCTTGTAGCTAGTGGCCTTGTTATCTTGGTTCGTTGAATTTAGAGAGCACATCGGTCACTAATGGGTTGTTAGTGCCCATGAAGGTGACATGCATTTGCAAAGGATTTTAGGCAGGAGTTATCTTTTTGCACTGCTCAGGGTGGATCTCCAAGATCTCTCTTTTTAAAATTCTTGTGTTGTGCATGCGCATGGTGGCAAATAATCAAATCCACCATCGAACTTTTTTTTTTTGCGGGGAGAATCCACCATCGAACTTTTTTTTTTTTTGCGGGGAGAATCCACCATCGAACTTCATTAAGTGTGCTAGCATATGTATGTGGTGATCTGTCCTTGTGGGCCAAACATTGGCAGCAAGACATTCCCCAGATGAGCAAATGCTTTCGGCATTTTGGCGTGCAGAAAGGTAATAGGAGGATTAACCCATTTTGACATGCGTGGTTATCCTGCACCACAGCAATACAAAGTGGGTGCTGGTAAAACAGATATTTTTATTAGAACTACTCCCGCCGTTAAAAAATAATTGTCGTGATTTAGTCCAAATTAATACTCCCTCCGTTCCTAAATATTTGTCTTTCTAGAGATTTCAACAAGTGACTACATACGGAGAAAAATGAGTGAATATACACTCTAAAATATGTCTATATACATCCGTATGTGGTAGTCTATTTGAAATCTCTAAAAAGACAAATATTTAGGAACGGAGGGAGTAGTACTCTTTAATTTTGGGCCTTGTTTACAAAGCATTCTCATCAAAATTAGGTAAGAATAGGACTACCACAAAATGCATTTCAGTCGGCGCGCCATTACGGACTAGTCAACGGAACATGAACCAATCACCAAATGGAGGGTCAACAGGGGGCACACCCCCCCGCCAAGACTAGGAGAAGTTTGTGGTTTTGTTCGGTCATTGTGCTTGTTTTGGCTTCGTTTTCGTATCGTTTCCTTTTTTTTCCTTTTTCTCTCACTTTGCTCTTTTCTGTTTCTTCCCTCATTTTCTCCAGTTTTTTTTGTTTTCTCATAGGGTTTCTTCCTTGGTTTTCACTGATTTTTTTCTTTCCTGTCTGTTTCTTTATTTTTTTAACCACTTTTCATTGTTTCATTCTCTGTCTTCACTCATTCTTTCTTTTTTCTTTGGCTTTTTGTCGGCTTTATTTTTTGTTTCTTTATCAATTTTCTTTTTTTTCTTTTTTAACACATGTCAACTGTTCTTAGTACACAATATACATTTTTTACTATACATGTGAAACATTTTCCGGATACATATTCACTATTTACAAATACATGATGTAATTTTTTTTATGGTTTTGAACACATTTTCGCATACATGGTCAACATTTTTCAAATACACATTAAAATTTTTAATGGCAATAAACATTTTTTCAAACTACTACAATTTTAACATTGTATAAGATTTTTAAAATTTCAGGGACATTTATTGGAAACACGTGAATATTTATTTAAATTTTCACATACATGTTTTAGTGGCACTAAACAATTTTTGTGTGCACATTGAACATTTTTTTTCAAATACACAATTAACATTTTTCTCAAACATATATTTTTATGTCAAGTTTTTCCATACACATTCTACATTTTACGTATACACCAGGAATATTTTTATTCACATGGTTAACATTACTGAAAACATGATTAAAAAATAAAAAACTGATATTTTTTATCTCTACTTTTCCAGATACATTGTAAATTTTTTGTATACATCAGAAATGATTTTATATACACATTTAACATTTTCAAATACATTCTTGACATTATCTAAACATTTTATATTTTTTATGCATCAGGAACATTTTATATATGCACATTTATCATTTCTTAAATACATGAATAACATTTCTTTTCATATATATGTTTTGATGTCTACTTTTTTTATACACAATGTACAATTTCCGTACACATTAGAACCATTTTTTATACACGTTTAATTTTTTCAATTGTACCATTAACAATTTTCAAATTTGCATGTAAAGTGATTTGTATAATCGATATATTTAGAATATTTCTAAATATAAGTAAATTTAAAAATAAAGGAAAAAATAAAAGAAAACATTTGAAAAAAAAGGATTGAAATAAGTGCTGAAGGCCTGTCGTCCGCGGGGCTGGCCCATTCTGGTGGCTACTTGATGCGATACTACTTCTAGCGTCAAGGGACAGATAGATAGTCGCGCCCATTTGCTTACTGGGCTGGGTTTTCAGTGGTTTTTTTCATATAGTTTCTTTTCTTGCTGTTTTTCTTTCTTTTCTTGCTGTTTTTCTTTTCGTTTTTATTTTAAAAAGGTATTAAAATTTTCCAGTTTTTGTAATTTTAAGAAAATCACGAATACCTTTTCAAATTACTGGAACTCTGCCTAAATTCATGAACATTTTTCAGTTTTGTGACCTTTAATATAATTTATGAACTTTTTCCAAATTTTGGAAAAAAAGAATCAAATTCACAAATATTTTCATTTGTGTGAACATTTTAAAATTCATGATTTTTTTCATTTTCGTCATTTTTCGTAATTTGTAAACATTTTCAATTTGCTGAACCTTTTCAAAATTATGAACTTTTCCCACATGTCAGTAGTCAATTGTCTATGGCCAGCGGTTAAATATTTGGTGGTCAAATGGTCTCGTGGGTCACAACTCATATTGCACCACCAGCCTAAGGGGCACTATAAGCGCCAATTAGGAACTCTCCCAACGAAACCCCTCTTTTAGTACCGAACCACTTACCCAAACTAACTATATCATATGGCGAGCCCAAGCTCGCTCCCAGATCATGGGAACAAGCCTATATGGGTATGTCGATTAAACAATTTTTTTTGTTTTGGGTATAGCAGGACTTGAACCCGCGACCATTAGGTCAAAAGCCCAATGCTCCACCAACTGAGCTATACACCCGATTTTAGAAGAAAGCTTGGTGCGGAAAAGAAAAGAGGGCGGCCTGCCCCTATTTCTTCTTATCATATCACAAGGGCACGCCTCTGTATGGTATAGTACTGTGGAGCAAGTCTGGGAATCCTTTCCACTCATTGAGGATTCTATCTAAAAAAGAAGGTCAACGGGTGAGACTATAGTAGCTCGAACTCAGACTATCTACGAAAAAGGTAAAGTCGTCTTTCCTAGGGTTCGACCGAAAGGAGCTGTGTTCTATGGTTTGACGTTGTGGAGGTCAAGCACTCTTCTAAACGAAGAAAGAGGGGATTCGCGCTACCTCCTACTCCTACAGAAGATCGATTGGCGCGAACTTCCGATCGATTCCTTATTCATTGTTGCCGACCCTTACATCATCATAAAGAGAATCAAGATATCCCAAGAACCCAGGTAGGAGTGAATGACTAGCGCTCAAGAACAAGCAAGGAACCGAACCAACCAAGACCATCACCAGCAAAACTTCAAATGGGAAGGACCAGGTCTCTCCCAATCCCGCATCTACTCCCTGGCTGATTCAAGATCAGCAAATTGTGGCGTATCTTCTCCGCAATCTCTCAAAAGAGCTACTAGTTCAGGTTGCCTCACGAGAAACCTCACATGCTATCTGGTCCACCCTAGCAAATATGTTCTCTGCTCAGTTAGATCACGCGCAAACAACTGTCATATTTCTCTTTCCAATGCTCAAAAATGATCCCAAACTGCCGCTGCTTTCTTTGGTCAGATGCGAGCACTCGCAGATGAACATGCAGCAGCCAATAAACCCATTAGTGAGGATGAGCTTATCTCATTCATCATGATGGGGAACAAAGCATGACAAATCAAAATATTTCCTACGAAACACCCAAGATCCAATCTAGGAGATGCAAAGTAACGAGAGGGGAGTGTGTCTACATACCCTTGTAGACCAAAAGCGTTAGCGTCGTAACGCGGTTGATGTAGTCGTACTCTTCACAATCTAATCCGATCTAGCCGAACGGACGACACCTCCGAGATTAGCACACGTTCAGCTTGATGGTGTCCTCTACTTCTTGATCCGGCAAGCGAGGAAGAGGAAGTAGATGAGATAAGAACCAACATGGTGGTATGGTGGTGGTGGCAGCAGCGGAATTCCGGCAGGGCTTCGCCAAGCGCATAAAGGAGGAAAGGTGGGAGGAGTTGGGAGCAACAAAGGGCAAGCATGGAGGCGTGTGGCTGCCCTCCCACCCTCCCACTATATATAGGGGCAAGGGGAAGGGTCGCCGGCCCTAGCCCCTCCTCCAAGGAGGGGGCGGCGGCCCTAGGGGTGGCTTGCCCCCAAGTCAAGGGGGCGCCCCCATCTAGGGTTCCCACCAACCCTAGGCGCATGCGCCTAGGTGGGGAAGTGGCACCCAGTGCACTAGGGGCTGGTGCACCCCTTTGTGGCCCTTATAGTCAAGTGGGACCCCTCGATGGACCCCGGAACCCTTTCGGCACTCCTGATACAATACCGGCACATCCCGAAATCTTTTCGGTGACCAAAATAGGACTTCCCGTATATGAATCTTTACCCCCGGACCATTTCGGAGCTCCTCGTGATATCCCAGATCCCATTCGGGACTCTGAACAACCTTCAGACTTTCTGCTATTAATATCTCAATACTACTCTAGCGCTACCGAGCGTTAAGCGTGCGACCCTACGGGTTCGGAACATGCGGACATGACCGAGACTCTTCTTCGGTCAATAACCAATAGCGGGACCTGGATGCCCATATTGGTTCCTACATATTCAACGAAGATCTTTATCGGTTGAACCACGATGTCAAAGATTCAGTTAATCTCATATGCAATTTCGTTTGTCCAGCGATATGTTACTTGTCCGAGATTCGATCATCGGTACCTCCATACCTAGTTTAATCTCATTACTGGCAAGTCTCTTTACTCGTTCCGTAATACAAGATCTCGTGACTAAACTCTTTAGCCACACGAAGTTCCTTATGATGTTGTATTATCGAGAGGGCCCAGAGACATCTCTCTATCACACGGAGTGATAAATTCCAGTCTCGATCCATGCAACCCAACAGACACCTTCGAAGATACCTGTAGGGCACCTTTATGATCACCCAGTTATGAAGTGACGTTTGATATCACATAAGGCATTCCTTCGTGACAGTGTCCTAGATTGGGGGGTGCTAACCCAGTCGGCCTATTCCCCTCGGGTTGGCCCGACTGACCTTCATTCGCAGTCAATATGGACTTCGGAGGCCGTGCGCAGGAGGCGTGATCAAGACTGCCTTCCCCGAAGACTTGACGTATACTCCAAGATCTTTGCCGCCGCCTAGCTCCTAGCTACCGACCTTGTAACCCTATACACCCTCCCTGGCGTGTATATAAGCCATAAGGTTTAGCCCGTAGAAGGGACATCAACGCAAAATCATTCACCTAGCCCTAGAGTTAAACCACACATTACGATCTCGAGGTAGATCAACTCTGTACTTGATACATCTCCATCAATATAAACAAGAGTAGGACGTAGGGTTTTACCTCCATCAAGAGGGCCCGAACCTGGTTAAACATCGTCTCCTTCGTTCCTATTACCCTCGATCCGAGATCCACAGCTCGGGACCCCCTACCACGAGGTCTGCCGGTTTTGACAACGACACTGGTGCTTTCATTGAGAGTTTCGTTGTGCGATAGATGGAAGGATTGATGGGATTGCCGGTCAACGGCCCCGAGATTATAGGGCTCATCTTCGCGCCCAAAGTTTCGGTCGCAAAGACGCCTTCACGTAAAGATGAGGCGAACCATGTCCCCAAGGATGAGGGGCTGAGATACTTCTTGGAAAGCGAGTCGGACAGCGGCCCGCCAGAGGCGAACAAGGAGGCCGATCTCCAGATTAGTTCGGCCAACCCCATGGCCACGGATCTGACGTCGAATGAGAATATCAGGGTTTTGAACCCACGATCTTTAGAGATCGGAACTCATCCGCTCACCTCCCACACATAATATTGCCCCGATAACTCTGGCCCACCCGACATATGGGATCTGGCCTACGTGCAACAACTCCCCAGCAAACCAATCAGGCAGTACTAGGCTAGATTCTTGTCTATTAAAAACAAGATACCGGATTACCTGGACTCTGACATAATTGCTGCTTTCCAGCGCAGGTGCAAGGATAAAGGCATCTTGAATGCCCTTGCTCGTCGCTGCATTCAAACATTCCCGAAATTATCCAAACTAGTGTCCTGATTCTACGCCATTGAAGATGCCTGGCTCGCCAAGGAGAACACAGATTCGATCTATGAAGGTTATCCGAGGCATTATGAGTCAGTACCCCGGCGTGAACCTTGGAAATGGAACACCCCGGGCGAACGACCTCGGAAGAAGAAAAAACTCTCCGGTCACCCCGGGACAACCCTGGATGGCTTTCTGGATAAGCCATGTCCGATCCACGCTATCCTTGTCAACTCTTGCCCGACCCACAGCCTTCGCAACTGTTGGGTGTTGAGGCAAGTAGCAAAAGGGGGACCGACCATTCTGACAGGTACCTCCCATCACATGAGATAAACCTCGGACAAGGACGAGGTCTTGATGATCTACGAGACCTTCGCTTCCAATAATCAGCGTAAACGGGCCCTACGAGAAATCAATTCCGTTCGGTGGGTGTCGACCCAGGGCGCGTGGATAGACACGCCAATTACCTTCAATCACAATGATCAGCCAAAGTTAGCCCCAAACAGGTGCCCCGCCGCTCTGGTCCTTAACCCAATTGTGGGCAGCTGCCAACTTCAGAAAGTCCTTATGGACGGTGGTAGCAGCCTAAATTTGATATACGCAGATACTCTGGATAAGATGTGCATCGATAAATCGCGCATAGAACAGAGCTACACCACCTTTAAAGATATAGTCCCTGGGCGACAAGCACGTTGTAGTGGAAAGATAACCATGGATATGGTCTTTGGAACGCCGGATAATTACTGCTCTGAGGAGGTCACATTTCACATCGCTCCCTTCAAGAGCGGACACCACAACCTTCTCGGGCAGGACGCCTTCTCTAGATTCCAGGCGGTACCACATTACGGCTACATGAAGCTTAAAATGCCAGGCCCAAACGTGATCATCACCATCTCGAGCGACCCCGACAGAGCACTTAAAGCCGAGAACAAGATGGCATTCGCGGCCGAGGAACTAACTGTGTTACGCGCCGAAGTCGACCGGGACGATGTCATTCTTGACAAGCGACCGAAGTCTACTTCATTCAAGCTGGCCGACGAAATAGTCAAATTTCAAGTGCACCCAACGGACCCCGCCAAAACGGCATCCATGGGGGCAAACCTGGATCTAGATATTGCCGAGGCCTTGCGCACTTTCCTCGGGGAGAATTGGGACATATTTGCCTGGCATCCCTCCGACATGCCAGGGATACCCTGCAGGCTCGCGAAACACAGCTTGAACATACTAAAGGGCTACAAACCTGTCAAGCAAACACTTCAACATTTTTTCGAACACAAGCGTCAAGCAATGGTCGAGGAGTTGGCTAAACTGCTAGAGGCTGGGTTCATCCGAGATATAAAACACCCCGATTGGCTGGCCAATTTGGTCATGGTACCAAAGAAGGATAGGTCCTGGCGGTTATGTGTCGATTTCAAGGACGTTAACAAAGCCTGCCCCAAAGACCCCTTCCCCTACTCCGTATCGACCAAATTGTAGACGCCACGGCGGGCCACGATGCGCTGTGCTTCCTGGACGCCTACTCGAGATACCATCAGATAAAGATGCGGGAATCAGATCAGGCAGGCGCAACATTGATTACACCCTATGGGTCGTTCTGCTTCAACACGATGCCCTTCGGACTAAAGAACGACGGCGCCACGTACCAACGCATGATTCAAACATGCCTGGAAAAAAACACATCGGGAAGACCGTCGAGGCCTACTTCGACAATGTGGTTGTCAAAACCAAACACGTCGAACAATTGCTGGACAACCTTCGGGATACATTTACCAGCTTACGGGGATATCAAATCAAACTTAATCCGGAGAACTGTGTCTTCGGGGTCCCAGCTGGCAAACTCCTCGGCTTCATCGTATCTAGCCGAGGAATCGAAGCCAATCTGGCCAAAATTCGAGCCTTGGACCGTTTGGAGGTGCCAACAGAGCTCTGCTACTTCTTGAGCTTGTGTTGGTTTTCCCTTGAAGAGGAAAGGGTGATGCAACAAAGTATAGATAAGTATTTCCCTCAGTTAAGAACCAAGGTATCAATCCAGTAGGAGGAACACACAAGTCTCCAATGATAGCACCTACACAAACAAACAAATACTTGCACCCAACGCGATAAAGGGGTTGTCAATCCCTTCACGGTTACTTGCAAGGATGAGATCTGATAGTGATAGATACTCCCTCCGTTTCTTTTTAGTCTGCGTATAACTTTTGTCTGAAGTAGAAGTATCTCTATTTTGACCAAACTTATAGAAAGAAGTATCAACATTTACAACGACAAAGGAATATCTTTAGATTCATTATGGAATGTAGTTTCATATTATGTATATTTGGTATTGTAGATGTTGATATTTTTTTATACAAGTTTGGTCAAAGTTTGTAAAGTTTGACTCGACACAAATCTTATATGCGGAGTAAAAAGGAACGGAGGGAGTATAAAAGATAAGTAAAAGTGCAAAATGAGATAAAAGTAAATATATTGCAGCAAGATATTTTTGGGTTTTTGTTTTAATAGATCTGAAAATAATGTGATAAAAGATAGACCTGGGGGCCATAGTTTTCACTAGAGGCTTCTCTCTTGAAAGAAAGCATACGGTGGGTAAACAAATTACTGTTGAGAAATTGATAGAAAAGCGAATAATTATGTAGATATCCAAGCCAATGATCATGTCCGAGACAAGTAGACCGACTCCTACCTGCATCTACTACTATTACTCCACACATCGACCGCTATCCAGTATGCATCTAGTGTATTAAGTTAACAAGAACGGAGTAACACCTTAAGCAAGATGACATGATGTAGAGGGATATATCCAATCAATATGAATAAACTCCATCTTTTTATCCTTAATGGCAACAATACAAATACGTGTCATCTCCCCTTCTATCATTGGGACCGAGCACCGCAAGATTGAACCCATTAGAAAGCACCTCTCCCATTGCAAGAAAAATCAATCTAGTTGGCCAAACCAAATCAATAGATGGGAGAGAAATACAAAGCTATATAAATCATGCATAAAAGAGTTCAGAGAAGAGTCAAATAATATTCATAGATAATTTGAACGTAAACCCACAATTCATCGGATCTCAACAAACGCACCGCAAAAGAAGATTACATCGAATAGATCTCCAAGAACATCAAGGAGAACATTGTATTGAAGATCAAAGAGAGAGAAGAAGCCATCTAGCTACTAGCTATGGACCCACAGGTCCTTGGTAAACTACTCACACATCATCGGGAGGGCAGTAAGGTTGATGTAGAAGCCCTCCGTGATTGAATCCCCCTCCGGCGAAGTGCCGGAAAAGGCCCCAAGATGGTATCTCATGAGAACAGGAACTTGCGGCGACAGAAAAGTATTTTTGGTGTGCCCTCTGGTCTTTGGGAATATTTGGGTACTTATAGAAGAAGAATTAGGGTTAGAGGAGCCTCAGGTGGCCCACAAGCCTAGGGGCGCGCCCTACGAGCTTGTGGCCACCTTGTAGCTCTTTTGGCCTCCTCCCGAAGCTTCCTGGGTGTCTTGTTGGCCAAGAAAAATCATCAAAAAGTTACGTTCTATTTGGACTCCGTTTGGTATTGATTTTCTGTAAAGGCAAAAAACAAAGAAAAAACAGCAACTGGCACTAGGCACTAGGTTAATGGTTAGTCCCAAAAAATGATATAAAATAGCATAATAATGCATATAAAACATCCAAGTTGGATAATATAATAGCATGTAACAATAAAAAATTATAGATACATTAGAGACGTATCAAGCTCAAACATGTACAAAAATTAGCAGGCTGTGTGGCAGCCTTGAGCCGCTTCATATCACGACTCGGAGAGAAGGTCCTACCCCTGTACAGGCTGTTAAAGCAAACCAAAACATTCAAATGGATCGAGGAGGCCATGGCGGCCCTAGAAGACATCAAAGCCCTCCTCGCCACGAATCCTATCCTGGCAGCACCAGGTACATGTGAGTCGATGATATTGTACATCTCGGCCACAAATCAGGTGGTTAGCGCAGTTCTCGTGGTCGAGCGAGACATGGAGGGCCACAAATTCTAGGTATAGAGGCCCGTCTATTATGTCTCCGAAGTCTTAACCCCGTGCAAGTCACGATACCCTCACTATCAAAAGATAGCCTATGCTGTTTTCATGGCATCACGGAAACTTCGGCATTACTTCCAGGAGTGTTCGGTAACCGTGGCATCCGATGTCCCGTTAAGTGACATAATTAATAACAGGGATGCAACGAGGCGTATAGCCAAGTGGGTCATAGAGCTCCTACCTTTCAAAATCACTTATAAACCACGTCGGGCCATTAAATCCCAGGTGTTGGCCGATTTTCTAGCCGAATGGACGGAGGCCGAACTCCCCCGGGATTACAGCACCTACTCGCATTGGACAATTTATTTTGACGGTTCTAAAATGCTCACCGGCCTAGGGGCTGGCGTGGTGCTCACATCACCCACAGAAGACAATATTAGATACATGCTATAAATCATGTACACAGACTCCAACAATGCGGCAAAATACGAAGCCCTCCTACACGGACTCTGGATAGCAGTCTCCATGAGTGTCAAACCCCTAGAGGTCCAAGGTGATTCCAACCTCGCCATATCGCAAGTCAACGGTGATTTCGACGCCAAAGACCCGAAGATGACAGCCTACCGGAATGTCATCATAAAGATCTCAGCATGGTTCGAGGGGCTGGAATTCCAGCATATACCTCGTGACAGCAACCAGGCTACGGATGTTCTCGCCTGAATGGGCGCAAAACGGGACAAGGTACCGGACAACACCTTCCTCAAGTGATTTTTCAAGCTGTCCGTAGTCTCGCAAGACAACAAAGGAATGTCGGAATCAAGTGACGTCGGGCAACATGCCCCGCCCGAAGACGATGAAGGCATAATAGGCAGCTCAATGGTCCAGGAAACTGCCTCCGCACATGAGGTCATGGCAGTCATTGCACCCTGGACCGAGCCGCTCCTCGCGTACTTGCTCTGAAAGGAGCTTCCGAACAACCAAACCGACGCATGTCAGATCATAAGGCAATCTAAAGCCTATAAGGTTCACGAAGGGGAACTTTATAAAATAAGCACCACGGGCGTCCTCCAGCGATGCATATCTGAGGAAGAAGGAAGACTCCTACTTTGGGAGATACACTCCGGCATGAGCGGACATCACGCCACTGCCCGGACCCTGGTAAGCAAGGCTTTCCGAGCCGGCTTCTATTGGCCGACTGCGGGCGTCGACGTGTCGACATTGGTTCAGCGTTACCCAGGCTGTCAGGTGTTTGCCAAGCAAAGCCACATGCCCCCCACGGCCCTTCGCACCATCCCCATCACCTAGATTTTTGTGGTATGTGGGCTAGATATGGTTGGACCACTCAAGGGTGGAGCAAACAAAAACAAATACCTACTCGTCATGGTAGACAAATTTACTAAGTGGATCGAAGCAAAGCCAGTTACCTCGGCCGAATCCGTCCAAGCCATCGGATTTATTTCCGGGGTGGTACATCGCTGTGGCGTCCCCCACAGTCTGATCACGAACAATGGAACAAACTTCACGACCAAAGAGGTCAAGGCATGGTGCAAGAAAATGGGCATTAAGCTAGACTACGTGTCAGTCTACCAACCGCAGTCCAATGGGCAAGTGGAGCGAGCCGATAGACTAATCCTTAGTGGCGTCAAGTCAAGGCTCGTGTGCTCCCTTAAGAAAGCCGACTGCAAATTGGTCGAGGAATTTGATTCCGTCCTATGGGGCTTGCATACTACACCAAACAGATCCACTGGTTACACGTCGTTTTTTATGGTGTACGACGCCGAGGCAGTCCTCCCCTGCAAGATCATACACGACGCACCTCGGGTGCGCGTGTATGAAGAGCTAGAGGCCAAGCTCGATCGGCAAGATGCCCTAGATGCCCTTGAGGAGGAACACAATGTCGCGCAGGCACGGTCCGCTATATATCATCAGCAGGCCCGGTGCTACCACGACAGAGAGGTCCGTGCAAAGGATTTCAACGTCGGGGTCCTCGTCATGAGACTACATCCCGAAAAGTAGAAGCACAAAGTCTCCCCTAGATGGGACGGGTCGTTCATCATCGACCAAGTGCTAATCGGAGGGGCCTATCGAATTAGAGATCCAGAGGACGACCTTCTAGAGCCCAATCCCTGGAACACGACGCTACTCAGACGCTTCTACGGCTGATACCCCGCACACTGCCGATGTACATAACTTACACCCCTTTTCTTCATTTTGCCTTTCTTTTCTTTTTCACCCCGGGAAATTTTGAAATGATCTCGAGGTATAATAAAGCATGTTCTTTTCAAAACACGTGTTGTTCCACCTCTTATGAACTATTGTCTTTAAAGCCTCGATATGCATCAATTTGATTTAAGATTTGGCCAAGCTGGGTTGCCCAGCTCCTATGATTTTGCCTTAGGTTCCTGATATTTCGGCTAGGGAGTAAAGGGAGCACCGCTGTGATTGTTACTCCCGGGTCAGTCGGTACAGTACCTCAGACAGACAAAGACGAAAGCTAGCATTCTTACAATACAAATCGGTTGGCCATGACATAGGGATAATGTGGGAGGGGTCTTTTCAAACCACGGCCAGGGGCTTTAACTCCGAGGTCACTCCTCTTCGGACCAATGTGTTCAACACAACCACTCGAGGAAAGGAACTGTTAGAAGAACTATTTTCCTCGAAAGATGTTTCTTACGTTAAATAGTAATATAACATAACTTTCCGTCACCCTCTTGTCTTTCGAGCCGCATAGCCCGATTGCCTTGTCACCTGAAGCACCTGGTCTGATGACTTTGGCTAGTAGTACGGGACACTCCTCGGCCATTGGCCAAGGAGGTGGAAGCCTACGGCTGGCTAGGAGAGTTTGGATGTATGGTCTGAGAATTGACAGAAAGTACTTTGATACATAAAGTCATACAAAAACAAATTACACACGGTCTAGCCCATCTATTAAGGTGTCCAGCATGCAATCCTTCTGTGAGAATTGCGCCGCAGGCATTACAATTTTGTATGCATTGCTAGTGGGGATTTCCTCCCCGTCAGGCCCCATGGGTCCCACCTCGGCTAACTCCATCGTCTTCAGACCGGTATAATGGGTCTTTACCATAGCCCATGCCTCGCTTGCACCTTCTCGGCAGGCGGATACTTTCCACGCCTGGATCCGGCGTCGAGCTCTTTTTAGCTGTTCGGCCAGAATGGCCACATCTTCGGGGATCTGCTCCACCTCGAGCCATAAATCCTGCTAGACATCCTTCATCGATTTTCGTGCACTTTCAAGCACCACGGATAGATGACTCGCCATCTCCTCGGGTGGTGGACCTCGGGCATCAGGGGGTAAGCCGTACAAAGAAGCTGCCACATAACGACGTCAGTCTATTCATCATCTCGGCCAACTACATGACAAGCACATTCTTCGAAAAAAAGTGACTTACCAAAAATCATGTCATCAGTTTGCTGATTCTTTGACTCTGCGGCAGCCAGTCGAGCTTTCAAGCTCTCAATCTGCTGGGCCTGTCGGGCGTTTTCTGCCCTTAGCGCATTAACGTCGTCCACCCTTTGGCTAGCTACATGGTGGCTCGCTTGGCGCAGCGCCTCCGCATACAACAAATCTTCGCGGGCCTGCTTCAAGTCTCTTTCAAGATGACCTAGGGCTTCTGCTGCTACAAGGGATTTTGGCATTAGTGCCACCACATTTCCTCCATAACACAAATAAGATCTGGTCAGCGTGCTTACCGTGCGCCTCCCTGGTGAATTTTTTCACCTGCTCAACCTCGGTCAGAGCAGCATCTAGTTTCCCCTTTGTTTGGGCCAACACCTCAGTCAGCTGATTATTCTTTCATCGAGCCTCTTGTTAAAAGGCAAGCAAACACTGATCATTAGGGAAGCCTTGGTACGGTTCCAGGGGCCCATACTAAGACTTAGGGGCTACTACCATGATTGGTAGTCCTATTTGTCCTCGAACAAATATACGAAATCCCAAAGTACCAAGAATTTGGATAAATCCTTACCTACAAGCTCCGCGACAGGACGTCCAACGATTGATCGAAGGCACCTCGGGCTGCCCTGAGATAAGCGTCTACCATGCTTAGAGCATTGAACTCCTAATCCGAGAAGGCCGGACTCTTTAGAGAAGCTTTCCGTCGATGGTAATTCGCGGCACATTGGATCTCAGAGAGGGTAGCTGAGCTAGCCGCCGAGTCCTTGGGCCGAGGGAGTTCGGACGCGATCCCCGCAGGGGCGTGAGCTTCCGCCTCCCTAGACGGGGCCGCAGCTCCCTCAACTCTCGCACTTGTTGCAGAGGGTTGTCTGCAAGATGATCGAGTAAGTTAAAAATCTGAAATATCTTTGCATAGGCAGTAATCAAAAAATTACCTGGTGATCGAAGGAGCGCTTTCGCCCACCCCCGTGACCTCGGCTTGGGCTTCTTGCGCCTCTTGTGGGGGCCTTTCTTGCGGAGCTGTTTCTCTGCGTAAGCGTTTGGAGCGCCGCCCCTTTGGAGGAGAAGTCAGACGACTAGGGGTTGGAGGACGAGGGGCTCTCTTTGGATTAGAGGAAGGGGCATTACCGATGAAGTAGGCCTCATCCCCGGCATATCGTGGGTGACAACAACTCTTGAGCCATCAAGGCTCTCCAGGAAAAACTTTCTACCTTCATAAATAAGAGCTATATCTTCATCCTCATTGAAAAGAGGGTCCTCTGCTCGGCAGTGCAGCTCTGGCTCAGGTGCCGAACTACTCACGCCCTCAAGCCAATGCCTCCACCTCTGTTAGAAGAGCCGGTACATGGCGGGTCGGATGCTAAGATAAACTTGAAGAGAGTAGGGATATTTGGGATGAACTTACTATTTCGGCGGGTTTGTAATAGGACAGCCCGTCACGGAACTGTCGTCGGGCGAAGTCGTCTTCCGCCATCCCTTGATAGATCACGGCTAGCGTTGTCCCAAAAGTTGCTTGGCCGTAGAAACTCTCCCGAATGGTTCATGAAGAATCGTCGGTCCCATTGAACTCACATAGCAATTGGGGGCGCTGTCGAAGTGGTTGGACTCTTCGGTTTATCGCCGTTGACATTACATCAATAATGGTTAGGCCGGTACGTGTCAGCTACGTCACGTGGGCCGCCAGTCTGGTTACCTCAGCGCTTTCCTCCGAGGATGGACTTTTTGGCCTCCAGCTGTATCGCCTCTTCGGGGGCTCCATAGAGAACAATGGGAGTCCTGGCCGAACTGGCTCTACGAGGGGGACGTCATCTATATAAAACCATTCGGTTGGCTAGACGTCAGTATCCTGCCATTGTGAGCTGGGCGGATATTCTGTCCCGTCGATGTGACAGACTTCGGCTGCCCCGACCTCATATAACTTCTCGGCTGGAGAACAGGGCATTATACAGAAGTACCTCCACCACAGCTCAAAGTGCGCCGTGCATCCAAGGTGCATCTCGCAAAGGGTGACGTACCCCGCGATATGAAGAATAGCATTGGAGGTGAGGTAATGAAGCTGCAGCCCGTAAAACTCTAGCAGACCCCAGAGGAAGGGGTGAATCAAAAATCCTAATCCGTGCAATAAAAAAGAGATGAAACATACCCTCTCACCCTCTCGAGGGGACGGGTGATTCTCTGCGTATACTTGACCGCTCATGGATGTCAATCATGCGCAGGTCGCAGTCAAATCTGAATCTGGCAGATAACCTTGCTTGGCTAAACGCTCCAGATGAAGGCATGAGACTGCGCAACTGCCCCAATCGCCATTAAGAGGGGTGTGTGAACGCCTGGAGGAGCCTGCATTGCTTGCCATAGAAACTCTAGAGGATGGACTCGCGAGGAAGAAATGCCGGCGCGATTGGTTTGGAAAGGAAGGGTTGAACTGGTGCGGTAAATTGCCACGATTAAACTATGAATATAAAGGGGAAGAGACCAATGCTTCGATGTTTCGCCATAAAGTGACTCGCTTCCCCGTGAAAGTGCAGTTACTAAGGTCAGGGACTAGGGCCGCGTGCGGTAAGTCCGGGTCCACCTGGCAGGACCACTGGTATTCAAAAAGACTCCTTAAAGGGGAACTCGCCTGTCGAGCCGAAGACGCCAGATCCGAAGAGATGACTTCGGCGTCAAAGACCCAATCAGGGGCTAGTGACGGTGCCCTGGATTGGAGAGTGCTAACCCAGTCGGCCAATTCCCCTTGGGTTGGTCCGACTGAGCTTCATTCGTAGTCAAGATGGACTCCGGAGACCGTGCGCAGGAGGCATGATCAAGACTGCCTCCCCCGAAGACTTGACATATACTCCAAGATCTCTGCCCCCGCCTAGCTCCTAGCTACCGACCTTGCAACCCTAGATACCCTCCCTGGCGTGTATATAAGCCATAGGGTTTAGCCCATAGAGGGGACATCAATGCAAAATCATTCACCTAGCCCTAGAGTTAGACCACACATTACGATCTCGAGGTAGATAAACTCTGTACTTGATACATCTCCATCAATATAAACAAGAGTAGAATGTAGGGTTTTACCTCCATCAAGAGGGCCCGAACCTGGGTAAACATCATCTCCTTCATTCCTGTTACCCTTGATCTGAGATCCACAGCTCGGGACCCCCTACCCCGAGGTCTGCCGATTTTGACACCGACACTCCGGTGTCCGGGAGTGACATGATCTCATGGTCTAAGGAACAGATACTTGACATGAAGAAAGTTGTTACAAATAACTAAACAATATGATGTTAAGCTTACGGTTGGGTCTATCCATCACATCATTCTCCTAATGATGTGATCCCGTTATCAAATGAAAACTCATGTCTATGGTTAGTAAACCTTAACCATCTTTGATCAACGAGCTTGTCTAGTAGAGGCTTACTAGGGACACAATGTTTGTTTATGTATTCACACATGCATTTAAGTTTTCGGCCAATACAATTCTAGCATGAATAGTAAACATTTATCATGAATGGGAAATATGATAATAACCATTTTATTATTGCCTCTAGGGAATATTTCCAACACATCATCGTTGATCTTGATATGGATTATCAACCTCTAATCTCTGCCCTAGATGTTCGAACCGAGCCACTTTCTGTAGATGAGCTATTTCGCATGGTGGTAACTTCGACCAAAGAGTCGAGATGTTTCATGGTACATGTTCTTGCGCTTTTAAATCTTTTGCAAATGCCGCTTATAGGGATCGCGGTCGTTCTCCCAAGAACTACCATAACAATCCCAAGTATGGTAGTGCGGGAGGATCTCGCAACGGTGGCAGTACGGGTGGTGGCGGCCACCAAATCTCCAGCAACACCGGCTACTACAGCAACAAGGCCGGCTACGGCAGCGGCATAGGTGGTGGCGGTGGCCACTACCAAAACCTAGTGAGGGAGTCCTGGATAAGGGGTTCCTCGAGCATCCGGGCTATGTGACATGGGTCGGACTGATGGGCCGTGAAGATACAAGATAGAAGGCTTTCCCCCGTGTCCGGATGTGACTCTCCTTGGCGTGGATAACAAGCTTGGTGGCTAATCGTATAGCTTCCTTTCTCTGTAAACCGACTTTGTACAACCCTAGCCCCCTCCGGTGTCTATATAAACTAGAGGGGTTGGTCCATAGAGACAATCACAATTCCCATAGGCTAGACATCTAGGGTTTAGCCATTACGATCTCGTGGTAGATCAACTCTTGTAACCCCTATACTCATCAAATACAATCAAGCAGGACATAAGGTTTTACCTCCATTAAGAGGGCCCGAACCTGGGTAAACATCGTGTCCCCTGTCTCCTGTTACCTTCAATCCTCAGACGCATAGTTCGGGACCCCCTACCCGAGATCGGCCGGTTTTGACACCGACATTGGCGCTTTCATTGAGAGTTCCTCTATGTCGTCGATAGAAGGATTGATGGCTCGTCTTGTCATCAATGACAGTATTACTTCTGGAGAAGCCCTAGTTTTAGGGCAGATCCTCCGGCTTGGTAGCTTCACCATGGGCGCCCGTCCGGTCGTTAAGTCAGACGTGGTCCCCCAAGTCACCAAAAATCATCTTCGTATTGGCCCCGAGTACTCCGACAAGATGGATCCGACAGACTTATCATCTTTGAACGAGCTGCTAGATTGCATCGCCGCCCTTGGGGTCGCAACTGACTACGATCGGATTGGGCTTAAACCCGATCAGAGAGAAATCAAATCTCCGCCGATCACCCATCTGGTAGCAGTCGTCGAGGAACAAGCCAACGATAACTCTTCTCCTACGTTGAGAACAAGCTATGTTCGGATTTCCGAACCCAGCGATCCGGATACCCCTCTTCGGGAGAACACTCCCTGTCCTCTGAACGCAGAATTGGGCATCAAGCCTGAGAACTCCCAGGATGCTCTGGATCCCGGGCTGGTAACCTCCGTAGTTCTTCAAACTCCGGATTCCACAGTGGGGCAGGGTTCGGATTTAAACCCGCCCACCCACCACAAGCAATATTCCCCAAGCAATTCTGGTCCTCCGGATATATGCGACCTAATGTATGTACGACAGCAGCCTCAGGACACAGTCCATCCCTTCTGGGCCAGATTCCTCCTTGTTAAAAACAAGATCAGAGATTGCTGCGACGACGACGCGATTTCAGTATTTTACAACAACTGTACGGATGAGGGAATCCTTAATGCCCTCAACCGCCGTCGCATACTACACTTCGCAGATTTGGCACACATAATACAGAAGTACCGCGCAATGGAAAGCTCCTGGAAAGCGCAGGCAGCTTGCTGGGAACCTCAGACCTTTAAGCCATCTCCCGGACGGGCAAAAAGGATGCACCCTTGCGGGGCACCTAATCATCATCCCATGGACAAGAAAATCAAGCCCTTAACGAGACACAGAACTGTCCTTGAGGAATGGCTCGACAGGCCGTGTCAAATACACACGACGCCAGATACCGAACCAACACACAGCCTTCGAGCATGTTGGATACTCCAGCAAGTGGCCAAGAGCGGGGAAGGTATCCTCACCACCACTACCCCAGAGAAGTACCCCTCTGAGGACGACGATCTCAAAGTATTTACGGTCTTCGAGACCTTTTCTTCAAATAATCGGCGTAAAAGGGCGCTCCGCGACCTCGCCGAAGTCTGCCAAGTAGCAGCAATAAATCCTTGGAACGATACGGCGATAACTTTCAACGCCGACGACGAACCAAGATCCCGATCAGTCCGAGCACCAGCCGCTTTAGTTCTAAACCCAATTGTAGATGGTTTTCGGGTTACTAAAGTGCTCATGGACGGGGGCAGCGGATTGAACCTCATCTACGAGGACATGCTCGACAAAATGCAAATAGACAAGAGCCGCATCGAGCAGAGCAGTACAACCTTTCGAGGCATTATCCCCAGCCGAGAGGCGCGGTGTTCGGGAAAAATAAAACTTGACGTGGTATTCGGCACGCCTGAGAACTACAGGTCCGAAGAGTTAATCTTCCAGGTGGCACCTTTCAACAGCGGATATCACGCCCTGTTGGGGCGAGATGCATTCACACGCTTTCAAGCTATACCTCATTACGGGTACATGAAGCTCAAAATGCCCGGGCCCAACGGAGTTATCACTATCGCCAGTGATCCGGACATAGCACTCCGCGCCGAAAACAAAACCGCATCCCTGGCCCTCGAGTCACTATCCGAGGCCCTGGCGGCCGAAGAGCTCACTGCTCTGCGCTCCACAATGGATAGAGATGATGTAATTCTCGACAAAAGGCCAAAATCCACTTCTTTCAATCCAGCAGACGAAATAGTCAAATTTCAAATTCACCCGACGGACCCCAAAAAGACAGCTTCCATTGGGGCACAGCTGGATCCGATGGTTGATACCGCATTACGTGTGTTCCTACGCGAGAATTGGGACATCTTCGCCTGGCACCCTTCAGATATGCCAGGAATCCCACGCGAACTGGCCGAACATAGTCTCAATATACTAAAGGGATACAAACCAGTCAAGCAAATGCTGCGGCGATTTTCCGAACCCAAACGACAAGCTATGGGGGAGGAGCTAGCCAAGTTACTCGAAGCCGGGTTTATCAGAGAGATCAAACATCCGGACTGGCTAGCAAACCTGGTCATGGTGCCGAAGAAGGATAAATCCTGGTGCCTATGTGTCGATTTCAAAGACCTTAATAAGGCTTACCCTAAGGACCCCTTCCCACTACCTCGCATTGACCAGATTATCGATGCAACTGCAGGACATGACTCACTGTGTTTCCTCAACGCATACTCCGGATACCATCAAATTAAAATGAAGGAATCCGACCAGGCCTCAATGGCATTTATCACCCCGTATGGGGCCTTTCTGCTTCAACACTATGCTTTCGGGCTCAAAAACGCCGGCGCCACTTACCAACGCATGATTCAAACATGCCTGGAAAAGCAAATCGGCAAGACAGTTGAGGCATATGTAGATGATGTAGTCATCAAAACTAAGTATGTTGAATCATTGGTGGAAGACTTACGCCTGACATTCGACAACCTCCGAACATATGACATACGGCTCAATCCGGAAAAGTGCGCTTTCGGCGTTTCCACCAAAAAATTGCTTGGGTTCATTGTTTCCAATAGAGGGATCGAAGCAAACCTAGCCAAAATACGAGCCTTGTCACAATTGGCAACACCAACAGACCTCAAGCAGGTCCAAAAACTAGCTGGGTGCGTGGCAGCTTTGAGCCGTTTTATCTCCAGATTGGGAGAAAAGGCATTGCCACTTTATCGCCTGCTTCGATGCACCGACCACTTTGCATGGACGGACGCGACAACAGCCGGACTGGAAGAAATAAAAACTTTGTTAGCAAGCAACCCAATCCTTGCCGCACCAAACGTCGGTGAACCTATGTTGCTCTACATATCGGCAACTCACCAGGTGGTGAGTGCGGTGCTCGTCGTCGAGCGAGAGGAAGAGGGACATAAATTCCCACTCCAAAAACCAGTGTACTACGTATCGGCGGTCCTTACACCATGCAAATCCCGATACCCACATTATCAAAAGATAGCATATGCGGTCTTTATGGCGTCCCAGAAATTGCGACACTACTTTCAAGAGTGTTCGATCACGGTGGCTTCTGAAGTACCACTCAATGACATTATAAACAACTGAGACGCCACTGGCCGGATTGCAAAATGGGCCATTGAGCTCTTACCATTTGAAATAACATACAAACCACGCCGAGCCATTAAATCTTAGGTGTTGGCTGACTTCGTCGCCGAGTGGACAGAGGCCGAACTCCCTAAAGAGTACAACACGTATTCCAATTATGTGATGCACTTTGACGGCTCTAAAATGTTAGCCGGACTGGGGGCTGGTGTTGTTTTGACATCCCCCACAGGAGACACAGTCCGTTATGTGTTACAGATATTGTATACCGACTCTAACAATGCAGCCGAATACGAGGCTCTCTTGCACGGTCTCCGGATGGCCGTCTCCATGGGCATACAACGCCTCGAGGTGCGCGGAGATTCAAACCTTGCAATATCCCAAATAAATGGAGAATTTGATGCAAAAGACCCGAAGATGGCGGCTTACTGCAACACCGTACTCAAAATATCAGCTCAGTTTGAGGGGCTTGAGTTTCATCACGTGGCCCGAGAGAGTAATCAGGCAGCGGACATCCTTGTGCGCTTAGGCGCTAAACGCGACCCCGTCCCACCTAACACCTTTGTGGAAAGACTCTTTAAGCCATCCTTGGTGTGGCAGGACGAGAACGGCAACACTGGTCCGGAGCCGGTCATTCCCCCAGATTCCGAACACAGTTCCGATATCCTCGGGGGCTCGGGCACTGACATAACACCGTCGGCCCATGAAATCATGGCTGTAATTGCCTCGTGGACTGAACCTTTCCTGGCCTACCTTATTAGGAAGGAGCTCCCTGATGATCAGACTGAGGCCCGTCGTATTGTTCGACGCTCGAAAGCCTACAAAGTTCATGAAGGAGAACTGTACAAGAAAAGTACTACCGGAGTCCTTCAAAGATGTATCTCCGAAGAAGAGGGACGACAGCTCTTGGCCGAAATACACGCTGGTCTTGGTGGCCATCACGCCGCAGCTCGGGCCCTTGTAGGGAAGGCCTTTCGTACAGGTTTCTTTTGGCCCACGGCCCGAGCAGATGCACAGGACCTTGTACAGCGCTACGTTGGATGCCAGCTTTTTGCCAACCAAAGCCATATGCCACCCACTGCCCTACGAACAATCCCCATTACTTGGCCTTTTGCGGTCTGGGGGCTAGACATGGTCGGACCCCTTAAAGGGGGAAGCCATAAGAAGAAAATTTTGCTGGTTATGGTCGACAAGTTCACTAAATGGATAGAGGCCAAACCAGTCAAAACGGCCGAAGCCGGACCGGTGATAGACTTTATATCCGGTGTCGTACATTGTTATGGTGTCCCGCACAGTATTATTACTGACAACGGCTCTAACTTTACGGCCGACGAGGTGAAAACTTGGTGCGCTAATCTGGGCATTAAGCTCGATTACGCCTCCGTGTATCACCCTCAAACAAATGGTCAAGTTGAATGGGCTAATGGCCTGATAATGAGCGGCATCAAACCCAGACTAGTGCGATCCTTAAAGGAATCGGATAAACACTGGGTCGAGGAGCTCGACTCCGTACTCTGGGGGCTGCGGACCACGCCCAATCGCACAACCGGATACACACCGTTCTTCATGGTGTACGGCGCAGAGGCTGTCTTACCCTGCGATATTATTCATGACTCACCTCGAGTGCGCATGTATGAGGAGAGAGAGGCCGAGCTCGATCGGTAGGACGATTTAGACGGCCTGGAGGAGGAGCGCAATGTCGCAAAAGCCCGTTCCGCATTCTACCAACAACAAGCTCGAAGATACCAAAGCAGAGAAGTGTGGGCAAAGACTTATAACGTCGGTGAACTCGTTTTACGCCTACCAGAGAAGAAAAAGGACAAGCTCAAGCCCAAATGGGAGGGTCCCTTCATTATAGATGAAGTTCTCACTGGAGGAGCCTATCGCCTTCGCAATGCATCGGACAATCGCTTAGAGCCAAACCCATGGAACGCAGCCAGGCTCCGAAGATTCTACGCCTAAGTCCGGACACATACATTTGTTCGTTCCCTTTCTCTCCCTTTAAATTTTTTCTTTTCATTTTCTTTTTATACGATCTCTAGCTCGTGTTCGGGTCATCCGCACACTTGAAGGGTATACATCCTTAAATGTACATACCCCACAATACCTGGGGGCTTCTTTTCATAAGAAGCTTATTATTATTAGAGCATCAAGCTCGCCGTATATATGTGTCGTCTGCTCATATATGTCCTTTTTTTGCCATTTTATGGACCTCTATGACTTAAGTTTTTGCCAAGCTGGGTTGCCTGGCTCCTGTGCTTATGCCCTACGTTCCCGCTTGTTCGGCTAGGGCATAAAGGGAGCACCTCTGCGATTGTTACAACCGGGTCATCCGGATATGTACCTCAGACGGGTGAAGCCGAAAGCTAGCGTTCTTAAGGGAATAATTGGTCGGCGGACAAAAGACGAACTGCCCTTGTTGCAATATAAACCCCCAAGATATAAAGCGTAATGTGATTTTTTAGCATCACAGCTCAGGAATGCACAAATACGCATGCTGACCCAGGGAAAGGAACCCCTAACGAAACTATTCTCTCTGGAAGATGTTTCTTACGTTCAAATGTAATATAACATAACTCCCCGAATACAACTTGTCTGTTCAAGCAATTATGACCGGACTGCCTGGTTTCCGAACATACTTTGGTATTTACCGTCGGTATAGTATTCGAAAACACTCCAACCCTTGGGTTTTGGAGGTTGAAGCGGAAAGTCTGCCATGACAATCGTTTAACAATTCGGGTAGAGATAAGCTTGGCGATACAAGTACATTGTTACATGGAATCGAAAGCTTCTTCTTCTAAATCATCTAACAGGCTGTCTAGTCTACAGTCCTATTGTGAAAATTTGGCGGCTGTTTTTACTTGGTCATATACCAAGTTGACTGGAATTTCTTGTCCGTCTGGTCCCCGTGGTCCGACCCGGGCCATATGATTCGGATCAAGTCCGGTATACCGCGTTTTCACCATGGCCCAGGCCTCTCGTGCACCTTCTCGGCATGCTGATACCTTCCATAGTCCAAAATGGCGCCGAGCTCTCTTGAACAAATTCACGAGCTCCTCCATACTTCCTGGAGGAGAATCGGCTGGCCATAGTGCCTTAGCCATGTTCCTCATTGCTTTTCGAGCTCGCTCGTGCACTTTGGACAGCTCTTGTAGCAGGTCGCCTTGAAACTTGGACACTTCTTCCTCGGGCCGCCCAGTCAGCACACCTACAGAAACACACTTGTAAAACTTTCCATCAGGGGACCGTACGAAAGTCAGGATAAAAAGCATACTGAATATGCCGCCTTTCAACTTTCTGTTCTCCTTTAAAGCGTTCGATAATTGGGCTCTTACGTCCTTCAACTCCTCGGCTTGCTTGATGTTTGCATCCTGTAGTTTGTTTTTATCATTAATGGTCTGTGTTAATACACGTTGACCAGTGGCTTCTTGCCCTTCGGCATGTTGTTTGTCTGCTTGAGCAGCCCTTAGCCTCTCCTCCAGCTGATCTGTCGACCCTGCCAACAAAACGATGCATATTCAAATAAAATCATCATAGGCACGGAGTCATATTTCCGGGCTACTGTTGTACCTACCGTCAGGTGCCTTCTTGGATTTCTTCAAATTTTCCAGTTCGGCAGTGGCAACAGTTAGCTTAGTTTGGCATTCTTCTAGCTCCTTGGATAATGTGTTATTTTTTTCCGTGAGTACCTGATGGCATGATGACTCTTAAATCAGTTGGGCCAACTGCTTCAAGACTCGGGGGCTACTGGCATATGATTATTAAATCTTCTTAAGAGTTCTTACTCGCATATCCTTTGAGAGCTGGTGAGTGGCTCCAGCAAGCCCATCCCGAGCAGCTCGGATGTATGCATCCGCTGAGCTGAAGGCGTTGAATGCCTCTTTGGTGAAATTCGGGTCGCGCATAGCCGTTCTCCGCCACCGATGATTCATTGCGCTCTCCACTTCAGAGTTGGTGACGGATACGTCATCCGAATCCTCTGGGAGATGACAATCCGGCATAGCACCCGTTTCAACCCCAGTCCTTGCGGAAGGGTCCGGGGCCGGATTAGCCTGCGCATGGTCGGCTAGGTCTCCAGATACAGTCCGGCGTACGCTCCACCTACAATGTGGTATAGCAGGCAGCGTTACAGTCCGGTCTATCCACTGAGAGCATGTTACAAAATTATTATACCTCTTTGACGAAGGAGAAGGCTCGGCAGCATCATCGTTGGCCTTTCTCTTCAAAGGTTCGCCCTGCGCGGGCGTCGTCTTCTTAGAGGACGCCTTTGCCGCAGTTCGATGAGACGAGCACCGCCCCTTGGAAGCACGATACAGTGCGGAGGGTGAGGCGCAAGGGGAAAACTCTTTTTTGAGGAGATGTCTCCTGAATACTTACATGGGAGGAGGGAAGAAGGCCGGGGTAATCGTCTATAATAGCCACTTTCATGCCGTCATAGCTCGCCTGATAAAAAACTCCCTCCTTAAGCTCTATATATATGTCCGGATCTTCTTCATATCCGGGATCTAAATCCCAAATATGGTCCTCTGGCTGCGGAGCGGGGCTGTGGATCCCCTTGACGATCTTTTTCCATTCCTGTCAAAAACAGCCGGATTAAATTCGACTAACATAGACTCTGGGGAAATATTGAGTAAAGCCAATAATGGAAAAACTCACCCAGGGGATGGGGTTGTACATGGAAAAACCTTCCCGACATGTTAAACGAGCGAAGTCTTCCTTCTCCCCTTTGTACAGGTCGGCTAAGATGGCGGCCAGGGCGGCAAAATTGTCCGGACCCTTGCGTAGACAACGGGAGGTATCGTCCTCCCCGTTGTAATGCCACATGGGAAAATCTCTGGATTGGAGCGGTTGGATGCATCGCGTTATGGGAATCGCCATGACCTCAATTATGGACAGCCCGGAGTTTGCAAGCACTCTGATCTTGTTTGCTAGTCCCACGACCTCCGCGCTGTCTTCTTCCTCGAGGCTTCGGGGACGCCAGCTGGCACGCTTCTTTAAAGGAGCACTGGAGAATTCGGGAAGGCCGCGCCAGATTGGGTCCGGAAGAATAACGTCTTCAATATAAAACCACTCCGAGGGCCACTCTTCGGATGCCTTTTTCGGAGTGCCAGACAGGTATCCTGTTCCGGCTATGCGCCATACTTTGGCGCCGCCCACCTCGAATATAGATCCCTTTTGGGAGCGAGGGACGAGGCAGAAAAATTTCCGCCATAGCTCGAAATGAGCCTCACAGCCTAGGAACAGCTCACAAAGGGCAACGAAGCCCGCGATATGCAGGATGGAGCCTGGCGTCAGATTGTGCAGTTGGAGACCGTAATACTCCAGGAGGCCTCTGAGGAAAGGGTGGATAGGGAATCCTACGCCTCTCAGAAGGAAGGAAACGAAGCACACCCGCTCCTCTTTAGAAGGATTGGGGAAATTCTCCGCCAGGGCTTCACCATTGTAGGATGTTAATCCAGCCCGAACGGAGACTAGATCCGCGGGAGGTAGATATCCCTGCACCTGAAGTTCATTTAGATGGGCGCGGGATACGGAGCAGCTTTCCCAGTCGCCTTTCTGAAGGCCGTGAGGGCGTGAGGAAGAGCTAGGAGCGCCAGCCATGTTTGGGCGATTTCCTATGGCAGGTTCTGAGGATTTTCGTATGGTGTGGGATGGCATCTGAGATCTAATCTCCTTAAATAGACTCCATCCCCGCATGGTCAAGGGGTTATTTGTAAAAGATACTTGGACCGTTCGTATCCGTTCGACACGTGGAAGCCGAGGCGACGGCAGCGAAGAATCAATATAACATTCAAGATATGGAGCCGAACTATCGTCAATCCGAAGTATAATGGAGAACCCGCCTTGCAAAGCCGAAGACATGAAGCCGGATACTACATCGTCATTGAAGGCGAGTTCGGGGGCTACTGAGGAAGTCCTGGATAAGGAGGTCCTCGAGCATCCGGGCTATGTGACATGGGCCGGACTGATGGGCCGTGAAGATACAAGATAGAAGGCTTTCCCCCGTGTCCGGATGGGACTCTCCTTGGCGTGGATACCAAGCTTGGTGGCTAATCGTATAGCTTCCTTTCTCTGTAAACCGACTTTGTACAACCCCAGCCCCTCCGGTGTCTATATAAACTAGAGGGGTTGGTCCGTAGAGACAATCACAATTCCCATAGGCTAGACATCTAGGGTTTAGCCATTACGATCTCGTGGTAGATCAACTCTTGTAACCCCTATACTCATTAAATACAATCAAGCAGGACGTAGGGTTTTACCTCCATTAAGAGGGCCCGAACCTGGGTAAACATCGTGTCCCCTGTCTCCTGTTACCTTCGATCCTCAGACGCATAGTTCGGGACCCCCTACCCGAGATCGGCCGGTTTTGACACCGACACCCAGGCGGCAACAACAACAACAATCCTCGGTGTCTCTTTTACACCAATAACAGGGGGCGTCAAGGTGGCAATGGTGGTTCTTTTCAAGGTTACGATGAATTTTAGAATAAATGTCAAATCTGTAAAAAGACTAATCATATTGCCAAGGATTGTGATTGGCGTTACACCGAGAACAACTCCCAATGCAAGAAGGTTGTTGCCGCCACACACACTTCATATGGTGTGGTTGCCAATTGGTATGCCGACACCGGCACCACCAACCACATCACCCATGAGCTCGACAAGGTGATAGTGCATGAGAAGTATCATGGCCACGATCAAGTTCATAATGCTAATGGTGAAGGTGTGCAATTAGATCATGTTGGTCATTCAATTATCACAACCCCATACAAAGATATCCATCTTAAAAATGTCTTGCATGTTCCACAAACTTCTAAAAATCTTCTTTTCGTTCATCGCATCGCCATTGACAACAAAGTTTTTCTCGAGTTTCACCCATATTTCTTTTTGATCAAGGGTCAGGTCACGAAGAGAATCCTCTACAGAGGTAGATGTGTGCATGGGCTATATCCGTTGATTCCTCAATTTAGAAGCTTCAATAAACAAGTGTCTGGTGTCACCAAATTTTCTTTGGAATGGTGGCATGCATGCTTAAGACATCCATCTTTTTTATTATTCAACAAGTGCTTAGAAATAATAAGCTCTTGTGTGTTGGTGAGCGTAGTCCTGAAACTATTTGTGATTCATGTCAAAAATCAAAGTCTCATAATTACCATATCCTATCTCCACTAGTATTTCTACCAAAGCTTTGCAACTTATTTTTTTCTAATGTGTGGGGTCATGCCCCTACCTCTGCTGGTAGACATTCATACTATGTTATCTTCATTGATGACTATAGTAAATTCACTTGGATTTATCTTCTCAAAAAATGTTTCAACTTTTTCCAAGTTTTCAAAAAAATAATAATCAAGCACTTGTTGAACACCAATTTGATAGCAAAATTCTTGCTGCCCAATCTGATTGGGTGGTGAATATGAGAAGTTAGACTCATTTTTTCAAACACTTGGCATCTCTCATCATGTTTCCTGTCCACATGCCCATCAATAGAACGGTTCTGCCGAACACAAACATAGTCATATTGTTGAAGTAGGCCTTGTTGTCCTTGCTGGTACATCTATGCCTCTTAAATTTTGGGATGAGGCATTCTTCACTGCTGTTCATCTCATTAATATGCTTTCTAGCCATGTAATTAATAATGAGACACCCATGCGAAGGCTCCTTCACACTAGACCAAATTATGCATCTCTTCGTGTTTTTGGGTGTTCTTGTTGGCCTAACCTTCGTCCATATAACAACCGCAAACTCATGTTTCGCTGAAAACAATGTGAGTTTCTTGGCTATAGTGTGCACCACAAGGTAGTTAAGTGCCTTGATGTACCCACGGGCATGGTCTATAAATCTCAGGATGCTGTTTTTGATGAAACCGTTTTCCCCTTTGCTCATCTTCATCCTAATGCCGGTGCACTTATTCGTAGAGAGATTCTCCTACTTCCTTCCCATTTATCTAGTATGCATCAATGGGATTATATTTATAGTTATCATGTGACTAATCCTTCTAATTGTGCAAATAAGACATGTGATGCTACAGGACAAAATGGTGAAGCAGCAGAAAAAAATTCGGCGCAAAAAGGTGCAAAACAGGCTCCAAATGAGCTATATTTCATGTGCCCCCAAGTTTGGACAAATCTGCACTTGAATCGACTCCGGGATCCATGTCGCCGGAGCTGGCACAATCAGCCTTAGGATCGGTGCCCTGTCAGGAGGACAGTGGCAGCGGATCTCCTCCAGAGGCTCAACACCCGTCGTCATCTGCCACGCGGCAGCCCGAAGAACGAGCGGCCCATGTGAACGTGTCGTGCCAATCCGCATCGGGGAACCAACTGACCGCACGATTCCTCGCTGAACCACGGGTCTACACCAGGCGAGTCCCTCGCTAGCCAGCCCTTGCATAAACGGGAACCAATCCCGACTCGGCTGTGCCGCCGGATTCTCTGTGCCGGCTTCAACGTCCCCACCAGCGGACACAGCTGCAGAATATCCCGTGGGAGCGGCGAAAACTGGATTGGCCTCAGAATTGCCAGGTCTGATGCCATAGGAGCAGTCCCTGGGATCTTCTATGCCTGGATCAGCTGTAGCAAATCAGCAGCAACAACAAACTACACTGTGACGAACACGACTTCAAGCAGGGGTAATTCAGCCTGTTAATTACAAAGTTAAATATGGTTTAGCTTGTTCTAGAGGAGAACCGAGTACATACCATGAGTCACAAGGTGATCCAAAGTGGAAGAAATCCATGGAAGAGGAGTTTCAGGCACTCTAGAAAATAAAACTTGGCACTTGGTGCCCTCACATCAAGGTAAAAATTTGATAGATTGTAAATGGGTGTTTCGAATAAAAAGGAAGTTCGATGGCACGATAGATCGCTATAAAGCCAGACTTGTTGCTAAAGGATTCAAGCAAAGGTATGGCATAGATTATGAGGACACATTTAGTCTTGTGGTTAAAGATGCTACCATTCGTCTCGTTTTGTCTATTGCCATGTCGAGAGGATGGAGTCTTAGATAGCTAGATGTGTAGAATGCATTTCTTCATGGTGTTCTGGAAGAGCAAGTGTATATGAAGCAACCTCCTGGTTTTGAGGATAAGAACAAACCGTTTCATGTGTGCATGCTTGATAAATCTATGTATGGATTGAAGCAAGCTCCTAGGGCATGGTATTCTCGTTTGAGTTCTAAGTTGCAAACACTTGGTATTGTTCCCTTTAGATCTGGCATATCATTGTTCATTTATAATAAGTCAAACACATCCATATTTGTACTTACTTATGTTAATGACATTATTGTTACAAGTTCCTCAGATGAAGAGTGACAACCCTGTTGAAAGATTTGAATTCAGAGTTTGCTTCGAAGGATTTAGGAGATCTACATTTCTTCCTTGGTATTGAGGTCAGAAGAAACAAGGAAGGTGGTTTTCATCTTTCTCGGGAGAAATATGCAACTGATCTCTTGAGTAGAGTTGGGTTGCAAGGGTGTAAACCATCATCAACCCCATTATCTAGCACGGAAAAATTGTCTCTTGTAGAAGGTAATCTCTTGGATCAAGAGGATGGCACCAGGTATAGAAGCCTAGTAGGTGCACTTCATTATTTTACACTCACCAGGCCTGGTATTTCTTTTGCTGTGAATAAAGTCTGTCAGTTTCTTCATGCACCCACCACATCACATTGGACTGCTGCTAAACACATACAGAGATATGTGAAGGATACTTTAAGTGTTGGCCTAAATTTTAATAAGTCTTCCTCCACCCTTGTCATTCTGACAGGGCAGGGTGCTTGGATGATAGATGGTCAACAGGAGGCTTTGCAGTATATTTTGGACCCAACCTAATATCATGGTGTGCAAAGAAACATGCTACAGTTTCAAGATCAAGTAGTGAAGTAGAATACAAAGCATTGGCAAATGCAACAACAGAGGTTATCTGGGTTAAGTCTATGCTGAAAGAACTTGGGATATATCACACACAAACTCCATGTATTTGGTGTGACAATCTTGGTACCACTTATCTATCTGACAATCCCGTCTTCCATGCAAGAACTAAACATATTGAAATTGATTATACTTTGTGAGAGAAAGAGTTGCTAGCAAAGAGTTGGAAATTCGGTTTGTTCACTCAAAGGATCAAGTTGCAGATGGCTTTACAAAAACATTACCTACAAGATCATTTGAAGAATTCAAGCGTAATCTAAACTTAGTGAAGTTTTGATTAAGGGAGGATGTTAAACAAGTCACAAGGTTGGTGCGGCCAGGCTTCTATGTCGTGACTTGTGTCTCATGTAGAATAGGAGATGGAGATAGTTTTGTATGTTTAAACCCTTCGCTCTTATCTCTATCCTCCCATGTAATCCTCTCACACGGTTGAACTTGTTCTCAACCAAATATTGTAACACCTCACGAGATCTCTATTCCAATCATTATATCAACTGCAGACTCCCCTGTATGGGAGTTTGAGACTCTTCATACAAAAATAATACAACTTATCTCGAGGTTTGTAAAGGATACTGTGGTATCCCCATGCCTATATAAGGGAAGGACCAAATCCATGAATGAGGAGGACACTTGGCTAGATTAGCTCCCTTGACAAGTTCCACAGAAGACTAGATCTGGGAGAAGAGCAGTAGTGATGACCCGCATACTACTACTACTCAGAGCGATAGGTTGTAACCACTCGTATAAGTAGATCAAGAGCTAGAGTGTGATGTATGGTATTACAACTCGTGGTGGCCTCAACTTGGGTAAAAAATCATGTGTTTCTGACGTGAAGTTTCCTGAAGTGTTTTAGCCCCTTGTCGAACAAGTAAAAGAGTGTTAACCGTTATCCTTGACCTCAACGATCACACATCAACATCTGGCGCGCTAGCTGGGGGCTAAGTCTTCAGTTTTCTTCGCCTCTTCATCAAATATGCCCAAGCGTGGAGGACTATTGAGAATGCAGGCCTCTTCACAGGCGTGCTTGATACGTCTCCGTCGTATCTACTTTTCCTAACACTTTTCCTCTTGTTTTGGACTCTAATTTGCATGATTTGAATGAAACTAACCCGGACTGACGCTGTTTTCAGCAGAACTACCATGGTGTTGTTTTTGTGCAGAAATAAAAGTTCTCGGAATGGAACGAAACTTTTTGGAGATTTTTTATGGAATAAAAGAAAATGACAGGAGCCAAGAACCACCGGAGGGGGGGTCCCTGGGGAGCACAACCCACCAGGGTGCGCCCCTCCTCCTGGCGCGCCCAGGTGGGTTGTGCCCACCTGGTGGCCCCGCTGACCCTACCTCCAATGCTATAAAATCCTATTTTTGGAGAGAAAAAATCGAGGAGAAAGAATTATCGTGTTTCACAAGACGGAGCCGCCGCCACCTCCTGTTCTTCATCGGGAGGCCAGATTTGGAGTCCGTTTGGGGCTTCGAAGAGGGGAATCTTCGATCTTCGTCATCACCAACCCTTCTCCATCGCCAATTCCATGATGCTCCTCACCGGGAGTGAGTAACTCCTTCGTAGGCTCGCTGGTCGGTGAGGGAGTTGGATGAGATTCATCACGTAATCGAGTTAGTTTTGTTAGGGCTTGATCCCTAGTATCCATTATGTTCCGAGATTGATGTTTCTATGACTTTGCCATGCTTAATGCGTGTCACTTTGGGCTCGGGTGCCATGATTTCAGATCTGAACCATTTATGTTATCACCATTATATCTATGTTCTATATCCGATCTTGCAAGTTATAGTCACCTATTACGTGTTATGATCCGCAAACCCCGGAGTGACAATAGTCGGGACACTTTCCGGTGATGACCGTAATTTGAGGAGTTCATGTATTCACTATGTGTTAATGCTTTGTTCCGATTCTCTATTAAAAGGAGGCTTAATATCCCTTAGTTTCCTTGTGACTATTTACACGGGAGGGTAGGACAAAAGATGTCATGCAAGTTCTTTCCATAAGCACGTATGACTATTTACGGAATACATGCTTACATTATATTTATGAACTGGAGCTAGTTTTGTATCGCCCTAGGTTATGACTGTTATATGCTGAATATCATCCAACGAATTCACCGATCAAATGCCTACGAGTTTTTCACATATTGTTCTTGCTAGGTTACTATTGTTATTGCTGCTGTTGCACCTGCTACAAAATCACTACTATCGCTGTTATCGTTATTGCTACTATTATCACTACTATCAAAATTATCATATTACCGTGCTACTGATCATATTGCTGCAGATAATTAATCTCCAGGTGTGGTTGAATTGACAACTCAGCTGCTAATACTTGCAAATATTCTTTGGCTCCCCTTTTGTCGAATCTATAAATTTGAGTTGAATACTCTACCCTCGAAAACTGTTACGACCCCCTATACTTGTGGGTTATCAAGACCTTTTTCTGGCGCCGTTGCCGGTGAGCATAGCTATATTTGTTGAGTCATTTGAGATTATTATCAATTTATCACTATGAAGAATCTGAAGGATACCAAGACTAAGATTTTTCCCTCTAAGACGAGGGGAGGTAAGGAACTGCCATCTAGCTCTGCACTTGATTCACCTTCTATTATGAGTAGACTTGCAACACCACCACATGCTATTAATTCTGATATGTCGCAAGTTATTGATGATGCTATTTCTATGAATGCTACTCATGATGATGCTAGTACCTTGTTTGATGATGGTGTGCCACTAGGTGATTTTCTTGATGAACAAATTGCTAGAGTTAGAGAGAAAGAAATTATTGAAACTGATGAGATCACTAAAACTGATGAAGTACTTGAAACTTAAAATCTTGAAACCCCTGTTAGGCCTATCTCTCCTAGACCTAAATTTCCTAAGATACCTAAGGGTTATGTTATGGATGGAGAGGTAACTAGAGATATTCTTGCTTGTAAGGATAGAGATGATCTGAAGAAATTATTATGCAAGTACAAAGAAAAGACTTTGAATGCTAAAATGAAATGTGATCCTCAGTTTGCAACTTCACCTATCTTTGTTGATGATAAGGATTATGATTTCTCTGTCGACCCAGAGTTAATTACTTTGGTTGAATCTGATCCTTTCCATGGCTATGAAACTGAAACTGTTGTGGCACACCTTACCAAATTAAATGATATAGCCACCTTGTTTGCTCATGAGGATAAAATTCGCTATTACTATATCCTCAAGTTACTTTCGTTCTCATTAAAGGGTAATGCTAAGATATGGTACAATACTCTTGCTTCTGGTTATGTGCGTAGTCCCCAGGATATGATCTACTACTTCTCTTAAAAAGTATTTTCCTGCTCATAAGAAACAAGTTGCCTTACAGGAAATATTTAACTTTGTGCAAATTGAAAGAGAGAGTCTCCCACAAGCTTGGGGGAGGCTTCTCCAATTACTTAATGCTTTGCCTGATCATCCACTTAAGAAAAATGAAATACTTGATATCTTCTATAATGGACTAACTGATACTTCTAGGGACTTCCTAGATAGTTGTGCTGGTTGTGTTTTCAGGGAACGAACTGTTGGACAAGCTGAGGAATTATTGAATAACATATTGAAAAATTATGATGATTGGACTCTTCCTGAACCACCGCATAAACCCACTCTAAAGAAGAGGGGTATCCTATATCTCAGTCCTGAAGATATGTAAGAGGCAAAGAAATCTATGAAGGAAAAGGGCATTAAAGCAGAGGATGTTAAAAATTTATCACCTATCGAAGAAATACATGGCCTCAACACACCACCACCATCACAGGTGGTAGAGGTAAATTCTTTATTAAAGTTTGATGAAGGTGATATTCCTTATAATAAACATCCTAGTCAGTGCTTATATGAGTTTGACAACTACATTATGAAACAAGAACACTTCAATGCCAATGTTATGAAACAATTGAAGTATAATTCTGATACGATTGCTCATTTGAGTGACTTGTTATTTAGAATCTCAAATGATGTTAGAGGTGTAGAAAAACATGCCTCTATGGTTCAAACTCAACTAGAACAAGTTGCTAAATCCCAAAGAGAATTGCTTGATGAAATCTTTCCCTATATATATAATAATAAAACGGCTATTGCTTCTGTCCGTTCACCACCGTCGCGGCGTTTTTGCAGAAAAATCACTGTGTTTTTTGGTATTCAACCCGCAGTCCTATTTTAAGTGGCTGTGTGAAAAAATGTTTCGTGTTTGCAAAAAGAACCCTGTACGTTTTAGTATTCAACCCGCGGTCCCCCTAGAGAGAAAAAGGAACCCACCTGCACGACCCATGACCCCCAATCCCGTCTCCACCTCCAGCGCCGCCACCCCCTGCCACGCCGCCGCGCGCCGCCGGACTCCGCCTCGCCATAGCGCCGCCGGAACTCGCTCTTCTGTCGCGCCGTCGTAACCCACCCCGCCGTCGCGCGACGGCGGCTCCGAAGCACGAGCAAGCACAGAGGGGGCCGGGACCAGAGGCAGAATGCGAAAGCTGGAGCGTCGCGCGACACCGTCCGGCGGTCGTGGCCCTCACCGTTGCATCCCCTCCTCCGTGGCCTGCGAGCGTGTGACCACGCTGGAGGACGACGCCGACCATGGCGCGGACTCCAGCTGACGGGATCCGACATGTAGTCTTCTCCAAGGAGCGGTGGTCGATGCCGACGAGTAGGGGCCCTCGGTCGCCAGCCCTCCTTCGGCTGCTATCCTCCACATCCCCGATGAATAGGATCCACAGAAGCACAATGCATTCTTCATCCCTTATGTCTATGCGGATTTGGTCTACGTTGGGTTACTTTTTATGAATAGATGATGTGATTGCTTTGTTATTTCATTCAAGTAATAGTAAAATTGATGAGGCAATTGGAAGAGCCAAGCAGCAATTTTACTACAGATCTGCGCCATTGATTTGGTCTCTGTCGCTAGCAAGTTGCATAAGAAAGAGTGTGGCGTTGCAGAGGCGTGAATGAAAAAAGTTAGTCTGGGAGACAGTTATAATTGTGAGTCCCTCAATTATAGAGCGGATCCTGGTGAAATTTCCTGTGCATCGGAAGTCAGTTTGATCTAATTTGGAGCATCACTTCGAGCTCTGCGCTTCCCTGAATCATGAAGGTGCCGGGTCGTGGCTTCGGTTGCTTCTTCTTTCGGCTCTGGTTTATTGTTTTTTCAGCTTCCTGGTTTGACTCTGTTCAGGGCTTTGTTTGCTGGATTCTTTGTAGGTATTGCTCTTCTGAGGTTCAGGGAGATGGTAGAGGCTGATCCGTGTGGTGCTCTGCTGGATTGGGATGAAGGCCGCGCTGGTCCTTGTTCTTGGTTTGGCGTGCAGTGCTCGGATGATGGGTGAGTCATAGGCCTGTAAGTTTTTCCTTTTTTGCACAGAAAAAGATGGAACCCGGATTTGTCATTTATGCTTCTTTGGAACAAACCAATGCCTGATGTTGCATTGTATTATGTATTTGTGGCTATTAGCAGAACTGCAGAATCATATTATGTTGTCTTGCGTCGTTGGAAGGATGATTGTCATTTTCTTGTCCTAAAATAAGACATTTCAAGTGCATTTAGGGAGCATCTTTCTTTGGATTGACAGTTTGTTGACCGTCCTGATAAGGAGGGTTCTTATTAACACTTTCAAAAAAGAAATAGGATCTTTTACAAAATCGCATGTGGAGCATCAGTGTTGGGGATATATTGTTAAACATCCAATTCCCCTGACATGCATGGGCTGTTCAGTATAGGATGCCCATCTTATGCAGCTATGTTTGCTCTGTTTACATTGTTTTCTATCATGTGTTATGTTTGCAACATTTCCCTATGCTCTGATTGATAATATGTATTTTGATATTTTTGCCTAATTTGTGTGTGCCTTTGTTTTGTAGGAACTTGTCAATCTTGGTTTGAAGGGCATGTTATCTCCTGAGATTGGACAACTTACTAATATGCATTCTCTGTAAGCATATTCTGATGGCATTTTTTTTCTGAACACTTTGATTTTGACATAACATGTTTCACACTATGAACCATAAGATAGTATTTGGTATTTCTGAAACTACCAACTGAATCAGAGTCATTTTGCACTTCGATATAGGCTTTTCATGTTGAGCACAGTAGTAAAGCTGAAACTTTGTAGTGTGTATGGATTCCTGATGAGGCTTATGACCTCAGCTTTTGAGTTGTCAATTAGGGCACATCAGTTAACTTGGTGTATGTTCTTTCTTGGAGTGTAGTTGGATACAAGACAGGTGTTTCTTCTTGGATCTAGGGGACTTTTGATAATACAGTTCTGCATGGATCTAATTCAAGTACATGGTTGTTTGACGGCAAATCCCCTCCCCCCCCCTCCCCCCCAAAAAAAAAGACCCACCCACCCAGTGCTTTATGTAGTTTTCCTATCATTAGTACCATAGAATCTATCTGTTGAATTATGTATGCCCATTCAGGCGCTCACCAAGAAAGCATCTTATGTCTACAAATATTATTTTTTGTATCTTATGTACTTGTGAAATGATGTTCGCCCTTCAAACTTTTCTGATCTATTTTCCTTCCGTCCATACAGTGTACTGCACAGGAACTTGTTCTATGGTATTATCCCTAGAGAGATAGGAGATTTATGAGAGCTGAAGGTGTTGGATCTGGGGTACAATAACTTCAATGGATCAATTCCACCAGAGCTAATAAACATTTTATCCCTGGAATTTATGTGCGTGCGAACTTTGATATATGTTTTTTTTTCATTTCTGTTTAATTTCAAAACTAGACTGATCTTACTACTTGAATTGCATCTTTCTTAAAGGAAACAGACTTTATGGTGATTTACCACTTGAACTAAATGAGCTCATCAGTCTGTGTGAGTCTCAGGTTCACCACGGCAGGGCTTTGTCAAATAGGATGCCTGCCGCAAGGTTTGTCTAAGCTTTCTTCTACTTGCATATCTGAGAGTTAAACTTGTGATTATGCAAGGCTTGAGTTCAATTTTCAAATCAAACAGGGATTTGAGCAAGCTTGATTTGGTTAAAAAAATCCCACCCTGTTCCTGCAATCACATGTATGTCAATGATATCTGAAATATTTGAGAATTATCTGTTTCGACTCAAGAAATGTCAGACTTTTTTAGGAACATTTTCTCCACAAAATAGTAAATTATATCCGAGTCGGCATCCCTGAAACCCAGCTCAAATCCCCACATATAACCTCACTCTGGATGAACCCTAGACCCAAATATCAAGACAATGCCATGTTGAAAGATAGGCTTGCGAAGATTCGGTACGCGCAAGAGAAAAGAAAAACAAACCCAGCCACCAGCACGACCCTTCCTCCCGATCCCATCTGGACCTTTAGTATTCTCAGGGTATATCTGATTATGATGATGTTCTGTACTGCTCTGGAGCCGACAACTTTTTGGACTGCTCGATGTTTATAACCAATGAGAATACTTTTTTGTTTGTTGGCTGGAGCTATCACTATGACTGAAATTTTCTTTTCACCCAAGTAAATTTATATAGTCAGCAAAAACCAACAACGGGACAACACTTGTCAGCAGTTTGCAATTTGTATTACAGAATGCCTAAGCCAATGGTCAGACAATGTTGTTTTAGTTAGGAAATGTGGAAAACGTGGTCATGATTTATGTAGATTGGACAGTCCCTTCAAACTGCATTCTTCGATCTTGAGTGGACAATCTAACTATATGTTTCCTTATAGAAAATTGACTATATGTTCCATGAATTGACTGATTATTTTGGCCCGATCAGATTAAACTAGGTCTTGATTTGAAGGTCCAGTTAGGGCAGCTGGTGCTGGTTTGTTTGTTGTAATACTAACTATGCTATTTAGACCGAGACATGTGGTCTTTCTCATTCCTCGACATTTTCCTTTGCTACCAAGATTTTTCATTCTAGGTTGTGGAAAAACGGATGTAGCATTCCTTCTACAAGTCGTCATGAGCTGAGACATAGAAGAAGAGAGCCGACAGAAGTCGCACAGCGGTTCACTCCGGTGTCGCTGCCAATGGCACTGCGCAAAGTGCAGATTGCAGGCTAGATGCGTACAAGTCCATCCCTACGCCCACGACGTGGAAGCAGAGGAAATTGAGTCAATTAGATAGTATATTTGGTTATGAAAGTTGTCTTTTGTGTACACAGTTTTGCCATTATTTTGTAAAAGCTTTGAGTTTTTGATAATGTAATTGTCTTACTAATAACACTTTTAATCAATTCGTGCCAAGGCTAATAGCCAAGTTATGCACAAACTGTTCATGTTTCCTTGATGACTGCTATTGTCAGAAGATTCTTTTCAGCATTTAAGTAATACCGATCCCACTTTCAGTTATGTGTGCAAAGGCCAGTAGCAAAATAATGACTGCTCCTTGCTGGTCGGATATTTCCTACTTCCAGGCTTTATCTCATTATGCTTTTCGCACCATGCTGATTTGTGAACGAGAACCTACATGATCATCCACCCTGATTTGTGAATTCGTAGTCACATCCAGACATTCAGGTAGGCAATATGGTTTTGCTCTTTTTGTGTGATTGTCAGCATTCCCCACTGTTTTTTACAATCAGAGAAAAACAGAGAGATTTCACTCTACAATGGATGTCTTTCTCCCAGGCATATGTAATTTCACCGCTCTGATTGCCATCTATCTTTGATGGCGATGATGCTCTACCTCAACGCGGTCCAAGTCTACCTCCGCCAGGCGCCAGGTATGGTGCCGTGAGAAAACACCCAAGGTACATGTGGTTGTGCGCTCTAATATAGATTAACTACAGATATGTACATCGATCCCATCAGTGATCACAGTGTAAATCAGCTGGCACACCCAAGGCACGTGTGTGTGCGCTCTAATATAGATTAACTACAGATATGTACATCGATCCCATCAGTGATCACCGTGTAAATCAGCAGCAACCAGCAGTACACGAATTCTCTTATAAATACTTAAAAAATATCCTACTATTTTAACTCAAAATTAAGCTACTATTGTTCTAAAAATATTAGAATTACTTGACCTTGAAAACAATATCCTGGTTGAATTTAAGGTGACCTGCATATACTTAATGCTTTAGTTTAATCTTTCAAAGTGGAAGTTTAAAATATTTATTTTAGATTTTATATGGTGGATATTATTTGATTATAAATTATTATGGATTTTTAAATAACTTTAACATTAATTTTAAATCCATATTGATAAAAGGCACTCAAAATCAAAAATAAATGCAGCATAATTTAGATTATAATTATGTATTATTTGGAACAACCATTAGGAGCTGCCGAAACTAGCCGAGGAGGTTTGAGAAAGAGCTCGCAGGGTTAATACGCCGGCGGGGTCGGCCGACGGACGACGTGGACGCTCCGACAAGATCGAGCGAGCGGCTAAGCTTAGCCGTGAGGAACGCTTCAAAGGCCATGGACGGCAAGGGCAATAATAAGTGGCAATACAACTGGACGTGTGCTGAAATACAGGGTATGGGCTTGTGGAGGTCTTGAATCATGCTTACCGTGGGAAGGAACATCTGATATATTTTTTCTTCACACGTTGCATCACACAGTTTTTCCAAAGAGCAAAAGATAGAAGTGATTAATCAGACTAATCCATGCACCACTACTCTTCCATCAAATGAAGGACATCAGGGTGATTTCTTCATGTCCACAATTCATGCTCCGAAAAGCGATAATCAATTTAAATTTATCACCACGTTTATCAGAAATGGTGAGTAATGGCATGTGTACCAGGTTTTGCGATTTTTTTGCCCGTTGTAACGCACGGGCATTTGTACTAGTGAATAATAATATAAATGACTTTGCTGTTAGAGTAGCAACTAGAGGAGGTAAAATGACTCAGGAACCACTTTATCCTGAGGGACATCCTAAAAGAATTGAACAGGATTCACAAAGAAATAACACCGATGCACCTGGTCCTTCTAAAAAGAAAAAAGAAAAAGAAAAATGATAGGACTTTGCACACCTCTAGTGAACCTGAAATAGAAGAACCTCCTGAAAATAATAATGATGTTTCTATCTCTGATGCTGAAACTCAATCTGGTAATGAACATTCACCTAGTGATAATGAAATACAATGATGATGTTCATGAAGACACACAACCAAACAATAATAAAGAACCAGATAATGATGTTGAGATAGAACCTGCGATTGATCTTGATAACCCACAACCTAAAAATAAAAGATATGATAAAAGAGACTTTGTGGCTAGAAAACATGGGAGAGAAAGAGAACCATGTGTTCAAAAGCCCATGCCCTTTCCACCTAAATCAACTAAGAAAAAGGATGATGAAGAGTTTGAACACTTTGCTAAAATGCTTAGGCCAGTCTTTTTGCGCACTCGCTTGACCAATATTTTAAAGATGGCCCCTTATGCAAAATATATGAAAGACATCATCACTAATAAGAGAAAAATACCAGAAGCTGAAATCTCCACCTTGCTTGCTAATTATTCTTTTAAGGACGGAGTACCTAAAAAACTTGGAGATCCGGGAATACCAACTATACCTTGCTCTATAAAAAGAAATTATGTCAAAACTGCTTTGTGTGACTTGGGAGCCGGTGTTAGTGTTATGCCTTTCTCCTTATATAAAAGACTTGATTTGAATAAACTCACACCTACTGAAATATCTTTGCAAATGGCAGACAAATCAACTGTCATACCTATCGGTATTTGTGAGGATGTGCCCATTGTTGTTGCAAATGCTACTATTTTAATTGACTTTGTTATACTTGAGATGCGCGAGGACGACAACATGTCGATTATCCTTGGTAGACCCTTCTTGAATACTGCAGGGGCTGTTATTGATTGCAATAAAAGCAAGATCACTTTTCATATCAATGGTAATGAGCATACGGTGCACTTTTCGAAGAAACAATTCCAAGTGCATGGTATTAATGTTATTGAAAAATCTCTGACACTCACTATTGGAAGTTTTCAACTACCTCTACCTACTGCCAAAAAGAAATATGAAATGCTTATTGTTGGGGACATGCATATCCCCGTTGAGGTAACTTAGTGTTTTTACGAAAGTTCTTCAGTTTCATGCTAATCAAAGATGGTTGTTAATAAGACTTGATCAACCTTATTAATGGATCATTTTTGAAAGGTATGAAGTTGATGAATTTAGTAAGCACAACCTTCTGTTTCACACCTTTGTTTTCTATTTTTCTTAGTTAAATAAAATAAAATGCCATGTTTTGCCTATTTTCAGATTTTCCCGTGTAATAAAAAATGGCTCAAAAATAAAAGTTCTCAGAATGCCATGAAAATCTAATACGATTTTTTCTGAATATTTCTGAATTTTTAGTGCAAATAACATCAGAGGGGGGTGCTCCAGGTGGGCACAACCCACCTGGGCGCGCCAGCAGCCCCAGGCGCGCCCTGGTGGTTTGTGGTCCCCACGTGGGCCCTCTCACTTATCTCTTTAGCCCATGTCTTCACCTACCTCCAGAAAAAAAATCACCATTGCTCTTTCTCTAGTGTTCTTGCTCTCAAACCCGCGGATTTCGATCTCTTTGCTCGAAGCTCCGTTTCCGAAACTGTTTTGGGGGATTGCCACTTGGTATGTGACTCCTCCATTGGTCCAATTAGTTTTTGCTTTAGTGGTTTATATTTTGAATAATTAGCTATTCTTGGTGCTGCTGTAGATGAGCTTGCATGTTGAATTCTTAGAGTTCTAAGTAGTTTGAATGCTTGATATGGCCTCTATGCATCCCTATGAGTAGTTGCTATCAATCTTGTGAAGTTTTGTTGACAAAAAATTTGTGGACTAAAAATTTCAGAATTTTATTTATAGGAATAAGATGAGTTTCTTTAGGAAGTTTGCTTCCAAAAATAACTCCAAGGGAGTCATCGGACAATGATCTCGGCACCCGGAGAATGGCGGAGGTGCGACCGTGCGAATGGCCGCACAACCCCTTCATGGATGGGGCCGGGATCCATCAAGAGTTCTCACAATTTGCTGCCAATGCTGGGTTCACCGACTTCATCACAACTGAGAGAGGATACAGGATCATGCCAGAGGACATAGTCTCCTACCGGAATAACCAGGCAGCGACTGAGGAGGAGCCTCAGTAATGGGATCCTCAAGTACCCGCTCCATAGCACTTCAACGTGGGACCCGAGGGCTACTACGAGTGGTGATTACCAAGCTAGCCCAAAAGCCTAAGCTTGGGGGAGTACGTATTTCCACCGACATTACATTCATGTCCACACATTTCATTCCAGTTGTCGGTGTTCACACTTTTTCATTGTATTATCCATGCTAGATTTATTTTCTCACTTTCCTCTTGTGTGTTTGAAAAACTTTGAGAAAATTCAAAAAAATATTTCTTGCTTCTTTTCGGTTTTTCTTTCTAGTTCAATTAGTTGTAGTATTTAAAAGAAAACCCAAAAAGATTTCCTTGTTCTTCTTTTGCTTGTTGGGAGTTTTCCCGTGTAAATAGTTTTTCTCTTCAATTTGATTTCTTCAAGAAAAAAACTAAAAACTCCAAAAATATTTCAGTGTGTTTCTCTGAAATTCTTTTCCTTTTATTGAGTCATACTTAGGAGAAGACCACGATGAAAATGTTGAGTGACTCTCATATGCATTATTGTTGATCTAACAAAGAGCTCAAATTGCCTTGTCTTCTCCTTCTGAATAAAATGTTTGCAGATTCCAGCTTAGTCCACGGCACTCTTGCACTATTATTATTTTCATATCGTTTGGTCATGCTAGTGAAAGGCAATAATGACGATATTTGATGAACTGGCTGAGGCAGAGAGAAACGGGTATGAACTCAACTTGTTCTGTTTTTGTAAATATGTTTAACCTAGTATCCATGATTCAGCCTATTATGATCAAACATGTTTGCAATGACAATTAGAGATTATAGTTTCCATGCCATGCTTAAGTAGCTAGGAGTGGATAATGATTTATCTTGGATGTCAACATCACGTTAAAATGATTGTGATGTAGTATGATGATATGGTATCCTTCTCTGAATGTTTGAGTGGCTTGACTTGGCACATGTTCATGCATGTAGTTGAATCAAAACCAACATAGCCTCTATGATATTTATGTTCATGGTGTTCATATCCTACTCATGCTAGTACCCAATGTTACTTATGCATAATGCATGTTCATGACCGTTTTCGCTCTCTAGCTGGCCGCTTCTCAACCTATTTGCTAGCCTTCGCCTGTACTAAGCGGAAAAACTGCTTATGCATCAAAATCCTAAAACCCAAGTTATTCCAGATGAGTCCGCCATACCTACCTATATGCGGTATTACCCTACCGTTCTAAGTAAATTTGCATGTGCCACCTCTAAAAACTTCAATAAACATCCATTTTTGTGTGCCTAGATTGTTCATAGAGTGACAGGAGGTAGTCAATATCTTCCATGCTAAGCAGGTTATTCTCATGATGAGTGTTTATTCACTCGTCCTTGCACGAGAGGGGCGGTAATAGGGATTCCCAGTCCCGAAAAAAAATGCAATTAATTAAACAAAACTCCCCCAGGATCGTTGTTGGTATGGACGGTACCCGTTGATTCGGCTAGCTGTGGAGTGTGTTTGTTGGTGGAGGGGAGTAAACCTTTACTTTTATCACTTGGGAACCACCACTAATGTGTTTAGCATGGAAGATATCAATAACCGATGGTCGTGAAGTAAACAGGAAGGGTGCATTTCTCAAAATTTCATTTTACCCGTGTTTTAAAATCTGAGCTCTGGCACCACTGCAAATCACTGCTTCCCTCTGCGAAGGGACTATCTATTTACTTTTATGTTGAGTCATCACCTTCTCAAATAAGCGCCAGACTTGAGAGCGCTATTGTCATCCTCATGCATTGTGTGTAGCTAATGTTGGGTGCATCATGACTGGATCTTTTCTACCATGAATTACAATGTTTAGTCGCTGCTTGAACTTTGGAAGTGCTCTGCATTTATGTTTTGCGGTCTCAGAAAGGGCTAGCGAGATACCACTATTGTCATATTATATCATGGTTGTTTTGACAAAGTGTTGTCATTTGAGATATCTTATTATTGCTCGCTAGTTGATTATGTCATTGATATGAGTTAATATAATTTTTAAGAGTTATTGTTGACATGGTTAGTTATAATCTTTGTTGAAAACCTAGGTGCTACTTAAGCTTATTTATGTAAACAAGAGCAGAAGAGTTCGTAAAAGTTTTTCTTTTTCACTTTCAGTTTATCAACTGAATTTCTTGAGGACAAGCAAAGGTTTAAGCTTGGGGGAGTTGATACGTCTCCGCCGTATCTACTTTTCCTAATGCTTTTCCTCTTGTTTTGGACTCTAATTTGCATGATTTGAATGAAACTAACCCGGACTGACGCTGTTTTCAGCAGAACTACCATGGTGTTGTTTTTGTGCAGAAATAAAAGTTCTCGAAATGGAACAAAACTTTTTAGAGATTTTTTATGAAATAAAAGAAAAATACTGGAGCCAAGAACCACTGGAGGGGGGTCCCTGGGGGAGCACAACCCACCTGGGCGCGCCCCCCTCATGGCGTGCCCAGGTGGGTTGTGCCCACCTGGTGGCCCCGTTGACCCTACCTCCAATGCTATAAAATCCTATTTTTGGAGAAAAAAATCGAGGAGAAAGAATTATCGCGTTTCACAAGACGGAGCCGCCGCCACCTCCCGTTCTTCATCGGGAGGCCAGATCTGGAGTCCGTTTGGGGCTCCGGATAGGGGAATCTTCGATCTTCGTCATCACCAACCCTTCTCCGTCGCCAATTCCATGATGCTCCCCACCGGGAGTGAGTAATTCCTTCGTAGGCTCGCTGGTTGGTGAGGGAGTTGGATGAGATTCATCATGTAATCGAGTTAGTTTTGTTAGGGCTTGATCCCTAGTATCCATTATGTTCTGAGATTGATGTTGCTATGACTTTGCCATGCTTAATGCTAGTCACTTTGGGCCCGGGTGCCATGATTTGAGATCTGAACCATTTATGTTATCACCATTATATCTATGTTCTAGATACGATCTTGCAAGTTATAGTCACCTATTACGTGTTATGATCCGCAAATCCCGGAGTGACAATAGTCGGGACACTTTCCGGTGATGACCGTAATTTGAGGAGTTCATGTATTCACTATGTGTTAATGCTTTGTTCCAGTTCTCTATTAAAAGGAGGTCTTAATATACCTTAGTTTCCTTATGGACCCCGCTGCCATGGGAGGGTAGGACAAAAGATGTCATGCAAGTTCTTTCCATAAGCACGTATGACTATTTACGGAATACATGCCTACATTATATTTATGAACTGGAGCTAGTTTTGTATCGCCCTAGGTTATGACTGTTATATGATGAATATCATCCAACGAATTCACCGATCCAATGCCTACGAGTTTTTCATATATTGTTCTTGCTAAGTTACTATTGTTATTGCTGTTGTTACACCTGCTACAAAATCACTGCTATCATTGTTACCGTTATTGCTACTGTTATCACTACTATCAAAATTATCATATTACTGTGCTACTGATCATATTGCTGCAGATAATTAATCTCCAGGTGTGGTTGAATTGACAAATCAGCTGCTAATACTTGCAAATATTCTTTGGCTCCCCTTGTGTCGAATCTATAAATTTGGGTTGAATACTCTACCCTCGAAAACTGTTGCGATCCCCTATACTTGTGGGTTATCAGCGCTCAAGGCCTTGCATGTAAGAAAATGATCGTGATGTGAATGAAATCCCGCCAAGGGAAGAGATGGTGATACAAGTGTAGTAATGATAGTAGATATTGATTTTTGTAATAGGAACAATAAAAAAACAACAAGGTAGCAAGTAACAAAAGTGAGCACAAACGGTATTCCAATGCTTGAAAATGAGTCCTAGGGTTCATACTTTCACTAGTGCAATCTCTCAACAATGGTAATATAAGTGGATCATATAAACATCCCTCAAAGTGCAATGTAGAATCACTCCAAAGTTCCTATCTAATGGAGAACATAAGAACAGATTGTTTGTAGGGTACGAAACCACCTCAAAGTTATCCTTTCCGATCGATCTATCCAAGACTTAGTACTAAAATAACACCAAGTTATCCTTTCTGATCGATCTATCTAAGAGTTTGTACTAAAATAACACTATATGATACACATCAACCAACTCTAATGTCACCTAGATACTCCAATGTCACCACGAGTATCCGTGAGTTGATTATACGGTATGCATCAAACAATTTCAGATTCATAATACTCAATCCAACACAAAGAACCTCAAAGAGTGCCCCAAGATTTCTACCGGAGAAACAAGGACGAAAACGTGCATCAACCCCTATGAATAGATTACCCTAATGTCACCACGGGTGTCCATGAGTTGAGTGCCAAAACATATATCGAATGAATCAATATGATACCCCATTGTCACCATGGGTATTCATAGCAAGACATACATCAAGTGCTCTCAAATCCATAAAAGTATTCAATCCGATAAAAACAAAATCTCAAAGGGAAAACTCAATTCATCACAACAAAATAGAGAGGGGAAAACACCATACGATTCACTTATATTAACAAAGCTCGCGATACATCAAGATCGTGCCAAATCAAGAACACGAGAGAGAGAGAGAGAGAGATTAAACACATAGCTACTGGTACAAACCCTCAGCCCCGAGGGTGGACTACTCCCTCCTCATCATGGTGGCCGCCGGGATGATGAAGATGGCCACCGGTGATGATTTCCCCCTCCGACAGGGTGCTGGAATAGGGTCTAGATTGGTTTTTTGTGGCTACAGAGGCTTGCGGAGGCGGAACTTCTGGTCTAGGGTTATTTCTGGGGGTTTCTGTATTTATAGGATTTTTTGGCGTCGGTTTCACGCGAAGATGGGCCTCAGGGGGCCACTACCCACCAGGGCGCGCCAGAGGGGGGTGGCGAGCCCTGGTGCCTAGTGGGCAGCAGGGGGGCCCTCCAGTGGTTCTTTGCTCCAGTATTTTTCTTTTCTTCTAAAAAAATCGTCAAAAAGTTTCGGCCAATTCCGAGAGCTTTTATTTCTGCACAAAAAACAACACGACGATAGTTCTGCTGACAACAGCGCCAGTCCGGGTTTGTTCCATGCAAATCATACCAAAACCATATAGAATTCTTGTAAACATGGCATGAATACTTCATAAATTATAGATACATTGGAGACGTATCAGCATCCCCATGCTTAATTCCTACTCATTCTCGAGTAGGTAAATGATAAAAGAAATAATTTTTGAAGTGTGAATGCTAGCATAGTGGATAAGTTTGATCAATGATAATTTCAATCACTTTTCCTAGCATCATAACAACAACTCTTTCTCATAAAACTCATCATGACAAAGTAGCAATCAATTCACATGTTACTGTTCAAACAATGCCTTCTCTTGAAACTTAACAACCTATGTTATTGGTCACCAAACAACTGCAATTCAACTTATTCTCAACAAAGTCTAAGTAAGAGCTCCACATACTCAATCATCATATAGTCTTCTATGATTGCTAGTACTCAAAGCATATTTTAAGAACAAATGGCATCCATCGAACACAGAGAAAGATAGGGGCTTAATGTTTCGCCTCCCAACTCATTTATCATAGAGATAATTGTCAACAATAATAAATCATGATCAAATATATTTGACTGGCCATATGTGCCTAGATCTTTCCCCACCACATGATGCTTGCCAACTAGAGAATAATTGAGGTTGAAATGAGAATGCATACTATTGACTCATGCATAAAAGTAAATACTAAAAAGTAAAAGATAGGCCCTTCGCAGAGGGAAGCAGAGGTTGTCATGCGCTTCTTATTTTTGGATGCACAATCTCTTAATGCAAAGGAACGTCATGTTATATTGCCCCTTATGATAGCGACCTTTATTATGTAGTCCGTCGCTTTTATTACTTTGCCATCACAAGTTTGTACAACGCTTATTTTTCCTTACAATAAAAGATCAAACATATTTAGGAGCAATTTTTATTGCTTTATGCACCGATGAAAACTTACTTGAAGGATCTTATTCAATCCATAGGTAGGTATGGTGGACACTCATGGCAAGAAACTGGGTTTAAGGGTTTTTGGATGCACAAGTAGTATCTCTACTTAGTACGGATTTTTGGCTAGCAAAAGATCCTAAGTAAACACCACATGTTGGAGGATCCATAACAATATAACTTCTATGCAAATATACACAACCATTAACTCATTATGTTGTCTTCCTTGTCCAACTTCAACTAATTTGATCAAGTTTGAAAATAATTAATGGGTATTGATAATCATAGAAGATGCCCAAGATAATATATTTGTATGTGAAAGTTCTCTTCCTTATACTAATCATTTATGAATTGCTTGTATGACCAATATTGTGATTGTCAAGCTTCAAAATATTTCACTTTCTAAACCCGATGTGAAGCTACTACTAGGTATGATACAAGCAAATGAAGCACATATAATTTCAACTTTATGATATTCAATTCATTCAACAATTTACTCTTAGGATATAAGTGAGGCACGAGAGTAAATGACAAACTACTCCATAAAGATATAAGTGAAGATCAAGCGAGTAGTTAAGTAAATGGGTAACCATTTGAGGACTCTTTCTCATTTAAAAACTTTCAGATCTAAATATTTTATTAAAACAACAAGCAAAATTAAAATTAAATGGCATTCCAAGAATAGCACATATCATGCGAAGAAGCAAAAACTTAGGTTCAACCGATACTAACCGATAATTGTTCATGAAGAAAGGTGGGATGCCTACCGGGGCCTCCCCAAGCTTAGATGCTTGGGACTTCTTGAAATGTTATCTCCTTAATTCCCTTTATATCACGGTTTTCCTAAATCTTAAAAACTTCATCCACGCAAAACTCAACAAGAACTCCTGAGATAAGTTAGTATAAATCAATGCAATAACCTTATCATTCTCTACTGTAGCAAATCCCTAAAATTATTATTTAACATTGCATACTAAATTCCTCTGCATATTAAATACTTCTATCCTCAAATAGAATCATTAAACAAGCAAACATATGCAAACAATGTAAACATAACAGTAATATGTCTAAACAGGATGGTCTGTAAAGAGTGCAATTATACTCATACTTACCTAACTCCAAACATTCGGAAAAATTACCACACTGTAGAAAATTTGTCATATCTTACCGTGTAAAAATTTCAAAATTTTATCATGTTCTGACTATTCACAAATATTCAAAACATAACAATAAACTTTCTGTTTTCAAACAGCAACATATAGACTTGCAAAATAAGCATCGTAAAGGCTATGATTGACATTTTTATTGAATAAAAGATGAAAAACATTACTCTAAATAAAAGCAAGCAAATACTAGTAAAATAAAATGACTTTCCAAGCAAAACATATATCATGTGACGAATAAAAATATAGCCCCAAGTAAGGTTACCGATAATGTTGAAGACGAAAGAGGGGATGCCTTCCGGGGCATCCCCAAGCTTAGTTGCTTGGGTCTTCCTTGAATATTACCTTGGGGTGCCTTGGGCATCCCCGATCTTAGGTTCTTGCCACTCCTTATTCTCCTCATATTGATATCTCAACCAAAACTTGAAAACTTCAATCACACAAAACTTAACGAAACTTCATGAGATGGCTTAGTATAGTAAAACAAATCATTCACTTGGGTACTGTCAAGGACAAGATTCATAATTGTTTCCACATAATTTCTAGTACTCTATAATTTCCACAATTTATATTAAGCAATATAAGCCATAGAAACCATAAAACAAGCAAACTATGCATTACAAACAGAATCTGTCAAAAACAGAACAATCTGTAAAGATCTGAATAATGACTATACTTCTGTAACTCCAATTTTTTTGAAAAATTAGGCAACGTAGGAAATTTGTATATCAATGATCTGTAAAAAAATCAAAAAATTTCGGCGCTCCAGTGATTTTTAACAATTCTGTTACTGTTCACAAAAGTTTCCGTTTTTTGCACAGAATCAAGTTAACTATCATCCACACTATCCCAAAGGCTTTAGTTTGCACTTTATTGAAAAAAAGCTATAAACATGATTACTATAGTAGCTTAATTATGTTAACACACAAAAACAGTAGGGGTAAATGTTGGGTTGTCTCCCAACAAGCGCTTTTCTTTAATGCCTTTTTAGCTAGCCATGATGATTTCAATGATGCTCACATAAAAGATAAGAATTGAAACATAAAGAGAGCATCATGAAGCATATGCCTAGCACACTTGAGCCTAACCCACTTCCTATGCATAGGGATTTTGTGAGCAAACTAGTTATGGGAACAAGAATCAACTAGCATAGGAAGGCAAAATAAGTGCAACTTCAAAACTTTCAACACATTGAGAGGAAACTTGATATTATTGCAATACCTACAAGCATATGTTCCTCTCTCATAATAATTTTCAGTAGCATCATGAATGAATTCAACAATATAACTATCACATAAATCATTCTTTTCATGATCCACAGGCATAGAAATTTTCTTACTCTCCACATAAGCAAATTTATTCTCATTCATAGTAATGGGAGCAAACTCAACAAAATAACTATCATGTGAGGCATAATCCAATTGAAAATCAAAATCATGATGACAAGTTTCATGGTTATCATTATATTTTATAGCATACATGTCATCACAATAATCATCATAGATAGCAACTTTGTTCTCATAGTCAATTGAAACCTCTTCCAAAATAGTGGATTCATCACTAAATAAAGTCATGACCTCACCAAATCCACTTTCATAATTATTACAATAAGATTCAACACCCTCCAAAATAGTGGGATCAATATTACATAAAGTTGACACTCTTCCAAACCCACTTTCATCAATATAATCATCATAAATAGGAGGCATGCTTTCATCATAGTAAATATTCTCATCAAAACGTGGGGGACTAAAAATATCATATTCATCAAACAAAGCATCCCCAAGCTTATGGCTTTGCATATCACTAGCATCATGGATATTCATAGAATTCATACTAGAAACATTGAAATCATGCTCATCATTCAAAGATTTTATGCCAAACATTTTATTGAATTCTTCTTCTATCAATTGAGCACAATTTTCCTTTCCATCATTTTAAAGAAAGACATGATAAAGACGAATAATATGAGACAACCTCAATTCCATTTTTATTTTTATTTTTATAAACCAAACTAGTGATAAAACAAGAAACTAAAAGATTCAATTGCAAGATCTAAGGATATACCTTCAAGCACTCACCTCCCCGGCAACGGCGCCAGAAAAGATCTTGATGTCTACTACACAGCTTGTTCTTGTAGACTCGTGTTGGGCCTCCAAGCGCAGAGTTTTGTACGACAGTAGCAAATTTCCCTCAAGTGGATGACCTAAGGTTTATCAATCCGTTGAAGGCGTAGGATGAAGATGGTCTCTCTCAAACAACCCTGCAACCAAATAACAAAGAGTCTCTTGTGTCCCCAACACACCAAATACAATGGTAAATTGTATAGGTGCACTAGTTCGGCAAAGAGATGGTGATATAAGTGTAGTAATGATAGTAGATATTGATTTTTGTAATAGGAACAATAAAAAAACAGCAAGGTAGCAAGTAACAAAAGTGAGCACAAACGATATTTGTAATGCTTGAAAATGAGGCCTAGGGTTCATACTTTCACTAGTGCAATCTCTCAACAATGCTAATATAATTGGATCATATAACCATCCCTCAACGTGCGATGAAGAATCACTCCAAAGTTCCTATCTAGTGGAGAACATAAGAAGAAATTGTTTGTAGGGTACGAAACCACCTCAAAGTTATCCTTTCCGATCGATCTATCCAAGAGTTCGTACTAGAATAACACCAAGTTATCCTTTTCGATCTATCTATCTAAGAGTTCGTACTAAAATAACACCATATGATACACATCGACCAACTCTAATGTCACCTAGATACTCCAATGTCACTACGAGTATCTGTGAGTTGATTATATGATATGCATCAAACAGTTTCAGATTCTTAATACTCAATCCAACACAAAGAAACTCAAAGTGTGTCCCAAGATTTCTACTAGAGAAACAAGGACGAAAACATGCATCAACCCCTATGCATAGATTACCCCAATGTCACCTCGGGAATCTGCAAGTTGAGTGCCAAAACATATATCAAATGAATCAATATGATACCCCATTGTCACCACGGGTATTCATAGCAAGACATACATCAAGTGCTCTCAAATCCATAAAAGTACTCAATCCGATAAAAACGAAATCTCAAAGGGAAAACTCAATTCATCACAATAAGATAGAGAGGGGAAAACACCATATGATCCAACTATATTAACAAAGCCCACGATACATCAAGATCGTGCCAAATCAAGAACACGAGAGAGAGAGAGAGATTAAACACATAGCTACTGGTACAAACCCTCAGCCCCGAGGGTGGACTACTCCCTCCTCATCATGGTGGTCGCCGGGATGATGAAGATGGCCACCGATGATGATTTCCCCCTCCGGCAGGGTGCCGGAATAGGGTCTAGATTAGTTTTTCATGGCTACAGAGGCTTGCGGTGGCGGAACCTCTGGTCTAGGGTTATTTCTAGGTTTTTTTGTATTTATAGGATTTTTTGGCGTCGGTTTCACACGAAGATGGGCCTCAGGGGGCCCACTACCCACCAGGGCGCGCCAGAGGGGGGGGGGGGGTGGCGCGCCCTGGTGCCTAGTGGTCAGCAGGGGGGCCCTCTAGTGGTTCTTTGCTCCAGTATTTTTTTTGTTCCAAAAAAATTGTTAAAAAGTTTCGTCCAATTCTGAGAACTTTTATTTCTGCACCAAAAACAACACCATGGTAGTTCTGATGAAAACATCGTCACTCCGGGTTAGTTCCATGCAAATCATACCTAAACCATATAGAATTGTTGTAAACATGGCATGAATACTTCATAAATTATAGATACGTTGGAGACGTATCAGCGACACACCTAGGGCTTGTCCAAGTCGTGAGAGAGAGAAGAGGTCAGTGAAGGGCCTCCTTCTATCGGGGAAGGCTGATGGACCAACACTGCAAGTTAGATTAGCACCGTCAAGCAGCGCGAGCGTCGACCCGTGAGACTGTGAGAGAGAAGAGTATAAGCAAAGGAGGCAAGGTTATATGGGCTTTGGGACCAATCAACCACACAGCTCCGATTTTTCTCCTGGAGTAGCAGTCTATATGACATTAGCCAATTTGGGGCTAGGCGGGATTAACCAAGCATCCAATGGCCGGGAACTACCGAGACGCAAGCTAGACGAAAAGCTATCCATGAACATACCCTCCAGACTCCACAAGCAACAAATCAGTTCATCCGTAGATACATACATGAATTACAAATCTTAAAACAGAAGGAAAACAAACAAGCCTAGTAGGTTATACCCTAGCTGAGGAGAAGGGGTTGGACTATACCACCCCTGGATTTGCTAAGATAAAGGTCGATGGAGCTGTTGCAAGATCTTCAAACTTAGGATCTTATGGTGTTGTCTGTCGAGATGAGGGTGACCATTACCTTGGTTCATCTTCTATTTCAAGACCCATGCTTGGCATGTAGGAAGGCACTAACATTAGCTCAGGATCTATCCTTAAACAGAGTGATAATAGCTTATTGCAAGCAAGTAATATATTAAATCAAATATGGCCGTGGTGGTGGGATTTATGGTAATATCATCATATCATCAAAGAAATCACATTGTGTGCATCCGACTTCCATAATGCTGGTTCTTTCATCTTTGAGGGACGGGATTTGAACATCGAGACCCATAGCCTCACTACATTCGCTCTTGATATTACCGAAGGGCGCAATCTTTGGCTTCTTTAGCCTCCAGATATTCAATGTATTTGTGTCTAGGTCTCACTTGTCACATCCCCAGATTACTAAACCCTTGTTATGCTAATCAGTCATGCCAAGTCATCACTTATGCCATAAGAAAAAATTTAAGAAATACTTCAACCTCAAATTCAAATTTAAAATAAAATCAAAATATTAATTATCCAAGCAGCAAAACATAAGTGTTCATAATATTGCAAAAAACTCCCAAAGCTATTATAAAAATAAAACCAACATTATTTGAATTTCCAAAATTTACCCTAGCAACCAAAACAGTGGACCAGCAATTATTTAAATGACATTTTCAATTTCTAATAATATTTAAACTCTACCAAATACTCAGAAACTTTTGTGCAACACCACAACCTTGTGCTTGAATTATGAGCCAAGTTTCAAATATAGCAAAATTCATTTGATGGACCAAATAAATGCAAAACAGAGACAAATAGCAGAAACAAAAAATAAAAAGAAAAGAGGAAAGGAAACACTGTGCACTTACCTCGGCCTATGCTACAGTGCGGCCCAACCCATGAACATCGGCCTTCCCCTACGTCCCACCAGCGCCAGGGAAAGGCCGCACGCGCCATGGCACTGTGTTGCCGATGCCGCGCATCCGACTTGCTGGGGAGTGGATAAGGCCAAGCCCCAAGCGCCCCTCTCTCTCCCTTGGCAAACCCTAGTCCTCCCCCTCGCCCTCCCCATGCTCTCTCTCTCCCGAGCTCACCCACGCGCGTCCATGGCTGCGCCGCAGCCGTAGTCGTGGCCACTGTGCTCCTCATGCCCCGGGGTGATGTCTAGGAGCCACGCCGCCTCCGTCTGCATCGACTACGCCAACGTATCGGCCGGGAACGCCACTGCATCGACGCCATGATCCTCTTCTTCAACCTCGGTCGCCGGCACGCCACCGCTTGATCCACTCCACTGAGACCCTCTACGGCTGCCCTGAGCTCCCTGCCGGCATCGTTGTGAGCCTCCGACCCTCCATGACCTTTTTCCCCTCCTTCCCGTGCCCTCTAGTGTCGGTTGCCGCTAGCGCCGCCCATACTCGCTGCCGTCCGTTGTCCCTGGTGTCGGTGTCAAAACCGGCCGATCTCGGGTAGGGGGTCCCGAACTGTGCGTCTGAGGACCGAAGGTAACACGGGACAAAGGGAACGCGATGTTTACCCAGGTTCGGGCCCTCTTAATGGAGGTAAAACCCTACGTCCTGCTTGATTGTATTTGATGAGTATGGGGGTTACAAGAGTTGATCTACCTCGAGATGCTAATGGCTAAACCCTAACTGTCTAGCCTATGAAAATTCTGATCGCCTCCATGGACCAAACCCTCCGGTTTATATAGGCACCGGAGGGGGCTAGGGTTGTACAGAGTCGGTTTACAGAGGAAGGAAACTATACATCCGGACGCCAAACTTGCCATCCACACAAAGGAGAGTCCCACCCGGACACAAGGAAAGGTCTTCTGCCTTGTATCTTCACGGCCCATCAGTCCGGCCCATGTCACATAGCCCGGCCACCCGAGGACCCCGTAATCCAGGACTCCCTCAATAGCCCCTGAACCAGTCTTCAATGACGATACGTTCGGCGCGTAGATTGTCTTCGGCATTGCAAGGCGGGTTCCTCCTCTGAATACTCCAAAGCAATCTTCTGAATAAAAGAACTGTATCCGGCTCTGCATGACAGTCACAACCCTCAACCATGAAGGTAAAATACTTAGTCAAAGTAATGTCCATCAACTGACAACTTTTTCGGTGAAACGTCACATCTAGCCTCTTTATCATTTCGAACTGTTTTTTGGCCTCCCGCTTCGCGTTTCGAGACACGGCCTCTATTGACACGCCTCGTCAAAGCGGAGATCGTGTCCACTTATTGCGGGATCCTCATCAATATGGGTTTGGGTAATCCAACTGTGCCATTCGCACGACCCCTTGGGAACAGGCAAGTTTTAAGGCTTGAGGGGCGGGCGCTTGATATTCATGGCCTATATAAACGGATAAAGATCCCTTTTTTCTCCCCACGCCTTCTTCCTTCTCCTGTTTTCCCATCCTCAAGCTCCAGCGCCCAAGCTTCAATCTTTCCCACCGCCACCAACCTCTCCAGTCATGTCCGGATCTGGCTCGAAGGGCAAGTGGGAGGCCTCCTCCATCACGGAGAAGGACATCAAGGAGCTCCGGGGGGTGGGATATCTGTCCGCGGAGATCGCGCACAGGCTCCCTGCCAAGGATCAAGTCATACCCACTCCAGAGCCCGGCGAAAGGGTTGTATTCATCCCCCATTTCCTCTGCGAACTAGGGTTTCCCCTCCACCCCTTTGTCCGCGGCCTCATGTTCTACTACGAGCTAGATTTCCATGATCTAGCCCCAAATTCTTTCCTCCACATCTCGGCGTTTATCGTCGTGTGCGAGGCGCTACTCTGCATCCCCCCACACTTCGGCCTATGGCTAAAAGTCTTCAATGTGAAGCCGAAGGTGGTCGACGGGCAACACGCGGAGTGTGGTGGCGCCATGGTGAGCAAGATCCCCAACACCACCTGGCCTAAAGGGGCCTTTGTGGAGACCGTCAAGGTGTGGCAGCAGGAGTGGTTCTATATCACCGAACCTCGCGGCGCCAGGTGGGCGGCCACTCCTGAGTTCCGATCCGGACCCCCTATGCGGCTCGCGTCATGGACCAACAAGGGTCTGGACTGGGGGTCAACCACGGATGTGATGATGCTGCAAAAGCGCATCAAAAATATGATAAGCAAGAATACCAGTCTCACCGATGTGATTCAGGTGATGCTCTTCCGCCGGATCCTTCCCTGCCAACTCTGGCCTCTCCATATGTGGGAGTTCAATCCGGAAGGTCCGCGGACCCTGCAGCGTTTCTTCGGCACAATGCATGAAGAGATCTGGAAGCTGCTCTTTAAGACCCAGAAGACGTGGCCGAAGAAGACCAAAGACATCGGTCTTGACATTGAGAATCCGGCCACACCGATAAGCATTTTAGTTCCGAACACAATTTTCGGTAAATAAATCAAAGGTTATACTGAGATTTCCATTCTCTCATTCAAGGCTGGACAGTGAAGGCGGAGCGGATCAAGTGTTCGGCTCCACTACCTGAAGACCCAGCCAATCCTCTGCTAACGAGGATGCTGGTTCCGGCGCCGTATCAGGCGCCGGAGAAGAAGGCCAAGAAGAAGGGTAAGGAGGCCAAGGGCGGCCTTCGCCATAAGGGTACTTTGGACGCAATGTCCGGAGAAACCGAAGCCCACTCCTCCCACGAGGGGGATGAAGATGAAGAGGAGGAGGAGGAGGCGGAAAGTGGTTCTCCCTTAAAGGGGGGAAAGAAGAAAAGGGCCGCCTCCGCAGACCTGGAGGAGGGGGCGTCCAAGAGGGAGAAGTTAACCCTCTCCGATGGTTCGGATACGGACGCCGAACACACCCCCAAGAGGCGCCCCAAGGAAAAACCCCTGGCCGAATCGTAAGTGTTGAAAAGGATACTTAGCAAATATTCGGTCTGTTATGGTTGTAATATAACATATCATATTGTGTGTTTCAGCCCAGCCCGCGACCTCCCCCAACCATCGTCGTCTGAAGGGAGTTCTCTGCCGCCCGAGATGGCAGAAAGCGAGACGCCCCGCGAGCCCCTTCACCAATCACCATGGATGACACCGAGGTGTTGTCTCAAAGGACCTCTCCTGGCCACGAAGGGGCGGGCGAGGCTGCCGAGAAGGCGCCCGAGGATAATACCTCGGCTGCCGAAGACATGGAGGGGGCGACCCCCATAGCGACCGGCGATGGGGGTCCTGAACAATCGGGCCCCCAACCGGACATCATTCCGGAGACCAATGTGGCCCCGGAGTCAGGCGAGCAGCCCCCTTTGAAGAAGGGGGGAGCATTAGCCCCGACGGCGGCCTCCACTAATCCGGAGGCACCGAATACCTTGGTGGAAGCACTACGATGTGCTGCCATCGTGGAGGAGCACCGCACCCTGATGGGTGTGGTGTTTGAGAAGATTCAGTCCGCCAAGAGCGGGCTAAACGAAGCCTTTACCAGCCTGCTAACAGGCTTCGAGGTATGCGACATAATGCTCTAGACGTTTTTTATAAAGGGATAGACCTGTGCATAGATAGTAGCCCCTGAGACTCTGTCTGGTTTTGAAAAAGCCGGACAGAGGATCATATAGTATTCGAAAGAGGTGACGTACTTTTATATTGTATAACAGGCTTCCATGTTGGCGGCAATTGCCCAGGCCGCTAAAGTTTCCGATCTCAAGCGGAGGCTGCAGCTGCCGATGATGATATCGACCGCATCAACAAACGGTTCGATGAGGCGCAAGGTATGTTTGAAATCTCTCGCACATGCCTGAATTGATATGCAAATTCTGAGTTTAAACTCATGCGCTGCTATGTGTATGATTGCAGGCAGCGCGACCGAGGTCGAGACCCTCAAGAGTGCCCTTGTCCAAGCCAAGGAGGAGGCGAAGGCGAGCAAAGCGGCTGCAGATTTAAAGTCCGAACAAGTCGCCCGCCGCCAGTACGAGGAGAGGGTGACCGAAGTGGAGCAAGAGCTCAAGGACGCCGCCAGCAAGTGCGAGTCCTTGGAGGAGAAGAATAAGGCCCAGGCGGCCGAACTCGCCAAGGCCCTCCAAGAGGCCAAGGAGGCGAGGACCGAGTCCCGGGTAGCTCGCGAGGAAATCCGGCAGTCCGAACAGATAGCGACTGGTAAGCCATTTCTTTTGCAGACTATATTTGGCGGTGAAAGATATGCCTTGCTCACTCGTCTGTGGAGTTCTCCAGACGCATTTGCGGATCTTTCGAAGAGTGCCGCCGACGCCGCGTAGTTCTTCCGGGCCCAGGAGGGGCACACGACGGAGAAGCTATTCTGGTCACAGTTCGCAGCGTCGGAGCGTCCGGCCCTGTTGAACAACCACATGATGCAACTGGCAGAGCTGCACAGGATGTACGGATTGGCCATGAAGGATGTCATAGTCCGGCTGTAGCCAACCGAACCCATTCCTAGCAGCTACTTCGGCCTGGTGCAGCGACTGGCCGACGCGCTACCCCGGATTGAAGCTGTCAAGCGCTCGGCATGCATAGAAGGTGCATGGATGGCCTTTGCCCGTGTCAAGATGCACTGGGCAAAGATGAAGGCCGCCGCCGTGGCGGTCGAGGGCCCACCCGAAGGCAAGGACCAGCGCGAGCCAGAGCGGTATTTTGAAGATGTCCTTGAGGGTGCCCGATTAATAGAGGGCCAATGCTCAAAGGATATCATATTTGAGTGAATGTATCCGAGCTACCCAGACGTTGTTTTAGAAACCAAGGCTTTGTAACATATTTATGTCTTTACCTGGAATTGCTTGCCTCCTGTGCGGCCATATTTTATTATTTTGAAAGTTTGCCAGTCGTCGGCTTCAGCCCCCACGTAGATACTACGGGGGTGTTCGGAATAACGCATGATCACTCTTGACCCGACGTCTTGGTCCGTGACGGAGGTGTCTACGTAGGCGAACCAGGCAATCAGACTATGCGGCTTTATCACTTTCACTTTAGCCATAGGAGTTTGACGGTGGGGCTAAGTACTAGCCCTTGGTGCGGATGCGGCTATCGGAACTGGGATGCCTTAAGCACATGACCGGACAGAGGCCAGTCCTTCGCATAACACGGAAGAAATCGCAAAAGATTTATAGCAAATCGCCGAATAGCTGACCAGCTCTCGCCGCACCATGATAGTCAGTTTTCGGCTTTCTCTACTGAGGTGTTTGACCGGACGAACCAGAAACACAATCGCAGTAGTTCTCCCTTTACTACCCTAGCCGAATGAGCGGAACATAAGGTAGTAACCACAGGAGCCGGGCAACCCAACTATTGACCAAAGACATGATTCGGAGCTGATGCATATAATGCAATATTCGGGACGCCGAAGTGCACTCTAAAAAGCGTTCGGACTTTTTTTTTATTGAAAATGTAGGTGGCCAAATAGAGCCCCTGGCATTTGAAGCTATGCCGAGGTGTATATGCCAATCTGACATGAAGAGGGAATACAGATTATGAAATAAACCAATACCGAATAGGGTTGGTAAAAATTGTTTCCATTATAGTCTGATTCGATACGTTAAAACGTGCTTTTACAGATAATGCTATAAGCATCAGGGCTATTTTACATGCCGATAATTTGAGAACAAGGGAAAGCTGTATACAGGTTCTAAAAAAGAAAAGGTATCGTGAAGATCCTTTGGACACCCTGCCGCACGTCTGCGCCGCTTTTCGCCTTGGTGGAGGATCCTTTGAAAGGATCGACGATCGTGTATATAGAAGGGGCCTGGGAAAAGGCCCTGCACCACCGTAAAGTGACTTTAGGTTTTAAAGAACCTGTAATATGAGAGAAAAGAGAAAAAATAAGAAGGAGATTAAGGTCCGAATAGGGTCGAGCCGTATTATGGGCCTCGTCCGCAGAGTGCCTCCGTCGTCGCCCAAGGTATTTTGAGTGTGTAGTTATGCACACGCGGTACATATGCCGCGATTAGATGGGGCGGTGGACGGAGGCAACACTGCTAGTCCAGCGCCGGATTGACCGAGCTGTCATTCTGCGGAGTAGGCCGGACTCGTTTAATAGTGTCTAGAGGCTTGAAGGCCGATGAAGTGTTCGACTTGATAAGGCCGCTCTGTACCTCGGCTGGAAGGGCCGCGGTGTGCTCCTCAGTACGGAGGGAGCGTTCCATGTTTCCATTGACTGTGATAATGCCGCGGGGTCCAGGCATCTTGAGCTTTAAGTAAGCATAATGCGGGACTGCATTGAAGCAGGTGAAGGCAGTACGTCCGAGTAGTGCGTGATGACCACTGCAGAAGGGGACAATGTCGAAGATCAAGTCTTCGCTTCAGAAATTGTCCGGCGAACCGAAGACTACTTCTAATGTTAATGAGCCCGTACAGTGGGCCTCGACGCCGGGTATCTCTCCTTTAAAGGTGGTGTTACTAGGCTTGATTCTTGACGGGTCAATACCCATTTTTCGGATAGTGTCTTGATAGATCAAGTTGAGACTGCTGCCGCCGTCCATGAGGACTCGAGTCAGATGATATCCGTCAATAATTGGATCGAGGACCAGGGCCACCGAACCTCCGTGACGGATACTGGTTGGGTGGTCCCTGCGATCGAAGGTGATCGGACAAGCCGACCATGGGTTGAATTTGGGGGCGACGGGCTCTACGGCGTAGACGTCCCTTAGTGCGCGCTTGCGCTCCCTTTTGGGGATGTGCGTGACATATATCATGTTCACTGTTTTCACCTCAGGGGGGAATTTCTTTTGTCCCCCTGTGTTCGGTGGGCAGGGCTCGTCATCGTCCTCACTTGGCGGCCCTTTCCCCTTATGTTCGGTATTTAACTTACTGGCCTGTTTGAAGACCCAACAATTTCTGTTGTAGTGGTTGGCAAGCTTGTCGGGGGTGCCATGAATCTGGCAAGGCCGATCGAGTATTTTGTCCAAATTAGATGGACCGTCCTTATTTCCTTTGAATGGCTTCTTCCGCTGACCGGATTTAGAGCCACTGAATCCAGTGTCTTCAGTTTCTTCGTTGTTGTTTTGACGCTTGTGTTTGTTGCGTCATGGCCTGCCATTGCCATCCCTGACTTCGGAGGTGCCAGGGTCGCTGGTACTATTGCTTCTACGAGCCAACCAGCTGTCTTCTCCCGCGCAAAAGCGGGTCATGAGTGCAGTAAGAGCTGCCATAGACTTCGGCTTTTCCTGACCAAGGTGTCGGGCGAGCCATTCGTCGCGGACGCTATGTTTAAAGGCCGCGAGGGCTTCGGCGTCCGGACAGTCAATGATTTGGTTCTTTTTAATTAAGAACCTAGTCCAGAGTTTGCGGGCTGACTCACCGGGTTGCTGGACTAGATGACTAAGGTCATCGGCATCTGGAGGCCGGACATAGGTACTTGGAAGTTGTCTCTAAAGGCATCCTCCAAGTCTTCCCAGCTACCGATAGAGTTCTCTGGTAGGCTGTTTAACCAGTGCCGCGCTGGTCCTTTCAGTTTTAGGGGAAGGTATTTGATGGCGTGGAGATCGTCACCGCGGGCCATGTGAATATGGAGAAGAAAATCCTCAATCCATACCGCGGGATCTGTCGTTCCATCGTATGATTCGATGTTGACGAGTTTAAACCCTTCTGGAAATTGGTGCTGCATTACCTCATCGGTAAAGCACAAGGGGTGCGCGGAGCCTCTGTATTGGGCAAAGTCACGACGGAGTTCGGTTGACATCTTTGTTTGGTTTTCGGCCTGAGTTCGGTTATGCTGCTCGCGCCAAGCTTGAAGGCCGTCGTCTCTCATCGGAGCACGCCCCCTTGATCCGTATATTGATCTGGTCTTGCCGGCTCTATTGTCCAGGTCCTGACGTAAGTCGTAGGTGTAGCCCTAAGCTGCTACCTCTTTGCCTCGACGGCGAGGTGGCGCGGGTTGGTGTTCGGCATGAGTAGCCGCTTTGTCTCGCCCACGTGGTGGTCGGTCTGGTTGATCAACATGATTATGTCTTGACGGTATTGGCTCTAGGGCCTCGTCATCGAATTATGGCAGTAGCCGACGCTTCGGATAGCTCTTTGTTGGGCGTTCGAGGCCATACTCCTCGGCAGCTAGGACCTGGGTCCATCTGTCATTGAGCGTATCCTGTTCGGCTTGAAGCTGTTGCTGTTTCTTTTTAGGCTCCTCGCAGTTGCGATGAGCTGTCGCTTAAAGCGCTCTTGCTCGAGGGGTTCCTCTGGCACGATGAAGTCTTCGTTGCCGAGGCTGACATCCTCCTCGGAGATCGGTAGATAGTTACTATCCTCTGAATCCTCATTCCCGACTAGCTCGTCGGGGTTAACTTGTCCCTCTTCCCAATTATCCTGCTCTACGGCAGGCTCAATGGGTTGGTCAGAGTCTTCGGCATTCTCCGGAGTGTGAATGCCTCCGGTGCCGGTATTACTTTCTTTTTCTCGCCGTGATCGTGAACGACGCCGCTAATGTCGATGCTTCGGTGGTACCTCGACGGGCTTGTCCTCGATCGGATCTTGATTGCCATCGTCGTCCTCTTTGGGTGTATCCACCACGTACACGTCGTATGTAGAAGTGGCAGTCCAACGTCCGGTGATGGGCAGGTTTTGGCCTGGTTCGGCTCCGGCATCGTCGTCCATATCATCGATGTCTTCGGAGGCGTAGTCGAGCATGTCGGTTAAGTCTTGGACAGTGGCTACCAAGTGGGTGGTGGGTGGGATGCAAAATTCCCCGCACTCAGTCCCTAGTTTGGGCTGGGTGTAATTCGGAGCTGATACCTCCGTGATGGCGAGAGACCGCATTAAGTCCAAGGCCTCGCTTAAGAGCGAAGGCCGGACGGGGAACCGAGGACCTGCGGAGCTGGGCATGGTAGACTCTGCCAGGTTGTGTTCACCAGCCGCAGACCTTGAGAGTTCGGAGTTGGCCTCCAGAGGCGAGTTCGGCTCTCCGATGACTAGGAGGGTCCTGCTTGATTCCAGGCTCACCGAACATACAGTTGCTTCTAGGTCTTCGGCAAAGGGCTCCATGGGAGGAGAGGAAGCGATGGGTTTTAAGATCCCATCTTCGGATGAGGTGGCCTGCCCAGGATCTATGGCCAGGGCAGGGATAGTAGTTGGTCTTTGAGCGGCGCCTGATGACGGATCCGATGGGTTGCCTTCTTGAAGATGAGGAATAGTGGTCGAGGCCGTGAACCCTTCGAAGATCAAGTCTCCTCGGATATCAGCGACGTAATTCAGGCTCCCGAATCTGATCTGATGACCAGGGGTGTAGCTGTCGATCTGCTTAAGGTGACCAACTGAATTGGCGCGCAGAGCGAAGCCGCCGAATACAAAAAGTTAACCGGGGAGGAAGATCTCCCTGGAAACAACATCGTTGTTGATGATCAAACGAGCAATCGATCCTTCTGCCGACGACACAGTGGAACTCTCAATGAAAGCACCAATGTCGGTGTCAAAACCAGCCGATCTCGGGTAGGGGGTCCCGAACTATGTGTCTGAGGACCGAAGGTAACAAGGGACAAAGGGAACGCGATGTTTACCCAGGTTCGGGCCCTCTTAATGGAGGTAAAACCCTACGTCCTGCTTGATTGTATTTGATGAGTATGGGGGTTACAAGAGTTGATCTACCTCGAGATGCTAATGGCTAAACCCTAACTGTCTAGCCTATGAAAATTCTGATCGCCTCCATGGACCAAACCCTCCGGTTTATATAGGCACCGGTGGGGGCTAGGGTTGTACAGAGTCGGTTTACAGAGGAAGGAAACTATACATCCGGACGCCAAACTTGCCATCCACGCAAAGGAGAGTCCCACCCGGACATGAGGAAAGGTCTTCTGCTTTGTACCTTCACGGCCCATCAGTCCGGCCCATGTCACATAGCCCGGCCACCCGAGGACCCCGTAATCCAGGGCTCCCTCACCCGACGCTGTTCCGGCCACCCCTAGCTTCGGCTGCTTGCGCCCATTGATGCGCGCCGTTTCCCGCAACCCATAGGACCTCTCAGTCAACCAAATGGTCGCCGGAGGGAGCCGTCCCCTGCTCGCCGCCGCGGCCAGTGGACGTCACCGGCGCACGCGCTTAAACAGCCGTCGTGGCTCACTGACACATGGGCCCGACTAGTTTAGATTAGGTGCTAATCTAATTAGCTACCTAATTAGCCACTGATGTGTGGGCTCGCACTACTAACTAACCCTTTTAATAAAACATGTGCCGCTGACAGCGGGCCCCATGCCGCTAACTAAATCGGTTAAGTTTTACTAAAAACTCTTAACTGGCCCAGAGAAAGTGACATGCGGGTCCCACTAGACCCACTGACCAGTTAAATATTGACTAGTCAACTACTGCGTCAGGAGTTGACTGGCCCCACCTGTCGGCCACTGGTGCACCTCTAGGTGCACTGCATCGGGTGCACCCAGCCCTTTTCTGTCTGATGTTTTCGAATTTAATTTAATTCCAGGAATTTTCATAATATTGTTTCAACTTTGAAAATTCATATAAAATAATCCGTAACTCGGATGAAAATAATTTATATATGAAAATTGCTCAGAAAAATGTGACGAACCCGAATATACTATCCCCATACCTGTCACATGTCTCTAACACTGCAAACATGGAACCTTCCCCTTCGATTCATCTGTGCGATAACTGACTAAAGCCGGGGAAACATCCCCAAATATTTTACCCCTACGTGTGTAATGCGTAGCACTGCGTTAGGTCACCCCTAGCCCAGCATATTGCCATGTCATGCATCGTGATGCATTTTTTTGCTTTATATTTATTGTTTCTTCCCCTTCTTCTCTCCGGTAGACCCCGAGACCGACGCTGCTCTTAGTGATGACTACACACCTGACGACCAGTCCCTTTCCGCAGAGCTTCCAGGCAAGCCAAACCCCATTGGTCAATCCTATATCACCCATTATTTCTCTCTCATGCTTGCATTAGATTTTGCTACGGTTGTTCGATAGCTCATATTCTGATGCATAGCCTACTTTTGTAACCTGCTATTGTTACTTTACCTGTTATCCTATATGCTTAGTATAGGTTGAGTAGTGATCCATCAGTGACCCCTCACCCTTGTCCTTGTTGCCCCGCTTTGTTATCAGAAGATTCGATCCAAGTGATCGATGTGCTGAGACCAACACATCATCGCACACCCCCTTAGTTGTACGACTCTGCAGAGCTACTATCGAGTGCTGAGGGTGATACCTCCTACCTCTTTCCTGATGTTATCTCTATAGCGTAGCTAGTCTGTTGTGGATTACGGAGGGTGATTCCTCCGACCCCACTCCCGATGATGACTCTGTTGTGCAACACCTCAAGTGTGAACCCTTCAAGGGTGATTCCTCCAAGTTCACCTTGATGGCTACATCGAGTGGGAATCTGAAAGTGTGTCATATTGACTAGAGGGGGGTGAATAGGCAATTTTTACAAATTTGTCATTGACACGTCTCCGTCGTATCTACTTTTCCTAATGCTTTTCCTCTTGTTTTGGACTCTAATTTGCATGATTTGAATAAAACTAACCCGGACTGACGCTGTTTTCAGCAGAACTACCATGGTGTTGTTTTTTTGTGCAGAAATAAAAGTTCTCGGGTTGGAACGAAACTTCGCGAGGATTTTTTATTCAATAAATAAGAATTTCTGGAGCCAAGAACCATCGGAGGGGGGCACCTGGGTGGGCACAACCCACCAGGGCGCGCCCTCCTCCAGGCGCGCCCAGGTGGGTTGTCCCCACTTGGTGGCCCCGCAGACTTCAACCCTGATACTATAAAATCACATATTTGGAGAGAAAAAATCAGGGAAAAAGAATTATTGCGTTTCACGAGACGGAGCCGCCGCCACCTCCTGTTCTTCATCGGGAGGCCAGATCTGGAGTCCGTTTGGGGCTCCGGAGAGGGGGATCTTCGATCTTCGTCATCACCAACCCTTCTCCATCGCCAATTCCATGATGCTCCCCACCGGGAGTGAGTAATTCCTTCGTAGGCTCGCTGGTCGGTGAGGAGTTGGATGAGATTCATCATGTAATCGAGTTAGTTTTGTTAGGGCTTGATCCCTAGTATCCATTATGTTCTGAGATTGATGTTGCTATGACTTTGCCATGCTTAATGCTTGTCACTTTGGGCCCGGGTGCCATGATTTCAGATCTGAACCGTTTATCTAATCACCATTATATCTATGTTCTAGATCCGATCTTGCAAGTTATAGTCACCTACTACGTGTTATGATCCGGCAACCCCGGAGTGACAATAGTCGGGGCACTTCCCGGTGATGACCGCAGTTTGAGGAGTTCATGTATTCACTATGTGTTAATGCTTTGTTCCGGTTCTCTATTAAAAGGAGGCCTTAATATCCCTTAGTTTCCAATAGGACCCCGCTGCCACGGGAGGGTAGGACAAAAGATGTCATGCAAGTTCTTTCCATAAGCACGTATGACTATTTATGGAATACATGCCTGCATTATATTTATGAACAGGAGCTAGTGCCGTATCGCCCTAGGTTATGACTGTTATATGATGAATATCATCTAACGAATTCACCGATCCAATGCCTACGAATTTCTCTCATATTGTTCTTGCTAAGTTACTACTGCTATTGTCACTGTTGCACTTGCTACAAAATCATTGCTATCACTGTTACCGTTACTATTGCTATTGCTACTACTATCAAAACTATCATACTACTTTGCTACTGACCACTTTGCTGCAGATAATTAATCTCCAGGTGTGGTTGAATTGACAACTCAGCTACTAATACTTGCAAATATTCTTTGGCTCCCCTTGTGTCGAATCAATAATTTGGGTTGAATACTCTACCCTCGAAAACTGTTGCGATCCCCTATACTTGTGGGTTATCAATACCTTTTTCTGGCGCCGTTGCCGGGGAGCATAGCTATATTTGTTGAGTCACGTGGGATTATTATCAAATTATCACTATGAAGAATCTGAAGGATGCGAAGACTAAGATTTTTCCCTCTAAGACGAGGGGAGGTAAGGAACTGCCATCCAGCTCCGCTTTAGATTCACCTTCTGTTATAAGTAGACTTGCAACACCACCACATGCTATCAACTCTGATATGTCACAAGTTATTGATGATGATACTTCTGCTATGAATGCTACTCATGATGATGCTAGTACCTTGCTTGATGATAATGTACCACTAGGTGAATTTCTTGATGAACAACTTGCTAGAACTAAGGCTTTTGAGAATGCTGAAATTGATGAAATTGTTGAAACTGATGAAGAGCTTGAAACTGAAAATCTTGAAACACCTATTAGACCTAGTTTTCCTAGATATGAATTGCCAAAGGTACCGGAAGGTTATGTTATGGATGACGAGACAACTAGAGACATTCTTGCTTGTAAGGATAGAGATGATCTGGAAAAATTATTATGCAAGTATAAAGAAAAGACTTTGAATGCTAGAATGAAATGTGATCCTAAGTTTGCTACTTCACCTACCTTTGTTGATGATAAGGATTATGAATTCTCTGTCGACCCAGAGTTAATTACTTTGGTTGAATCTGATCCTTTCCATGGTTATGAAACTGAAACTGTTGTGGCACATCTTACTAAGTTGAATGACATAGCCACCCTATTTGCACATGATGAGAAAATTTGCTACTATTATATTCTCAAATTATTTTCGTTCTCGTTAAAGGGTGATGCTAAGGCTTTGTACAATACTCTTGCTCCTGGTTGTGTGCGTAGTCCCCAGGATATGATTTATTACTTCTCTGAAAGATATTTTCCTGCTCATAAGAAACAAGCTGCTTTATAGGAAATATTTAACTTTGCATAAATTGAAGAAGAGAGTCTCCCACAAGCTTGGGGGAGGCTTCTCCAATTGCTTAATGCTTTGCATGATCACCCTCTTAAGAAAAATGAAATACTTGATATCTTCTATAATGGACTAACCAATGCTTCTAGGGACTTCCTAGATAGTTGTGCTGGTTGTGTTTTCAGGGAGTGAACTGTTGAACAAGCTGAAGAATTATTGAATAACATATTGAAAAATTATGATGATTGGACTCTTCCCGAACCACCACTCAAACCTACTCTAAAGAAGAGGGGTATCTTATATCTCAGTCCTGAAGATATGCAAGAGGCAAAGAAATCCATGAAGGAAAAAGGTATTAAAGCAGAGGATGTTAAAACTTTACCACCTATCGAAGAAATACATGGGCTTGAAACACCACCACCACCTAAGGTGGTATAGGTAAATTCTTTTCTAAAGTTCGATGAAGGTGATATTCCTTATAATAAACATCCTAGTCAATGCCTTTATGAGTTTGATAATTACATTAGAAAACAAGATCACTTCAATGCAAATGTTATGAAACAATTGAAATACAATTCTGATATGATTGCTCGCTTGAGTGACTTGTTATTTAGAATCTCAAATGATGTTAGAGGTGTGGGAAAACATGCTTCTATGGTTCAAACTCAATTATAACAAGTTGCTAAATCTCAAAGAGAGTTGCTTGATGAAATGAATAATAATATCAATGATCATGCTGTTAGAGTAATGACTAGAGGAGGTAGAATGACTCAGGAACCACTTTATCATTAGGGACACCCAAAAAGAATTGAACAAGACTCTCAAAGAGTTGACACTAATGTACCTAGTCCTTATAAAAAGAAAAAGAAGAAGAAAAATGATAGGACTTTGCATGCCTCTAGTGAACCTGAAGTTGAAAAACCTCCTGATAATAATAATGAAGTCTCTATCTCTGATGCTGAAACTCAATTTGGTAGTGAACACCCACCTTCTGAAAATGAAAAAGACAATGATGAGGTTCATGAAGATACTCAAAAAAATAATAAAGAACTAGGTAATGATGTTGAGATAGAACCAGCAGCTGATCTTGATAACCCACAAACCAAGAATAAAAGATATGATAAAAGAGACTTTGTTGCTAGAAAACACGGTAAGGAAAGAGAACCGTGGGTTCAAAAACCTATGCCCTTTCCACCTAAGTCAACCAAAAAGAAAGATGATGAAGAATTTGAACGCTTTGCTGAAATGCTGAGGCCAGTCTTTTTACGTACTCGCTTGACTGATATCTTAAAAATGCCTCCTTATGCAAAGTACATGAAAGACATCATCACCAATAAGAGAAAAATACCGGAAGCTAAAATTTCCACCATGCTTGCTAATTATACTTTTAAGGATGGAGTACCTAAAAAACTTGGAGATCCGAGAATACCAACTATACCTTGCTCCATCAAAAGAAACTATGTGAAAATTACTTTATGTGATTTAGGAGCTGGTGTTAGTGTTATGCCTTTCTCTTTATATAAAAGACTTGATTTGAATAAACTCACACCTACTAAAATATCTTTGCAAATGGCTGATAAATCAACTACCATACCTATCGGTATTTGTGAGGATGTGCCTGTTGTTGTTGCTAATGTTACTATCTTGACTGACTTTGTTATACTTGAGATGCCCGAGGATGACAACATGTCAATTATCCTCGGTAGACCCTTCTTGAATACTGCAGGGGCTGTTATTGATTGCAATAAAAGCAAGGTCACTTTTCATATCAATGGTAATGAGCATATGGTGCACTTTCCGAAGAAACAATTCCAAGTGAATGGTATTAATGTTATTGAAAAATCTCCGACAATCACTATTGGAAGTTTTCAATTACCCCTACCTACTGTTAAAAAGAAATATGAAATGCTTATTGTTGGGGACATTAACATCCCCATTGAGGTAACTTAGTGTTTTACAAAAGTTCTTTGGTTTCATGCTAAACGAAGGTGGTTGTTAATAAGACTTGATCAACCTTATTAATGAATCATTTTTGAGAGGTATGAAGTTGATGAATTTAGTGAGCACTACCTTTTGTCCCTACCTTTTGTTTTTTGTTTTTATTAGTTAAATAAAATAAAATGCCATGCCTTGCCTGTTTCCTGAGTTTTCCGTGCAATAAAAAAATGACCCAAAAATAAAAGTTCTCAGAATGCTCTGAAAATTTAATACGATTTTTTCTGAATATTTAAGAATTTTTGGTGCAAATAATATCAGAGGGAGGTGCTCCAGGTGGGCAACCCACCTGGGCGTGCCAGCACCCCCAGGCGCGCCCTGGTGGGTTGTGGTCCCCACGTGGGCCCCCTCACTTATCCCTTCACTCCATATCATCACCTACCTCTAGAAAAAAATCACCATTGCTCTCTCTCTCTCGTGTTCTTGCTCTCAAACGGATTTCGATCTCTTTACTCAAAGCTCCGTTTCCGAAACTGTTTTGGGGGATTGTTGCTTGGTATGTGACTCCTCCATTGGTCCAATTAGTTTTTGCTTTAGTGGTTTATATTTAGAATAATTAGTGACTCTTGGTGCTGCTGTAGATAAGCTTGCATGGTGAATTCTTAGAGTTCTAAGTAGTTTGAATGCTTGATATGGCCTCTATGCATCCCTATGAGTAGTTGCTATCAATCTTGTAAAGTTTTGTTGAGAAAAATTTTGTGTACTAAAAATTTCAGAATTTTGTTCATAGGAAAAAGATGAGTATCTTTAGGAAGTTTGCTTCCAAGAAGAACTCCAAGGGTGTTATTGGGGAGTCGTCTCACAGTGATCTCCGCACTCAGAGAATGGCGGAGGTACGGCCGTGCGAATGGCCACATAACCCATTCATGGAAGGAGCCGGAATCCGTCAAGAGTTTGCACAGTATGCTGCTAATGTCGGCCTCACCTACTTCATCGCAGCTGAATGTGAACACTATCATTTCCTCACAAATTCCTTTGTGCAAAGTTTTCATTTCTTCAGTAGGAATAATCCTCCTGAGGTGCAGTTTGACTTATACGCTGAACCCCATCATATACCACTTTCTGAGTTTTGTGACATATGCATGATACCTTCTGACGGGGATTTAGTAGAGCCTAGGCCCGTAGAGTTTGATGGTTTTTACCGCACTCTGACTGTGGGGGATGAGAGAGGGGTATCAGTTGTCACTGCCACTAGCTTACACTTTCCGGCTGTGCATTATTTTGCTCTATTCATTGCGAAGTGTTTGCTTGCTAGAGAGAAGGTAGGTGCACTCAGCGCGCCTGACTTTGCTATTTTGCGTCGTGCACTTTACGGCGACAACATTTATAGCTTGGGAGCTATTGTGGCACGTCGCCTACACATTAACAGATCCAAGGGTAAAATACATGGTGGCATTTATGCTACTCGCTTGGCGAGTCACTTTAACATCCAGATACGCCAGCATGATTATCCTTTACCCAAGGTTTATTTAGATCGCTCGGCTATGGCACACCACCAATTTATTGATGGTGAGAACACTACTAGTGATTTCCCTTACAACCTTGTTTTTAGTGAGGATACTCGTGATATTATTCCATTACCTGCACCTGCTTTGTTTGATCCTATTGCCAGGGCGGATACAGGATTATGCCTGAGGACATTGTCGCCTACCGGAACAACCTAGCCGCGGCACAGGCGGAGCCTCAGGAATGGGACCCTCAGGTGCCGCTCCCCAGCACTTCAACATAAGACCCCATGGCTTCTTCGAGTGGTGATTACCAAGTTAGGCCAAAAGCCTAAGCTTGGGGGAGTACGTATTTCCACCGACATTACATTCATGTTCACACATTTCATTCCAGTTGTCGGTGTCCACACTTTTTCATTTATTATCCATGCTAGATTTATTTTTTTTGCCTTCTTCTTGTGTGTTTAAAAAACTTTGAGAAAATACAAAAATATTTCCTGCTTCTTTCTAGTATAACTAGCTGTAGTATTTAAAAAGAAAACCCAAAAAGATTTCCTTGTTCTTCTTTTTGCTCGTTGGGAGCTCTCCCGTGTAAATAGTTTTTCTCCTTTTTGTTTTTCCTTTCTTAAATTTGCTTTCTTTCAGAAAACCAAAAAACTCCAAAATATTTTAGTGTGTTTCTCTGAATTTCTTTTTATTGAGTCATACCGAGGAGAAGACCATGATGAAAATGTTGAGTGGCTCTCATATGCATTGTTGTTGATCTAACAGAGAGCCCGTATTACCTTGTTTTCTTCTTTTTGAATAAAATGTTTGCAGATTCCAGCTTAGTCCAAGGCACTCTTGCACTATTATTATTTTCATATCGTTCGGTCATGCAAGTGAAAGGCAATAATGACGATATTTGATGAACTGGCTGTGGCAGAGAGAAACGGGTATGAACTCAACTTGTTCTATTTTTGTAAATATGTTTAACCTAGTATCCATGATTCAACTCATTATGATCAAACATGTTTGCAATGACCCTTAGAGATTATAGTTTCTCATGCCATGCTTAAGTAGCTAGGAGTGGATAATGATTTATTTTGGATGTCAACATTGCGTTAAATAATTGTGATGTAGTATGATGATATGGTATCCTCCTCTGAATGTTCGGGTGGCTTGACTTGGCACATGTTCATGCATGTAGTTGAATCAAAACCAACATAGCCTCTATGATATTTATGTTCATGGTGTTCATATCCTACTCATGCTAGTATCTAATGTTACTTATGCATAATGCATGTTCATGACCGTTTTCGCTCTCTAGCTGGCCGCTTCTCAACCTAATTGCTAGCCTTCGCCTGTACTAAGTGGGAATTATGCTTGTGCATCAAAACCCTGAAACCCAAGTTATTCCAGATGAGTCCACCATACCTACCTATATGCGGTATTACCCTGCCGTCCTAAGTAAATTTGCATGTGCCACCTCTAAAAACTTCAAATAAATATCCTTTTTTGTGTGCCTGGATTGTTCATAAAGCGACAGGAGGTAGTCAGTATCTTCCATGCTAAGCGGGTTATTCTCATGATGAGTGTTTATTCACTCATCCTTGCATGAGAGGGGCGGTAATAGGGATTCCCAGTCCCGAATTCAAATTACAAATAATTAAACAAAAGTCCCCCAGGAATGTTGTTGGTATGGATGGCACCTGTTGTTTTGGACAAGCCGTGGAGTGTGATTGTTGGTGGAGGGGAAGTAAACCTTTACTTTTATCGCTTGGGAACTGCCACTAATGTGTTTAGCATGGAAGATACCGATAACTAATGGTCGTGAAGTAAATAAGAAGGGTGCATTTCTCAAAATTTCATTTACCTCTGTTTTAAAACTTGAGCTCTGGCACCTCTGCAAATCACAGCTTCCCTCTGCGAAGGGGCTATCTATTTACTTTTATGTTGTGTCATCACCTTCTCAAATAAGCGCCAGAACCTAGAGCACTATTGTCATCCTCATGCATTGTGTATAGCTAATGTTGGGTGCATCATGACTGGATCTTTTCTACCATGAATTACAATGTTTTGCGGTCTCAGAAAGGGCTAGCGAGATACCACTATTGTCATATTATATCATGGTTGCTTTGACAAAGTGTTGATTGTTTGAGATATCTTATTATTGCTCGCTAGTTGATTATGCCATTGTTATGAGTTAATATAATTTTTAAGAGTTATTGTCAACATGGTTAGTTATAATCTTTGCTGAAAACTTGGGTGCTACTTAAGCTTATTTATGTAAACAAGAGCAAAAGGGTTCGTAAAAGTTTTTCTTTTTCACTTTCAGTTTATCAACTGAATTGCTTGAGGACAAGCAAAGGTTTAAGCTTGGGGGAGTTGATACGTCTCCGTCGTATCTACTTTTCCTAACGCTTTTCCTCTTGTTTTGGACTCTAATTTGCATGATTTGAATGAAACTAACCCGGACTGACGCTGTTTTCAGCAGAACTACCATGGTGTTGTATTTTTGTGCAGAAATAAAAGTTCTCGGATTGGAACGAAACTTTGCGAGGATTTTTTATTCAATAAATAAGAATTTTTGGAGCCAAGAACCACCGGAGGGGGGCACCTGGGTGGGCACAACCCACCAGGGCGCGCCCCCCCTCCAGGCGCGCCCAGGTGGGTTGTCCCCACCTGGTGGCCCCGCAGACTTCAACCCTGATACTATAAAATCACATATTTGGAGAGAAAAATCAGGGAAAAAGAATTATCACGTTTCACGAGACGAAGCCGCTGCCACCTCCTATCTTCATCGGGAGGCCAGATCTGGAGTCCGTTTGGGGCTCCGGAGAGGGGGATCTTCGATCTTCGTCATCACCAACCCTTCTCCATTGCCAATTCCATGATGCTCCCCACCGGGAGTGAGTAATTCCTTTGTAGGCTCGCTGGTCGGTGAGGAGTTGGATGATATTCATCATGTAATCGAGTTAGTTTTGTTAGGGCTTGATCCCTAGTATCCATTATGTTCTGAGATTGATGTTGCTATGACTTTGCCATGCTTAATGCTTGTCACTTTGGGCCTGGGTGCCATGATTTCAGATCTGAACCATTTATGTTATCACCATTATATCTATGTTCTAGATCCGATCTTGCAAGTTATAGTCACCTACTACGTGTTATGATCCGGCAACCCCGGAGTGACAATAGTCGGGACACTTCCCGGTGATGACCGTAGTTTGAGGAGTTCATGTATTCACTATGTGTTAATACTTTGTTCCAGTTCTCTATTAAAAGGAGGCCTTAATATCCCTTAGTTTCCAATAGGACCCCGCTGCCACGGGAGGGTAGGACAAAAGATGTCATGCAAGTTCTTTCCATAAGCACGTATGACTATTTACGGAATACATGCCTACATTATATTTATGAACTGGGGCTAGTGCCGTATCGCCCTAGGTTATGACTGTTATATGATGAATATCATCCAACGAATTCACCTATCCAATGCCTACGAATTTCTCTCATATTGTTCTTGCTAAGTTACTACTGCTATTGTCACTGTTGCACTTGCTACAAAATCATTGCTATCACTGTTACCATTACTATTGCTGTTGCTACTACTATCAAAACTATCATACTACTTTGCTACTAATCACTTTGCTGCAGATAATTAGTCTCCAGGTGTGGTTGAATTGACAACTCAGCTGCTAATACTTGCAAATATTCTTTGGCTCCCCTTGTGTCGAATCAATAAATTTGGGTTGAATACTCTACCCTCGAAAACTGTTGCGATCCCCTATACTTGTGGGTTATCAGTCATTGAGGAAATACTACTTGAGGAATTTGCTAAGTGATGAAATACAAGCAGCGGAACAAAGTACTCAGGTGCATGCATAACAAGACAGTAGCATAGTCATCATGATGAAATGAAACATACACAGAGCACAGATAGCGTGTAAACAGGATAAGCAGGTAGAAGACAAGATGACTGAAGAATTTGGGTTGAGAAAATTGAGAAAGTCTTCAGTCAAAGTCTTCAAACAGTAACGATCAAGTTCAACAACAAGTAAGCGAGGAAATGAAAGGGTTGAGGAAATAGAACTAGTAGCTCAGTGAAGACAGTGATTTGGTAGACCAGTTCCAACTGCTGTGACAGTCGTACGTCTGGTTGGAGCGGCTTGGTATTTAAACCAAAGGACACACAGTCCTTACCGTATTCTCCTTGAGCTAAGGTCACACAGACCTCGCCCAATCACTCGTGGTAAGTCTTCAAGGTGACTTCCAAACCTTCACAGACTTGGTAACTCGGCGATCCACAATTCCTCTTGGATGCTCTAGACCATGACGCCTAACCGTCTAGAAGATGCACAGTCTTCAAAGGTAACAAGCATCGGTTCCACACAGGAACAATCTATTCAATGGTGCTCAATCACTTTGGGTTTTAGGTGTTGGGTTTTGGGGTTTTCCTCACTGATGGTTTTCTCTCAAAGTCCTCGGAGGATGGGATGCTCTAAATGACAAGTGTCAATCTATCTCTCGGAGCAGCCAACCAGCTAGTGATTGAGGGGGGCGGCTATTTATAGCCAGGGAGTAGCCCGGCATGATAAGACATAAATGCCCCTCAATGATATGACCATTATATGGATAAGATATTTTGGACAGCTGGTGCGAAGCACAGCAACGGTCGGAAATTTGAGCTCTCAAATTTCTCAGGGCTATCATGTTCCTGACTTGTAGGCAATCCGCCCTGGCAAATTCCTAACTCCTCAGTCAGGACAAATTCCTCAGAGACTAGAAGATCTTTGTCTCTATCACTGAAGAAATTGACTGAACTATATGAGATTTCCAATGGCTTCACTCGAAGGATTGGGTATGTGTAGGCTTTGAGATGAGCATCACTTGGAAATTCTTCCTTAGTTTTACCTCGACCCCTTTAACAGTACGGTGTTTCCTATGACTCAAGAAAGGAGAAAAAAACTATGAAAACAAAAGTCTTCACGCTTCATAATCCTCGCATCAATATCAATATCTTCAAGGTCACACCAATTTCCTCATTTTCAAAGTCTTCAAGAAAACCAAAGACTTCAGATGAAGACATTCATTTTCAGGGGTCGGCTTTCGTCAGAAATATCATACTCCTCAGAGACTTAATAGACCTGTGTACACTCACAAACACATTAGTCCCTTAACCTATAAGTCTTCAATACACCAAAATCACTAAGGGGCACTAGATGCACTTACAATCTCCCCCTTTTGGTGATTGATGAAAAATAGGTTAAGTTTTCAACGGGGATAAACATATGAAGTGTAAATACTGATATTGAGGAATTTGATTGCAAGATATTGAAGAACTCCTCCTGAAGATGTGCATATTTGAGGAATTTGCTTTGGATTGCAAATGCACATAGTAGGATAAAATCTTGGAGATCTCCCCCTATATCTTGTAATCCATTCACGCATATAACATATAGTATGAAGATTTTGCAATGCATGGTGGAAAATGGTGTCTGACGTAATTCAACATGCGTGCATTAAGGTACTTGAGGAAATAAGCATGCAGAAAGCAGTTCAAAAGAATAAGACGACCATCGGACTTAAGTTTACAACTCATCAAACAAACACCTCAGAAGAATGAGAGTTGTAACTTAACGAAAAACAACCCATATATAGAGACCCGCTTGAAGACTAACTCAAATTTCTCCCCCTTTTTCATCGAATGACCAAAAGGGACGAAAAATGAGGACTAACGCCCCTGAGAAAATCATCTTAAGGTTGGTGGAGGAGCGCAGCGTTGTCGGGGTCGTTTGTCAATGTAGGGCCTGCCGCAGTGTCGTTGGGATCCTCGGCTTCATCCGTCTCATGCGATGAAGAAAATGAGCTTGTGACCTACTGAGGAACTTTGACCTTCTTGAATTTCTTCGAAGGAGGATGAGACCAGTCAAAGTCCTATTGAAATTCCATCTTCTTGAGATCTTCATCACCTGTAAAGATGAGAAAGTATAGCCCAAGTGCGATCGAAGATTTCATGCACATAGTAGTGATTATTCTTAATAGTGTTCTGGGTGACAGTCATGTTCTGAAGAATTGAGCCAAATTGATGCTTGACCCACTTGTGATTGCGATCAACTTTCTGGTGAAGACTAAGAAGAAGCTCACGACCAGTCATCACTCGTGGGGCAGTGACTTGAGGATTTTGATTGGTGGCTTTAGCGGCAGAGTCCTGTGTTGCAGAGTCATCATTGGTGGAGTGAAAGTTCTAGTTATCGACTAGAGGGGGGGTGAATAGGCGATTTTTCTGAAAGTCTACAAAGACTGAAGTCTTCGAAGACAAACAATCAAATTGAACCTGAATGATATGCAGCAGAAGATAAACTACTCTAGAAAGACCATAGTCAAGTGAGCATAGTAATGAAAGCACGATGACTAATAGCAGCTAGGTAGTACAGATCGGAATGGAAGACAGAGTGAAGCCAAAACAGGTACTAGTCTTCACACAGTGAAGTCAAACAGATAAGACAAACAAGCAATGACTTCACGAAGACAAAATGAAATGTAAAGGAGGTAATGGATAGAACCAGTAGCTTGGTGAAGACAAGGATTTCGTAGACCAGTTCCAGTTGCTGTGACAACTGTACGTCTGGTTAGGGAGGCTAAGATTGAACTCAGAAGACCACATCTTCACCTTATTCCCCTTGAGCTAAGGACACCCAGTCCTCGCCCCATCACTCTGGTAAGTCTTCAAGGTAGACTTCCAAACCTTCACAGACTCCGTTCATCGGTGATCCACAATGACTCTTGGATCCTCAGAATGTGACCCCTAATCGGCTGGAGGATACACAGTCCTCAAGTGTAACAAGTCTTCAGGTCACGCGGATAGAAAGACTTCAGTGATGCCTAACACTCTTTGGCTCTGGGTGTTTTGGGCTTTGTTCTCGCAAGGATCTCTCTCTCAAAGGCGTCGGAGGTGGGTTGCTCTCAAACAACAAAAGCCGTGCACTAACTCTGAGCAGCCACCAATTTATGGTGGAGGGGGTGGGATATTTATAGCCAGCAGGCAACCCGACATGATATGTCCGAAATGACCCTGGGTCACTAAGGAACTGACACATGTCCAATGGTCGGATTCCAAACACACGCGGCAGCTTGGCTTGGGCTACAAGCAAAGCTGACTCATCCAACTCTGGATAAGATTTGCTCTCATTGTCTTCGCTCGAAGACATAGGATTTAGGTTGAGCATCACATCAGTCTTCTGACTTTGTTCACTTGGACCCCACTTAACAGTTCGGTGGTTCCTATGACTCAAGAAAGAAGAAAATGAAACTACGAAAGAAACTATGTCTTCGCACTCCATAGTCTTCAAGTGAATGTCATCACACGTCATTATCTTCAATGTGAATGTCTTCATGAACCACCATTGTCTTCAATGTCTTCCTACATTTTTAGGGGTCATCTCTGGTAGGTAAACCGAATCAATGAGGGACTTCTACCTGTGTTATCCTGCAATTCTCACAAACACATTAGTCCCTCAACCACGTTTGTCATCAATACTCCAAAACCAACTAGGGGTGGCACTAGATGCACTTACAATCTCCCCCTTTTTGGTGATTGATGACAAACTGGTTGAAGTTTTCAACGGGGATAAAATTATGTGAAAGTTAAAGAACACGGTCATTGGCTTCATGAAGATGAAGGGGCTCCCCCTGAAGATGTGCATATCGGTATTTTGCCTTTGAATGCAAATGCACTGGCAGGTTCTGCTTTGTGGAGATCTCCCTTACTTCATGAAGACAAGTCATCATGCACAAAAAAATGTATTGAAGATAATGACATGCACAATGAGAAATGGGCGTCTATAGAATGCGGAATTTATCATCGCAGTAAAAGGTAGCAGCAAAAGTGGTAGATGACCATCAAGATTAAGGATTACAACTCAAAACCAATAGTTCAAGAACGAGAGTTGTAAAACTTAGCAAAAAATAAGCACCCGACCCATATAGACCCGTTTGAAGACTATCAACTCATATGCTTCTCCCCTTTTGTCAGGAATGACCAAAAAGGTTTGAAGACATAGAGTGTGTATGCATTCCCATGAGGTGTTGGTGAAGATGTTGGGGCAATAGGGTCGACGTTGGAGTTGGGCGGTGCAGAGGGGCCTGATGTAGAATCCTGATATAGTGAAGCTATGGCTGGTGAAGTGGCGTCGTCCTCTTCATCAATCACTCGTGCAACAACAGTTGGTGCCAAAGATGAATACTCGGAATCTTCAATTGAAGGAGTTGGATGCCAACTGGCTGACTATGAAGGCCTGGAGTCAAACTTGAAGCGTTCAGTGAAGCCATCTGCTTGAAGATCGTCTTCAGAACAGAGCATTGTGAGGCTCTTCCACGCACGCCGACAGGCTTCATGTGCAACAAACGAGTTCTTGGTTGCAAGGTTGCGAATGCGATTGAGATTAATGAGAAGACTCTGCATCTGGTGCTTCAGCCAGTCATGATGCCTATCCTATTTTTGATTAAGTGAAACAAGAAGCACTCTATCATTCAGGACACGAGTACGCTTCTTAGTCCTTTGGGCTATTGTGCTGGCTGTTGCATCAGTGTTGGCACGATGCGACAGCCTGAGCTGACCAGCAAGAGGACCAGTAGGAGTAGGAGGATGAGGCACATGAACACCTTCAAGTGGGTGAGTGAAGCTTTGGAAGGCAGCATTGTCTTCACGAACAGGCTCCTTGGCAGGCTCAGGATATATGGCTTCATAAGACATGTCCACTTCAGGTAGAAAGACAACATGGTTGCGCGCTGAAGCTTGATAGTTGATGGTGGAGTGAAGCCTTATCAGCCGCATGACCCATGGAGCATAGAACTTGAGTCCGAAAAGATCAATTCCTGAAGCAGCCAACTGACGGATGAAGAAGTCTTGAGTATTGAACCTGATGCCATTGATGATATAGAAGACCAATGTCTTCATAGCGCCTTCAAGTTTGGCGTGAGGAGAATGCCCCTTAATAGGCCATAGAGTATGCCTCAGTATATGGTAGATAGTTCGGGGCAGATACTCGAGGTCATTAACATAGAAATCCTTGGGGTATTCTGCATCAACCGGCAATGGCTTCATCATGCTGAGCATTTAACTCATGTTGGGCTCAGGCTTCTGGAAGATGCTCTGCAATTCTTGTTCATAGCGCTGACAACCTGGTTCATACAGATCACTAGGAGTGGGCAGGGAAGTTAGCTTGATGATGTCTTGAGCTTTGGCTTCATGATGTACATCACCTGACATCCACTCAATGACCCATGTCTTCGGATCCCTGTTGTAGCCTGATATATGGAGAGTGGCAAAGAATTACAGCAGTAGTTCTTCATTCCAATGCTCCTTGTCGATGACAAATGGGAGCAAGCCAACTTCACGGAAGCAGTCAAGGGCTTCTTTAAGGCAGGGGAGCCCAGCAATGGCATCACAGCACAGGCGCTTATGGGGAAAGATCCTGTCCTGGTTGTATAGAATACATGAGTAGTACCTCCTTTGCTGGTGGCTCCAGAACCTGTCAGATGAGATCTTAGGCTTCTTGTAAGGGTTCTTGGCCTTATCAAAGAATGTGTTGTGCTCTCTGAAGCTGAGCACACTGAAGGAGCCTTATGTGGTAACGGCACTTGGAAGCCTTGGCAGCCTGGGCTTTGGCTTCTGTGTCTGAGGCCTTTGCTCCACATGATAGTCATACTGAGGACCAGGAGTAGCAGGTGGTGTCATGATTGGCCACTTGATAGTAACAAGCTCACCACGATAGAATGCACGTTCCATAGTGTGAGGCACAGGAGGAGCAGCAGCCACATCCGAGGTGGATGGCTGCACATTGTCTTCAGTGGCATCATGGGCTTCGGGCTGCATAATATCTTCAGCCATGACAACATCATTGGCTTCAAGAGTAGTAGCAGCAGCATCATCAGGTGCAGGGGCTTCAGTGGTTTCAACAACTAACGGGTCAGGCACAATCACATCTTCATCCTCTCTTGATTCAACGGTAGGGGGAATAACTGCAGACTCTTCTTCTTTGTCATCGGCTGATGCAGCCAGAATATCTTCAGCCTCTTTGGCTTCAGATTCTTGAGCAGGAACTAAAGGGATGGCTTCAGGAAACACTTGACGTGCGACTGAGCTTGGGGTGTGCACATCCTCTTCAGGAATGCTCGACATGGAGATCGTGGGCCTAGGGCCTCTGCGAAGCCTTCAAAAAGATGGCGACGCCTGTGGTGAAGGAGTGGTCTTCTCCATGTCTTCGGGGGTATCTTGTGGGGTCTCAATCACTGGGGTAGTGACTTGAGCCAGTGGAGTGCGAGGAATAACTTCATGGAGCAGAGAGTTGGGGTGGTGCTCTTCCCAGAAATCATCTTGTGTGATTGGTGTCGTGGGACCGCCAATGCTTATCTGTTCACTGCTCGTGGGAGCAGGCGATGATACCGGCTTGGGCATGATCTGGGGGAACTGAGGAAGGACTTCATCATCATCAACATTGTCTTCACGACCAATGTCTTCAGCTGTGGTGTTGTCAGCAACTGGAATGTCTTCAGACACATGAGCCTCTGTGGGAGCAGGCTCATAAACAACCAGACGACGCTTAAGGTTGGAGGATGCAGGAAGGGCAACTGAAATGGGTTCAACAAGCAGCGGCTCGCTAGGAGCAGATGAGGCAGTTTGTGCTTGAGCCCTTCTTGAAGCCTTAGATGACTTCTTCAGCCTCTTTTGAGAAGGAGCAGCATCAGAGGCTTCTTGATGCTTTCACTTCTTTGCTTCAGCCTCAGCCTGCTTCGTCTTCTTCTGTTCTGAAGCCGCTGAAGGGACCTTTGGCTTTGAGCCAGTCATACTGGCAGGGAAGACAATGCTTGGTCTTTCCTGCCTTGGAGCTTCGGTTTCAGCTTCAGCGGGCTTCTTCTTCTTAGCAGCCAGCTTGGGGTCAATGTATGGACGCCCAAGTGCTTTCCTTTTCAGAGCTTTATTATGAGCCTGAACGCACTTTGCAGCATAGTGCTAGAGACATTCTCTGGAGCCTTTGTCTACATCACGACGCTTTTGAAACTCAGTCTTGAGGTCAACCATCATTTTCTTGAAGTTCTGAACATCTGTGACGCTCAGTTTGGCCATGTGTTTCTTGAAGATAGCCTTTTCATGGTTGATCTTGTTCTTCTGCTCAATGACTTTTTGAACAATTGCAAGCTCTTTGGCAATATAGCTCTGGAATGTCACGCTGATGCCAATCGGAAGCTGCAGATCATCGAGGGTAAGAGAGGTATCTTCAAACCACTCATCAATAAAGTTGTTGAGAATATCAGCGTCAAACAGAGGCAGGTTATTGAAGATTTCGGCCTCCTGTTTGCTCTTGATCAGCATCTCAAGGGCATCATCATCTACATCTTCATCGCTAGATAGATCGACAATGTCTTCATCATTGTGAAAGATGTGTGCGGGAGCAAGAGCTTGCCTTGAGATCTTCTTGGGCTTCGAGGACTTCTTGGAAATGCAAGACAGGTCCTCAGACTACACACTGTATTCAAGAGGTGCAGATTTCAATGGCTTCACACTTGAAGCTTTTGGTGCAGCAGAAGATTTTGAAGCCTTAGTCTTTTTCTTCACAGGCTTTGGGGGCTCTGAAACTTCAGCATGTTCCTCTTCCTCAGCAGCCTCTTCAACACTGGCCCTTTGCTCAGCGATATGTGTGAGAAGCCCATCAAGGCTGTTGAAAGGACCAATGAGATTCTGTTCAGCTTCACGGCTGCCATTGGGCCATGGTCGAGCTGGACCTGGGTTGAAGTCAATCCCGAAGTCCTTCTTGTTCTGGACAGCAGAGTTCTTGGCATACTTGTAATTTTCTTCAAAGAGATCATCTTCTCGACACCATCTGAGGCTGGATGGGTCGGCATCTTCAGGCATAGGGCCTCTGGCCATGCAAGGAATGAAGCCTTTGGCAATGGCTTCAGCCTTGATCTTGGGATGTAGCTTCTTGTATACAATATCGGCCCATGATGGCCTCACTGCATTCTTTTCAGCATATTCAGCAGTCACATAGTGGTACAGAAACCATTGTTCAGCCCAGTACCTGCGAATCCATTGAACTCTGGACTTGCATTCTGCATAGGTTTCATCAGGGTCTGACTTGTACATTTCATATAGATCAGGAGGCAGATCCAAGGCAGTATTGTCACGGCGCTGTCTGCCGCCCTTCTTTGCTGATTTTCCAGAAGCCATTGGATTCAAACTGAAAGGCTTCACAATAGAGTTTGGCTTTAGGCGACTGGTCAGACAGGAACTGGCTTCAGGCGATTCAATATGATGTTGTACTCTGCAAATGAATGCAGACTATGAGAACCAAGGGATTCTCCCACGGACATGTACCTGTGACAGCATTAGAGATGCAAGGGAAGGGGAAGAGGTCATATGCATTCTCAGAAGATTTTGAAGATAAATCAGTTTGAAGACATTGACCTCATAGCGTGAAGACATTCACTTATCGATGTGAGATGGTTCCAGATTTGTACGAATCCATGAATAAGTACAAGTGAGGAATCTAACTGGTTGTGATGCATAAGTGAACGAACTTGCAAATTATGAGATGAAGAAAAGGAAAGATCCAGATTCGGAGGTGTAAAAACAACTTTTGGAAGATGTGGATAGTTCAACGGATCAAATAAATGGTAAAAAATGAGTTCTTATTTACCGCACGATGAACTTCTAGACGAGAAAGATGGAGGCCGAGCAGTCCAATCTCCCGCGCCCTAACTTGGCGGCAGAAGACACCTACGGCGGCGGCGGAGGGAAGATGTCCGCGGCCGGCGTGAAGACGACGTCGGAGAAGTCGCGGCAGCGAAGCGCTTCATCTCCGGCGATGACTGATGCTAGCGGTGGCGCTAGGGCTTGAGCGAGACGGCGAGGGGAGAGGAAATAATGACCGCAGGGGTGGAGTATTTATAAGCCAGAGGGACGGTGCAGTGTAATTACTCATGTGCCCCTAGCGGTTCACATCTGAAGGACACGTGGCAAGGATGCAACAGATTGAATGTTGTGCAATGACCCCACGCGCGCCTGGTTTGTCGGGTGGTCGTTCCGGCTTCTCCGGTATTCAGGCAAAACAGATAGAGATAATAAAAGTAGTTTTAAATGTGTGTTTCTGTATCTTCAGGTGACAAGGACACAGTGAAGACAATCGACACGTGTCAATAGAATGCATATGAAGAGATAGAAAGAATTTGAGAGATAAGCACAGAAGGGGTTAGGGTCCGATCACATTCACTTAGTGCAGAAAATGGCAACTTGAAGACATAGCTATAAGTGAATGCTGTAGAGGACAAAAAATATATATATGTACATATATATAGGCAGTGAAGACCAAATCAAACATTGTGAAGATAAACCAATGTTGAAGACAAACCATTTATGAAGATAAATCAACATGACGCCAAACAAAAATCTTCAAGAAAGATTTAGTGGTGGCGTTACCCACCATATAGGAAGTATTAGACCAGGACACGGTGCACAATTATCATGGCGCTCCAGAGTCGAAATTCACAATGTATTCACACTTAGAGTGTATGTCTTCATGAATTGAAGATATACGTTACTTCGTGTGTAGCGCACCTAAGTCATCAATATGCATAAGCGTTAGGATGTGTGTCCATTCACAGGACATTCGAGGATTCTAAGATATTTAGCTCACACCGCAGCTTGCAAAACCTTTTCTCATCCAAGGGCTTCGTGAAGATATCTGCCAATTGCTCTTCAGTGTTGACGTGAATGATATCAATGTCTTCCTTCCACACATGATCTCTGAGAAAGTGATGACGGATCTGAATGCGCTTTGTCTTCGAGTGCTGAACTGGGTTATGAGCAATCTTGATGGCGCTTTCATTGTTGCAGTAGAGGGGCACATGCTTCATGTTGATTCCATAGTCCTTGAGGGTTTGCTTCATCCAGAGAAGCTGAGCACAGTAAGGTCCAGCAGCAATGTATTTAGATTCAGCAGTGGAGAGTGATACAAAGTTCTGCTTCTTTGAAGACCAACAGACAAGAGATCGTCCAAGAAAGTGACATGTGCCTGATGTGGACTTGCGATCAACCTTGTCCAGCATAATCAGCATCTAAGAATCCAACTAGATCAAACTTTGAGCCCTTTAGATACCATAATCCTAGCATTGGGGGTGTGAGCCAAATATCGAAGTATTCGCTTCACTGCGAGGTGATGTGATTCCTTTGGTGCCGCTTGGAATCGGGCACACATGCAAATACTAAGCATTATATCAGGCCTAGATGCACATAGGTACAATAAAGAACCAATCATGGAGCGGTATACCTTTTGATCGAATTCTTTACCATTGTCGTCGGAGCCCAAATGACCTTTGGTTGGCATTGGCGTCGTGTACCCTTTGCAGTCTTGCATTCCAAACTTCTTCAGGCAATCTCTGAGGTATTTTTCTTGTGATATGAAGATGCCATTCCTCTGTTGACGGATTTGAAGACCAAGGAAGAATTTCAGCTCTCCCATCATGGACATTTGATATTGCTCTTGCATCATATGCCCAAACTCATCACTGTATCTCTTATCAGTGCAGCCGAAGATAATGTCATCCACAGAGATTTGGCATACAAACAATTCTCCATCATATGTCTTCGTGAAGAGAGTGGGATCAAGAGAACCAGGTTTGAAGCCTTTGCTCTTCAGGAAGTCTTTGAGTGTGTCATACCAAGCGCGAGGAGCTTGTTTGAGGCCATATAGTGCCTTGTTGAGTTTGTAGACCATATCAGGACGCTTTGGATCTTCAAAACCAGGTGGTTGAGCTACATATACTTCTTAAATTTTGCCATTGAGGAAGGCACTCTTCACATCCATTTGATACAGGAGGATGTTGTGGTGATTAGCATAGGCTAGCAGTATGCGAATGGCTTCAAGCCTAGCTACGAGAGCAAAGGTTTCATCGAAATCAATCCCTTCCACTTGTGCATAACCTTGGGCAACAAGACGAGCTTTGTTTCTGACAACTTGACCATGTTCATCTTGCTTGTTGCGATAGATCCATTTGGTGCCTATAATATTGTGCTTGCGAGGATCGGACGCTTGACAAGTTCTGAGACATTGTTTAGCTCAAACTATTGAAGCTCTTCTTGCATAGCTTGAATCCATTCAGGTTCCATGAAGGCTTCATCAACTTTCTTGGGTTCAGATATTGAGACAAATGCAAAGTGCCGATAGAAGTTTGCTAGTTGTGTAGCTCTTGATCGAGTAAGCGGACCAGGTGCATTGATACTGTTAAGGATCTTCTCAATCTGTACTTCATTCGCCACCCGAGGATGAACAGGATGAAGACTTTTATTTTGCTGATCATTGTCTTTGCCTTCAGCATTGTCTTCATGTTGAGTAGGAGCTGGAATGACAATTTCCTCTTCAGCCTGTTCCTCGGTGGGTATGATTTCTCCAGTACCCATAAGCTTGATAGATTCACTTGGAGAAGCTTCATCTATCACATTTGGCAGGTGCTCTCTTTGCGAGCCGTTAGTCTCATCGAATCACACATCCACAGTTTCAACCACTTTATAGTGAAAGAGGTTGAAGACTCTGTAGGTGTGCAAATCATTTCCGTAACCAAGCATAAGACCTTCATGTGCTTTCGGTGCAAATTTGGAAGTGTGATGTGGATCCTTGATCCAGCACCTAGCACCAAAGACTTTGAAATAGCTTACGTTTGGCTTCTTACCAGTGAGTAGTTCATAGGATGTCTTCTTGAAGAACTTATGAAGATAAACTCTGTTGATGATATGGCATGTAGTATCAATGGCTTCAGGCCAGAACTTTCTTGGAGTCTTGTACTCATCAAGCATCGTACGAGCCATCTCAATAAGGGTCATGTTCTTGCGCTCCATGACGCCATTCTGCTGAGGTGTGTATGGAGCAGAGAGCTCATGAGAGATGCCCAATGTATCAAGATAAGTGTTGAGGCCAGTGTTCTTGAATTCTGTGCCATTGTCACTTCTGATGTGCTTGACCTTGATGCCATAGTTGGTCATGGCTCGATTGGCGAATCGTCTGAAGACATCCTGCACTTCAGTCTTATAGAGAATTATGTGCACCCAAGTGTATCTCGAATAATCATCAACGATAACGAAGCCATAAAGATGTGCTGAGGTAGTAAGGGTAGAGTAATGAGTAGGGCCAAATAGGTCCATGTGTAACAGCTCGAAGGGACATGATCATGTCATGATTGTCTTCGAGGGATGCTTGGGCCTAGTCATCTTCCCGGCTTCACAAGCACCACACAAATGATCCTTCTTGAACTTGATGCCCTCGATGCCAATGATATGCTTCTTCTTCACAAGAGTGTGCAAGTTCCTCATGCCCGCATGTCCTAGCCTTCGATGCCAAAGCCAACACTCTGAAGCTTTTGCTAGAAGACATACGACAAGTTGTGGTCTTGCGGAGAAATCTACCATATACAGATCACCTCTTTGATAACCTTCGAACACTAGAGATTTGTCAGTTTCCATAAGCACCAGGCAACGATATTTTCCAAATATCACAATCATGTTCAGATCACAAAGCATTGAGACAGACAGTAAGTTGTATCCAAGGGATTCAACAAGCATCACTTTATCCATGTGTTGATCCTTTGAGATAGCAACTCTACCTCGACCCAATACCTTGCTTTTACCAGTGTCAGCGAATGTGATGTGGCTTTTTGTAGATGGTCGTAGGGATGAATCCATGAGAAGACTTCGATCACCAGTCATGTGGTTAGTGCATCCAGAATCCATAATCCATTCAGTAGCTTTCGGAGTCATACCCTACAGTGCAGTTAGCGGGATAGGCTTCACCAAGAGTATTGTGAAGCATAAACATTTGACGTACAAGCATGCTATCAAAGTTAAGATTCTTGGATGGTATGATAGGATGCTTATCAAGAAACCCAGGGATGAAATAAATGGTAAGACCATTTTGGCACTTAATCTTGCATCCCACAAGATGTTTTAGGTCCCCCGCATTGTCTTCAGAAGTCAATGATTTCTGGCTGGAGACCTTTCCCTGCAAGAGAAGTTAATTCTTCTTAACCACCCACATCTTAAGGGGTGGCTTAGAAGCAATGAGTCTAAGTGCAACATCTGAGAACTTTGGCTTTGGAGCCCTAGCCAATAGTTTTGCAGGAGGTGAATAGTATTCATAAGAATATGCAGAAAAGTTCTTTGACTTGTGAACATAGCGGTTTGAAGAAACACGCTCATATTCATGAGTCTGATTATAGTTTCCCTGCAAAACATTAGCGTTAGGGTGACCTTGTCAGGTCCTCTGTCTATATGAAGCCTTTGGTCTGAGGTTTGTCTTCTTCCCTGGTGATGTCATGATGACATTCACAGGAAGTTTCTCAAGACAATTCTTAGCAACCCAGATATTCTTCAAAGGTGGCCCATTCCTACAGTTAGTACCAATAAACCTGGCAAACACTTCACCATTCTGATTCTTAAATAGCTTATAATTGGAGTCAAAGGACTCATCAATGATAATGGGGTTAGCAAAAGTGAAGCCAGATAAAGTAGATGGATCTACTGAAGGACCCTTTGCAGCAACCCATGAGGTTTTGGGGTACTGCTCAGGCTTCCAGTAAGAACCATCAGCATTCATTTTCCTCTCGAAACCAACACCCTCTTTCCTAGGGTTTCGGTTCAGAATCTGTTTCTTGAGGACATCACATAGTGTCTGATGCCCTTTGAGGCTTTTGTACATGCCTGTTTCAAGCAATGTCTTCAACAATAGTAGTGGTATCCTCAGAAGAGGGGTTAGTTACCACATCAGCAGTTGAAGATATTGCAATAACAGAGGCAGTAGAACATTCAGCAATAGAGACAACATTATCACGTTCAAGGCATTTTAAACATGGTGGCACAAAATCTTCCTGAGCGGAACTGATCTGTTGAGCGAGTAGTGAATCGTTCTCCTTTTGAAGGTCTTCATGAGACGCTCTCAGTTTCTCGAGATCTTGCTTCCTTTGAAGATAATCATAGGAAAGCTTCTCATGAGTGGCTGAGAGGGTTTCATCATGACTTTCAAGTTCTTCGTACTTAATGCGAAGGTTTTTTATGTCTTCGATTAAGGACTGAGTTTGATTCATTTCCTCGTCCAACAGATCATCGCTTTTGTCTAGCAATTTTTAATGTGTTCCATAGCAATTTGTTGCTCAGTTGCAATTTTAGCAAGAGTCTTATAGCTTGGTTTGGATTCACATTCAGAGTCATCTTCACTGGAGGTTTGAAAGTAAGCATCGCGTGAGTTTACCTTGGCACCTCGTGCCATGAAGTAGTAGGTTAGAGCAGAGTCATCCCCATCATCGGCTTCAGCGTCGGCGGTGTGACCATTGTCTTCAGTGTTGAAGATGAACTTGGTGACGAATGCCGAAGCTAGAGCCAGGCTTGCCACGCCTGATTCAGACTCCTCCTCAGACTCCACCTCTGCCTCCTCAGAAGCAGACTCCTCCTCTGAATCCATCTCCTTGCCAATGAATGCACGAGCCTTGCCAGATGAGCTCTTCTTGTGTGAGGAAGACTTTGATGAAGACTTTGAAGAAGACTTTGAGGATTTCTTCTTCTTCTTGTCATTAGAGTCATATTCCTTGCTCTTCTTCTTCTTCTTGGCTTGCTTGTCCCATTGAGGACATTCAGATGTGTAGTGACCTGGCTTCTTGCATTTGTGGCAAGTTCTCTTCTTGTTGTCATGAGAGGAAGTCTCATCATTCTTGGAACTGGATCTTGAAGATTTTTCGAAGCGATTCTTCTTGGAGAACTTTTGGAACTTTCTCACGAGCATTGCTAGCTCTTTACCAATGTATTCAGGATCATCACAACTGCAGTCAGATTCTTCTTTTGATGAGGAAACAACTTTTGCCTTTAAAGCACGGGATCAGCCATAGCTGGGGCCATAGATATCTCTCTTCTCAGACAGCTGGAACTCATGTGTGTTGAGCCTCTCAAGTATGTCAGATGGATCAAGATCTTCGAAGTCAGGGTGTTCTTGAATCATCAGGGCCAAGGTGTCAAATGAGCTGTCAAGTGATCACAGTAGCTTCTTCACAATTTCATGCTTGGTGATCTCAGTGGCGCCGAGTGCGCGAAGCTCATTTGTGATATCAGTGAGGCGATCGAACATGAGCTGGACATTCTCATTGTCATTTCTCTTGAAGCGGTTGAATAGATTGCGAAGAACATCAATCCTTGAGTCTCTCTGAGTTGAGACGCCTTCATTGACCTTGGACAGCCAGTCCCAGACTAGCTTCATAGTTTCCAGAGCACTCACACGGCCATACTGTCCTTTGGTCAGATGACCACAGATGATGTTCTTGGTGGTTGAGTCCAGTTGCGCAAACCTCCTGACATCAGCAGTGGTGACACCTTCACTGACTTTGGGAACACCAGTCCTGACGACATACCAGAGGTCGATGTCAATGGCTTCAAGATGCATGCGCATCTTATTCTTCCAGTAGGGGTAATCAGTGCCATCGAAGACGGGGCACGCATCGGAGACCTTGATTATCCCTGTAGTCAACATAGCTAAAACTCCAGGTGGTTAAACCGAATCACACAGAACAAGGGAGCACCTTGCTCCGATACCAATTGAAAGTGCTAGTTATCGACTAGAGGGGGGGTGAATAGGTGATTTTTCTGAAAGTCTTCCAAGACTGAAGTCTTCGAAGACAAACAATCAAATTGAACCTAAATGATATGCAGCGGAAGATAAACTACTCTAGACAGACCATAGTCAAGTGAGCATAGTAATGAAAGCATGATGACTAATAGCAGCTAGGTAGTACAGATCGGAATGGAAGACAGAGTGAAGCCAAAACAGGCACTAGTCTTCACACAATGAAGTCAAACAGATCAGACAAACAAGCAATGACTTCATGAAGGCAAAATGAAATGTAAAGGAGTTAATGGATAGAACCAGTAGCTTGGTGTAGACAAGGATTTGGTAGACCAGTTCCAGTTGCTGTGACAACTGTACGTCTGGTTAGGGAGGCTGAGATTGAACTCAGAAGACCACGTCTTCACCTTATTCCCCCTGAGCTAAGGACACCCAGTCCTTGCCCAATCACTCTGGTAAGTCTTCAAGGTAGACTTCCAAACCTTCACAGACTCCGTTCACCGGTGATCCACAATGACTCTTGGATCCTCAAAACGTGATGCCTAACCGGCTGGAGGATACACAGTCCTCAAGTGTAACAAGTCTTCAGGTCACGCGGACAGAAACACTTCAGTGATGCCTAACACTCTTTGGCTCTAGGTGTTTTGGGCTTTGTCCTTGCAAGGATCTCTCTCTCTCAAAGGCGTCGGAGGTGGGTTGCTCTCAAACGACAAAAGCCGTGCACTAACTCTGAGCAGCCACCAATTTATGGTGGAGGGGGTGGGCTATTTATAGCCAGCAGGCAGCCCGACATGATATGTACGAAATGACCCTGGGTCACTAAGGAACTGACATGTGTCCAACAGTCGGATTCCAAACACACGCGGCAGCTTGGCTTGAGCTACAAGCAAAGCTGACTCATCCAACTCTGGATAAGATTTGCTCTCATTGTCTTTGCTCGAAGACATAGGATTTGGGTTAAGCATCACATCAGTCTTCTGACTTTGTTCACTTGGACCCCAGTTAACAGTTCGGTGGTTCCTATGACTCAAGAAAGAAGAAAATGAAACTACGAAAGAAACTATGTCTTCGCACTCCATAGTATTCAAGTGAATGTCATCACACGTCATTATCTTCAACGTGAATGTCTTCACGAACCACCATTGTCTTCAATGTCTTCCTACATTTTTAGGGGTCATCTCTGGTAGGTAAACCAAATCAATGAGGGACTTCTACCTGTGTTATCCTGTAATTCTCACAAACACATTAGTCCCTCAACCATGTTTGTCGTCAATACTCCAAAACCAACTAGGGTGGCACTAGATGCACTTACATGGAGTAAGATGCAGCCTTACGAAATTGACCATCCAATGTACGAGTACCTTCATCAATAACAGCAACTTTGCCTTTTTCATCAACTGAGGAAATGGTCCTTTTGAGGACTTCAATAGGTGGCAGAAAGCTGAGATGATTCTGAAAGTCAGCCTTGTAAGGAATTGAAGACCTGGTTCTGATGAATTTCATTATCCAAGGAGCATAGGGCTTCAATTCAAATGGTGACATCGTAACATTGGCCAAAGTCCTCATGAAGAAATCGTGATAGTTAATGGGAATACCATGAATGATGTTGAATAGAAGATTCTTCATGATGCCAACAACTTCTTCTTCTTCTTCTTCTTCTTCTTCAGAGTTGTGGCCTTTGATCGGACTGAGGGTTTTGGTCAATATGCGGTAGACGGTCCTGGGCACATACATCACATATTTCATGAGGAAAGTGGTTCTTGGAGCTTGGCCAGGACGTAAAGGCTTCATCAACACTTGCATGAGATGATTTTGAAGTTCAGGTTCTTCATAGATAAGCCTTGCACCTTCTGCAGGGGGAGTGACTGGGATGGCATGAAGTAACTCAGAGGCTGGAGCTTTATAGTGAGTGTTCTCAGTCATCCAGTCCAGAACCCATGAATTGACATCTGAGACATTGCCAGTGAGGTGCAGGGTTGCATTGAACTAAAGAATTAGCTCTTCATTCCAGTCACATATATCAGCGCAGAAATTGAGGAGTCCAGCTTCATGAAGAACATTCAGAACTGGTTGAAAGCATGGAATGGACTCCATATCTACATGAGGAATCTGCCTGTGTTGGAAGACTTTGTCCTTGTCAAACAGAACAGATGCATAGAAGTTCATCTGGCTTGCAGTCCAAAACCTTTTGCGCCTTAATCTTGCTGAGTCATAAGGATTTTCATCCGTGAAGAAATGATGCTCAGCAAAGAAATTGCCATTCTTGAATTTAGGCTTCTTTGTGCCAGACAGAGGATTTTGAGGCTTGGGCTAAAGATTTGCAGTAGAAGGCCTCACAATCTCTTCAAGCACAACTTCTGTTACTGCTGACTGAGGAATTGATGCGTCGGGTTCTTCAGCAGCAGTCTGATTCTCCATTTCTTCAGCTGTGGCAACTGGAATATCTTCAGGAATAGAGTGGAGAGAAGTTTGACATCCTTCAGACCCTGTCAATATTTCTTTAGTCTGCACAGGGGACTGAGGAATTTGGTGTAGAGGTGTGGCGATTAAAGAATTGGGGTGAAGATTTTCCCAATACTCATCATTTAGAACACGGGTTCTAGAGCCAATGTCCACATCTTTGTCAATTTCTTCAACGCCCTCCTCTTCAGCAGTGAACTGAGGCACAGGTGATGATACCAGTGGTGTGGAAATAACATCTTCCACTTCAATTTCTTCGTCCAACTGCTCTGAGGAAGCAGCAGAAGGATTTTCTTCATCAATGTCATCATTAGGAATGACATAATCTTCACCAAACGGAACTAATTCCTTTGATGGCACAATTGAGATTGGAACATCATCAATTGGTTCACTGAATGAGCTTGTCAAAGTCCTCACTTTCTTGGGAGCTGAGGACTCTGCAGAGGTTGATGCTTTCCTTTTCTTCACTGCTGCCTACTCCGCAGCCTTTGTTTTCTTCACATCTGAAGATTTTTCAGGAGGAGCAGATGAAATTGGTGCATTTTCTTCAGGCACGACTGATGCAGTTGCCCTGGTGTTCTTAGTTTCTTCAGACACAGCAGATTCTTCAGTTGTCCTACGTTGTTCTTCAGGCGCAACGTTGGTGTTTGCCCTGACATTTTCTTCAGGAGCTGGAATTTCTTTAGCAGCCCTGGTAGCTTCTTTAGCAGCCTGAATTTCTTCAGCTGCTCTTTCATTTTCATCAGAAGGCTGAGCAGATGCTTCAGCCTGAGGAATTTGATGTTGGGATGGAGCTGCAACATTTACCTTGAGGTTCTTGGAGAGGTTGACGAATCTGACCTTGCACCGAGCCAATCTGCATGGTATCGGTCAAATTCATCACTTAGGACTTTGATTTCCTTCTGAGCGTTGACTAGTTCTTCAGGAGATAAAGTTAGAACATTGTTCCTCAGAAATCTCTCCTTCTTGTACTGGTCCTTCTTGACTCGACTGGCCTTCTCAAATTTCCATTTTTCTTCGCCTATGAAGGTGGTTAGCATGTGACTTTGACCAGGAGTCAGATTCAGGTCAGGAAGTGGAGTGTTTGGATCCTTGTGCCAAATATCAATGAAGTCAAGGATCTTCTTCAGATCCAGCATAAGAGAAACAGAGCTGCCTTTCGCTCTTGTATCCCTTTCTTGTCTATCTCTGATGATTTCAACAAGTTCTTCATCATTAGCTTCATCATCATCAGATGGAACATGGAAAGCCACTTGCTTCTTGTGAGGACTTGGCCTCTTTTCACGTCCAGCAGTGGACTTGACCTTTAGCAAAGATGGACCACTTGCGGATTGTGGTTGAGCTGAGGAGGTTGCAGATGCCCCTGAAGCAATTGAGAATCCTGTAGTTCGCTGACACGTTGCAAGATGCACAGGAGTTAAGGATTTTGTGGCAGCAACTGAGGATTTTGCAGCAACTGAGGGAATTGGCGCTGCCCTTGAGGAAGTTGCTTGAGGTATTTGCCCTGAGGGCTTTGCTATTGAGGAACTTGGCTGTGAGGGCATTGAGCTTGAAGATTTTGACTTGGCAGCAAATTTCTTCAATATGGCCTTCTTGGGCGCAGCTCTACTGGCAGTAGCCTCAGCAGCAGCAGCTTGAGTGTCTTTGTTGAATTTCCTTACTACTTCTGTGGCAACTTTCCAAAGCTTAGCTTGGCGATTGGCCCATTCTTTTGGAAATTCCTCACCACGCTTGATGCTGGTATGATCAGCTCGTTGGCCAGCAGCAAGTAGTGGTCTTGGGCATGGAGGATTTATAGCGAATTTCTTCATGTAATTTGGAGTAACATAGCGATATTCTCTCCATTCCTTAGCCCATCTCTCAATCCTCTGTATGCGCACTTTGTGCTGATTCTTGTTTTCTTTGCCATAAGTTTCTTCATCTGGTGTGCAATATTCATTATAGATATCCTCAGGGATTTCAAATGCAGTGTTTGTCTCTGGCCTCTTTCCTCCTTTCTGAGGTCTCTTCCCATCTGCCATTTTCTTCACTTGAGGACTTTGAACTTTTGATGTTTCTGAGGAAGTATGCAATTTTTCTTCAAGGAACACTGCAAATGAGTTAAGTTGATGAGAACCTAGTGATTCATCAGCAGACATTTTGTACCTGTGAACAGGGTATAGCTGCGAAGAATTTGGAGAGGTCATATGCGTTCTCAGAAATTTTTCAAAAAGTATCAAGTTGAGAAATTTGACCATAGATGTCTTGAGGAATTTCACTAAGCATTCTTGACTCAGGTTCCAGAGTTGTACAAATTAGAAAATCCACACAATTGAGGAATCATGAGGAAAATCATAGCTTAGAGAAACAGATCAAGGAAAAGAAGCATTACGGTGTTTAAGGAGTGGATAGCTGAAGAATAAACACCTTTTGAAGATTTTGTGGAAATCATAAGAATCAAAGTAGGGCAGTAAAATTAGATTTCAATTACCCTTGATGAAGAACACGACGAACTGGGAGTTGAGATGGAGAAGTTCGTCTGTCCAGATCTCCCACGCCCTAACTCGAGGCCGGGAGACAGGTACAGCGGCGGCGGAGTGAAGATATCCGCGGCCGGCACGAGTACGACGGCAACGAGGTCGAGGCAGTGAAGTTCTTCCTCACCGGCGACGATGGAAGTTAGCGGCGGTGCTAGCTCTGAGCTCGAGTGGAGGTGAGTAGTAGTCGAGCAGAGTAAATGAGGTCGGAGGAGGGTAAGGGGTATTTATAGCCGCAGTGAAAAACTGCTCGCCCGAAGATTTTGGGCGAACATGCCCCTGACCCTTGCTATCCTAACGACATGTGTCACCCATGTACTGAGAGGTGGAGATCGTGGGTGAGTATTTTAATCCGATGTGGGAAGCGGAACGGTTTGAGCGGTAACAGCCAAAATTTGATATGAAATTAATGTTTCGTTCGCAAATTCTTCAGCTGTCAAGGACACAGTGAAGACTTTGAACGGGTTTCAAATAGAATGCCCATGAAGAATTTGTGAACAGACTGGGTTGAGTTTAGCATAGAGGGGGAACGGGTCCGATCACATTCACTTAGAGGAAAAATCAACTTGAAGAATTAGCAATAAGTGAATGTTGTTGAGGACATTGAAAACTCAAATATATATATATATATATATATATATATATATATATATATATATATATATATATAGTCAATGAAGAACACCAGTCAAAAGTTTGAAGAAATTGCAAATTTGAGGAATTTGAAAATTTGAAGAATTTGCAAAATGACGAAAAACTCAAATTTGAAGATTTTCAACTTTGGTTGGTGGCGTGACCCACCGTATAAGAATGATGAATTCAGACACCGTGTACAATTGTCGTAGGGCTCTGAGAATCAAATTCTTTGTTAATTTCTTCACAGTTAGAGGGTTAGTCTTCATTGATTGAAAAAAAACATTACTTCGTGTGTTGCACATCTAAGTCATCAATTTTGCATAAGTGTTAGGTTGTGTGTCCTTTCAAAGAACATTCGAAGATTCTAAGATATTTAGCTCACATCGCAACTTGCAAAATATCTTTTCATCCAAGGGCTTTGTGAAGATATCGGTCGGTTGTTCTTCAGTCTTCACATGGTTGATGGAGATGTCGCCCTTCAACACATGATCTCGAAGAAAATGATGATGGATCTGGTTGTGCTTTGTCTTCGAGTGCTGAACTGGGTTGTGAGCAATCTTGATGGCACTCTCGTTGTCGCAGTAGAGAGGCACATTCTTCACATTGATGCCATAGTCCTTGAGGGTTTGCTTCATCCACAACAATTGAGCGCAGCAAGAACCAACAGCAATGTACTCAGCTTCGGCAGTAGAGAGTGATACGCAGTTTTGCTTCTTCGAGGACCAACATACTAAAGATCGTCCAAGGAAATGGCATGTGCCTAATGTTGACTTGCGATCCACTCGATCACCAGCATAGTCAGAGTCAGAATATCCAATGAGATCAAAAGCCAAGCCCTTGGGATACTATAATCCAAGTGTTGGAGTGTGAGCTAGATATCGAAGAATATGTTTCACAGCCTTGTGGTGTGATTCCTTCGGTGTAGCTTGAAAACGGGCACACATGCAAACACTAAGCATAATATCTGGCCTAGATGCACATTGGTACAATAAAGAGCCAATCATGGAGCGGTATACCTTTTGAACGAAGTCTTTACCATTTTCATCGGTGCATAGATGGCCATTTCTGGGCAAAGGGATTTTGATGCCTTTGCAATCTTGCATGCCGAATTTCCTCAATAATCCTTGAGGTATTTCTCTTGAGATATGAAGATGCCATTGCGTTGTTGACGAATTTGAAGACCTAAGAAGAATTTCAATTCTGCCATCATAGACATTTGATATTCTTCACTCATCATATAGGCAAATTTGTCACTGTAACGAGTGTCAGTACAGCCAAAGATAATATTATCCACATAAATTTGGCACATGAATAATTCATCATCATAAGTTTTAGTGAAAAGAGTTGGGTCAAGTGAACCGGGTTTGAAGCCTTTCTTCATGAGGAATTCCTTCAGTGTATCATACCACGTCCGAGGGGCCTGCTTGAGGCCATAGAGGGCCTTATTGAGTCTGAAGACTTTGTCAGGATGCTTAGGATCTTCAAAACCTGGGGGTTGAGCAACATATACTTCTTCCTCAAGTTTACCATGGAGGAATGCACTTTTCACATCCATTTGATATAAGATGATATTATGATGGTTAGCATAAGCAAGCAATATGCGAATAGCTTCAAGTCTAGCAATAGGTGCAAAAGTTTCATCGAAGTCAATTCCTTCAACCTGTGTGTAGCCCTGAGCTACAAGACGAGCCTTATTCCTCACCACTTGGCCATTTTCGTCTTACTTGTTTTGATAGATCCACTTGGTACCTATGATGGTGTGCTTGCGAGGATCTGGTTGCTTGACAAGTTCCCACACATTGTTGAGCTCGAATTGAGGCAATTCCTCTTGCATAGCTTGAATCCACTCAGGCTCCAGAAATGCCTCATCAACTTTGGTGAGCTCTATGATAGAGACAAAAGCGAAGTGCCCACAAAAGTTAGACAAATATGAAGCTTTTGAGCGTGTGAGAGGACCTGGTGCATTGATGTCGTCGAGGATTTTGTCAATCTACAATTCATTTGCCACGCGAGGATGAGCAGGTTGACGACTTTGACTGGGCTGAGCATTTTCTTCAGCACCATTTTCCTCAGATGCACCAGCCTGATTTTCTTCATGATCTGGAATAACTTCTTTGGTAGGTTCTTCAGTGGGTATGACATCCTCGGTAGCCTTGAGCTTAATGGATTCTTCAGGAGGTACTTCATCTAGCACAGGAGGTAGGTGCTCTCTTTGCGAGCCGTTAGTCTCATCGAACCACACATCTACAGTTTCAACAAACTTGTGATGATAGGTGTTGAAGACTCTGTAGGTGTGCGAGTCCTTTCCGTAACCAAGCATAAAACCCTCATGTGCTTTCGGTGCAAATTTAGAATTGTGATGAGGATCTCTAATCCAAAACTTAGCACCGAAGACTTTGAAATAACTCACATTGGGTTTCTTGTTAGTGAGGAGCTCATATGAAGTTTTCTTGAAGAATTTGTGAAGATATACCCTGTTGATGATGTGACACGCAGTATCAATAGCCCCAGGCCAGAAGTGACGAGGCGTCTTGTATTCATCAAGCATTGTGCGAGCCATCTCAACAAGAGTCCTATTCTTGCGCTCCACGACACCATTCTGCTGAGGAGTGTATGGGGCAGATAACTCATGAGTAATACCAAGTTCATCAAGATAGTCATCAAGACCAGTGTTCTTGAACTCGGTCCCATTGTCACTCCAGATATGCTTGATCTTCACACCGAAATTCGTCGAGGCCCTTGAGGAAAATCGTTTGAAGACTTCCTGCACTTCAGTTTTGTAAGTGATGATACGCACCCAGGTGTAATGAGAATAATCATCAACAATAACAAAGCCATATAGTGATGCTGCATTTGTTAGAGTGGCATAATGAGTGGGGCCAAAGAGGTCCATGTGAAGCAATTCAAAAGGACGAGTGGTAGTCATGATTGTCTTCGAGGGATGCTTGGATTTGGTCATCTTTCCAGCCTCACAAGCCCCACAAAGATGGTCTTTGAGGAATTTGACACCCTCGATGCCGATGACGTGCTTCTTCTTCACGAGTGTGTGTAAGTTCCTCATGCCAGCATGACCTAGTCGTCGATGCCATAGTCAGCCTTCTGAAGCTTTTGCAAGTAGACATGTTGCAGGCTGTGGTCCTGCAGAGAAATCAACAATATACAAGTCTCCTCTCCTAAAGCCTCCGAAGACTTGCTTTTTCCTTTGTCAGTGTAGGTAATATGCTTCAGATGTGATGGAGATAGAGCAGAGTTCATCAGTAAGTTCTTATCACCAGTCATGTGATTTGTACATCCACTGTCGAGGACCCACTCAGTAGCTTTGAGAGATTCATCCTGCAGATGAGTTAGTGCATCTTACGAACTCATATACTTCATTAGTGAAGAACATGACATCAAATTCATCAGATAGAATTTCATTAAGCAGTAAAATAGATACAGTAGTATAAGGACGTGAGAAATGAGTAATTCATTTCTTCATGATTAGCTTGCGTCCTTTCAAGCATTCTCAGGTCTCCAGCAAATTCTTCAGACGTTCAAGTTCGTCTGGAGACCTGACCCTGCATAAGAGATTAGTTCTTTTTCTTCACCACCCACATCTGGAGGGGTGGCAAAGAATTCATCATTCTACGAGCTCCATAAGAGAAAGGTGGCATTGAAGCCAGTGCACTTCCTTTCACAGAAGAGGGGTTAGAGTATGCATATGAGTAAGCAGAGAAATTCTTCGAGGACTTATGAACATAATGATTTGAAGAATAGTGCACATATTCATGACTCTTAGATTTTTCCTGCGAAACAGATGCATTAGCACGAGGATGATCATATGAGGAATTTGATCCATATGAGGACTTGGATCCATATGAGGAATTTGATCCATATGAAGACTTTGGTCCATATGAAGATTTTGATCTGGGGTTCCTGTTCTTCACAGGTGGTGTCATGAGGACATTCACCTGAAGACTTTCAAGACACCTTTTGGGAACCCAGATTTTCTTCATAGGGGGACCGTTCCTGCAGTTAGTTCCAACATATCTAGCAAATACTTCACCATTCTGATTTTTGAACAATTTATAGTTGGAGTTAAATGACTCATCAGGTGAACATGAAGATTCACATGTAAAACCAGATAGAGTAGATGGATCTACATGAGGTCCTTTTGCAGCAACCCATGTGGTTTTGGGATACTGCTCAGGTTTCCAGTAGGTTCCATCAGCATTGAGTTTCCTCTCAAAGGCAATACCCTCTTTCCTAGGGTTCCTATTCAGGATCTGCTTTTTGAGCACATCACAAAGAGCCTGATGCCCTTTGAGGCTTTTGTACATGCCTGTCACATACAATTCCTTCAACCCTGCATTTTCGTCAGTGATACTTGTGGTATCCTCAGATGAGGAATTTGTGACCACAGAGATAGGTGAAGCAGTTGCAGCAATAGAAGCATTTGAACATTCAGGTGAAGAATTAGCAGATTCATGTTCGATGCATTTCAAACATGGTGGAATGAATTCTTCCTGAGTGGAACTGATTTGTTGAGCAAGCAAAGAATCATTTTCCCTTTGAACATCATCATGAGCCACCCTTAGTTTCTCAAGATCTTGCTTTCTTTGAAGAAATTCATAAGAAAGCTTCTCATGGTCGGCTAAGAGTGTTTCATGACAACCTTGTAGGTTATCAAACTTAGACTATAGTCGTTGAAGATTATCAGTCAGGGTTTGAGTTCGATTCAATTCGTCACCCAACAGGTCATCGCTTTTGTCTAGCAAAGTTTGAACCTTTTCCAAAGTTTTTTGTTGTTTCATGTCAATATTAGCAAGTTTGGAATAGCTAGGTTTGAGATTTTCATCAGATTCATCCTCACTAGATTCAGATGAGGGATATTCGAGTACCTTGGCACATTTTTCCATGAGGCATGGTGCAGAAGAAGATGATTCAGGTTCGAAAGTAATCATTTTGAGTGATTCCTTGAACTCGAGGAACCAGGGGTCCTGACAAGTTTGATGACCTTCATAGACATCAGAGATCCGGTCCCATATAAGCTTCGCATTGCAAAGATGCATAATGGGCCTGAAGTCATCTCTGGATAGGTGGGTGCAGATGATATCTGTGACACCCCGGCTTAATTGTGCACTAATCATACACGCAAATGCACATGATCAAGCCTAAGGACTCACTTGAAGATATCACAACACAACTCTAAAACATAAATAAAGTCATACAAGCCTTATATTACAAGCCAGGGCCTCGAGGGCTCGAATACATAAGCTCGCATACAAGCGTCAGCGGAAGCATCAGATATCTGAGTACAGATATATAAGAAAACAGAGATAGGCCTTTAAAAGGCGGTGCAAAAGAAAACACTATGATCGAAAAGGCGCAGGCCTCCTGCCTGGGACCCTCCGATCCTACTCCTGGTCGTCGCAAGCTCGTAGTAGTAACCACCCTCGGGGTAGCAGCAGTGGTCGTCAGTAGGGGCAGCTGTCTCAGGGGCTCCGTCATCTGGTTGCATCAAACGGATATGGGGAAAAAGAGGAAGCAAAGCAACCGTGAGTACTCATCCGAAGTACTCAGCAAGCAAGGATCTACACTACATATGCAACATTATCAAAGAAAGGCTGTATATGTGGATTGGGCTGCAGAAATGCCAGAATAGAGAGAAGGCCTAGTCCTATCGAAGACTAGCATCTTCAGTGGTCTTGCAGCATTAGAAGAGTGTAGATTAGCACAGTATAAAGTAGTAGTAGCATTAAGTATCAACCTCGGCCAGAGATCCTTTCTCGACTCCCTGCGAGAAAGCAATGCCAGAGCCATACTGTTCATATCTCATCTCAAGTATCCAGTTCTAGTTGTATCGATCGGGATACAACTCCGAGCGTCCGTTACCGAGGATCCGGCTATGCATAGATTAGTTCTTCCCTGCAGGGGTGCACCAACTTACCCACCATGCTCGATTAACTCCGGCCGGACACACTTTTCTGGGTCATGCCCGGCCTCGACCAAACGATATGCCGCAACCCGACCTAGGCTTAATAGAGAGGTCAGCATGCCGGACTAATCTATGCCCCCAGGGGTCTTGGGCCATCGCCCCGGGAACTCCTGCACGTTGCGGGGTCACTGAGAGCAGACCTAGCAACCCACACTATCAAGATAGTTGCGTTACGCGGTCCAACCCGGCGCGCACCGCTCAGTCGCTGACGTCCATTAAGCTTCAGCTGATGCATACAACGCAGAGTGCCCATAACTGTTCCCACGTGATGGTTAGTGCTATCGGGCCAGAGGCCCACTCAGATCAAATATCCAAATCGTTAGTGAATTAGGAGCGCGCGGCAACGAGCAGAGACTCACGATCGATGTGACCCCGTCGCCCCGTCTCGAAGACTTGTGGCAAGGGCTAAGAATGCCCGGCCACGCCTCGTAATTATCTCGCGGGCACCCTCCAGGTCAACCCGTCTCCACATCACTCGCATCACATGCTCGCGCGGGTACCCCTCAGGGCCGACCCGACTTTATCATGGTTCATGGTTGAAGTCATAGTAACTGTGTGTCCAAACACCAGGGGGAAACCCAAGGAATCACCCTTGATGGATTCCACCTGATGTAGTCGTCAAGGTGAACTTAGGAGGAATCACCCTCGAGGTTCACACTTGAGGTGTTGCACGACGGCGTCGTTATCGGGAGTGTTGAAGGAGGAACCCCCCTCGATGACCACGACCGAATAGCTACTCTACAGAGTTAACATCAGAAGTGGTAAACGAGGTATCACCCTCGGCACTCGATAGTAACGCTGCAGTGTCGTACAATTAAGGGGGTGATGTGCGGTGCTGGGGCCTGGTCGTCGAGTCTTCCGATTATCCAGCGGGGCAACCGGGACAAGTGGGGTCACTGGGGTCTCTATCCAGCCTATACTAAGCAGTTTAGGATAAGCAGGTAGGTATCAACAGCAGTTACAAAAACAGGCTATGCATCAGAAATAGGATAAGCAGTAGCAGCAATCATTTCTAATTCAAGCATAAGAGAGAAAGAATAGGCGATATAGGCATGTTCAAAAGGGGGGTGCTTGCCTGGTTGCTCTGCGGCAAAAGCAAGGTCGTCAACGGTGTCGTTGGGCTCCTGAGCTGCATCGGTCTCGGGAACTGCGTCGGTACCGGGGTCTACTGAGAGAGAAGAGGGGGAGGAAATAGATAAATACACATCAAACATATGCAACACAGAGCATGCTATGCTAACGTGCAGTGCAGGGTTGCCTAAAGACATATCTAAATCATTTTAGTTATTTTAGGATTAAAGTTGGATTTATTAACCGGTATGTATGCACTATTCATCTACTAGAAATAGGCTAACATTTGCGGTTTCACCTTCGTAGAAGGTCCCGACATGGAAACGGATGGCACGGTTGGATTCGTCTCGTCGTTCTGAGCAACTTTCATGTAGAAAGTTTTTCGATCCGGGCTACGGTTTAATTTCAATGATTTTCTAAAGTTTAAAACATTTTCTGAAATTATTTAAATTAATTTAAAACAACATTATCCATAATAGTATGGGATGATGTCAGCATGACGTATGTGTGACGTCAGCAGTCAATAGTGTGGTTGACTGGAGTCAAACCTGACCTGTGGATCCAGTGGGACCCACTGATCAGTGACTATGGCTAATTAAATAGGGTTTAAACTAACTAATTAACCTAATTACCTAGTGGGCCCGCACTGTCAGTGATAGCTTAGTGTTTTAATTAACTATTTAGTTAATTAACTGATTTTCTATTTATTTAAATTCATTTAAATAGGCGGGGCCCACATGGCAGTGACAAGGGGCTGGCCATGTCAGCGTTGACCGGGTCAATGACCCCAGTGGGGCCCGTGGTCAGTGGCTCAGGGGACGGGGCCCATGGTGCCATGTCGATGGTGGGCCAGCACTGGCCACCGGAGACCTCCGGCGAGGCCACCTGACGGCGATCAACTCCGGCGAGCCCGGAATCTCTTTGTAGGGCACCGTTTCGGCCATGGTTTGGTTCTATCGAACGAGCACTCCACGACGCATCTCGTGGTGGCGGTGGTTGGAGTTGGGGAGGCCGGAATGGTCGCCGCCGACGACGTCGGGTGGCGGGGTTCTCGGGTGTGCTACGGGTTCGACGCTACGACGTGCTAGCGAGCGAATAAAGCGGCTGGAGAGGCTCTATGTGGTGTGGCAAGCAAAATGGGTAGCAGCACAGGACCATTTGGTCGTCGGAGGTTCGCCGGCGTCGAGCTCCACGGCGATGCGCTCGGCGCGAGCGAGGCGACGGCTATGGCTACAGGAAGAGAACGGGGAGAGGGGGAGAAGAAGCAGCAGCTCACAGTGGTCCTGCAGATGTGCAACAGTGGGCTCGGGGGAGATCAACGACGACGAATCGGCGCCGGAGACGAAGACGGCCGTGCGGGGAAGATAAGCTCGGGGAGGTCGTTGCGGTGGCTCCCGGCTCCAACGAGCGGCTCGAGGAGGCATAGCAGTCAACGGCGGAGCGCTCGGACTCGACGGCATGGCATGGTGGCCACGAGATCGATGGCAATGGCAGCGGTGACCTTCGGGTGAGAGCAAGGCAGAGAGAGGCGAGATGAATTGGGGGCGAATGGGTAGCTAGGGTTTCGGGGGGAGGGGAGAGGCGCTCGGGGAGGTCTTATGGGCGTCGGGGAGCCACGGGATGAGCGACGCGCGGCGATCGGCGGCTCGGGCGCGCACGCCAGGCGACACCTGCCGAGGAGGACGACGACCGGCTGGGCTGGGCCGTGCGCTACTGTGCACTAGAGCCCAGCGCCGCAGTAGCGTAGGCCTTTTCTCATTTTTTCCTGTTTATTAACTGCTTTTCTAATTTTGTTTCTGATTTGTAAATCGTTTAGCCACCATTTGAGTTTTGTAAAATATATGACTTAGCTCAATAATTATAGTGTAATATTTACCACTGCCAGAAAATGGTTTGGAGCCAAAATGATTTCATTTGAATTTTGGATTAAATAAAATGGATTTAATCATTGCTGTTTTGGTACTGCTTCATGATGATAGAGTCATTTGAATAATCCAATTAATGTATATCTTATTTTTATAATTGCTTTGGGAATATTTGCAACATTATGAACATTTTAGTTCCTATATTTGAGCAACTTTTATTTTCACTTTAAGTTTGAATTGCAATTTGAATTGGAATTTGAAATGAGATATGATGCTAATGATGATCAAGCACTGTTAACCATGATGACTTGGTATTATCAAGAGGGTAGTCACTGTAGTGTGAAGCTGGCGATGTTACAAATCTCCTCCACTACAAGAAATCTCGTCCCGAGATTTAAGTGGGGAAGTAAAGGGGTAACTTCGGGAAACTGACCCTTATAGGGTCGATTATCTCGTTGACAATTCAGGGAATGTGGCAGAAGTATCTCTCGAGTTGAAACTTAAGAAAACATCGAGAGCAAAGTATGAAGGTACAATAAGAAGTTTCAAGCGAATGGACATCCGATCGATATGTGAAAAGTGGTTCAGAACATCGGGAATAGATCATGTCTCGGAGGGTGGCTCGTGATAAAACACAAAACCAAGGGCATATGATACTTCAGAATCAAGGATGTACAGGAGAGTCAAGTTCCGATCCTGTGGAACTGTGAGGGGGGTGTCGATCAAAAGTAGGGAGAACGGTGACATCTTACCGGTCACGACAACAATTAAGCAGTGTAATAGATACTTATCAGTAGCCAATTAAGACATACAGATCCATACATAGGTTCGGTTACAGACCAATGTTATAACAACATGAAGGTAAGCTAGATAACTTAGGCGGCACGCAGGCACGCGGTGGAGGGATACAACTATGCGACATAGCGACATGCTACATCAACATCGAGGAAAACCTCTGTAACGGGGTAACTGCAAGTGCGAACGACGAATGGCCATCGCAGGAGAATCCCGCTTTCCATGTGCACTCTGATGCAGAATCCGGTCTCGAGCTAGAAGAAGAGGTCCACGTGCAGGTGTGTGACCTCCAACAGCAGGCCAATCAATACCAGCATACATCTGCGTCCTGCGCGGGTAAAGGATGTACTCCGGATGTATCCCTGCACGAACAACTGGTAGTAACTACGTCATAGCATCGTAGAGATGTGCTCGAGTGGCAAACAACTCGATGGCAAGAGCCCGAAAAGTGTGATCCAGAGCATGTGTGCACTGAATCAGAACCTGCGGGTCATAACGACGACGCTCCTACGGGGCACAGATAGCTGTGTAGTATCCAGTAGCATCTCTAGCAGGGGCATACGAAATGTATCGGAACTCAGAGGCATCCAGGCTAATGCTGAGCTCTCCTCGGAGACGTGCGACAGCAGAATAGGCGGCATCATGGACTGCCATCTCAATCGTCACGCCGATACCATGGAAAAGGTGCAGCTCAATGTCTGAGTCATCGTGCTGATCATAGATACGAACATCAACATGGTACTGCTCCTGGTTGAACTCGCGGTAATCCTCGTAGACCATGTACTCGGGGTACCAACGGTAGCCCAGTCTGGTCAGGAGGGCGATCAGGACAGCTGGAAAACCAGGGGCATCACGAGCCCAAGTGCGAAGCACAAGCTGTGTCGCAGGGTGTGGTGGAAACAAACGATCCATCTGAAACAGAGGAAATTCATGATTGTCAGATGACAATGAGAAGTATAATACAACTCAGAGAGAAAAGGTTAAACGAACCAATGGAAAGGAAAATGATTATCAGACTAATCAGATCAATGGTAAGGAATAAGCACAGATATCCAGCTCTCCGGGTAGATGAGATTTACGAGATCCTAGTGTCGGCGTTAGTAAAATCTTTAACCCGAATAGAAGAGAGAGCAGAGTCCCAGAGTAAAGACGAGGAATAAAAGATCCTAATACCACCCAATTGGCGATGTGGGTCCGTAAGCCACACAGCCAAGTTAGTAAAACAGTTTTGGACGACTAGACTCAACTTCGGCCAAGGAGTTGGAAAGGGGGATTCCTACAGGCACTCGGCTCTGATACCAACCTATGACGCCCCGGCTTAATCGTGCACTAATCATACACGCAAATGCACTTGATCAAGCCTAAGGACTCACTTGAAGATATCACAACACAACTCTAAACATAAATAAAGTCATACAAGCCTTATATTACAAGCCAGGGCCTCGCGGGCTCGAATACATAAGCTCGCATACAAGCGTCAGCGGAAGCATCAGATATCTGAGTACAGATATATAAGAAAACACAGATAGGCCTTTAAAAGGCGGGGCAAAAGAAAACACTATGATCGAAAAGGCGCAGGCCTCCTGCCTGGGACCCTCCGATCCTACTCCTGGTCGTCGCAAGCTCGTAGTAGTAACCACCCTCGGGGTAGTAGCAGTGGTCGTCGGTAGGGGCAGCTGTCTCAGGGGCTTCGTCATCTGGTTGCATCAAACGGATATCGGGAAAAAGAGGAAGCAAAGCAACCGTGAGTACTCATCCGAAGTACTCAGCAAGCAAGGATCTACACTACATATGCAACATTATCAAAGAAAGGTTGTATAGGTGGACTGGGCTGCAGAAATGCCAGAATAGAGAGAAGGCCTAGTCCTATCGAAGACTAGCATCTTCAGTGGTCTTGCAGCATTAGAAGAGTGTAGATTAGCACAGTATAAAGTAGTAGTAGCATTAAGTATCAACCTCCGCCAGAGATCCTTTCTCGACTCCCTGCGAGAAAGCAATCCCAGAGCCATACTATTCATATCTCATCTCAAGTATCCAGTTCTAGTTGTATCGATCGGGATACAACTCCGAGCGTCCATTACCGAGGATCCGGCTATGCATAGATTAGTTCTTCCCTGCAGGGGTGCACCAACTTACCCACCACGCTCAATTAACTCCGGCCGGACACACTTTTCTGGGTCATGCCCGGCCTCGGCCAAACGATACGCCACAACCCGACCTAGGCTTAACAGAGAGGTCAGCACGCCAGACTAAACCTATGCCCCCAGGGGTCTTGGGCCATCGCCCAGGGAACTCCTGCACGTTGCGGGGCCACCGAGAGCAGACCTAGCAACCCACACTATCAAGGCGGTTGCCTTACACGGTCCAACCCGGCGCGCGCCGCTCAGTAGCTAAGCTCCATTAAGTTTCGGCTGATGAATACGACGTGGAGTGCCCATAACTGTTCCCACATGATGTTTAGTGCTATCGGGCCAGAGGCCCACTCGGATCAAATATCCAAATTGTTAGTGAATTAGGAGCACACGGCAACGAGCAGAGACTCACGATCGATGAGACCCCGTCGCCCCGTCTCGAGGACTTGCGGCAAGGGCTAAGAATGCCTGGCCACGCCTCATAATTATCTCGCGGGCACCCTCCAGGTCAACCCGTCTCCACATCACTCGCATCACATGCTCGCGCGGGTACCCCTCAGGGCAGACCCGACTTTATCATGGTTCATGGTTGAAGTCATAGTAACTGTGTGTCCAAACACCAGGGGGAAACCCAAGGAATCACACTCGATGGATTCCACCTGATGTAGTCGTCAAGGTGAACTTAGGAGGAACCACCCTCGAGGTTCACACTTCAGGTGTTGCACGACAGTGTCGTTATCGGGAGTGGTGAAGGAGGAATCACCCTCGATGACCACGGCCGAATAGCTACTCTACAGAGTTAACATCAGAAGTGTTAAACGAGGTATCACCCTCGGCACTTAATAGTAACGCTGCAGTGTCGTACAACTAAGGGGGTGATGTGCGGTGCTGGGGCCTGGTCGTCGATTCTTCCGATGATCCAGCGGGGCAACCGGGACAAGTGGGGTCACTGGGGTCTCTATCCAGCCTATACTAAGCAGTTTAGGATAAGCAGGTAGGTATCAACAGCAGTTACAAAAACAGGCTATGCATCAGAAATAGGATAAGCAGTAGCAGCAATCATTTCTAATGCAAGCATAAGAGAGAAAGAATAGGCGATATAGGCATGTTCAAAAGGGGGGTGCTTGCCTGGTTGCTCTGCGGCAAAAGCAAGGTCGTCAACGGTGTCGTCGGGCTCCTAAGCTGTGTTAGTCTCGGGAACTGCGTCGGTACCGGGGTCTACCGAGAGAGAAGAGGGGGAGAAAATAGATAAATACACAGCAAACATATGCATCACAAAGCATGCTATGCTAACGTGCAGTGCAGGGTTGCCTAAAGACATATCTAAATCATTTTAGTTATTTTAGGATTAAAGTTGGATTTATTAACCGGTATGTATGCACTATTCATCTACCGAAAACAGTCTAAAAGTTGCGGGTTCACCTCCATAGAAGGTCCCGACAAGGAAATGGATGGCACGGTTGGGTTTGTCTCATCGTTCTGAGCAACTTTCATGTAGAAAGTTTTTCGATCCGAGCTACGGTTTAATTTCTATGATTTTCTAAAGTTTAAAACATTTTTTGAAATTATTTAAATTAATTTAAAAGAACATTATGCAGAATAGTATGGGATGACGTCAGCATGACGTATGTGTGACGTCAGCAGTCAATAGTGCGGTTGACTGGAGTCAAACCTGCCCTGTGGGTCTAGTGGGACCCATTGGTCAGTGACTATGGCTAATTAAACAGGGTTTAAACTAACTAATTAACCTAATTACCTAGTGGGCCCGCACTGTCAGTGATAGCTTAGTGTTTTAATTAACTATTTAGTTAATTAACCAATTTTCTATTTATTTAAATTCATTTAAATAGGCGGGGCCCACATTACAGTGACAAGGGGCCGACCACGTCAGTGTTGACCGGGTCAATGAGCCCAGTGGGGCCCGTGGTCAGTGGCTCAGGGGGCGGGGCCCGCGGTGCCACGTCGGTGTTGAGCCAGCACCAGCCACCGGAGAGCTCCGGTGAGGCCGCGCGACGACGATCAACTCCGGCGAGCCCGAAATCTCTCTGTAGGGCACCGTTTCGGCTGTGGTTTGGTTCTATCGAACGAGCACTCCACGACGCATCTCATGGTGGCAGTGGTTGGAGCTGGGGAGGCCGGAATGGTCGCCGCCGACGACATCGGGCGGCGGGGTTCTCGGGTGTGCTACGGGTTCGACGCTACGACGTGCTAGCGAGCGAATAAAGCGGCTGGAGAGGCTCTACGCGGTGTGGCGAGCAAAATGGGCAGCAGCGCAGGACCATTTGGTCGTCGGAGGTTCGCCGGCGTCGAGCTCCGTGGCGATGCGCTCGGGCGCGAGCGAGGCGACGGCTATGGCTACAGGAAGAGAACGGGGAGAGGGGGAGAAGAAGCAGTAGCTCACAGTGGTCCTGCAGATGTGCAAAAGTGCGCTCGGGGGAGACCAACGGCGATGAATCGGCGGCGGAGACGAAGATGGCCGTGCGGGGAAGACGAGCTCGGGGAGGTGTTGCGGTGGCTCCCGGCTCCAACGAGCGGCTCGAGGAGGCGTAGCAGTCACCGGCGGAGCGCTCGGACTCGATGGCACGGCACGGGGACGACGGTGGCCGCGGGATCGACAGCAATGGCGGCGGTGACCTTCGGGTGAGAGCGAGGCGGAGAGAGGCGAGGTGAATTGGGGGCGAATGGGTAGCTAGGGTTTCGGGGAGAGGGGAGAGGCGCTCGGGGGAGGTCTTATGGGCGCCGGGGAGCCGCGGGATGAGCGACACGCCACTATCGGTGGCTCGGGCGCGCGCGCCAGGCAACACCTGCCCGAGGAGGACGATGACCGGCTGGGCTGGGCCGCGCACTACTGTGCACTAGAGCCCAGTGCCGCAGTAGCGTAGGCCTTTTCTCATTTTTTCTGTTTATTAATTGTTTTTCTAATTTTGTTTCTCTTTTGCAAATCGTTTAGCCACCATTTGAGTTTTGTAAAATATATGACTTAGCTCAATAATTATAGTGTAATGTTTACCACTGGCAGAAAATGGTTTGGAGCCAAAATGATTTCATTTGAATTTTGGATTAAATGAAATGGATTTAATAATTGCTATTTTGGTACTCTTTCATGATGATAGAGTCATTTGAATAATTCAATTAATGTTGATCTTATATTATAATTGCTTTGGGAATATTTGCAACATTATTAACATTTTAGTTCCTGTATTTAAGCAACTTTTATTTTCACTTTAAGTTTGAATTGGAATTTGAAATGAGATATGATGCTAATGATGATCAAGCACTGTAAACCATGATGACTTGGCATTATCAAGAGGGTAGTCACTGTAGTGTGAAGCTGGGGATGTTACAATATCCCTCGCCAAAGTATCCAGTCGAGTATACTTGCGAATGTCATCAGCATGCGCCATCTTGCATAGATCAGTAAGACCAATCTCAGTGACGGTCCACAGCTCACTGTTCATCGCCAAGAGGCGCTTCCTCATCATGACCTTCTACTTGGGATAATCATGACCATCAAAGATGGGGCATGCAACGGACATTTTCTTCATACCAGTAGTCAACATAACTAAACTCCAGGTGGTTAAACTAAAATTACACTGAACAAGGGAGTACCTTGCTCCGATACCAATTGAAAGTGCATTATATCGACTAGAGGGGGGTGAATAGGCGATTTTTACAAATTTGTCACTGAGGAAATACTACTTGAGGAATTTTCTAAGTGACGAAATACAAGCAGCGGAACAAAGTACTCAGGAGCATGCATAACAAGACAGTAGCATAGTCATCATGATGAAATGAAACATACACAGAGCACAGATAGCGTGTAAACAGGATAAGCAGGCAGAAGACAAGATGACTGAAGAATTTGGGTTGAGGAAATTGGGAAAGTCTTCAGTCAAAGCCTTCAAACAGTAATGATCAAGTTCAACAACAAGTAAGCGAGGAAATGAAAGGGTTGAGGAAATAGAACCAGTAGCTCGATGAAGACAGTGATTTGGTAGACCAGTTCCACTACTGTGACAGTCGTACGTCTGGTTGGAGCGGCTTGGTATTTAAACCAAAGGACACACAATCCTAGGACACACAATCCTTACCGTATTCTCCTTGAGTTAAGGTCATACAGACCTCGCCCAATCACTCGTGGTAAGTCTTCAAGGTGACTTACAAACCTTCACAAACTTGGTCACTCGATGATCCACAATTCCTCTTGGATGCTGTAGACCATGACGCCTAACCATATGGAAGATGCACAGTCTTCAAAGGTAATAAGTGTCGGTTCCACACAGGAATAATCTCTTCAGTGATGCTCAATCACTTTGGGTTTTAGGTGTTGGGTTTTGGGTTTTTCCTCACTGATGATTTTCTCTCAAAGTCCTCGGAGGATGGGATGCTCTAAATGACAAGTGTCAATCTATCTCTCGGAGCAGCCAACCAGCTAGTGGTTGAGGGGGCGACTATTTGTAGCCAGGGAGCAGCCCAACATGATAAGACATAAATGCCCCTCAATGATATGACCGTTATGTGGATAAGATATTTGGGACAGCTGGCGGGAAGCACAACAACGGTCGGAAAATTGAGCTCTCAAATTCCTCAGGGCTATCATGTTCCTCACTTGTAGGCAATCCGCACTGGCGAATTCCTAACTCCTCAGTCGGGACAAATTCCTCAGAGACCAGAAGGTCTTCGTCTCTGTCACTAAAGAAATTGACTGAACTGTATGAGATTTCCAATGGCTTCACTCGAAGGATTGGGTATGTACGTGTAGGCTTTGAGATGAGCATCACTTGGAAATTCTTCCTTAGTTTTACCTCGACCCCCTTTAACAGTACGGTGTTTCCTATGACTCAAGAAAGGAGAAAAAACTATGAAAACAAAAGTCTCCACGCTTCATAATCCTCGCATCAATATCAATATCTTCAAGGTCACACCAATTTCCTCATTTTCAAAGTCTTCAAGAAAACGAAAGTCTTCAGATAAAGACATTCATTTTTAGGGGTCGACTTTCTTTGGAAATATCTAACTCCTCAGAGACTTATTAGACATGTGTACACTCACAAACACATTAGTCCCTTAACCTATAAGTCTTCAATACACCAAAATCACTAAGGGGCACTAGATGCACTTACAGAATCCATCGAGGGTGATTCCTAAGATTCCCCCCTTGATGTTACGAACACACTGTTACCTTTACCTGTTCCCCGTCTACTGTTTCTGCGGGACTGAAGGGACAGGTTGTACCACCCCGGTAGAGACGGACCTGAGTTCCCGACAGTCTCTTGTGAGTCGGGTTGACCAAGAGGGTACCCACGAGATAATTACGAGGCACGACCGGGCAGGCAAACCGCCCTAGAGAGGGATGGGCCTGACCCTTGTTGTAAGTTCTCGAGACGGGGCGACAGGATCACTGATCGTCTGCGCGTGCTCCCAAGACACTAACGGGTTTGGATATGTGATCTGAGTAGGCCTCTGGCCTTTTCGCACTAACCACCACGCATGAATAAGTATGGGCACTCGGCGCCGTACGATTCTCTGAAAGCTCTTGGATGTCAACGATTGAGCGGCGCGCGCCCGGCTGGACGGTAACCACCTGCGCTTGTATAAGGGGTGGGTCTACTTCAGGCCACGTACGCAACATGCAGGAGTGCAAAGGGTGTGTCGATCAGCATGCTGGCCTCTCTGTTAATCCTAGGTAGGACTACGGTGTGTCGATCAGCCGAGGCCGGGCATGACCCAGAAAAATGTGTTCGGTCAGAGTTAATCAAGCGTGTTGGGTAAGTTTGTGCACCCCTATAGGGAAGTATATCTATTCGAATAGCCATGTCCATGGTAACGGACGCTCGGAGTTGTATCCCGATTTATTACAACTAGAACTGGATACTGGAGACACTAAATGGATATGATGGCTCCGAGATTGCTTTCTCGCAGGGAGTTGAGGAAGGATATCTAGGCGTTAGTACAATATACTTGTTACTTTATAATATGCTAATCTGCACTCTTCTAAGGCTGCAAGATGATGCAAGATGCTAGTCTTTGATAGGCTAGGCCTTCCTCTCTATTCTGGCAATTATGCAGTATAGTCCAAAGATAGATCCCCATTCCTTTGATACCGATGCATACTTAGCATAGATCTGATGTAAGTCTTGCGAGTACTTTGGATGACTACTCATGGTTGCTTTGCTACCTCTTTCCCCCTCTATTCGATAGATGTGATTAGATGATGAAGCCCAGGAGCCAACTGACTCCGCCGATGACTATTACTACCCTGATGGAGCCTACTACTATGTGGAGACCGCCGACGACCAGGAGTAGATAGGAGGTCCCAGACAGGAGGCCTTTGCCTTTTCAATTAGATGTCGTTGTTTTGCTAGCCTTCGGCAGACTTGTTTATCTTATGTCTGTACTTAGATTTGTTGCTTCCGCTGACTTATGTATTCGAGCCTTCTTGGCCCTGGCTTGTAATATAAAGTTGTATGACTTTAATTTGTGTCTATAGTTGTCTTGTGATATCTTCACGTGAGTCTCTGATCTTGATCGTGCGCATTTGCGTGTATGATTAGTGCATGATTAAGTCGAGGGCATCACAAGTTGGTATCAGAGCCTACTGCTTGTAGGAAGCCCCTTTCCAGCTCCTTGGCTGAAGTTGAGTCTAGTCTTTGGAAAACTATTTTACTAACATTGTTGTGTGGCTTACGGACCCACATCGCAAATGGATGGGATTAGGATATTTTATTCCTCGCCTTTACTCTGGGATTCTGATCTCTCTTCTATTCGGGTTAAAGATTTTACTAACTCTCATTCTAGGTTCTCGTAACTACTTTTTCCCGGAGAGCCCCTCATTCCAGATGATGGCTTGATTCACCAGAAAATACTGAAGATACTGTTCGATGTTTTCCCAAGACCCTTGTGCCCACCGCCTTTGCAATTCCCTACCACCGATATATCCTTATGGATAATGTCATACACTTGCCATTCATAGAATCATTCCCTGTTGCTCCTGTTATTACAAGATACCCTGGAACATTTTCCTATATTTCAAGAATCCATTGTGCCCGCTGCCTTGCAGCTCCATTTCCGCATGAATACATCTATGAATAATTCCTCATACTTACCGGGGATTCGTTCATCCCCAGTTGATCATGTGTTTCACAAAATTCTTCGAAATACTATTCAATCTTCCAAAAATCCTCTACAGCCTATTGCTCTTGACATTCTTGCCTGCTTGGATTATGGTAAATCTCATATGTCTAGAAATCTTATTGGCATCCTTTGTCACTATCATTTTGAGTCCCTTGATTCAATATGTTTCGAATGCACATAATCATCAATTGACCCTTAGAAATTATACTTTCGGCTAAGACGTCATTTTAGACATGAGCTGGTTCTTGGCAAATCAAACCTTGATTGATTGCCCATCTAATTCCATTCAACTTACTCATACTTAATCAGAGATCTGATTCAGATACACCAATCTGGATATCATAATTCCTTTGTATTTAAGCATCAAAATATTCATATGTTTCGATAATCCGATGCCTTTGCATTCTTTATTCTTCTCGTTGAGTGATAACCCACAAGTATAAGGGATCGTTTGTAGCCTTTTTTGATAAATAAGAGTGTCGAACCAAACGAGGAGCTAAAGGCAAAACAAATATTCCCTCAAGTTCTATCGACCACCGTTACAACTCTATGCACACTTTAATGTTTGCTTTACCTAGAATAAGTATGAAACTATTTTGAAGATGTGATGCTAGAACTACTTTGCAAGAATAAAACTACGAGTACTTTGCAAGATAATAAAAGTTAGTTGTTTAGTAAAAAAACTTTTTGTCACAGAAGAAAGTTATTTGTCTCTAGGTGATCGATAATTAAACCGGTAATCATTGTTGCAATTTTATATGAGGGAGAGGCATGAGCTAACATACTTTCCGTACTTGGATCATATGCACTTATGATTGGAACTCTAGCAAGCATCCGCAACTACCAAAGATCATTAAGGTAAAACCCAACCATAGCATTAAGTATCAAGTCCTCTTTATCCCATACGCAACAACCCCCTTACTCGGGTCTGTGCTTCTGTCACTCACGCCACCCACCATAAGCGAATCATGAATGCATTGCAACACCCTACAGTGGGGATACCTCACGTTTGTGCGACACAGAGGGCACCGTACACTAGTACATCGAGGTGCTATACAAATGGTTTTTAACCCCTTTCCGTGACGGCATTTAGAACCGTCGTCAAGTGAGTGTGTGTGATAGGGCGGTCCTTCCCACACGACCCAGAAACCATCGGGGATAGGGAGCCTTGGTGCATACAGTTGTCCCTATAAAACTGTTTCTGATATCTCGAATATCCCAAACGCTCCATCCTTGTTACTCGTTTGTGCTCGCATTGCCATCGCAATCGGTATTCTGTGGTGCTACGTTTACGATGCGCGGCCCATCACAAACAGTTCACGATTATAGAACGTGTATGATAAGCAGACAATCACACACATTCACTTTTCCCGAACCGTATGCGATAACTAATTAAGAAGATTAGATAATCATCGTACGAGTGTCAGATAGGATTACGAAATGTCGGACCGTCGTACATGATAGCTATCGCACACACTATTTTATGTTGCAACATTTACGATGCATACCACATCAGAAACAGTTCATGATTGCAAATCGTGTACGATAAGGCAACTATCACAAACGTTTAGTTTGCCCGCACCGTTTGTCATATTGTCTGAGATCACACACGCTTTGCAAACGGCAATTGTGTGCATGATCGCACACGTTTCCTCTCTATGAACCGTGTCGGATTATGGTGTATATCACAAATGTTTGTGTTTTACCGACCGTGTGCACTTTACCGGCCTGCAGAGCCTAATTTCACCGTAATTTAATTGCTGCTATTTAAAATTGTACCAGATTTGAATTTGAAAGTATGCTATAGCTTTATTCATATCCATCAGGTTCAAACAACCAATGCATTATTCGATTCACATGTACATATGTTCAAGAATTACATAAGCACCAAATAAATAATGATGAACCAAGGTTGTATAGTTGTACTACTAAAGTCGGTAAAGAAAGAGGCAAAATACATTATGGTTGCTGAACAAGGTAAAGCGGAATGCCCATATTGTGCCCTCCTCCATGCAGAAGGCACGCACGACTCTAGTCCAACCCCTTGTGATGGCCGACCGCCCATCCTTCACTGTCTGCATGAACACATCTAGATAGCATCGTGTTCTGGTAGAAATATTTTAACCTTTGCATGCCCACCAATCATGTAGTTTGAGAGGTAATCTTGAGTAAACTGCTTTGGGAACCACTGCAAAGGAAAAATATTCAGACATTGTCATCTAACACAACTCATTATGGGCAGTAAAAAGAAGGCTGCAGAGTTCTTACTTACCATCCTGTAGTCCGCTGTTGTCTTGGATAAAGTGTAAAAAAATAGTTTAACTGCCATCTTTTGACCCATTTTACTAACAATCTTTATCAACTTCCTCACTTGATGCTGGTTCATCAATATCTTATTGCCCCATAGGCAGAAAGGGTCGAAGCGCGAATCTTTACCAATGACATATGTACCTAAAAGCACCAAGTTAATATTAGAAGCTAAACAGCAATTGCACAATGAAGTAGTATGACACTCCCTCCGTCCCATTATATAATATCTTATAACATCCAATATACTCACATATTGGATGAATTAACATCTTATATTATGGGCCAGAGGGAGTTTATTGCATTTTTACAAATTATCATCTGATTAACTGCTGTTGTGTTGTTGTCTTTGTTGCTGCTTTTCTACGTATATCTAGACATCATCAGAACATTAAGGTAACACTCTTCCTTGTTGCTATGTAGCCTAGGATTGCATATTTAGACATTCAGTACAGTGCTTGTTGCTATGTAGCCTCAGATATATTAGATATGGCCCTAGTTAACCTACCGATAAATGGGTTACAGATATATTCAGTTAAAAGTCTGATTCACTGATTAGCCCTTATCAGACCCCGGCCTATATGGTACCAGCTACCGATATCTTGAACAGTGAGTTTATATAATCCATGGGATGAAACTAACCTCGATGGAAAACAGCAGTCGTTCCCAAAATTGTCCTGTGTAAGTACATCAAGAGGCATGTTAAGCACAATAGGCTAAACATCAACCAAATATATCCATGGCAGACAAAATAAACTCCAAACGGTAGCTTCAGTGTGCAGGTTTAAGCACGCTAGTTAAGCAAAACAAGAAGTGGAAAGGTGTGTTAACTGCAATAGGCCTAACATTTAACAACAAGCAAATATAGTCATTCAAACTGGTATTGTGCCGGTCTAAGTACACTGGTTATTGTTAAATAAAAATGGAAAGGCATGTTAACTACAACATGCTTAATAGCAACCAAATGTAATCATTCATAGTGGCATTGTTGAAACTGGTATTGATGAAATTGAACTGCACAGTTCATACTTGCACATATAAAACATCACGTTGTGAATAACTGGAATAAACAAGGCATACTGCGAACAACCAAAGATAGCATTTGAAACTGGACATATGCTAACTACAAACAACCGAACAACGAAAAAACTTTAAAAGAGCCATATGCTAGCAATAACAGGCTTAACAGCAAGCAAATATATGCATTCCTATCGGTATGTTTAAAATAGGTATTGATGAAAATGTACTGCACGGTAAATAGTTGCACATATATAGCATCACATTGTGAACAACTAAAATAAACAAGGCATACTGCAAACAACCAAATATGGTAATTAAAATTGGGCATATTCTCACGACACTACAAAAGGGACTTGACAAAACAAATCGTGGGTTCCCCCCTGTGAAGAGGCACGGCAAAACAAATCATGGGTTTCCTCACTTGTCATAGATGGGCTCGTTCCCGTGGGAAGAGCACGGACCCTGGGTGCACTCCATGTTGTCGCAGATGGGCTCCTTCCCCTTGGAAGAGCACGGCTGTAGGGTGCCCTCCCTGATGTCGCAGATGGTCTCTTTCCCCTTGGAAGAGACGGAGAGGGTTCCCTCCTCATGGTCACCATAGATGAGGTCTGACTTGGAAGCTGTCGATCCCAAGCCAGCGTCGCAGAACGTGTCCTTCAGAAATGACAAAAGGGGCTCGATGGTGATGTAGGATGGCAAATTCTTGACAGCGAGCCAGAGGAGATCAGCGGCGAGGCCATGGATGAGATCGACGGCGGTTGAACCCGAGGGGTTGGGGGTGGGCCACTTAACCTGTGACATAGCCCGTGTCAGGTCGTCGCTGTCGACGACCTCGATGTCGTAGCCGGCGTCCGTGACATACCCGCATACTCTAGCCCACTGATTGAGAGCCTGCGACCAGTAATGGTCGTCAGCTTCCTCGGCGGCCACCTTGGCAACGTCGGGTGAAGAGGCCGTGATACACCTCTTTTGGGCTAGTCGCTCCTCGAGCTCCACGGGAAGCGTAGCCAGGTTTAGGTAGCGATGCTCTGGAGTGGTGGATGGGGATGGGGATGGGGATCTATGGGAAAGGGGGCGTTTGGCAGGCGTCATCTAAGAAACTCAGGGTGGCTAGGGTATGGAGATCGGTGGGTAAGTTGCACGGGCAAACCGGCTGATGTTGACAATGGCGGCCTTGCGGCGGCGACCTTGCTAGGGTTTCGAGCGAGGGAGGGGTTGTGGTGGGTGTGTGTGTGTGTGCACGCGCGCGCGCCCAAGGAGTTTTTGGGTGTGTGTGTGGAGGGGGGTGTTTGAGGAAATGACGCGGCTACTGAAAATTTTACTACGCGGGAGTCAAACACGGGAGTAAAATGCCGGGGCTATTGAAAATTTGGATGATGGTGCATCGCACACGGTCCCGAAATAACAACCGTGTGTTACGAAACAGAAAAACCCTCGAGCCGGGCAGATATTTTCGAGGGATGCAGGCGGGAGCGGGAACAACAAACATCACACACGGTCGAAACATAACAACCGTGTGTTATCAAACAGAAAAACCCTGCAGGCGGGTAGATATTTTTGAGAGGGGAAGCCTCATGGAGCCCAATGTACTGTGCTGATGTGCGTGACAGGGGCACCGGCGTGGCACACGGTTAGTGTGAGTGAACCGTGTCTGTTGCGTCATCCGACTAGTCTAATGTTCATAAATTTGACGAAAATGACGCGGGAAAGGGTGAGAACACGAACACACTTGCATGTGGACCAAATATATGTATGAAGGGTGGTTTGATGTTCAAATACCAAATGCACAACTTCGATGTGGCACATATCTCACAAAGCACACGGTATTGCTTGCCCCCCCCCCCTCGTGTCGGCAGGAGGGGAATCCTAAGCTATAAACGCATGCCCGCCCCCACGGAGGTTCACCTAGCAAAGTGCAAAGTAGCAGTCCCCCCCCATCACACGCGCACACACACACACACTTTCAGTCGGCGGGAGAGGGCATTTCACCAAGATGTATCGTAAAATGGACCAAGAAGAATCCACCTTGGTCGTACAACCTCTCTCTTGTTGTTGGTCAAAGTGATGGACGTCCATGCGACCCCAGAGATGGGCTAGCTCGCCAATAATCACGCAAGTAGCTAGTCCCTGAAGACAACCACTGCCTGCATGTGGCCCAAACATATGTATGGAGTGTTAATGTTTGAATACAGAATGGAACTTTGTTGTGGCACCGTGCGTTGGAAACAGAAACCCCCACACAGAGCGAGGGTTAGTTGACGACGCATTGTATGCATGTATGTCACACCACACTTCGAGCCGATGACGGGGATTCATGCATGCATGCATAGTATGCGCTGAAACTTAGGTCTAAATATCACCATGACCTACTACGATAACACAAACCAAAGGAAGAATCCACCATGGTAACCTATCTCGTTGTCGGTCAAAGTGATCATGGATGTCCACGCGGACCCACAAATATATAGGCTTGTCGCCGATAACCATGTGAGGGAGTGTACCGTTCAAAGACAACCACTGCATGCATATGTATGTATGCAGGAGATGCGTGCATGTTTGAATACCATGCACATTGATGTGGCGTGTGCGTCGAAAATCATACAGTCCCCACACAGATCGAGATCGGTTCATGACGTGTCATGGTACTTCCCACTTCGACTCGGTGGGAGGGATTCATGTGTACACATGCATGTGTGCTCAATCTATATCATGTCACCCAGAGCATGACCTATATATACCGTAGTACAAACCAAAAAATAATCCCCTCCTAAGTCAAATTAACCTCTCTCGTTGTCGAGCAATGTAGTGATGGACCAAGCGGGCCCACAGATGGAAAGCATTGATATCGCTGATAACCGCGTGAGTGGGTGCCAGAGGACAACCACCATCGCTTTACATGTGGCCAAACATATGTATGGAGAGGTGTGTGTGGTTGTGATGTTTGAATATACCCAAAATGCACAACTTAGATGTGGCACATGCCTCAAAAACCGTAAAGTCCCCACACAGAGCGAGGTTCAAGAAGCGTACTACATATGTTGGTCCCCTTCCCCCTCTTCGACGCATACTATATATATGCTCCTACTGTAATACAAACCAAAATGAATCCTCCTTGATGGTGAAATTAATTAACCTCTCCCGATGTAGGTCAAAGTGGTGCATGCATGGACGACGACCTCGCGGGCCCACAGATGGAAGCGTCACACGTGAGTGTCCTAGGATAACCACCGTCTGCATATGCATGTGGCCCAAAGAGGTGTTGTGTGATGTTTGAATAGACAATGCACAACTTTGATGTGGCATGTGCCTCGGAAACCGAAAAGTCCCGACACTGAGTGAGGTGTGTTCACAGACGCGTACGTAGTATATATGCTGGTCCCCTCCCACCTCTTCGATGCGTACTATATACTTCCACCGTAACAGAAACTAAAAAGAATCAACGTTGCTGGTTAAATTAACCTGTCTGTCGGTTGTTGCTCGAAGTGATGGACGACGACCTCGCGGGCCCACAGAAAGCGTCACACGCGAGTGAGTGTCGTGTAGGACAACCACTGACTACATGTGGCCCAAACATGTATGTATGAATGGGTTGTGTAATGTTTTAAATAACGAATTCACGATTTTGATGTGGGACCTACCTCACAAAATGGCCAACCCTCACAGTGGCTTACGACTCGTAGTGTACTGCCAGCCCCCCCAGACACACACACACACCGCACATCCACCGCAACTACGATGCATGTTAAATTTTCCTGCGGTGAACATATGTTACCAAAGGAGGGACATTTTAATTCTGAAAAAAAACATAGATCATTAAGACGTTTTAGTACATTGATTGATTTTCTAGGGGTATAATATGCAAAAATCAAATTTGAGCTAGATGCACACATGACAGTGCACCTAAATGGATTGGAAAAACACATGTGTCTCGCTGGGTGCATGTTTACTCCCCATGCAAGAAATTTCAAACATTGAGAATCTTGATTTTTTAAATCTAGTACATCCAAAACTTATTTGAAATTCATGAAACTTATCGTGTTGTCATATGGACACCAATACACTGTGGTATTGTACTTTTTCGTCAAATTTGAGACAAGTTTTGATGTAATTTTTATCTTCTTACAAATGGGAGATTATTAATTATTGGGAACCAATATCGCAAACGGATTATTTATTCGAACTGTGGGCGTTAGACCAACAATGGATACGTGCCATGCTTTGGTTAAGCAATAAAGCGGCAGCATTAATCATCAAAATAGAAAAACAATATACGTGCCGCCACACGACCCCTGTGTTGTGCGAGCAAGCGTGAGTTGACGGGACGCATGCGACTAGTCCGCCGCGCAGGCAGACCGGGAGGCGTGCGTGCAGGTGTGTGAATTGACGGGAGGCGTGCTTGCTATGCAATGTCATCGGGAGGCGTGCGAGTAGCTGTGTGAAATGATGGTAGGCATGCCAGCAGTCCGGTGCGCAGGCTCACCGTGAGGCGAGCCAGCGGTTTGACCGCTGCCCGCCTCTCTCCCACTACTCCATATTAATCGCACGCCCGAGCGGCCGCACACCCCATCTTCGCTGCACACACAATCCTCTCTCTCCGCCTGCATCCTCGACGCCGCTCTCAGTCCTCACCCCCGTCTGTGTATGAGGATGCCGCCAAAGCGCCCCATCGGAGGGAGTGCCGACGCCGGCGCTGCGGAAGCACCGGAGCACGGCGTGAAGATGGAGACAGAGGTTGCCATCGCAGCCGCCGAGGTCTCGCTGCACCTTGACATCATCGACGGCATCGTGCTTCCACAGCCGGAGCCGGAGGTCCACACCGACTCCGGCGACGACCCCGGCGACGACTCCGACGACCACTCCGGCCACGATTCCGACGACGACGGACAACCGGTTAGTCATCTATACCCATTTATGTATCAAATATATCCTAGGGTTTCTCTGGTTACTCCTGCCTCCCCCTTTTTGAAATAGAAATCCTATGGTTATTTTCTCTCAATCCATGAAATCTAAGTAAGTTTCGTTAGATCTGTGTAGTGTATTGATTGTTTGAATGGTAGAAATGATAAGTGATTAGTTGTTTCATCTGTACAAATGATTTCTGCTAATAAAACGACTAGGGTTAGTGTTTCGTGCTAATAATTCCTAGCCAGGGCTTGACAATTGATTTTTGAATGACCTAAATATATGTTTATGCCAGTTTTTTCAAGATTGGACTATACATAGACGATTGTGCTTAAAAATCAAACCATAATCTTTCGATATGTCTAAAAACTAGCCATAAAATCCATAAATTTCTAATCCTACTTTATGGCATATAAAAATTGATTTGATGCCAAATTTTCGCAAATGCCAAATGTTCGCTAGAGATCAGTTTGTATTCCAAATTTGACGCCACATTTTTTTAACTATATGTATAGGTGCTATCTGACGATGTCGATAGCGACGATGAAGATGTCCAGAGGAGGTACGGGAGGCAAATCCTCATGCAGCTTTATGCGGGAATTCATAACAAGCGTATTAGGACCTGGGAATGGGGCTTTTGATGCCCATTTTGCAACCAAAAGCTTCATGACGCGTATGAAAGTGTCCTGGCACATGCAAGAGGACAAGCCGTTGGCTCCTTTAGGCAGAAGTATTCTCGCAGGGTGGCACACGCCGCGTACGCGGAGTACCTGGAGAAGCTTCATGATCATGCCGGCAGATGAGATTGAACTATGTATGGCTATATAGTGTCTTAATTATAAATGTGCTTGAGTATGCTTAATGACGGTTGAACTATATATGGTTGAACTATGCTTTTGTACGTTTATTATCTATGCATGAGTATGTTTAATCTATGTTTACTTATGTCTAAATGTGGGATATGGATGCAATCAGTTCGGTTGATGGAATCTACCTCCGTCCTGGTTTTTTGGTCCCCTTTTGTAATTTGTGTTAAATTTTGACCAAAGATTTAACTGACAAAATGTTAGTGCATGTCAGCAGAAATTATATCGTTGGATTCGTATTTGAACATAGTGTTCAATGATATAATTTTTTGGTTACATGCATAAACATTTGTTAGCTAAATCTTGGGTCAAAATTTGGCACAAATTACAAAGGGGACCAATAAACCAGGATGGAGGTAGTACGTCAATCATACACGGTTCCCAAATTGTCACCGTGTGCAATGACTTTCATTTTCCCAATTACGTCAATCACACACGGTTAGATCTAGCAAACCGTTGCCTCCGAAACTCTTTGTGGGACAGAAAACCCTCACCACCCAATTCAAAAAAGAAAAAAGAAAACCCTCACCATCCCCACGTCACAAAAACCCTCACCCGCCCGCCACCACCTCCGGTCCCCATTCACACCTGCACAAGCTCCTCTGCGACTCTGGATGGCACCGCCTATCACCGCAGCAACCACTTAGCTCGACGCCTGTCGCCGCCGCCAGGCTACGGGCAAACCCCACCGCATTTCGCCACTTCCGCTTGCCGCCGCCTATCGCCATCGACTTTCTTGACGCTGCTCGCGGTTGACCTAGCTCCGCCCAATTGAGGAATCTGCGGTATTGAGGGGTTTTTCTCATGGACAACAAGGTAACTAATTTACTGAGATATTCTCTCATCTCTTATCCCAGTTCATCTGCCTCCTTTACTCACCCGGCCGAAATCGCCGTGAATTCATTTTTATTCAAGCTGATTTGAGGGGTTTCTTTCATTCATAGAGTCTACAGTGCGCGGACACATCAGAACTTTGCGGCCTCGGCTAGACATCCGTGGAGTTCCATCTCACCGTACCAGATGACCTCAGGATGCGCATGGTATGTTCAATCTCACCCTACATCGGTTGGCATGGCCTACTTTCCTGAACATATACTATATATTGCTACATCTGGATAAAAGGTGCCACATGCAGCATATACATCAAAGGGAATTTCCCCCCTCTTCTTTCTATATTAGGCAAATTAATGATGTATTGTTCTTTCGATTACTCTCATATTTCCATGACATCATGGTTACACTATCTGTTTAATTATAGTTTTTTATCCTTTGATTTCAACTGCTGTACTGTTCTTTCAATTTCTCCCATATTTGCATTTTACCATATTCTTTAACAATCCTAACATTTTCTGCAGCACATCCCTTGCTATGCAACAGCATCTGTAGTACACAATCTTGCCCTTTACATAACTCAAGACTGCAGGGACGTCATACTGAACACAAACCATGGATTTATAATCGTTGCTACTGTAAGACTTGATGAACGTGGTGACTCCTATTTTGGCAGGGGCCTTTGGACAGAAATTTCTAAGTTTTATGTACTGAAAGCTGGCACTAAAATTGCACTGCACATAAAAGAGCCTGGTCATGAGATATATGCTAACTTCCCCGACGATATCATCCGTCCAGACTTTGTTCAAAGTAAGTGTTATTTTCAAGTATCTGCATGTTGACTTACCCAGCAATATCAAACGAATTGTGTAGTATTTAAGCAACCAATTGTTATTCCATTTTCTTACTATATTCCTCCTTACTAACTTCTAGTTACCAATACACTTTTCTTTTGCCCTGTCTTAACTAAATGTTCTCTGTACTCCCACTTCTATCAGAAAGCGCCGCTGACGAGGAGACTCCGGAGGTGAAGAACGAGGCTGCCAACAAGTGGAGGCGGGTCGAGCAAGAACCGCAAGCGACTCCAGCAGGCCTAGACTTCATCAGCAGCCTCCCCAATGATATGTTGATAGTCATCATCTCCCTCTCCCAATCAAATATGGAGCACGGACAACCGTCCTTTCCCTGTGTTGGCGCCTCCTATGGCACTCCACCCCTCTCGACCTCATCGACGCCCACGAGCTCTGCCATGGCTATCGCAAAAGCTTGGATGTGTTGTCCCAGATCCTCGGCAGTCACCCTGGCCCAATTAGAGTCCTTAGCATGGGCAAGTTCCGTTCCAACGTTAAGGACCGAGGCAAGCTTGACAAGTGGTTCCGATTCCCCGCCCTAGATCAGCTCGAGGAGCTCAGTTTTAATGATGGGCATATGCGCTCGCTGCCAACGTCCGCGCTCTGCTGCGCGCCCACGCTGCGCCTCGCCAAGTTCATGAACTGCCATCCCCCCCTTAATGACGCGCCCGCTCTTTTTCTACCATGACTAAAGCACCTCGAGATCGTCGCCGTCTGCATCTCAAAGGATGACATGGAGCGCCTGCTCCATAGTTGTACTGCACTTGAGTACCTTCGTCTTCAGGCGATCAATGGGTTCAGTAGCTTCCAATCACCTCCATGACTCTCCGGACTATTTATGTGTGTTGCTGGTGCTGCAACAAGAGTTCACAAAAGGTGTACCACAATATGGTCATTGAGGACACACCTTCATTGACAGATTACTTGTAGTTGATCAAGAAGGTCCAACAAGAACCAGTGTCATTTCTGCGCTGAAATTGATAGTGGTGGGCTACTCGCCCATCAATTACTCCGAACTTGTTATTGGATCCACCCCCGTTCAGGTACAGCAGTCGCCTTCTACCTCTCCTTCTTGAAATTAACATTATTTCTAATTTTTAAGATGTATGTTCGTCTGTCATCTAGAAAATGATTCTGACAAGCTTGACCCTGAATCTGCGCACAGTGAAGGTCTTGGCACTAGAATCTATCGGCCCCAACCTGGACCAAGTTGTTAGTTTCCTGAGATGCTTTCCGTGCCTGGAGAAGCTATATATCGAGGTGATGTTCCTTTCCTGTTAAATGTTAACCATAAGGGAGTTCAATTTTTGGCACCTTTTCCCAAGTTTACAATGACAATGTACTATGATTTCTGAAGGAATTTTGGAGGATTTCAGTACATACATGTTTTTCCCCCCATATTGGTTGCTTGATTCATATGGTTACAATCCATAAGCATTTCGCCTTTGGATTCATCTGTACCAGTTTTCTTAGGAAATTTTTCATCCACTCCAACCTCTTGTGAAGAAGGCTACATTTTTCTAGATTGTAATAAAATGCCCATGCTAATCATGTCGAATCGAAGATGGCACGTTAGTGTATTTTACAAATCCTGGAAACCAAATAGGCATGTAGTAGTGTTCAAAACTGCATGTAGGCACTAACATGTTTTCTTATTTTGCAGATAAGATTAGGCCTGGTGGTGGATAATGTGATACAGTATAACAATCACATCAAATGCCTAGATTTGCATCTCTCAGAAATTACTTTGAACTCCTACCGAGGGACCTTACCGGAGATTATATTCGCCAGGTTCTTTGTTGTCAGATGAAGGATGCTGAAGGTAATGAGGTTTGCCCTAGATTTATTTCGCAAAAATGAATGGTTTGTTGATCAGTGCCGGCGGCTATGGCAGAATGGAAAAGGCTCCGAAAAAGCTGAATTTCATTTTGGAACTTCAGAAGATAGAGTAATCGGAAGTCATCATGTCAACCCCATACATGACTTGTTAGTGGCTGATCCCTTTGTAGAAATGATGAGGTTTCGAAACCAGCCTTACTAGTGGTAATATTAGTTTGAACCTCTCTTATATCCATGTTCAGCTGATCAGCACGGGCGTTTGCAGCTGAATGAGCTGAATTTAATTTCTAATATCAGTTCAAACCTTGTAATCTTTGAATTTGAGCCATATAACTCTGGAATTTGAACCTTGTAATATTTGGGGCTTTTGTGGTACAATCGTTTAAATGGGATCGTATAAGACTCGTATAATGGTAGTACTTTTTTGACCTTAATATGCAATGGACTTAGATTTTATTAACCATTCTCGAATGTGTTTCCCTTGTCGATCTCATAGCACACGATCTGTATAGCTAACTCGACTGCGCTCTTTGCCATTATTGCACACAGTTGGTTTCTTCAGCCATGTGCCCTATAGAGCGTAGAATTAATTATCGCACTTGAGTGTCCATCATCACCCTTCTGTGTAACTTTGACCTCATCACCCATGGGTAAACTTATGATCGAAGTCATTCCACACACTTCGTTTTTACAAAGATTTTTGCCAATAAACGCACATGATTTGCCCCTCTTCTAGCCGACGCGTGGCCAAACTAGCCGGGCGGGAAGCTTGCGCGGTAAACTGCACAATTCCGCAGGAACAGGCTCACCAATGATATATTTGGCGCCTCTTCGAGCCCACGCGTGGTCAAACCAAACACGTGCAGGGTGCTCAAGCGTGTACTAGAATCCTCTGCTATGAACGTTGTGAAAAGACGTGACGATTACAGGCCGGCCAGCCCCCATTTATTACAGCGGCCATTTAACCCTTGTGTCTCTTCAACCTTTTGATTGCGCCCCAGTATTGCAAGAAGCACACCCACCACGACAAATTCTTAGCGGGTATCCTGCGCGGCTCCAATGGCGCTCCGAGCGGCTATCGACAACAAGCAGCAGTTCACCATGCATGCCGTGGTGGACACCCACAGAAGGTTCACAGAGTTCTCGGTGGTGTACACCAACAACCTGGTCTGGGTGGAGCACTCCATCCACATCATGGAGCTGTTGCTTGCTGAGGAGAAGTACAAGGTGGTCGGGTTCGACCTCGAGTACACCAGCGCTTGTGCCGGGTCTCGTCCCAAGGTCGTCGTCGCCCAGATGTGCATGCGCAATCATGTCCTCGTCTACTACTACTGCCTTGCCACAAGGCCTTGCGAGCATTTCGCCAGGTTTGTTGACAGCCCTCACTACATGTGTGCTACGGTGGACATCACCAACGATGTAAAGGTGCTCAAGAATTCGGGCATCGCCTGCCAGAATCTTGTCGACATCCAGGGCCAATACAAGATCTGGGGTAGCAAGGAGCATGAGAAGGACTCACTGGTTCACCTCGCCGAGGCCATCATCGAACCCTACTACAGAGACATGAAGGATTCCTGCAACAAGGACAAGCGTGCCTAGCACTCGGCCTGGATGGAGAAACTCGACAAAGCTCACGTCGTGTACGAGGCCAAGGAGGTGTACATGAGCTAATAGATGTACAGGCAGATCGTTGACATGAGGAAGTGCCTTCTTCCCCAACATGGCCAGGGATCCAGCCGGAAGCAGAGCAATGGCAAGCGTCATCGCAACAAGATGTAGATGATAAGATGCTCGTTTCTCCTAGTTTAGTATGCATGTAATTGCTTACTTTGGTGTGTGGAAATGTTATGTGTGTAGTCACTTATGTAATTGTATGCTTAATTTGGTTATGCAATGCAGCTCTTATAAGTATATATGTTGATGTCCTGTAGACAGAGAAAATCACATCGCACACGGACTAAACGATGGAACCCGTCGGTGATGATTTCATCAATCACTCACAATTGTATACTAGCGATCGTTTGCTCACAACACACACAGCTTGTTAACAGGAATCGTCTGTGTTGTTATCGGTCTTCCCACACATTTCTGATTACAGACCTGTTTGCCGCGTATCACACACATCTTGTTAAGTTGAACCATTTCTGTTCTCTTTGCTCAACGCAAACAGTTCATCCGAGTGAACTGTATGCCGTATATCGCACACACCTTCATCTACCTGACCGTTTCTTTTGTGTTGCCTAATCAAAAACAGTTCATCCGAGTGAACTATATGCTGTATATCGCACATACCTTCATCTGGCTGCCCGTTTCTGTTGTTCCGCCTCATCACAAACAGTTCATCAAGGTGAACTGTATGCTGTATATCGCACACACCTTGATCTGGCTGCCCATTTCTGTTGTTCTGTCTCATTGCAAACAGTTCGTATGGATCAACTGTATGCCCCGCATCGCACACGCAACTAAAATCTGAACCGTGTTTGATGTATCCTTCATCGCAAATGTTTTGCATCTTTTTTGACGGTTTTTTACATCAATGTTTGCGATTAATGCATCGCACATAGTTTCGTCAAAGGGTCTCTGATCCTAGTGTTGCGTTAGTAGCATCCTGCAGTAGTGGTAGGACAGTACCAAAATAAAATATACAACTCAAACCAATCATGATCATCTGTCAACCCATAGGACAAAATGGATCTACTCAAACATCATAGGATAACCACATATCATTGGGAAATAATATATAGTGTTGAGCACCATGTTTAAGTAGAGATTATAATGGGGAAAAGAGGTGTTACACTGCTGCATAGAGGGGGAGAGAGTTGGTGTTGATGGCGGCGAAGTTGTTGGTGTAGATCGTCGTCACGATGATTGCCCCGGCGGCGCTCCGGCGCCACAGGGAGAGAGGGGGAGAGAGCCCCCTCCTTCTTATTCCTCCTTGGCCTCCCCCCTAGATGGGAGGAGAGTTTACCCTCTGGTCCATGGCCTCCATGGCGGCAGAGGGGTAGGAGCCCCTCCGAGATTGGATCTCCCTCTATGTTATCTTCTGTTTCACAATCCTGTTTTCTAGCCCTTCACCGTTTCTTAAATTCCCGGAGATCCGTAAATCAGATTGCGCTAAATTTTTTACACGATTTTATTCCATAAATTATCTTTCTTGCACCCGAAGAAGAACCCCAACCGACTTAAGGAGAGCCCACAAAACACCTCGGCGTGCCAGGGGTGCCCGGCACACCCTGATGGGTGGTGGAGGCCATGGGCCTCCGTTTGCGTTGATTATGAAGGAAATATGCCCTAGAGGCAATAATAAAGTTGTTATTTTATATTTCCTTATTCATGATAAAGGTTTATTATTCATGCTAGAAATTGTATTGATCGGAAACCTAAATACATGTGTGAATACATAAACAAATACCGTGTCCCTAGTAAGCCTCTACTAGCCTAGCTCGTGGATCAAAGATGGTTAAGGTTTCCTAACCATAGACATGTGTTGTCATTTGATAATGGGATCACATCATTAGGAGAATGATGTGATGGACAAGACCCATCCGTTAGCTTAGCATAATGATCGTTCAGTTTTATTGCTATTGCTTTCTTCATGTCAAATAAATATTCCTTCGACTATGAGATTATGCAACTCCCGGATGCCGGAGGAATACCTTGTGTGCTATCAAATGCCACAATGTAACTGGGTGATCATAAAGATGCTCTACAGGTATCTCCGAAGGTGTTTGTTGAGTTAGCATAGATCAAGATTAGGATTTGTCACTCCGAGTTTCGGAGAGGTATTTCTGAGCCCTCTCGGTAATACACATCATAAGCTTGCAAGCAAATGACTAAGGAGTTGGTCACAAGGTGATGTATTACGAAACGAGTCAAGAGACTTTCCGGTAACGAGATTGAACTAGGTATGAAGATACCGACGATCGAATCTCGGGCAAGTAACATACCGATGGACAAAGGGAATTACGTATGTTGTCATAACGGTTCGATCGATAAAGATCTTCATAGAATATGTAGGATCCAATATGGGCATCCTGGTCCACTATTGGTTATTGACCGGAGAGGTGTCTCGGTCATGTCTACATAGTTCTCGAACCCGTAGGATCCGCACGCTTAACGTTCGTTGACGATATAGTATTATATGAGTTATGTGATATGGTGATCGAATGTTGTTTGGAGTTCCGGATGAGATCACGGACATGACGAGGAGTCTCGAAATGGTCGAGAGGTAAAGATTGATATATAGGACGATGGTATTCGGACACCGGAAGTGTTTCGGGGGGTACCGGGTACTTATCGGGTTACTGGAAGGGATTGCGGGCACCCCCGGCAAAAGATATGGGCCTTATGGGCCAAGAGGGGAAATGCACCAGCCACAAGGGGCTGGTGCGCCCCCCCATATGGGCTGGCCTAAGGATGAGAAGGAAAGGGGAGAAGGGAAAGGAAAGTGCGGATTAGGATTCCCACTTCCTTCTCTCCCCCCCCCCCTCTTTCCTTCCCCCTTGGGAAAACATGGCAGGGGGGCGCAGGGCAAGGCAGGGCCCCTAGGGGGACGGCGGCCAGCCCTAGGTCGCGCCCTAGTCTCTCCCCTCCCCTCCCACCTATATATATATATATGTGGGAGGGGGACGCCTAGCACACCCCAGACAATTGCCTAGCCGTGTGCGGCGCCCCCTCCACCGTTTACACCCCGGTCATATTTTTGTAGTGCTTAGGTGAAGCCCTGCGGAGATCACTTCACCATCACTGTCACCACGCCGTCGTGCTGACGGAACTCATCTACTACCTCGACGTCTTGCTGGATCAAGAAGGCGAGGGACGTCACCGAGCTGAACATGTGCAGAACGCGGAGGTGCCGTGCATTCGGTACTTGATCGGTTGAAGCGCGAAGAAGTTCGACTACATCTACCGCGTTGTGAAACGCTTCCGCTTACGGTCTACGAGGGTACATAGACACACTCTCCCCCTTGTTTCTATGCATCTCCATGGATAGATCATTGCGTGTGCATATAATTTTTTTTGTTTTCCATGCGACGTTTCCCAACAGTGGCATCATGAGCCAGGTCTATGCGTAGATGATATGCACGAGTAGAACACAAAGAGTTGTGGGCGGTGATAGTCATACTGCTTACCACCAACGTCTTATTTTTATTCGGTGGTATTGTGGGATGAAGCGGCCCGGACCAACCTTACATGTCCACGCACATGAGACCGGTTCCACCGACAGACATGCGACTAGTTTTGCATAAAGGTAGCTGGCGGGTGTCTGTTTCTCCTACTTTAGTTGAATCAAATTTGACTGTGGCCGGTCCTTGAAGAAGGTTAAAACAACAAACTTGATGAATCAACGTTGTGGTTTTTGCCGTAGGTAAGAACGGTTCTTGCTAGAAGCCCGTAGCAGCCACGTAAAACTTGCAACAACAAAGTAGAGAACGTCTAACTTGTTTTTGCAGGGCATGTTGTGATGTGATATGGTCAAGACATGATGTGATATTTGTTATTGTATGAGATGATCATGTTTTGTAATTTATCGGCAATCGGTAGGAGCCTTATGGTTGTCTCTTTATTGTATGAAATGCAAGCACCATGCAATTGCTTGACTTTATCGCTATGCGTTAGCAATAGTTTTAGAAGCAATAGTTGGCGAGACGACCACGACGCAACGATGGAGATCAACGTGTCGAGCCAGTGATGATGGAGATCATGACGATGCTTTGGAGATGGAGATCAAAAGCACAAGATGATGATGGCCATATCATGTCACATATTTTGATTGCATGTGATGTTCATCTTTTATGCATCTTATTTTGCTTAGAACGATGGTAGCATTATAAGATGATCCCTTCACTAAATTTCAAGATATAAGTCTTCTCCCTGCGTATGCACCATTGTGAAAGTTTGTCATTTCGAGACACCACGTGATGATCGAGTGTGATAGACTCTACGTTCACATACAACGTGTGTAAGATAGTTTTGCACATGCAGAATACTTGGGTTAAACTTGAGGAGCCTAGCATGTACAGACATGGTCTCGGAACACTGGAGACCGAAAGATCAAACGTGAGTCATATAGTAGATATGATCAACATAGAGATGTTCACCATTGATGACTGCCCCATCTCACATGATGATCGGACTTGGGTTAGTTGATTTGGATCACGTATCACTTAGATAACTTGAGGGATGTTTATTTAAGTGGGAGTTCCTTAGTAATTTGATTAATTGAACTTAATTTATCATGAACTTAGTCCTGATAGTATTTGCAAATCTATGTTGTAGATCAATAGCTCGCGATATAGCTCCACTATTTCTGATATGTTGCTAGAGAAAACTAAGTTGAAAGATGATGGTAGCAATGATGCGGACTGGGTCCGTGATCTGAGGATTATCCTCATTGCTGCACACAATTATGTCCTTGATGCACCACTGATAGACCTGTTGCAGGAGCTGATGTAGACGTTATGAACGTTTGACAAGCTCAATATGATGACTACTTGATAGCTTAGTGTGCCATGCTTTACGGCTTAGAATCGGGGCTTCAAAGACGTTTTGAACATCATGGAACATATAAGATGTTCCAAGAGCTGAAATTAGTATTTCAGACTCATGCCCATGTCGAGAGGTATGAGACCTCTGACAAGTAGTTTGCCTACAAGATGGAGGAGAGTAGCTCAGCCAGTGAGCATGTGCTCAGAATGTCTGGGTACTACAATCGCTTGAATCAAGTGGGAGTTAATCTTCCAGATAAGATAGTGATTGACAAGAGTTCTCTAGTCACTATCACCAAGCTACTAGAACTTCGTGATGAACTATAATGTGCAAGGGATGACAAAAACGATTCCCAAGCTCTTCGCGATGCTGAAATCGACGAAGGTAGAAATCAAGAAAGAGCATGAAGTGTTGATGGTTAACAAATCCACTAGTTTCAAGAAAAAGGGCAAGGGACAGAAAGGGAACTTCAAGAAGAATAGCAAACAAGTTGCCGCTCCCATGAAGAAGCCCAAAGCTAGACCCAAACCTGAAACTGAGTGCTTCTACTGCAAAGGAAATGGTCACTGGAAGCGGAACTGCCCCAAATACTTGGCGGATAAGAAGGATGGCAAAGTGAACAAAGGTATATTTGATATACATGTTATTGATGTGTACTTTAATAGTGTTCATAGTAGCCCCTGGGTATTTGATACCGGTTCAGTTGCTAAGATTAGTAACTCGAAACAGGAGTTGTAAAATGAACAGAGACTTGTTAAGGGTGAGGTGACGATGTGTGTTGGAAGTGATTCCAAGGTTGATAAGATCACCATCGCATACTCCCTCTACCTTCGGGATTAGTGTTGAACCTAAATGAACGTTATTTGGTGTTTGCGTTGAGCCTGAATATGATTGGATCATGTTTATTGCAATACGGTTATTCATTTAAGTCAGAGAATAATTGTTGTTCTATTTACGTGAATAAAACCTTTTATGGTGATACACCCAATGTGAATGGTTTATTGAATCTCGATCGTAGTGATACACTGTGGCACCCCGGCTCAGAGGAAACCGGAACGCCCCGTATTCTAGCCCAGAGACAAGTCTTCTGGAATACGGCACTGTTGGCATAGAACAAATCAGCTCTTTATTACTATGAATAAGGTTACAAGGGTACAAGGATTACATCGGCACAGCGATACTACGCCTGCCCAGGGTAGCTCTATGCTAACAGCGTAACAACCCGATGCAGCGGAACTACGACGACGACGATGGACTCCACTCCGCAGGGACTCTGGCTGGAACGCGTATCCTAGCTCGCAAACTCAGAATCCTCGACAAGCAAGCAATCATGGCATGACCTGCAAACTGGCATGACACGCCAGGTGAGTACTTTGAATGTACTCGCAAGCTCATAACAACCAGAGCAGTCAAGACAAGCAACATCATGGCATTTACAGGTTAAGCAGGTGTAAACATGATGGTGCTAGAACAATATAAGCATGGCATGGCATATACTACATGCAACAGGTTGCAACTTACTCTATCGTGAGGTTACCCCGTAACCATCACCTGTAAGAACTTACCATTGTGTGTGCCACATGATAACCTCGGGACCAACCAAACTTGGTATTACAATACCGTAGTGATAACATGATCATAGGGAGCTTGGTCTTTACCCGAGATCACCACATAACACTATCAAACAAATCCGGTATCTATGATACCACAGTGATCCTCACATGATCACGATCAACCAACGTCGGTATCCTCGATACCACGGTGATCCTCTCGCGATCACATAAAGATTAATCAACTCCTTTCTCATCGAACAGGGTTGTTATAAGCAAGATTATTATACTGTTGACCCATAGTGTGTCCTACTATGAACTATGCCCATATCCGAGGACGCGGCTATCGATAGATTATATACACTCTGTAGAGGTTAGTACACTATACCCACACCACGGAACTCATGGCCTCGTGCTCCCATTCGGGTGGACCAACGACGTTCCAACAAAACCCAATCTATTGCATGGCACTCTCCCGGCCACTCCGACAAACTCCCCTTTGGGCTATGTCATGGGTGACCCTATGTCCTTCCGACACCTGCCATCATCATGGCCAAACAAAACTATCCCAAACGGGGACCGCGCGCAAAACCAAACCTGGGTTCACAAGGCTTCTGCCGCCTACCTGATCAGGGTAGCGCTGCCGCATAACCTTCCCTGGTTGGAGGCACCGGCGAGAGGCATGACAAAAGACCGGATTAGGGATGCCCCATCCCAGCAAGTGTGGTTGCACTAGTGAGCTCGATTCGGCACCCACTATGACTCAGCCAACAGGTGTTCGAGTTCGATTAACATCCGGTTAAAATTTGCATGATAATGTGCTGAGTCATGATGATGAAACCATAATGCACATAAGTGTAACATCCCAAATTTTTAATTTGGAATGTTATACATAGGTCATCCATGCATATCATATTTTATTGCATTTCGTTTTGCGATCCTCGAAAATTCTAAGCAACTCAAGGACCCACGGAGAGAGTTGGGGATTTCACCGTTTTCATATTTGAATTTTCTCAAATATTGAAACAGGGATCAATTTGGTTTAACTATTTTTCTCTCCGAAAATATTTCATATTAAAAATATATGAGAGGAGATAATATGACTTCTCCAAAATAAATGGAATATTGGAGGAAAAATATTAAAATCAAATAAATATTTTATTTGGATTTTTATTGCCATTTTATTTGAATTTAGAAAAATATGCATTTTTCAAAATTGCATTAGAGTCCCAAATAAATGTTTACCTTGTCCGGGAGATTTTTAGAGGACGGGGAAAATTTATTTCGGGAATTTTGGAGTCCGTTTAGTATTTCTTTTATTTGTTTTTCTGCGCGGTATTATTTAAAAAAAAATCCGCCGGACCGAACTGGGCCGAAGCCCAGCCGGCCCAGCAGGCCGCCGCCGCCTTCCCCCGCGCAGGAGTCCGCCGCCCGCCGCCGCCGGCCGTGTCCGAGGCGGACACGCCTCCGCCCCGTCGCCCCCCCGGCCCTTTATATGCCGCCCGCCCCGCCGCCCCGACCCCCACCACCACCAGCCGCCGCCGCCGCGCCGCTGCACGCTGCCGCTGCCGCCGCTCGCCGCCGCCAGAGCCGCTGCCGCCGCCGCCGCTCGCCGCCGCCTCCCGACCCCGCCGCCGGAGCCGCCGCCGCCGCCGCCGCACGCTGCTGCTGCCGCTGCCGCTGCTCGCCGCCGCCGCCGTCCCGCCGACCGCCGGAGGTAGCCGCCGCCGCCGTCGGTTTCGTGAGAAAAACCGATCGGTTTTGTTTAAACCCTAGATCTAGATTCGGTTTTTTTTTTAAATTCCGGTTTATTCTTTTTAGATCGGTTTTCCGTCGGTTTAGTTATTTAGCGGACGTTCGTCCGTACGTTCGTTTTAACGAACGGTTTTCACCGTTTAACCGCAGACAGCGAACGTTCGTTCGTTAGCCTGTTCGTTAGTTTTTCTTTTTCTCGGATTTTCCGCGATTATTTTCGATCGCGATTTCTGATCCGATTTTCGTTTTAGTATAACTTTTTGCTCGTTTGTCGGAATCAGGCGATTCAAGCGCCTAGATCTTCGTCTTGAAGCCCTCTTTCTGTTTAACCAACTTAAACAAGTTTTTGCTACTGAAAAATTTGACTTTAGTCCAGATTAGTAATCGAAGCTTGTTTCTTTCGCAGTTTGAGTTTCGTTGCTCCGTTTGATTTGATTCTTTTTGCAAACCGGAGTTCTTCAGTTGAACTTTCTGGTTAGGTCTTCTCATTTGGGTTTTACCCGTGCATCTTCGCTTGATTGCTTATGTATGCTATTGTTTGTTTGCGATAGAATTCCCGGAGTGCGAAGCGTGCTACTACGAGTCCCTAGGATTTGCAGATCGTCAGCAAGGCAAGTAACACATTGATCATACTTCTTCGTTACCCAGTTTTTATGCATTAGTTTCGACCCTCAAATATTGCATGATTAGGATGTGATTAACTTGTGGGTACTGGGAAGTATATGATGAGGTAGAACCTATTGCCCTTTTTATAACAAACCCTTGGGAGTTACTTCCACGCTATGCTTATGTTGCCATGCTATGCTCGTAGACGTGGATTGGGTTTTGAGATGTATCCATGACAGATGTGAGATTTTTAATTAATGGTCAACTTAAGGTGGCAACTTTAATACACATCTGGGTGGATTGCTTGTTTGGGCACCTGGGGATATACCAGTGTTGTCCTAGGAGATCCCGGGGATATACCGTGTGATCCTCCTACGGTCCGCCACCCAGGCTCAAAGGGATCATAAGATTATTCATGCTAGAAACTTCCGTGTGCAGCCACAAGCTATTATGGGCTCTAGCATAGTTGAGTATGTTGCATGACCTCTTTCAGTGGTAGGCTAGCAGATGTAGGGGAAAGTAGGTGTAACTGTCTACCCAGAGTAAAGAGTAAATGCTTCAGAAAGACTGTGTCTCGGTCATCCGTTTCTCAAACACCATGAAGTGTGAGAAATCCAACGGAGGAGATCGAGTCTGGTGGGGAAAAGTGCACAAACCTCTGCAGAGTGTACAAACTAATCATGATTAGCCGTGTCCCCGGTTATGGACATCTTGAGTATCTGGTTCTTGGATTATCATATTGAATCCCATCACTCTAAATTAATTTGTTGGGATTAATAATTACTTTTAATTGGGATTGAGAGGGGGATTTACCTTCTCAATGTTCAACAACCACCATGATAGTTAAATAAAATATATTCCTTTGTTGTAGGAAAAAATTAGCTTTTCGCAAAACAGTATAACACTAGAGCTTTTCCACCAGCCAAATATGCATGTAGTATTAGCAATTATTCTGTTCACTGCTCTACTGTGTTATATTGCCAGCATATTCCACGTGCTGACCCGTTTCGGGCTGCAACGTATCATGTTGCAGACTTTTCAGACGAAGAGTAAGGTGTGCTAGGTCGTTGTCGTGCACTCAGCTATGCCGTTGGAGTTGATGGACTCACTTTATCTTCCAAGCCTTCCGCTGTGATCTTATTTAGATGGCCTTAAGCCATATTTATTGTAATCAGTTCTCTTTTGAGACATTCGATGTAATAAGTGTGTGATTGCACTCTGTTATAAATCCTTCGAGTACTGTGTGTGTCAGCATTACCGATCCAGGGATGACACTTGAACACAGAGATTCGATCCATTCGGGTCGGGTCGCTACAGAGATGGTATCAGAGCACACGCTGACTGTAGGACACGACCACTAAGAAAAGCCATAGGTCACTCTTCTCTACTCATTTCTGACTTCTCTCCATCTTCTATTCTCTAGGATGGCAGACTCAAGGAACAAGTTTACACAACCGGATGAAGACACACCTTTTGGACGACACTTGAAGGAAGTCACTAGGTACCTGAACATCGGAATACCAAGCTTCACCGGGAACTACACCGCCACTGTACTAGAAGAGGAACTCAAGTCTACACGCGATGGATACGAGGAGGAAATCGCAATACTAGTGGAAAAGAATGACGACCTGACAAGGAAGCTAGGAGTGTTCATGGGAGACCCCGCGCCCGGAGAAGAAGACGACGAACCTGAGGAAATTCGATCTGAAGACTACATCATCATCGACGACACCGACTCCGACCCCGACAGTAGTGATGATGATTATGAAGACGAAGCTGGAGCGGATATCATGGAGTCTTCCACCGATCAAAATTTCTAGATGACCACCATATTATCATTAGTATTTTCCCCATGTAAATAGTAATAGTCCGAGCACTTTTGTAACGGTAGTTAGATCGATTGTATGCTTTTGCTTGAATTGAGTGGTGTGTTATGAATGTGTTTGTCTCATGTGCATATGGGTAGTGCCTTCTCACTAGACCTTACTCTATTCTAATCTCTTCCCTCTAAACCCATCAGATGCCATTGATCATTGGAAGTCATGTTTTCCCCTCAGACCTGATAGTTTTGAAGTCACAAGGATTGGATGTGATACTAGGCATGGATTGGCTATCGATGTATGGATGAAGCATCGATTGTGCGAGAAAGTCGATTTCGCTTACCACCCCGGAGGGAAAAAGGATCAAGTAGTATCTAGGCATGTGCCTAGAAGGAGCCAAGTAAATTCTCTCACGGGAGTTGTTCAGGAGGAGGTGCCTATTGTGAAAGATTTCCCGGATGTATTTCCAGAGGAGTTACCAGGCATGCCGCCGGATCGAGACATTGAATTCTTGATAGAGTTGTTGCCAGGCACCGGACCAATATCAAAGAGACCATACCGGATGCCCGCAAATGATCTGGAGGAGATTAAGAAGCAGATCAAGGAATTATTGGAGAAAGGTTACATTCGACGAAGTTCATCACCGTGGGGAGCCCCAGTGCTCTTAGTTGAGAAGAAGGATGGATCCTTGAGAATGGTTGTTGATTATCGCGCATTGAATGAAGTGACGATTAAGAACAAGTACCCACTGCCAATGATTAATGATTTGTTTGATCAGTTGCAAGGAGCTAAAGTGTTCTCCAAGATCGATCTGAGATCAGGGTATCACCAGCTGAAGATCCGAGAACATGATATACCTAAGACAGCCTTCACCACCCGGTATGGGCTATATGAGTACACAGTTATGTCATTTGGATTGACTAATGCCCCTGCCTATTTCATGAGTATGATGAACAAGGTGTTCATGGAGTTCTTGGATAAGTTTGTCATGGTGTTCATTGATGATATCTTGGTATACTCAAAGAATGAAGAGGAGCACAAGGAGCATCTGCGTTTAGTTCTCGAGAAGCTCAGGGAACATCAGTTGTATGCCAAGTTCAGCAAATGTGAGTTTTGGTTGAAGGAAGTTGGATTTCTTGGACATGTTATATCGGGCGAAGGTATAGCAGTAGACCCCACTAAGGTTCAGTCTGTCACTGAGTGGTTGGCACCCACCTCAGTAGGGGAGATCCGCAGTTTTCTTGGACTTGCAGGATATTATCGGAGATTTATCGAGAATTTTTCTAAGATTGCGAAGCCTATGACGGAGTTACTGAAGAAGGACACTAAGTTCAAATGGACAGATGAATGTGAGGCAAGTTTTCAGGAACTGAAGAAACGTTTGGTTACAGCCCCAGTTCTGATTCTGCCAGATATACGCAAGGATTTCCAAGTGTATTGCGATGCCTCTCGCTTAGGACTGGGAGGAGTACTTATGCAGGAAGGGAGAGTTGTTTCATATGCCTCACGTCAGCTTCGGCCGCATGAGTTGAATTATGCCACTCATGACTTGGAGTTAGCAGCTGTAGTTCAAGCACTTAAGACTTGGAGACATTTTCTTATTGGGAACCGTTGTGATGTGTACACGGATCACAAGAGCTTGAAGTATATTTTCACTCAGAAGGAGCTGAACCTCAGGCAGAGGAGATGGTTGGAACTTATAAAGGATTATGATATGAAGTTGCATTATCATCCAGGAAAGGCCAATGTCGTAGCAGACGCTTTGAGCCGGAAGAGTTATGCCAATACCCTCAAAAGCGAAGGTTTACCAAAGGGGTTATCCGAAGATCTCAGGGAGTTTCGTTTGGGGATAGTCCCTAGAGGTTTTGTCGCAGTTATGGAAGTTCAGTCAACATTATTGGGAAGGATTCGAGAAGCTCAGAAAGAGGACAAAGAAATTGCCGAGATAAAGGATAGAATGCGCAAAGGAAAAGCCAAAGGTTTTCGTGAAGATGAGCGCGACACCTTATGGTTTGAGGACCGTGTGTATGTACCCAATAATGCCGAGATCAGGAAGTTGATACTACAGGAGGCTCATGACTCGCCATACTCGATACACCCCGGAAACACCAAGATGTATTTGGATTTAAAAGTGCGTTTCTGGTGGACGGGTATGAAGAGGGATATTGCTGAGTATGTAGCCATATGTGATGTATGTCAGAGAGTGAAGGCAGAGCATCAGAAGCCCGCAGGATTGCTACAGCCTATGCCAATACCAGAATGGAAGTGGGATAAACTTGGCATGGATTTCATCACCGGATTACCCAGGACCCGATCAGGATATGATTCTATCTGGGTAGTAGTGGATCGGTTGACCAAAGTAGCTCACTTTATCCAAGTGAAAACCACATATACGAGTGCGAAGTTGGCCAAGATATATATGGCCAGGATCGTATGTCTGCACGGAGTTCCGAGGACCATCGTATCAGATAGAGGAACCCAGTTTACTTCAAAGTTTTGGCGCCAACTACACCAGACATTGGGAACCAGGCTAGAGTTTAGTACAGCTTTTCATCCGCAGACAGATGGACAGACCGAGAGAGTCAATCAGATTCTGGAGGACATGTTAAGAGCTTGTGCGCTAGATTATGGATCTAGTTGGGATGACAATTTGGCCTACGCGGAGTTCTCATACAACAACAGCTACCAAGCCAGTTTGAAGATGGCACCTTTCGAGGCTTTGTATGGAAGGAGGTGCAGAACACCGTTGATGTGGGATGAAGTTGGAGACCGTCAGTTGTTTGGACCGGATTTGATTAAGGAATCCGAAGAGAAGGTTAAGCTGATTCGAGATAGACTGAAAGTAGCCCAGTCCAGACAGAAGAGTTATGCCGATCCAAAACGCAAGGAGGTAACCTATGAAGTCGGAGACAGAGCATATCTACGAGTATCACCCTTACGAGGAGTGAAACGGTTCGGAGTCAAAGGGAAGTTAGCACCACGATTTGTGGGACCATGCCGAGTATTGGAACGTATGGGTGAAGTTGCCTACAAGTTGGAGTTACCCGAAGGACTGTCAGGAGTTCATGATGTGTTTCACGTTTCCCAGTTGAAGAAGTGCCATGCGGAGATGGCTGATATTTCTCTAAGAGATACAGTGCCCCTAGAAGCAATTCAATTGGATAGTGATCTAACCTACGAGGAGAAACCCGTCAAGATTCTCGAGTTTGCCAGCCGAGTTACACGCAACAAAGTTATCAAGTTTTGCAAAGTTCAGTGGAGTCATCATACCGAGGAGGAAGCTACCTGGGAGCGCGAAGAAGACCTCCGGAAGGACCACCCACACCTGTTTTCTAGCCAACCCGAATCTTGAGGGCGAGATTCATCTTAAGGGGGGTAGGTTTGTAACATCCCAAATTTTTAATTTGGAATGTTATACATAGGTCATCCATGCATATCATATTTTATTGCATTTCGTTTTGCGATCCTCGAAAATTCTAAGCAACTCAAGGACCCACGGAGAGAGTTGGGGATTTCACCGTTTTCATATTTGAATTTTCTCAAATATTGAAACAGGGATCAATTTGGTTTAACTATTTTTCTCTCCGAAAATATTTCATATTAAAAATATATGAGAGGAGATAATATGACTTCTCCAAAATAAATGGAATATTGGAGGAAAAATAATAAAATCAAATAAATATTTTATTTGGATTTTTATTGCCATTTTATTTGAATTTAGAAAAATATGCATTTTTCAAAATTGCATTAGAGTCCCAAATAAATGTTTACCTTGTCCGGGAGATTTTTAGAGGACGGGGAAAATTTATTTCGGGAATTTTGGAGTCCGTTTAGTATTTCTTTTATTTGTTTTTCTGCGCGGAATTATTTAAAAAAAAAAATCCGCTGGACCGAACTGGGCCGAAGCCCAGCCGGCCCAGCAGGCCGCCGCCGCCTTCCCCCGCGCAGGAGTCCGCCGCCCGCCGCCGCCGGCCGTGTCCGAGGCGGACACGCCTCCGCCCCGTCGCCCCTCGCCCAAGTCGCCCCCCCCGGCCCTTTATATGCCGCCCGCCCCGACCCCCACACCAACACCAAGCAGCGCCGAGAGAAGAGGTGCAACGCTGCCGTGCCGCCGCTCGCCGCCGCCGCCGCTCGCCGCCGCCTCCCGACCCCGCCGCCGGAGCCGCGCCGCCGCCGCCGCACGCTGCTGCGCCGCTTGCCGCCGCTCGCCGCCGCCGCCGTTCCCGCGACCGGCCGGAGGTAGCCGCCGCCGCCGTCGGTTTCGTGAGAAAAACCGATCGGTTTTGTTTAAACCCTAGATCTAGATTCGGTTTTTTTTTAAATTCCGGTTTATTCTTTTTAGATCGGTTTTCCGTCGGTTTAGTTATTTAGCGGACGTTCGTCCGTACGTTCGTTTTAACGAACGGTTTTCACCGTTTAACCGCAGACAGCGAACGTTCGTTCGTTAGCCTGTTCGTTAGTTTTTCTTTTTCTCGGATTTTCCGCGATTATTTTCGATCGCGATTTCTGATCCGATTTTCGTTTTAGTATAACTTTTTGCTCGTTTGTCGGAATCAGGCGATTCAAGCACCTAGATCTTCGTCTCGAAGCCCTCTTTCTGTTTAACCAACTTAAACAAGTTTTTGCTACTGAAAAATTTGACTTTAGTCCAGATTAGTAATCGAAGCTTGTTTCTTTCGCAGTTTGAGTTTCGTTGCTCCGTTTGATTTGATTCTTTTTGCAAACCGGAGTTCTTCAGTTGAACTTTCTGGTTAGGTCTTCTCATTTGGGTTTTACCCGTGCATCTTTGCTTGATTGCTTATGTATGCTATTGTTTGTTTGCGATAGAATTCCCGGAGTGCGAAGCGTGCTACTACGAGTCCCTAGGATTTGCAGATCGTCAGCAAGGCAAGTAACACATTGATCATACTTCTTCGTTACCCAGTTTTTATGCATTAGTTTCGACCCTCAAATATTGCATGATTAGGATGTGATTAACTTGTGGGTACTGGGAAGTATATGATGAGGTAGAACCTATTGCCCTTTTTATAACAAACCCTTGGGAGTTACTTCCACGCTATGCTTATGTTGCCATGCTATGCTCGTAGACGTGGATTGGGTTTTGAGTGTATCCATGACAGATGTGAGATTTTTAATTAATGGTCAACTTAAGGTGGCAACTGTAATACACATCTGGGTGGATTGCTTGTTTGGGCACCTGGGGATATACCAGTGTTGTCCTAGGAGATCCCGGGGATATACCGTGTGATCCTCCTACGGTCCGCCACCCAGGCTCAAAGGGATCATAAGATTATTCATGCTAGAAACTTCCGTGTGCAGCCACAAGCTATTATGGGCTCTAGCATAGTTGAGTATGTTGCATGACCTCTTTCAGTGGTAGGCTAGCAGATGTAGGGGAAAGTAGGTGTAACTGTCTACCCAGAGTAAAGAGTAAATGCTTCAGAAAGACTGTGTCTCGGTCATCCGTTTCTCAAACACCATGAAGTGCGAGAAATCCAACGGAGGAGATCGAGTCTTGTGGGGAAAAGTGCACAAACCTCTGCAGAGTGTACAAACTAATCATGATTAGCCGTGTCCCCGGTTATGGACATCTTGAGTATCTGGTTCTTGGATTATCATATTGAATCCCATCACTCTAAATTAATTTGTTGGGATTAATAATTACTTTTAATTGGGATTGAGAGGGGGATTTACCTTCTCAATGTTCAACAACCACCATGATAGTTAAATAAAATATATTCCTTTGTTGTAGGAAAAAATTAGCTTTTTGCAAAACAGTATAACACTAGAGCTTTTCCACCAGCCAAATATGCATGTAGTATTAGCAATTATTCTGTTCACTGCTCTACTGTGTTATATTGCCAGCATATTCCACGTGCTGACCCGTTTCGGGCTGCAACGTATCATGTTGCAGACTTTTCAGACGAAGAGTAAGGTGTGCTAGGTCGTTGTCGTGCACTCAGCTATGCCGTTGGAGTTGATGGACTCACTTTATCTTCCAAGCCTTCCACTGTTATCTTATTTAGATGGCCTTAAGCCATATTTATTGTAATCAGTTCTCTTTTGAGACATTCGATGTAATAAGTGTGTGATTGCACTCTGTTATAAATCCTTCGAGTACTGTGTGTGTCAGCATTACCGATCCAGGGATGACACTTGAACACAGAGATTCGATCCATTCGGGTCGGGTCGCTACAATAAGCATGATACAACTCTAGCAGGGATGGAAAGCATACTATCTGGGTCATAATATCAACAGCATGCAAGCACTTATCCAGCTAAATGCGGATGATCATGATGAGCATATATAACCTCAGTATGTCCATAACAACCATTTAATGAACATACAGACATGTTATCACCCTAGCATGAACTACTGCATGGATTAAGCATGAGCATAACTCTACCAATAAGTACTTGATAGCTAGCATGTCACATGAGCATATACATATTAACATGCACATATTGAATAATTATTCAAGTAGAAACCATAGCTACTGCAAATCTGTCATGCAAGTGCCTGTCGTGGCTTGCCTGGGGATGAAGGATCCACCGAAAAGAAGTGTGAGAAGCTTGCGGAATGGATCACCGGAAACAGTTCTCCCTCGGAAGGCTGTTTTCGGGCAAGGGCATAATGGTCATTTTCACAGTGTCAACCCATATGAAAATGGTACCAACAGAACGGGCTCGACGAGACGAAAACGTGGGCGTTGGATTCACCTTGATTGGAGTTACGGTTGCGGAGTTATGAGGTGTAGAAGATCAGGGACTTTTCTGTAAAAATAATATTCACAGCCGGGTCCATTGAGCTGAAGCAGACATAAAACACGCTTTCGTTTGTGGGAGACGTATTCGAGGGAATACGCCTCCACTTATCCACGTCAGCGTAAGCGGGGCCGGCCAGCTGGGACGCTTACAGGCGGGGCCCGCCGTTGACTCTCTCCCTCTCCACGCCTCCTTCTTCTTCCTCGCTCGCTCCCGCGCTGGACAGAGGACCGGGCCGGCCCGACGAGGCTTGCCGGCGACTCCAGTCACCATCGGCGGCGCTCGACCTACCCACGTGCTCAGGGCGACGAGGCCGACCCGTTCCATGGCAGCGCGGTCACCGGGGAGCTCAGGAACGGAGGTGGGGAGGGCTGCGGCGGATGGCGGCTCGGCCGGAGTTGGGGTCGAGGCCCTGGTCGTTCCGCCGACGAACTGAGGGAAGGGGAAGGTGCGCCGGTGAGTGGGTGAAGCTCTGGTGGTGGAACGGAGGAGGGAGAGAGCTCGGCTTGACCGAATTTAAGAGGAGAAGGCCGGCGGCCGAGGCGGTCATGGCGACCACAGAGAGCTTCTCGAGCTCGAGGGGCTGGCTAGGCGGGGCTCAGGGGAAGAGGTGGGGCTGATGGTGTGCTCAGAGGGCTCGGGGTGGTCTTTATATAGAGGAACGGAGGGAGGCCGAGCCGGATCCTGCCACGGCCGTGCGGGCACGTCAAGTACGGTGAGCTGGCCACAACGCAGGTCGTCGCGGCGCGGCTGAGGTCGATTTGAGCGCGCAGGACCGACGGGACCGAACCAGAGCCATTAATGGCGCGAGGACAAGGATGGCGATGGATGCTCACTGTTCTGCCCGTGACAGAGCTTGGCAGCGAGCGGCGGCGAGCTTCTCCGGCGGCCGCGAGGGTTCTGGAGGGGATACGTGGACGGCGGAGAGGAAGTCGGCACAAGGGGACACGGAGAGACGTCGAGAGGAGGTCAGGGCGAACGTGACCGATGCGGGCGTCGTGCAGAGCGCGGTTTTGGCCTCGGCCGACGCGTGGTCACCGCGTGCCTTGGCGCCCAAGGTGCGCTCCGACCCATCCAATCGTGTCTACACGATCGACCCTGCTCCCTAAGGCCTCACAGTGTCACCGGTTTGACAAGAGATGATATGAACAGAGAGATAGCCCTCAGATAAGATTCTGAACAGAAACTAGAGAGGGATCCAGAAGTGAGACGAGTAGGCATTGGAGTCAAACAAGTTGTCTGGAGTGTTCAGTGTTGGAAGGACTACCCACTGACCAAGTTTGAGACACTTTCAACAAGATTTGCTCATGGTTCCTTCACAAACCACATTCTGGTCCAGAAATGAGAATCTTGAAGTAGTGCTCAATTGGCTAAATGTATTTGCATGAAAATTGGGTTAGGAGAGTTATTTGATACTGCCAAGATGCCATAAAAATTTCATAGCATTTGGACAAGTATAAATGGTACTTCCTTCACAACACTTCCCACTGGACAGAAACTTAGAGGAATTCTTGAGAATTAATGGGTAGACAAAATGAGCTAATATTTGGTGGAGATGGTTAATATGGGTAGGAGAATGTTCTGGAAATTATTCATGAATTATGGAGCATTAAAAATTATAGTTGCTTCACAACCCAAAATAATTACCAGAAACAAAGATTTGATGCTGTGATCATATAGATGATGGGATGATGCTCAAATTTGGTGGAGGTCTATGATATTGATAGGAAAGAGTGTCCAAAAAGTTTGGAGTCAAACAAACAAATATAAATAGCACTTCCTTCTCAAAGTGCCATTTAGGGCAGAATAGGAAAATGATTATTTGGGAATTATTTTGGAACATGGCAAGAAAGTATTTGACATATCTGAGGAAGATATGTCCCAAAGGATTTATGAGAATTATTTGGGAATTTTCAGAGTGATGGAAATGTGGGTTGCTTCACAACCCAAGACAGACAGGGTTATTCCTCTAATAGAAAAAGGAATATTCCCAAAGAAAAGAATATTGGGATTGGTCCAAAATGGAAATGGAAAGGTCTTGAAATGATTTTGAGATTGACAAGCCACTGGGGAGAGAAATCAAAGGTGATCTCTCCAGGTTTCAAGACCATTAAGCCACTGAAAAGCAAAACCAGACCAAAATCAAAAGAAAAAGAAAATGGGCAAAAATCCAGGGTGTTACATACACATATTCCTAATAATGATGCCAAAAGATGCAAAGTTGATAATGATAGTGCAACATACTTGTGGCACTTCCATTTAGGTCATATTGGTGTAAAGCGCATGAAGAAACTCCATGCGGATGGACTTTTGTAATCACTTGATTATGAATCATTTGATACTTGCGAACCATGCCTCATGGGCAAGATGACTAAAACTCCGTTCTCTGGAACAATGGAGCAAGCTAATGACTTATTGGAAATAATACATACAGATGTATGCGGTCCGATGAGTATTGAAGCATGCGGCGGGTATCGTTATTTTCTCACCTTCACTGATGATTTGAGTAGATATGGGTATATCTACCTGATGAAACACAAGTCTGAAACATTTGAAAAGTTCAAAGAATTTCAGAGTTAAGTTGAGACTCATCGTAACAAGAAAATAAAGTTTCTACGATCTGATCGCGGAGGCGAATATTTGAGTTACGAGTTTGGCCTTCATTTACAATGCGGAATTGTTTCACAACTCACGCCACCTGGAACACCATAGCGTAATGGTGTGTCCGAACGTCGTAACCATACTTTATTAGATATGGTGCATTCTATGATGTCTCTTACCAATTTACCACTATCGTTTTGGGGTTATGCATTAGAGACAGCTGCATTCACGTTAAATAGGGCACCGTCTAAATCCATTGAGACGACACCTTATGAACTATGGTTTGGCAAGAAACCTAAGCTATCGTTTCTTAAAGTTTGGGGATGCGACGCTTATGTCAAAAGGCTTCAGCCTGATAAGCTCGAACCTAAATCGGAGAAGTGCGTCTTCATAGGATACCCTAAATAAACTATTGGGTACACCTTCTACCACAGATCCGAAGGCAAGATCTTTGTTGCTAAGCTAGGGTCCTTTCTAGAGAAGGAGTTTCTCTCGAAAGAAGTGAGTGGGAGGAAAGTAGAACTTGATGAGGTAATTGTACCTTCTCTCTAATTGGAAAGTAGCATATCACAAAAAACCGTTCCCGTGATGCCTACACCAACCAGAGAGGAAGCTAATGATGATGATCATGAAACTTCAGATCAAGTTACTACAGAACTTCGTAGGTCGACCAGAACCTGTTCCGCACCAGAGTGGTACGGTAATCATGTCCTGGAAGTTATGTTATAAGACCATGGCGAACCTATGAACTATGAAGAAGCTATGATGAGCCCAGATTCCGACAGATGGCTTGAGGCCATGAAATCTGAGATAGGATTCATGTATGAGAACAAAGTGTGGACTTTGGTGGACTTGCCCGATGATCGGCAAACCACTGAGAATAAATGGATCTTCAAGAGGAAGACAGACGCTGATGGTAATGTTACTGTCTACAAAGCTCGACTTGTCGCAAAAGGTTTTTGACAAGTTCAAAGGGTTGACTAGGATGAGACTTTCTCACCCGTAGCGATGCTTAAGTCTATCTAAATCATGTTAGCAATTGCCGTATTTTATGAAATCTGGTAAATGGACGTCATAACTGCATTCCTTAATGGATTTCTTAAAGAAGAGTTGTATATGATAAACCAGAAAGGTTTTGTCGATCCTAAAGGTGCTAACAAAGTGTGCAAGCTCCAGCGATCCATCTATGGACTGGTGCAAGCATCTCGGAGTTGGAATACACGCTTTGATGAGGTGATCAAAGCATATGGTTTTATACAGACTTATGGTGAAGCCTGTATTTACAAGAAAGTGAGTGGGAGCTCTGTAGCATTTCTGATATTATATGTGGATGACATATTATTGATTGGAAATGATATAGAATTTCTAGATAGCATAAAAGGATACTTGAATAAGAGTTTTCAATAAAAGACCTCGGTGAAGCTACTTATATATTGGGCATCAAGATCTATAGGGATAGATCGAGACACTTAATAGGACTTTCACAAAGCACATACCTTGACAAGACTTTGAAAAAGTTCAAAATGGATCAGTCAAAGAAAGGGTTCTTGCCTGTGTTGCAAGGTGTGAAGTTGAGTAAGACTCAAAACCCGACCACGGCAGAAGATAGAGAGAGAATGAAAGTCATTCCCTATGCCTCAGCCATAGGTTCTATAAAGTATGCCATGCTATGTACCAGACCTATTGTGTACCTTGCCTTGAGTTTGGTAAGGGAGTATAATAGTGATCCAGGAGTAGATCACTGAACATCAGTCAAAATTATCCTTAGTTACCTAAGAGGACTAAGGAAATATTTCTCGGTTATGGAGGTGATAAAGAGTTCGTCATAAAGGGTTACGTCGATGCAAGCTTTAACACTGATCCAGATGACTCTGAGTCTCAATCTGGATACGTATTGAAAATGGGAGCAATTAGCTAGAGTAGCTCCATGCAGAGCATTGTAGACATAGAAATTTGCAAAATACATACGGATCTGAATGTGGCAGACCCGTTGACTAAACTTCTCTCACAAGCAAAACATGATCACACCTTAGTACTCTTTGGGTGTTAATCACATGGCGATGTGAACTAGATGATTGACTCTAGTAAACTCTTTGGGTGTTGGTCACATGGCGATGTGAACTATGGGTGTTAAATCACATGGTGATGTGAACTATATTATTGACTCTAGTGCAAGTGGGAGACTAAAGGAAATATGCCCTAGAGGCAATAATAAAGTTCTTATTTTATATTTCCTTATTCATGATAAAGGTTTATTATTCATGCTAGAATTGTATTGATCGGAAACCTAAATACATGTGTGAATACATAAACAAATACCATGTCCCTAGTAAGCCTCAACTAGACTAGCTCGTTGGTCAAAGATGGTTAAGGTTTCCTAACCATAGACATGTGTTGTCATTTGATAACAGGATCACATCATTAGGAGAATGATGTGATGGACAAGACCCATCCGTTATCTTAGCATATTGATCGTTTAGTTTTATTGCTATTGCTTTCTTCATGTCAAATACATATTCCTTCGACTATGAGATTATGCAACTCCCGGATGCCGGAGGAATACCTTGTGTGCTATCAAACATCACAACATAACCGGGTGATCATAAAGATGCTCTATAGGTATCTCCGAAGGTGTTTTTTGAGTTGGCATAGATCAAGATTAGGATTTGTCACTCCGAGTTTCGGAGATGTATCTCTGGGCCCTCTCGGTAATACACATCATAAGCTTGCAAGCAAATGACTAAGGAGTTGGTCACAAGGTGATGTATTACGGAATGAGTAAAGAGACTTGCCGGTAACGAGATTGAACTAGGTATGAAGATACCGACGATCGAATCTCGGGCAAGTAACATACCGATGGACAAAGGGAATTACGTATGTTGTCATAATGGTTCGACCGATAAAGATCTTTGTAGAATATGTAGGAGCCAATATGGGCATCCAGGTTCCGCTATTGGTTATTGACCATAGAGTTGTCTCGGTCATGTCTACATAGTTCTCGAACCCGTAGGGTCCGCACGCTTAACGTTCGTTGACGATATAGTATTATATGAGTTATGTGATTTGGTGACCGAATGTTGTTCAGAGTTCCGGATGAGATCACGTACATGACGAGGTGTCTCTAAATGGTCGAGAGGTAAAGATTGATATATAGGATGATGGTATTCGGACACCGGAAGTGTTTCGGGGGTTACCGGGTACTTATCGGGTCACCGGAAGGGGTTCCGGGCACCCCCGGCAAAAGATATGAGCCTTATGGGCCAAGAGGGGAAATGCACCAGCCATAAGGGGCTGGTGCTCCACCCATATGGGCCGGCCTAAGGAGGAGAAGGAAAGGGGAGAAGGGAAAGGAAAGTGCGGATTAGGATTCCCGCTTCCTTCTCTCTCCCCCTCTTTCCTTCCCCCTTGGGAAAACATGGCAGGGGGGCAGGGCAAGGTAGGGCCCCTAGGGGGCCGGCGGCCAGCCCTAGGGCGCGCCCTGGCCTCTCCCCTCCCCCTCCCATCTATATATATGTGGGAGGGGGGCGCCTAGCACACCCCAGACAATTGCCTAGCCGTGTGTGGCACCCCCTCCACCGTTTACACCCGGTCATATTTTTGTAGTGCTTAGGCGAAGCCCTGCGGAGATCACTTCACCATCACCGTCACCACGCCGTCGTGCTGGCGGAACTCATCTACTACCTCGATGTCTTGCTGGATCAAGAAGGCGAGGGACGTCACCGAGCTGAACGTGTGCAGAACACGGAGGTGCCGTGCGTTCGATACTTGATTGGTTGAAGCGCGAAGAAGTTCAACTACATCAACGATGTTGTGAAACGCTTCCGCTTACGGTCTACGAGGGTACATAGACACACTCTCCCCCTCGTTGCTATGCATCTCCATGGATAGATCATTGCGTGTGCGTAGAATTTTTTTTGTTTTCCATGCAACGTTTCCCAACAGATTCCAACTCCCAAAAATCACATATATTCCAAAATAAATCTCCGTAAATTTTTATCGCGTTTGGACTTCATTTGATATGGATATTCTGCAGAAAAAACATGCAACAAACATGAACTGGCACTAGGCACTAGATCAATATGTTAGTCCAACAAATCATATAAATTGTTGCCAAAAGTATGTGAAAGTTGTATAATATTGGCATGAAACAATCAAAAATTATAGATACGATGGAGACGTATCAGCATCCCCAAGCTTAATTCCTGCTCGTCCTCGAGTAGGTAAATGATAAAAAAATATAATTTTTGATGTGGAATGCTACCTAGCATAATCTTGATCATATATCTAATCATGGCATGAATATTAAGACACAAGTGATTCAAAGCAATAGTCTATAATTTGACATAAAGACATCAATACTCAGGCATCCCAACAAACAATCGTGTCTTTCAAAATATTAACGCTAAAGAAAGCTATCCCTACAAAATCATATAGTCTTGTCATGCTTCGTCTTCTTAACACAAAGTATTTATCATGCACAACCCCGATGACAAGCCGAGCAATTGGTTCATACTTTTTAACGCGCTTCAGCGTTTTCAACCCCCACGCAATACATGAGCGCAAGCCATGGATATAGCACTATAGGTGGAATAGAGTATGATGATAGGGGTAAACATAGAGAAGACAAAAAAGTAAGAAAGTCTCACATCGACGCGGCTAATCAATGGGCTATGGAGATGCCCATCAATTGATATCAATGCGAGGCGTAGGGATTGCCATGCAACGGATGCACTAAGAGCTATAAGTGTATGAAAGCTCAATATGAAAACTAAGTGGGTGTGCATCTAACTCTATAATGAAAAATTCCCACTAGTATGTGAAAGTGACTACATAGGAGACTCTCTATATGAAAAACATGGTGCTACTTTGAAGCACAAGTGTGGAATTGGCATGCCCCTTCTCTCTTTTCTCTCATTTTTTTCTTTTTTTCTTGGGCTCTTTTTGGCCTCACTTTTTTTTTCTTTTTTTATATATTTGTCCGGAGCCTCATCTCGACTTGTGGGGGAATCATAGTTTCCATCATCATTTCCTCACCGGGACATGCTCTAATAATGAATAATGATGATCATCACACTTCTATTTTCTTACAACTCAATATTACAACTTGATACCTAGAACAAAGTATGACTCTTTGAATGCCTCTGGAAGTGTACTAGGATGTGCAATGATCTAGCCTAGCAAAGATATCAAAAAACGGACAAGCCATGGAAATATCATGCTAGCTATCTTACGATCAGACATAGCAATATGGCAATGAATGCTCAAGTCATCAAAACAGAAGCGGTGGAAGTTTCATGGCAATATATCTCGGAATGGCTATGGAAATGCCATAATAGGTAGGTATGGTGGCTGTTTTGAGGAAGATATAATAAGGCTTATGTGTGATAGAGCGTATCATATCACGGGTTTTGGATGCACCTGCGAAGTTTGCACCTCATCTCGAGGTGAGAAAGGGCAATGCACGGTACCGTTGAGGCTAGCAAATTGTGGAAAGGTAAGAGTGCGTATAATACATGGACTCACATTAGTCATAAAGAACTCATATACTTATTGTGAAAGTTTATTAGCCCTCGAAGCAAAATACTACTATGCATGCCCCTAGGGGGATAGATTGGTAGGAAAAGACCATCGCTCATCCCCGACTGCCACTCATAAGGAAGACAATCGATAATAAATCATGCTCCAACTTCATAGCATAACGAGAGACTACACGTGCATGCTTCGGGAATGACAAACCTTAACACCAATATTCCTACTAACCACAACTGTTTACTAGCACCTCCCACATATTATCATCTCTATATCGCAAAACTATTGCAAGGAATCAAACATATCATATTCAGTGATCCACAAGTTTTATGTAGGATTTCATGAGTAACCATGCAAATGACCAATTCATGTTGACTCTCTAAATAGATATAAGTGAAGCAAGAGAGTTTAATTCCATGATCTAATAAATATAAGTGAAGCAAAAGAGCATTCTATAAATAACGGTTTCCTATATGAAGAGAAACAGGCAATCGAGACTTCAAATGATATAAGTGAAGCACATGAAGCATTCTATAAAGCCATACTCAAAAGATATAAGTGAAGTACAATGAGCATTCTATAAATCAACCATGGACTATCTCATACCAGCATGGTTCATAAAAGAAAAGTGAAAACTAAACACAAAAGACGCTCCAAGATTTACACATATCACATGAACGAAACGAAAACGAAAACATATCGATACTTGTTGAAGAAAGATGGGATGCCTTCCGGGGCATCCCCAAGCTTAGATGCTTGAGTCTCCTTGGATATTTACTTGGGGTGCCTTTGGCATCCCCAAGATTGAACTCTTGCCTCTCCTCCTTCTCCTTATATCGAGACCTCCTCGATCTTTGAACACCTCATCCACACAAAACTTAACAGAAAACTCGTGAGATCCGTTAGTATAATAATGCAAATTACTACTTTAAGTACTGTTGCAAACCCATTCATATTTTGTTTTTGCATTATAGCTACTGTATTATAACTTCTCCATGGCTTATACCACCGATACAATCGATAGTTTCATCAAAACGAGCAAAACAATGCATAAAAACAGAATCTGTCAAAAACAGGACGGTCTGTAGCAATCTAAACATTCACCACACTTATGTAACTCTAAAAATTATAAAAAAATAGGAAAAAATAAAAAAAAATCAAATAAATACTGTGTCAAAATTTCAGAAACTTTTGACGTTCCCGTAAAAAATGTAAATTCACGCACTACAGCCAAAGTTTCTGTTTTTACACCGCACATACCAACAAGCAATCTAATCATCCTAAAGGCAAATCCTGGCACATCTATAATACCTAAATAGTTCATCCCCACTAACCTATTTCTCTTGACATGCAGCCTATCCACCTCATCATTGTGCCACATCAGCGGGTTGTGTTCTCATGCGTCCATGTCATTCTCTTTTTCTCCCACCATCCCGCGCATTAAATCTCACGCTGCTGCATCCCCTTCCATGCAATTCCTCATGGCTGGGTTGTACATCATCTATTCAATTATTTTCGTTGCTCTTTGTCTCCTCCAATTCCACTTCACAAAACAATCAAAAGCTGATGGTTCCCAGCGTGGTCACTTCCATCTGCCCTTTCGCATAATCATCATATTGAAAAAGTGTGGTCACTTCCCCTGATGGTTCCTTTCATCTTCTCTCAATCAATATATCTCCACTGAACTTGCTTTCAAGTTACTTATATATACCATGCTATGATGGCGGCGGCTTTTGCATTTGCATCAAACCTTTCGCCACCATGTGAGCGCCTACATCGTCTACATCTCTTCGCAGCCTGCATACATACCACGTGTGATCGGAATAGTCAATCGTTCGCCATGCTCATGCTCACTTGACAAATCCATGGCAGAGGAGATCATGTTGATGCTGCCGACAGCCCTCGTGGGCTGCAGCCACTGTGCCTTCATGCCTTGGGAAACTGGACACCTACCCCTCCTTGCTTGACATCCACGTCCACGCCGCCGGTGCCGCACCAGAGACCCTGCTCATCGCCCAGACCAAGGCATTCGACTGAAGCCCCAAGACGAACATAGTTCGATGTAATCCATGGTGGAGGACATCCTCTTGATGCTGATGCCGGCGTCGCTCGTGGGTTGCGGCCACTGTGTGTCTTCACGCCATGGCGCGGTATCGAAACCGACCTCTTCCTTCTCGGCATCAATGCCCACGCCGCCAACGTCGTCTCCAGGGCCAAGGTCATAGCGGAGACCATCCTCACCTCGAAGACCAGGCATCCGAAAGGAGCTCCAATAGGATAGTGTCCAGTGTCTCCATGCATGGGAAAACCAATTCCATGCATATACCGTCCTGGCCAAGCATATACAATCCTGCATCTCCATCACTCATGTTTCTTCTATACGATTTTCATTGGTATTTTTATTGGTTCCTCTGATTGTTTTTGTAGAATTAGAATATATGTCAGATTTCATTTCACTTCAGGCATGTTGTTCCCGACTCTGTATGTCATGGGATTGATCTAATACCTAAGTGATGTGATTGCCACTGTTGTTGTTCTCCTACTTAAGTCTTCAGGGTTCTACTATATTTTTCACACACAATCATGTAGCAACATAAAGGAAAGGAAATAAGAAGCGGTTGTTTTGAACATACTTGCACTATCTGAATTTCTAGATAGCTATATGCTTGCTATCTCCATCTCTCATGTTTATCCAACTTAGGAACCATGTCATTTATATTCGGGAATTATGTTATCTTGAATTATCATGGGAAAACCTCATCACATTTCATGTTAGCTATGCATTCTAATTATGCAAATATTGATATACCTATTATAGCCACAGGAACAAGTAACAAGTCCCGCAACAACATGTGGTGCTCTCATGGACATGGTATATGTATTTTTTTAGAAATGGTACTCCTTTAAACATCAGTTTGTTATATGCTGCATAATTCTTAATGTTTGTAAAGTGGAGATCACGAATACTCTTACATTTTATTTTCATTAGTTTTAATTGTTGATGTAGCACCTAATTATGCATTTCTTCTAACAAGATTACCGCAGCAACGCGCGGGGAATCATCTAGTTATTATTATAATACAATGGATTTGTACAAGGGGATAATTATTTTTGTTGAAAATTTTCTGTAATTCAAGGTTCACAAAGTTTCCATGGGCATGAACAAAGTTCAAGGCATTCCCGCTTCCACGGTGCTCGTCTTTCGCACTTTCACTTTTATTTTTGTGAAGTTTTAAGTTCCCCTCTATTATTTTTTATTTTTGAACTTTATAAAAGCACACAACAGAATAAAATGACTCTCTAAAACTTTCAGGTTGTCTCCCTGGCAGGGCTTTCTTTAAAGCCATTAAGCTAGGCATAAAGTGCTCAAGTAATGGATCCACCCGGATCCCAAGGTATATCAAAGCCAATTTGAATCAACAATGATTTGTAATTTAGTAGTGAGCACAAAGCAACATATCTCATGCAATGACGAAGTCTAACTCTCTTCCTATGCATCGGCATGTCATAAAAGAACAATTCATGCACATCAAGTAAAGGCCAATACATAGCATAAGCAGTTTCTTGCAATTTTATCGTGTTGGAAACATAGAGAAGCGGAGATGTACTTCCTCTCTCATAATAATTGCAAGTAGGAGCAGCAAGCACATGCATATTATATTCATCAAAATCATCATGTGTAATAGTAGAACGCAACCCATCTATAAAATCCTTAATGAGAGCAAACTTCTCTGATATAGTGTAGTTGGGAGAATTCAAAAAAAAATAGGATTATCATGTGTGGGTGCAATAGCAACAATTTCATTCTTAACATAAGGAACTATAGCAAGTTCATCTCCATAAGCATCATTCAAATTGGCATCTTGGCCACAACCATAGTAAACATCAATTTCATCAAAAAGGGACATTTCAAATGAATCAACGGGATCATAACAATTATCATAGCATTCATCCTACGGTAAGCACGAAGGGAATTTAAACAATGTATGAGTTGAAGAGTTACTCTCATTAGAAGGTGGGCACTGGTAGCTAATCCGCTCTTCCTCCTTTTGCTCTTCGCTCTCCTCATCATATTTTTCATCTAATGAGCTCACAGTGTCATCAATTTCTTCTTCCATAGTTTCCTGCAAAATATTAGTCTCTTGTTGGACAGCGGAGACCTTCTCAATAAATACATTAATATCAGAATTGTATTTATAATTCACATAGCAATATTTAAGTATAGCAAGATTTTCAGGTCTATAAACAGCATCATCATAAGCTTCATACTTTTCAAACAAAGATTCAATTTCATAAGCACCCTTAAAAGCAACAAATTCTTCTATTCATTCCACATCATAGTAGTCATATCTACCATTAGCATAAGAAGCCAAGGTTTCATTATCATTAAATTTACAAGAAAAGGGAAGGTGTCGAGCCTTCATCCTAGAGCAACAAGTAATATCATATCTTTGGCATAAATTCCAAGCATACCAATGCAACATTTCAATTTGATCCCATAAAATTTTCCCTTTTTGAGTCAAGCAATAATCCCTAAAGTATTCAGGTTGATCCAATGTGTCTCCCATTATCAAGTTGAATGGGGTTTTCTCAGGATTATCAAAGTAGTGTTTAATATTTTTCACATAACGAGCATCGAGGGTTTTAGGAGGTTCCCCATCTCCTTGAGTAGCAAGTACAACTATTTTTTTGGTATTTCGTGTTCCATATCCATAACTAAAGATAGAGAACAACCTAGAATAGAAAATAAAAACTACTTAGCGATAAAGCAAACAAGCACACACGAGAATATTCACCCCACGCTATTGCTCCCCAGCAACGGTGCCAAAAAAAGGTCTTGATAACCCACAAGTATAGGAGATCGTTTGTAGCCTTTTTCGATAAATAAGAGTGCCAAACTCAACGAGGAGCTAAAGGCAGAACAAATATTCCCTCAAGTTCTATCGACCACCGATACAACTCTACACACACTTTAACGTTTGCTTTACCTAGAACAAGTATGAAACTATTTTGTAGATTTGATGCTAGAACTACTTTGCAAGAATAAAACTACGAGTACTTTGCAAGATAATAAAAGTTAGTTGTTTAGGAAAAAACTTTTTGTCACAGAACAAAGTTATTTGTCCCTAGGTGATCGATAATTAAACCGGTAATCATTGTTGCAATTTTATATGAGGGAGAGGCATGAGCTAACATACTTTTCGTACTTGGATCATATGCACTTATGATTGGAACTCTAGGAAGCATCCGCAACTACCAAATATCATTAAGGTAAAACCCAACCATAGCATTAAGTATCAAGTCCTCTTTATCCCATACGCAACAACACCCTTACTCGGGTCTGTGCTTCTGTCACTCATGCCACCCACCATAAGCGAATCATGAATGTATTGCAACACCCCACAGCGGGGATCCCTCAAGTTTGCGCAACACGGAGGGCACCGTAGGATAGCACCAAAATAAAATATACAACTCAAACCAATCATGATCATCTATCAACCCATAGGACAAAATGGATTTACTCAAACATCATAGGATAACCAAATATCATTGAAAAATAATATATAGTGTTGATCACCATGTTTAAGTATAGATTACAGTGGGGAAAAGAGGTGTTACACCGTTGCATAGAGGAGGAGAGAGTTGGTGTTGACGGCGGCGAAGTTGTTGGTGTAGATCGTTGTCACGATGATTGCCCCGGCGGCGCTCCGGCGCCACCGGGAGAGAGGGGGACAGAGCCCCCCTCCTTCTTCTTCTTCCTTGGCCTCCCCCCTAGATGGGAGGAGATTTTACCCTCTGGTCCATGGCCTCCATGGCGGTGGAGGGGCAGGAGCCCCTCTGAGATTGGATATCCCTCTCTGTGCTCTTCTGTTTTGCGCTCCTGTTTTCAGGCCCTTCACCGTTTCTTAAATTCTCGGAGATCCATAACTCCGATTGTGCTGAAATTTTTACACAATTTTTTTCCAAAAATTATCTTTCTTGCGCTCGAAGAAGAGCACCGACTAATTTAAGGGGAGCCCACAAGACACCTGGCGCGCCAGGGGGTGCCCGACGCGCCCTGATGGGTGGTGGAGGTCGTGGGCCTCCGTTTGCGTTGATTCCAACTCCCAAAAATCACATATATTCCAAAATAAATCTCCGTAAATGTTTATCGCATTTGGACTTCGCTTGATATAGATATTCTGCGAAACAAAAAGCATGCAACAAACAGGAACTCGCAGTGGCGCTGGATCAATATGTTAGTCCAATAAATCATATAAATTATAGCCAAAAGTATGTGAAAGTTTTATCATGTTGGCATGAAACAATAAAAAAATTATAGATACGACAGAGACGTATCATTGAGTACCGATACTCACATCAGATCCTTTGTGGACCGCCAAATCCTTTGTTGGATTATTATCCGACAGTGTCCTTAATATTTAATAACATTGTGAGTCTTTCCTCAGATACATAATGCCTTTGGTAAATTGTATCCTCTGCTTTGTTAACCATGCTCTGCTGTCAAACTTGTATCCGTTGCTTCTATAAGTGTATCATATAGAATCTTAAAATGCCCCGGTGGGTTGTATCTGTGCTTTTGACATCTGTGTGAGCCCGAAAGTTTTCACGGGTCATACTCCTCTGGTAATTCACCAGATAGATTTTCACACTCAAATCATTTTGAACAGAGCAGTGAATGAAAGGTTATGCAATAGAGAAGTGGGAGTCGACCTTGAACTTTGTGTTCATGCCCATGGAAATGATGTAGATCTTATCATGGAAGCTTCTCGTAACAATAATTATTCCCTTGGTATAATTTGATCTTTCATCTATGATTTTGTCTTTGCAATCATGGTTCCGACCATGTTATTCTACTTTGATTTCATTCTCAGACAAGTTAAAGTGTTTGTCTTCCACAGATCAATACACTTGTCTAACCTCCATTCTAATCTACCATGGAGTATTACCATCTTTTATGTCAAGAATAGAATTTCACCACCTCTTAAGAATTCTTGATACAAGTGATACTTATCGCCATCACCATCCTTTTCTTGGCCCCCATGTTGTTTCTAATTGGAATACCGACAAATGGACTGTGAGGTGTAAATTCAAAACTTCTAGCAACCCTATTGCTTGTAGTTAATGAACGACAGATTCATTCTTCGTGTGTTGGTTATTGACTCATCATCCTAACATTGATCATGCTACCCAATCCATATTTTGGGTGCACTTTTCGATCAATGATTAATTGTGGGTGTCCTCCTCGAGCTTACATCATTATTACATTTGGTCTGACCAATTGGAAACTTTTGAAAGCATTATCTTTGTGCATAGATCATGAAGTATATGTTTTATGAAAGAAGTGTATTCTCTAAGTTCGCGTGCCTTTGACGCAAGTTGCCGTCGTGAATATGAGAAAAGTTTGTTTTGTTTTCTCTGGGATCATCCCAATTCATTCATGCATGTGCGAAGTATACCATGGTTTGATAGATTTGCTACCTTTACTCCATATGTATTCCCTAGCACACCAAGCCGCTGATTGATTTGTTTCAGGAAAAGAAGTTCCTTCGTAAGAAATCCAGACTTACAAAAGACTTTGATATCCTCAAGGATGGTTTCCAACCAGAACTTGGTTGCATTTTGTTGTAAGACTCCCATGTGGTCATGATTGTCTTGGACAACGTGTTCATGTGTGTCTTGCGATCCAACTCATGTTTTGGAGCTTGCTTCCATAGTTCATTTCTCGAGATTCTTGCAACATATCATCTCATCGTTTTATGTCACACCCCTTTTCCTTCTCAGGCATGTTGAGTTTGAAGTATCCTGAGACCAATCAGATCTGAATCTTGGGCGGGTTTGATGGTTGGAACAGTTTCCAAGAATTATAACATTGGTCTTTATGTAACCTGGTAAAGTGATGTTATGGCTAGCACGCATGGTGGGATGACCTATTGTTATAGTATCTTGTTCAGCAAGATTAGCCATTCTTCCATGAGGAAATTGTATGACTGATACGTCTCCAACGTATCTATAATTTTTTATTCTTCCATGCTATTATATTATCTGTTTTGGATGTTTTATATGCATTAATATGCTATTTTATATTATTTTTGGGACTGGCCTATTAACCTAGAGCCTAGTGCCAGTTTCTGTTTTGTTTTTGAGTTTTACAAAAAAGAATACCAAACGGAGTCCAAACAGAATAAAACTTTCGCAATGATTTTTCTTGGACCAGAAGACATCCACGGAGCTTGGAGAGGGGGTCAGAAGAGACCCAGGGACTCCACAAGCCCTCAGGGCACGCCCTAGGGGGGCACGCCTCCCTGGCTTATGGGCCCCCCGGGAGTCCTCCAACCCTAATTCTTGGCCTATAAATTCCCAAATATTCCCAAACCAACAGAAGCGTCCACCAAAATACTTTTCCGCCGCCATAAGCCTCTGTTCCCGTGAGATCCCATCTTGTGGCCATTTCCGGCATCCTGCCGGAGGGGGATTAGATCATGGAGGGCATCTACATCAACCTTGCTGCCCTACCGATGAAGCGTGAGTAGTTTACCATGGACCTGCGGGTCCATAGCTAGTAGCTAGATGGCTTCTTCTCTCTCTTTGATCTTCAATACAATGTTCTCCTCGATGTTCTTGGAGTTCTATCCGATGTAATACTTTTTTGCGGTGTGTTTGCCGAGATCCGATGAATTGTGGATTTATGATCAGATTATCTATGAATATTATTTGCATCTTTTCTGAAATCTTTTATGCATGATTAAATATCTTTGTATTTCTCTTTGAATTATCGGTTTGGTTTGGCCAACTAGATTGGCTTTTCTTGCAATGGGAGAGGTGCTTAGTTTTGGGTTCAATCTTGCGGTGTCCTCACCCAGTGACAAAGTAGGGGTAGCGAGGCTCGTACTGTATTGTTGCCATCAAGGGTAAAAAGATGGGGTTTTCATCATATTGCTTGAGTTTATCCCTCTACATCATGTCATCTTACTTAAGGCGTTACTTCATTCTTATGAACTTAATACTCTAGATGCATGCTGGATAGCGGTCAATGTGTAGTAATAGTAGTAGATGCAGGCAGGAGTCGGTCTACTTGACATGAACGTGATGCCTATATTCATAATCATTGCCTTGGATATCGTCATAACTTTGCGCTTTTCTATCAATTGTTCGACAGTAATTTGTTCACCCACCGTATGTTTTCTTTCAAGAGAGAAGCCTCTAGTGAAACCTATGGCCCCTGGGTCTATTTTCCATCATATATTTTCAGATCTATAAACCAAAACCCCCAAAAATACCTTGCTGCGATTTATTTGTTTTTACTTTGTTTTACGTTTTAGTAATCTTTTATATCTATCTCTATCAGATCTCATCCTTGCAATTGACTGTGAAAGGATTGACAACCCCTTTATCGCATTGGGTGCAAGTGTTTGATTGTTTGTGCAGGTGCATAGATTGGAGACTTGCTTGTACCTTCTACTGGATTGATACCTTGGTTCTCAAACTGAGGGAAATACTTATCTCTACTTTGCTGCATCACCCTTTCCTCTTCAAGGGAAAACCAACACAAGCTCAAGAAGTAGTAATGACTTATTTTTAAAGTTGTTCCTGATGGATCCTTTGTGTATCCAAAGTCTAACCTTTACCTGATGACCATGTCAATGCTATCCCGAAGCATGTGTGTGGTACTCCGCTCATTAACAAGAACATTGGAAGCGCAATGCTGAATATTTCTTGATCAGTTATCCTAACCCCGTTGTATGGGTAGACATCACGGTACTCCTTGCCCGATTATCCAAATGGATACGTACTTGTTGCCTGCTTGTCCTTGGGAAAGTTATACTCTAATACTTGTGTATAAATACCTTTTCCTTTCCATTGGTTTGTTTAACCTCTCTTATAATTTATATGATCTAAGCAGTAATAATTCCTTGCTGATGTAAACACCTCGGTGTACAACTCTGTCAGTACACTACTGCAGGATTGGTCTCTTGTAACACGTTGATATGCTACTACAGCTTAGATATTGTGTTACTGAAGCGCGCAGTAACACACTTTTGTATGTGTTCCTATAGGCTATGTTACTAGGTGGTGTCTATTGTAGCACATAAGAATTGTTCCTATATGTATTTAAAGGTGTTCCTGTTGTACTGTTGCAACACAAGCCATATGTGTTACCGAAGGCCGCGGTAACACTCTTTTAGAACTATAGGCACACACTTTGTAACATGTTTTTCTGGTGTAGCAACATGGTTAGTAACACGTTTTACCAAAATTGCAACACAATTATTAACGATTCTGATTAATTACAATAGGCCTTTGTAACACGTTTTGATATTTCAGCAACACGTTTTCTTTACTGTAGCAACGCAACCGTAACATAGTTTCTGTATATATTGTAGCATCTCTAGTGGTGATTGGTAGCAAACCTAGTAACACCATTTCCTAACTATAGTAACACGGCATAATTAGTCCAATGTGCTATTGCAACCATTTTGTATGAAATATTGTATAAATACAATGTTGTTTTTTATGCTTCCTCATAGTGAAAATCGATAAGCATATGACACAGTGTATACTATATAAAAAGACCATGGATAAAGCTTGTATATATGCACGACATAAAGGATATAAAATATCAATATGGTTCATGCCATTCCATAGCATTTGTAAGAATGAACATATATATAGAAGATCCATATTGTAGGAAAAAAATACATTTCTCAACCCATTAACGTAAACTGTAGTACGCGAAAGATTTCCTATCATTGAGACCATGTGACACCCCTATTCATGTTCACTAGAATGTGCCCCTCAGGTCGTTCTTGCATCAATGTCATATTTGCATCTTGATTCCTCATAAGCAAAAGCATCCGAATGAACTCATCCACTGAACCTCTCAATCTGCAAATAAAAATCAGTTACAACTACAGTAAGGATATCACAAATTTAATTTAACAAAACCCAAGAAGTTAAATATTGACGTACACATGCTAAAGGCCAAGCAATTGTTAATCCAGAGGTGAAAGCATCGCCAATTGTCCTACAATTTTCCCTTTCCCTTACCAACACCTCACATTCCTCAATAGGCTAATCAACTTGCGCTTCTATGAACTGCCGACCTAGCTCAACACCACCAACCATTTTTTTTTGAATTGCAACCCAAAATACTAGCATGTGCCACATGCCTTTTGTTTGGATATATTGAAGACTTCAAATCACTTTTGTGCCAACCTAAAATGAGGTTCAAATTATAATTTGCAGTAATAAAAACAAATTTTGTGAATACGAATCTAGTATGAACACACTATTTTTGTTACCTCCATGGAAGGACTACGTTTCTGCTTTGATGACACATGGACTACAGACTTGTCTTGAGTGCTTTGTTTGTGTACTCTAGTCAAATTTCCATCCATATTCTCCCTGATCTTTCTCATCTACAGAGAAACATAAGAGGAAAAAATAATTTATCCTTGTGATTTTGCAATGTAAAGTTCATAGTGCATTTTATCCATCAAATATTACATGTGCCAACATCATTTTATAACCTCAGGAGAGTCTATTCCATGCAAATCAAACTTGAAATGCAGAAACTCATTCATTCAGCATTATACAAACAAATATGAGTCAATAGTATCAATTGGATTGCACTTGAATGAAAAATCACTAGTAGAACCTGATATTTTAACTAAAAGTGTGTGAATAACAAATCACGCCATCAATAATTCATATGGAAAAATGTTTCCTATCACTGCCTAGCAAGCAGATTTCTCAAGAGATAGCCATTACCTCTCCATCAAAAATGGGATGGGCTGGTGATGATGGTACTTGACATGAGAATTTATTGCAACCCTCGTTTTCAAGATGATGCTTCTGTACAACAATGTAAGTAAATTAATAAGTTGTAGTGTATCTTTTATAGCATGAGTAACAACAAGATTCTAACCTGTTTGCCTGACAGAATGTCATTATCTTCGTGCATGCCATGTCGATATGGGTGAGTTTTATTCTGCATTTTACATGAAGAGGCATTCGTTATTAGAAACTTATAAAGTGTAGTAATAAATAAACAAATTGACCATTGTTGTATCTCTGGGTTTGATCACTATGTATTCTGCATCAGGTCCATTGGCATGAACTCTCTGCAAAATGAAATATTTATAAAGAGAGCTGAAAATGAACTAACACATGTCTCACAGATGTATATGACTTAGGCAACTTGGAATGGGAAGCGCGGACAGAAAATGAGCCATTCCATGTTTCACAGCTTGGAGAGATTTTGAAAAGAAAGAACAATGAACAACATTGGGTTAGAACAGACATTGAGGGGACAACAGTGGATGCTAATAATGCTTCGAGCGACGAAGAATAGTTGAGGTTAGTAGCAATATGTTCTTGTGTTTCCTTATTCAATTTGCAAGATGTGATTTTTATCTCTAATATAATTTGTTGTTCAATCTTTTCGTTCTTCAATTATGTTTTGTCCATTCTTTCTTTTATGATGGGTTGACACTTTCATATCAGATATGAAATTTTAGTTATAAAAGTAGCACAAAATGTCTCTTCTATTTTCTTGTTCATGTTTTGAATTATTTTGGCTGCATGCTACAGGTTCAGACTGCATGCTACATGGAGGCATGGATGGGGTGGTCGGCTGTGTGCTTTGTGTTGGTACAAAACAGCCTACTCTTTTCTGCTTGCTGGCATTCTGCTGACTCCTTGACCAACTTGCTTGGTGATATACTGCTGTGTGAGACCATGTGTTGGTCAAAACTTGGTATACTCTTATATTCATGCTAGGTAATTCGGTCAGCTGCGACACCGTGTGCTTGTTTGGAACATCATTTTGTACTTTGGTCAGCAACAGTTCAGAATTGAGATACACGCAGCTTGTTTGGAACTTTATTTTGTACTTTGGTTAACAGTTCAGAGTTGGCATACTCTTGCAGTGTTCAAAAATCCTGTTTTGCGATCACATGTTGCCAATTTTTCTAAAGTCTGAATCTATCCTGAAGCACTATGAATGTTTTAGTTTCTCTACATATACTTCTCTTGCTGATGATTAGATTAGATGGTTAAAAGACTAGACTCTCATGTGCAAGATGAAAGTTCAATGTTGATTGAAGTCTCATGTACCAAGTAGAAAGTTCAATGTTCTGCCGACGACACTCAGTTTTCTAACGATTTTTGCTCTTTCAACCCAGCTATAAAAATGCATTCAAATTTAGATTTTCATTATTCCAATTAAACGAAATAGTATCTATTGAATATGTCTCCCTATCTGGACAATTTGAACAAAAAAACTGTATATACTATTATCTATTTTCTAGAACTGAAGTTGTCTTATTTTGCTAATTTCTAAAACTGATTGGCCCACCTCAATGATAGGTAGCACGAATTAGTACCTTTTCTTTTAGGGAAGCATGGATTAGTACTTGTTTTTACTTGTTTTAGCCAGGATTCTGGATAAGGGTGGTCCAACTAATAAAAAAAGTCACAGATATAACATGTCAACATACAGTATACCTTTTATCAAAAAGCGCTTCCCAAATACAACATATCAACATACTTTTATACTTTATAATAAAAATACGGATCAATAAATCTTCAAAGCATATTAAATTAATTAAGTCCAAAATTACTTAAAAGTAGCTAGCACACCTTTTAATTTTAACAAATTTTGGAAGCAGAAAACATTTTTTTTAATACCCAAAAGAGTTGCACATCTTTCATATTAAGATTAGAGAAAAAAAATATTTACAAGATTACGAACACACGCACAGTACAAAGCACAAAACATTGAGTTTGCACTCTCATCCAGTCTTAGAAAATAGGGTCATACGTACCCACATACAGGGAAATAATCTTTTTTAGAATTTGGTACAGGGAAACATCTTTTTTAGAAGAACTTACAGGAAACAGTTAGTTGCTAGTTTGAGTCCTGCCTTCTGTGGGCTTTGGTAGTTGGGCTACGTCAATTGTTTTATCCTAATATATCCCGCCAGTAAGCAAACACGCATCCTCTAAACTTCTATACGTAGCTAACATGTGAATGACACAAGCCCATAACTATTAGCTCAGAGGCCACGTGCTACGATGGGATCGAACTAAGAATTGATCGCATGCATCTTGCAACAAGTCTTCTCATGACAAGAAAGAAAAATTCAATCCAATATTATTACGTGTGTAACATTTACCTACGTAGATCACCTATGTGTTACAAACTTGTAACACAACATTGCATATCATATATGTGTTACAATCTTGTAACACTCTCTCACCCGGCATAAATAATGTGTTACAACACTGTAACACATTTGACGCGTGCGGAATATGTGTTACAACATCATAAAACTTCCCATAGAATGTGTTACAACTTAGGTGTAGACACAAATGTTGTGTTACCGCGATTTCAACCAGTAACACATGTTTTCTTGTGTTACCGGGATGTGTTACCAAAGCTAATTCCTATAGTAGTGGTAAGACCATGTTACTATTGTTGATGACATTCCGGTAACCACCGGTGGACGAGAACCTTGCCGATTGGTCCGCCTCATTTCAAAGAGAAGGAAATGGTTCTCTTCGTCCCCCGCACTTGGTACCGATGTTGTTGCCAACATAGCTGAAACTTTCCTCTGATATGCCTTGCTATCGTGAACGTGCAAGATGTCACCGTCCTCCCTACTTTTAACTCAAACTAACCACACTTCCACAAGATCGAAACCTGACTCTCCTGTACAACCTTGATTCTGAAGTACCCTTTGCACTTGGCTTTGTATGTAATTCACGAGCTAATTTCCATACCATGTTTCATTCCGGTATCAGATGCAACATTATTCATCATTGCTCTGAACCCCTTCATCACTTGTTTTAGGCATCAGCTGGATGCCTACCTGGTTAAAACTTGTTGAACCTCCTTATATAACTCTTGATATGTTTCCTGGTGCTCCTAAAATCTCCTTCCCTGAGATAATTACCGGATGCTAATCCTTCTAGACATCTGTCCTTATATAGTTCCCCCATGTAGCCTTTTCGTAAGTACGATGGAGATCCCGAAGGAAGGATGACAGCTTCGTCATGATGCATCGATGTATAGGAATGAAGACATCAACATAATGGATCAACCTCTTCGAGAAGGGCAACAAGAACAAGAAGATTTGTTAGAATTCAGTAACCAGACCTTCTCCCCCTACTCTACCTCTTAATTCTCGGGACGAGAATTTCTTTGAGTGGAGGAGAGTTGTGACATCCCCAGATTACTAAACCCTGGTTATGCTAATCAGTCATGCCAAGTCATCACCATTATGCCCTAAGAAAAACAATTAAGAAATATTTCAACCTCAAATTCAAATTTAAAATAAAGTCAAAATATTAATTATCCAAGTAGCAAAACAAAAGCGTTCATAATATTGCAAAAATTCACAAAGCTATTATAAAATAAAACCAACATTATTTGAATTTCCAAAATTTACCCTAGCAAAAAAAACAGTGGACCAACCATAATTTAAATGACCTTTTCAATTTCTCATAATATTTAAACTTTACCAGATACTCGAAAACTTTTTGTGCAACACCACGACCTTGTGCCTGAATTATTAGCCAAGTTTCAAATATAGCAAAACTCATTTGATGGACCAAATAAATGCAAAACAGAGTCAAATAGCAGAAATAGAAAATAAAAAGAAAAGAGGAAAGGAAACACTATGCACTTACCTCGGCCTACGCTACAGTGCGGGCTAGCCCGTGAACGCCGGCCTTCCCCTACCTCCCACTAGCGCTAGGGAAAGGCCGCACGCGCCATGGCACTGTGCTGCCGATGCCGCGCATCCGACTCGCTGGGGAGTGGACAAGGGCAAGCCCCGAGCGCCCCTCTCTCTCCCTTGGCAAACCCTAGTCCTCCCCTCACCCCCACTCTCTCTCTCTCTCTCTCTCTCTCTCTCTCTCTCCCGAGCTCGCCCCCGCATGTCCATGGCTGCGTCGTCATCGTAGTCGTGGTGATCATGCTCCTCGTGCCCTGGGGTGATGTCCAGGAGTCGTGCCGCCTCCGTCTGCTCGACTACGCCAATGAATCGGCCGGGATCGCCACTGCATTGATGCCACAATCCTCTTCTTCAACCTCGATCGCCGGCGTGCCACCGCTCGATCCACTCCACTGAGACCCTCTTCGGCTCCCCTGAGCTCCCTGGCGGCACCGCTGTGAGCCTGCGGCCCTGCATGACCTTTTTTCCCTCCTCCCCGTGCACTCTAGCGTCGGTTGCCGCTAGCACCGCCCGTAGTCGCTGCCGTCCGTCGTCCCCGGTGTTGTTCCAGCCACCCCTAGCTTCGGCTGCTTGCGCCCATCGATGCGCATCGTCGCCCGCAACCCATAGGACCTCTCGGTCGGCCAAATGGTCGCCGGAGGGAGACGTCCCCTGCTCGCCGCCACGGCCAGTGGACATTGCCGGCGCGTGTGTTTAAACAGCCGTCGTGGCTCACTGACACGTGGGCCTGGCTGGTTTAGATTAGGGGCTAATCTAATTAGCTACCTAATTAGCCACTGACGCGTGGGCCCGCACTACTAACTAACCCTTTTAATAAAACTAGTGCCACTGACAGCGAGCCCCACGCCACTAACTAAATCGGTTAAGTTTTGATAAAAATTGTTAACTGTCCTAGAGTCACTGACATGCGGGTCCCACTGGACCCGCTAACCAATTAAAGGTTGACAAGTCAATTGTTATGTCAGCAGTTGACTGGCCCCACCTATCGGCCACTGGTGCACCTCTGGGTGCACTGCACCGGGTGCAGCCAGCCCTTTTCTGTCTGATGTTTTTGAATTTAATTTAATTCTAGGAATTTTTAGAATATTGATTAAACTTTGAAAATTCATATAAAATAATTCGTAACTCGGATGAAAATAATTTATATATGGAAGTTGCTCAGAAAAATATGATGAACCCGAGTATGCTATCAACAGACCTATCACATGTATCTAACACTGCAAACATGGAACCTTCCCCTCCGGTCATCTATCCGATAACTGACTAAAACCGGGGAAACATCCCTAGATATTTTCCTGCTCTGTTTGTAATGTGTAGCACTGCGTTATGTCACCCCTAGCCCAACATATTGGCATGTCATGCATCGTGATGCATTTGATTGCTTTATATTTATTGTTTCTTCCCCCTCTTCTCTCCGGTAGACCCCAAGACCGACACTGCTCTCAGGAACAACTACACACCTGACGACCAGTCCCTTTCCGCAGAGCTTCCAGGCAAGCAAAACCCCCTTGATAATTCCTATATCGCCCATTATTTCTCTCTCATGCTTGCATTAGATTTTGCTACCGTTGTTCGATAGCTCCTATTCTGATGCATAGCCTGCTTTTTTAACATGCTATTGTTACTTTACTATTATCCTATATGCTTAGTATAGGTTAAGTAGTGATCCATCAGTGACCCCTCACCCTTGTCCTTGTTGCCCCGCTTTGTTACCTGAAGATTCGATCCAGGTGATCAACATGCTAAGACCAACACATCACCGCACACCCCCTTAGTTGTACGACTCTGCAGAGCTACTATCGAGTGCCGAGGGTGATACCTCCTACCTCAGTCCTGATGATATCTCTGTAGCGTAGCTAGTCTGTTGTGGATTACGGACGGTGATTCCTCCTACCCCACTCCCGATGACGACTCTGTCATGCAACACCTCAAGTGTGAACCCTTCGAGGGTGATTCCTCCAAGTTCAACTTGATGGCTACATTGAGTGGGAATCCATCAAGGGTGATTCCTATTATTCCCCCCTTGATGTTATGTACACACTGTTACCTTTACCTGTTCCCCGTCTAATGTTTCTGCGGGACTAAAGGGATAGGCGGGACCACCCCGGTAGAGGTGGACCTGAGTTCCCGACAGTCTCTTGTGAGTCAGGTTGACCTGGAGGGTACCCACGAGATAATTATGAGGCACGACTAGGCAGGCAGACCGCCCTAAAGAGGGATGGGCCCGACCCTTGTCGTAAGTCATCGAGACGGGGCGACAAGATCTCGGATTGTCTCCGTGCGCTCGCAAGACACTAACGGGTTTGGATATGTGATCTGAGTAGGCCACTGGCCTTTTCGCACTAACCACCATGCAGGAATAAGTATGGGCACTCGGCGTCATACGATTCTCTGAAAGTGCAACTAATCCCCGGCTGGTTTTGGTAATTCATAACAACATATAGCTCATTGAACTATTATCCATTCAAGATAAATATTTCAGGATGTTCAGTGATTGGATGGCATGGACAAGGGATGTGGACCCCTCAAAATGATAAGGATAAAGATTGGCAAAAGCTCAAGACTCTTCATTTCTATTTTAGTGATCCAAGATCACATTGAGTCCATAGGAAAGCCAATACTATTAAAAGGGGATGAGGTGTTGCTTAATGGTCTACTTGCTCAAATGCTTAGTGATGTTGCTCCAAAACCCTCATCCACTTTCTCCATCCAAATATGCCCAAAACCTAAAATGTAACTCAGCCCCACCGATATATCCTACCTCGAGCCACCGAGTTCATATGACATAGTCACTGCCAGAAACCCTAACAGTTCAGTCACACTGATACGGATCTCGGTCCCACTAAGATGGCCTTGCCAGCGCTCTACGACTTGTTGCATTCGCTTCGGTCTCACTGAGTTTATGCAATCGGTCTCACCGAGTTGGCTTGACAGATTCTCTGTTGCTTATTGCTTTACTTTGGTCTCACCGAGTTGATGCAATCGGCGCCACCGAGATGAAGTTTGCCCTCAGCCCTAACACATCAGTCCCACCGAGTTTTCCAGTCGGTCCCACCGAGATTCCTAACGTTCATAGTTTTGTACTAATCGGTGCCACCGAGATGGACCAAAAGTGTATAACGGTTGGATTTTGTGTGGACGCTATATATACCCCTCCACCCACTCTTCATAATTAAGAAGAGCCATCAGAACGTGCCTACACTTCCACCATTCATTTTCTAAGAGAGAACCACCTACTCATGTGTTGAGATCAAGAGATTCCATTCCTACCAATTGAACCTTGATTTCTAGCCTTCCCCAAGTTGATTTCCACTCAAATCCTTCTTCCACCATAGCTAAATCTGTGAGAGAGAGTTGAGTGTTGGGGAGACTATCATTTGAAGCACAAGAGCAAGGAGTTCATCATCAACACACCATCTATTACCTTTTGGAGAGTGGTGTCTCCTAGATTGGTTAGGTGTCGCTTGGTAGCCTCCGACATGATGTGGAGTTGAACCAAGAAGTATGTAAGGGCAAGGAGATCGCCTACTTCGTGAAGTACTACCCGAGTGAGGCAAGTCCTTCGTGGGCGATGGCCATGGTGGGATAGACAAGGTTGCTTCTTCATGGACACTTCATGGGTGGAGCCCTCCGTGGACTCGCGCAGCCATTACCCTTCGTGGGTTGAAGTCTCCATCAGCGTGGACGTACGATAGCACCACCAATCGGAACCACGCCAAAAATCTTCGTGTCCCCATTGCGTTTGCCTTCTCCAAACCCTTCCCTTTACCTTCATATGCAATGTTTTACTTTCCACTGCTATACTCTAAGAATTGCATGTGCAGGTTGATTACTTGACTTGTGCTAATTGCTAAAATTTGCTGTAACACCCCGATAGCTCATCTACAGTAATCACACACTAATGGTGCCATGTCATCATAATTAATTTGCTAAACCTTACTTTGAACCAAACCGAGTTCAAATTCAAAGTTTAAAATGAAGTCAAAATAATATTTCTTCAAACATGAAAATAGAAGTGTTCTAAGTGTTGCAATTATTCCATAACTAATTATGGTGGTGAACCAACATTTTTATAAAGAGTTTTAATGCCTTAAAAATCAAAACAATGGCCTAAATAATAATTTAATTGCCTTTTTAATTATAACAATTCTAAACTATTTTTATTTTGGTGCCAAACTAATTGTGGCAGTGGACTAATATATAATACTACTTTAGATGCTAGTTTCATGTTTTGTAAAAATAAAATAAGCTGGAACTAAAATGGAAAACAGAAAAGACATAAAGGAAAAACAAAGTATAATAGAAAAGGGAAAATCCCCCTACTCCCCTAGGCCTTAGCACACAGGAGCAAACCCCGGGCAGGCCGGCCCACTTACCGCTTGTCCCCTTCCTCCCCCTGTTCACTCAGGGCGCGATGGACACCCGAGCGTCGTCCATGGCCTGGATGCCTTGCGTGGCGGCCATCCGGCCCTCGCCAGCACCTTTTAGGTCTTCCCCGAGCCCCACTACAACCCTAGCGCCCTCTTTTCCCAAGGGTTTGATCCCTCCGCCTCTCCGTCGACGGGATCGACGCCGTCTTCCTCCTTCGGCCACCATCACGCCGTCGGCAATTGCCACTGGCCTGCTGCTCCTAAGCCCACGCCGAGCCTTTCTTGAGATCCACGGTGAGCTGCCGCTCCTCTCCCCTCCCTTAGCGCCATCTCTCGTAGCTTGTATCCCTGCCGCCATCGTTGGTCGAAGCCCTCCACCGCAAGAGCTCATCGCCGGCCGTGCTCCGGTGGCCCATTGGTCACGCGCGTGCGCCAGAACGATTCGTGGGCTCGCGTAGATGCTGCTAGCAACCATCCCCGTCTCTTTTGGACCTGGCAAACATTGTCCCCGAGATCGCCCGAGCCACAGCGTCCGCCCCACTCGTCGCCGGCGATGCTGCAGTCGACCCCCGGCCGCACCAACCCCCTGGATCGACGTGTGCCATCATGGGCGTTCGAAGGAACCCACGCGCACGTCGGGTCGTCCCCCGTAGCGCCGTCCCGGCCATCTCCGGCGGAGATCCGTCGCGCCTATGGTCGCCGGAGCCACTCCGGCGCCGGCCCGCCGACATGGACCCCTTCGGGTCACTAACAGTGGGTCTGGCGGGGCCCGATTGACCGGGTTGACCGAGTCAAACCATGCTGACTGTTCAGCCCGTGTCACTGACATGTGGCCCCCACATTTAATTAAATGTTTTTATAAATAAATAATCTATTAATTAATCCATTAATTAATTTAATTACTAATTAGTCACTGACAGTAGGGTCCCACCTGTTAAGTAACGTAATTAACTAAATTAACCTTTGTTAAGTTAAGTTAGTCACTGACCAGTGGGACCCAACTGTCAGGTTTGACCTGAGTCAGCTCGGTTGACTGCTAACATTAGGATGATGTCATGCCAATGCAATAATTCTTTTTTTGTATTAAATTAAATCCAGTAATTTCAGAATTTGGTTAAAACTTTGAAAATTAATAGAAAATAATTCGTAACTCGGATGAAAATAATTTATATATGAAAATTGCTCAGAAAAATATGATGATTCCAAAAATGCCTTTCGTTCGTCTATCACACGTCCCTAGCATAGCGAACATGGAACCATCCCCCTCCGTTTCATCTGTCCAAAAATGCCAAACTTCGGGAAAACATTCCCGGATGTTTTCCCCCTTCGCCGGTATCATGTAGCACTGCGTTAGAGCACCCCTAGCTCTGCCTATAGTCCTGTCATGCATCTGTTTGCTTTCATTTACTGTTTCTTCCCCCTCTCCTCTTCGGTAGACCCCAAGACCGCTGTTGATGCCACTGTGATCGACTACGTCACCGACGACCCATCTCCCTTTTCAGTAGATCTTCCAAGCAAGCAAACCCCCCTTGATCATTCCGATATCGCCCATTCCATTCTCTCTCATGCTTGCATTAGATTTTGCTACTATAATTGTTTGCTCCTATTCTGATGCATAGCTTGCCTTTGTAACCTGATATTGTTACCTGCCTGCTTATCCTAAACTACTTAGTATAGGTTGGATAGTGAACCATCAGTGACCCCCCACCTTGTCCCAGTTGCCCCAGCTTGTTGACCGAGACTCGATCAACGTGATCGACGTCCAGAGCCCGACACATCACATCACACCCCTTTTGTTGCTTGACTCTGCAGAGCTACTATCGAGTGCCGAGGGTGATACCTCGTAACGCACTCCTGATGATAACCCTGTAGTGTATCTATTCGGTCGTGGTCATCGAGGGTGATTCCTCCTTCACCACTCTCGATATGACTCTGTCGTGCAATACCTCAAGTGTGAACCTCGAGAGTGATTCCTCATATGTTCACCTTGACGATCACATCAAGTGGATTCCATTGAGGGTGATTCCTCGGATCCCCCCTTGATGTGATGGACACACGGTTACCCTGGCTTTACTTGAGACCTTTGTTAAAGTCGAGTCGGCCCCAAGGGGTACCCGTGAGAGATACCTGTGAAAAGTCGGGCGGGCCCGGCGAGCACCTGCGAGATAATTACAAGGCACGGCCGGGCAGGTAGACTGCCCTAGTGAGAGGGTTGGGCCTGGCCCTTGCCGTATTTCCTCCAGACAGGGCAACGGGGTCACATGATCGTGAGTCTCTGCTCGTCTCCGCGAGCTCCCAATACACTAAGGGTTTGGGTATTTAATCTGAGTTGGCCACTGGCCTTTACGCATTAACCACCACGCGGGAACAGATATGGGCACTCGACGTCGTACGTTTCTTCCGAAAGCTCTGTCAGACATCTAGTTTAGCATTGCGACATGGCCTGGTCGGCACCCCAGCGGAGGTGGCCTGGATCGCCCTACACGCAATGACCCGGAGTGCAATGGGCGATGAGCCCAAGACCCCAAAGCGCTTAGGATGTAGACCGACGGGGACCTCTCTGTGGAGCCTAGGTAGGACTACGACATGTTGATCTTTCGATGCTGGGCATGGACCCAGGAAAGTGTGTTCGGCCAGAGTAATCAAGCGTGTTGGGTAATGTGGTGCACCCCTGTAGGGAAGTTATCTATTCGAATAGCCGTGTCCACGGTAATGGACGCTCGGAGTTGTATCTTGATCTATTACAACTAGAAATGGATACTTGAGATATGTGATGGATATGTGGATCCGAGATTGCTTTCTCGCAGGGAGTCGAGGAAGTATCTTTGGGTGTTAATGCTACAACATGCTTGCTAATTATAATATGCTATTTTGTACTCTTCTGAATGCTGTAAGATGCTTGAAGATGCTAGTCTTCAATAGGCTAGGCCTTCCCCTCTATTTGGCATTCTGCAGTTCAGTCCACAGATACATCCCTTCCATTTGATACCGATGCATACTTAGTATAGATCTGATGCTTGCGAGTAATTTGGATGAGTACTCATGGTTGCTTTGCTACCCCTTTTTCCCCTTCTTTCTTTACGGTTGTTGCGACCAGATGGCGGATCCCAGGAGCCAGATGCCACCGTCGACTACTGCTACTACCCCGACGGTGCCTACTATTACGTGGAGACCGCCGATGACCAGGAATAGTTAGGAGGTCCCAGGCAGGAGGCCTTGCCTTTTCGATCGTTATTGCTTTTGTGCTTGCCTTCTTAAGGCAGTTTTGTTAACTTATGTCTGTACTCAGATATTGTTGCTTCCATTAACTCATTTGTATTTGAGCTGATGTATTCGAGCCCTCGAGGCCCCTGGCTTTTAATATAAAGCTTGTATTATTTTAATTTGTGTCTAGAGTTGTGGTGTGATATCTTCCCGTGAGTCCCTGATCTTGACCACGCACATTTGCGTGTATGATTAGTGTACGATTGAATCGGGGGCGTCACATCTGCCCACAACTAAAATTGGGAAAATGATAGATTTTTATTTGGTCAAGTAGTCTAATCACCCACCCTCTAGACATACTTTCGATCCTACAAGTGTATCAGAGCTTTGGTCTCCATTTGCCTTGATTTCCATAGCTTTGGTGATCATAGCCTTGGTTTCACAACCTAGGAGAGTATGGCTTCTAGCAAGGGAAACTATCACCGTAGAGATCCTTATTTTGATGGTACAAATTTTGCTAGTTGGAAGCATAAGATGAAAATGCATATTCTTGGTCATAACCCCGCCGTTTGGGCTGTTGTTCGTATTGGCTTGCAAGGTGAATACTTTGAAGATGGTAAAGAACCGAATCGTGAAGCGACCATGGATGAATTAAAGATGTTGCAATACAATTCTCAAGCTTGTGATATTCTCTTCAATGGATTTTGCCCCGAAGAATTCAACAAAATCAACCGTCTTGAGAATGCAAAGGAAACTTGGGATACTTTGGTTGATATGCACGAAGGTACCGAGTCTATCAAGGAATCCAAGTTGGATGTGCTTCAAAGTTAACTTGACAAGTTCAAGACAAAGGATGGTGAAGGAGTCGCCGAAATGTACTCTAGGCTTGCTCTCATCACAAATGAGATTGCCGGCTTAGGAAGTGAAGAGATGACCGAGAAATTCATCATGAAGAAGATCCTTAGAGCCTTGGATGGAAAATATGATATTGTGTGCACATTGATCCAAATGATGCCCAATTACAAAGATCTCAAGCCCATAGAAGTCATTGGTAGAATTGTTGCTCATGAGATGTCACTCAAGGATAAGGAAGAGCTCCACACCAAGTCAAGTAGCGCATACAAAGCTTCAAGTGATGCTCCTACAACATCAAGTGACAAGCTAGTCTCCAATGAAGAATTGATCTTAATGGTGAAGAACTTCAACAAATTCTACAAGAGTAGAAGCAAAGAGAGAAGCTCCAAGTCAAGGTCATACAATGACAAAAGATCTTCTAGTCGTGATCGTAATTGCTAATGTCGGGGGGATGACCCCCAGGTATGCCCAAGACGGCGAAATGACGCTTCAAAACATTGCCAGGGGAGTGCCCCCTGGCTGGAACCGGGCTAGCTCGAATCTGGCTGGCTGGCACCTGGCCGGGTTCTCCCTGGCTGGGTTCTCCCGGGCTGGGTACGGTTCTCCCTGGACGGGTTCTCCCTGGCTGGGTTCTCCCTAGCCGGGTTCTCCCTGGCTGGGTTCTCCCAGGCTGGGTTCTCCCTGGCCGGGTTTAGTCTGGCCGGGTTGAGCCATCCGAGTTGAGCCCATCTGGGTTCAATCTGGCCGGGTTGAGCCATCCGGGTTGAGCCATCCGGGTTGAGCCATCCGGGTTGAGCCCCATCCGGGTTGAGCCCATCTGGGTTGAGCCATCCGGGTTGAGCCCATCTTGGTTGAGCCATCCGGGATGAGCCCGACCGGCTGGAATCTGACCAAGTCAACTAAGACGTCCCGTCGGACCAGCGCAGACGAGACGGCCATGCTCTACAATGGAGCACTGTAGATGAGAAACTGACACTATAGCCTGTGTTATGTGTCACTTCACTGCGCTCCAATAGTGGTGCACTGTAGCCTACATCATGCATATGACATCCCAATAGTGTAGTGGGTGTGTGGGCCACCCCTTGTCCCTGGGCACTAGTATATAAAGTGACCCAGGGGAGGCCTCACACCCACGGGCTCTCATGCCACAAGGCATTCACGCCCACACACACACGTACTAGTAGATGAGCACCTAGCTCTCTTCTACCTTCTCTAATATAGCTCCAGGAGCAACTCTGTACTGTTACATATACACTGCATATATCATCAGACATGCAGGAGTAGGGGTGTTACCTCCACACGAGGGCCTCGACCCTAGATAAACCACCGCGTGCTGCTTTCCCAATCCCGTCCCTTGATCTCCATTGCAGCCTTGCCCTCACCTCAAGCCACCTCGTGGCATCTGTCATCTCGTGAAGCCACCCACGAGATAACCACGACAGTTGGCGCCCACCGTGGGACCTGCTGATGCTCGAACCGCGGTCCGGGCGGGACCATTTTCGTCATCATCACCGCGGCGTCGCCGTCGTCTCTTCGGTAGCGCTCGGGGGCTCGACATCAACACGCCCCCGGGGCGACCGCATGGGGCGGTGCATCCTCGTTGTCGGCCTCGCCCTCTTCGTCACCATCACCGCGACGCCGGCCGTCCGTCACGGCTCTGCGTTGCTCCGTCCGTCGCTGCCTTCCCCGCGTGCGCCGCTTGCCTCGTCGCCCGCTTCGCGCTCTTCTTCTCTGGCTTCACCACCATCTGCTGCTGTTGTTACCTGTTGCTACCCATACAATAGCCAAGCACAAGTCGTAGGCGCCCCATGCACTATCTAGATAATGGCCATATAATGGTTGTACGCGTCCAGATAATGGCCGTATGATAGCCATACATGCCACGGATAGTGGTCATACACTACCCAGACCATGCCTAGACAATGGCCTTCACCGCTGCTCTCCGCACTGCTGCTCCTCGCTGTCGCGCTCGCGCCGGCGCCGGACCACGTCCTAGCGGAGGCTGCAGCCGCCGCCCCATCTTGCTGCTCCGGCTCCGTGACTCCTCACCATCTCCGCCAAACCGCGCTACTGCAGTCCATGACGTTCTTATCCTCCTGCCGCTTCAAGTAATGATGACTGTGACTCTCCACCCGTGCCGCTGCGCCGTCTCTACCCACAGCGCCGGGTCCGGCTCCTCCTGCGCCACTGCGCCGGCTCCGTCTCCTCCTGCCCGCGTCGCCATCCGGCCTGCTGCGCCTGCGTATCCGCATCACCGCTACGCCGATGGTCCTGCCTGCCCGCTTCAGCGCCCGGCCGCTCGTCTGCATTGACACCTGGCCGGTCGGGCCCGACCAGCCGGAACCCCCTTCGAGCACCCGGAGGCTCGAAGGCTACACCCAGTGGGTGTGCCGGCGCGCTCCGCGAGCGCCAAGCCGCCCCGGCTATCTTCAGCACCCTCCGCCTCGTCTGCGTCAAAGCAATGTGAGCTCCTCACCCGCATATTTTTGCACCGTGCACACCAAACCGGATAACCCCAAGCGACACTCGGGGACCACCTCCGCCTTTATTACAGTTGTACTACTATTCACCCCGGCGCCAGCTAGTTTCGGCCTGGATGTTGGCCGCTCGGCCCGATATGTTTGTTCCCGTAGACGGCTTAGTAGCGCATACGGTACCGAAGGCCCACCTCTCAGCCACAGACCGCCATGCGGCTATCCGACAAGCGAGAGAAAAAACTGGAGGTCACCCCATGCGAAAAACGTCCGGGAGAAGACGGCTTGGGCAACCCGTCGTTTCCTTTATGAGTATCTACTCGGTCGAATCTCCTCCTATAGTCCGAGTACTATACGCTCCACTCCACGGCCACTCTTCGTAATAGCTACAGACCGGCTCCCGGCTGTCTAGCTAACAAGAGGCAAAGCCAAAGAGCGGAGGGGACATGAAAAAGATTGAAGGGGGCTCGGACGAAACCGAGTCGGCACCCTCCGCATAAAACTTGCAATGCCAAAAGCAAACATTTGATATATCTGCATGCACTAACCTTGTCTTTTGCATGATCATCTCTGTGGGGAACCCCCTCCTCGCCCGAAGGCTCGGAGGCTACATGTGGGTTGCAGGCCCAAAGCCGGCTGCAACCGGCATTTCCGACGCCACCGTCCGCTTCATCAACAGCAAGACCCTCCGCCCAACTTTTCCAAGTTGCCCGGAGGCTCGGAGCCTACACCCAGTGGGTGCGCTTGCGCGCCCCCACTCAGCCGGTGGGCTCTGTGTCCGCGCCCGGCAGGGCCTCGCGCCCATCAGTCGGCGGACTCCGTGTCCACGCCCGGCACCCTCGACGTCGTCGTCGGCTTCGTCATCAATAGCAAGACCCTCCGCCCAACTTTTCCAAGTTGCCCAGAGGCTCGGAGGCTACACCCAGTGGGTGCGCTTGCACATCCCCACTCAGCCGGTGGGCTCCGCGTCCGCGCCCGGCAGGGCCCCGCGCCCACCAGCTGGCGGACTCCGGGTCAGCGCCCGGCACCCTCGCCGTCGCCGTCGGCTTCATCAACAACCGCGAAGACCCTCCACCCAACTTTTCCAAGTTTCCCGAAGGCTCGGAGGCTACACCCAGTGGGTGCGCTTGCGCGCCCCCACTCGAAACACGCCACGCCTGTTGCACGCCCGCTGCCGGCTGTAACCGGCATCCTCGACACCATCGTCTGCACCAACAACCGCGAAGAACCTCCGCCCAACTTTTCCAAGTTGCCCGGAGGCTCAGAGGCTACACCCAGTGGGTGCGCTTGTGCACCCCCACTGGAAGAAAGCCACGCCGGCTGCGGTCCATAGCCGGCTGTCATCGACATCTGCTACATCAACAACTACAAGAACCCTTCGCCCGACTTTCCAAGCCGCCCGGAGGCTCGGAGGCTACTGTCGGGGGGATGACCCTCGGGTATGCCCAAGACTGCGAAACGACGCTTCAAAACATTGCCAGGGGAGTGCCCCCTGGCTGGAACCTGGCTAGATGGAATTTGGATAGCTGGAACCTGGCCGGGTTCTCCCTGGCTGGGTTCTCCCGGGCTGGGTTTTCCCTGGCCGGGTTCTCCCGGGCTGGGTTCTCCCTGGCCGGGTTCTCCCTGGCCGGGTTTAGTCTGGCCGGGTTGAGCCATCCGGGTTGAGCCCCATCCGGGTTCAGTCTGGGCGGGTTGAGCCATCCGGTTTGAGCCATCCGGGTTGAGCTCCATCCGGGTTGAGCCATCCGGGTTGAGCCCATCCGGGTTGAGCCCCATCCAGGTTGAGCCCATCCGGGTTGAGCCATCCGGGATGAGCCCATCCGGCTGGAATCTGGCCAAGTCAACTAAGACGTCCCGTCGGACCTGCGCAGACGAGACAGCCATGCTCTACAGTGGAGCACTGTAGATGAGCAACTGACACTATAGCTTGCGTTATGTGTCACTTCACTGCGCTCCTAGTGGTGCACTGTAGCCTGCATCATGCATATGACATCCCAATAGTGTAGTGGGTGTGTGGGCCACCCCTTGTCCCTGGGCACTAGTATATAAAGTGACCCAGGGGAGGCCTCACACCCACGGGCTCTCATGCCACAAGGCATTCACGCCCACACACACACGTACTAGTAGATGAGCACCTCGCTCTCTTCTACCTTCTCTAATACAGCTCCAGGAGCAACTTTGTACTGTTACATATACACTGCATATATCATCAGACATGCAGGAGTAGGGGTGTTACCTCCACACAAGGGCCCCGAACCTGGGTAAACCACCATGTGCTACTTGCCCAATCCCGTCCCTTGATCTCCACTGCAGTCTTGCCCTCACCTCAAGCCACCCCATGGCATCTGTCGTCTCGCGAACCCACCCGCGAGATAACCACGACAGCTACAATTGTGGAAGACCCGAACACTATTCCAATGAGTGTACGCCCCCCTACAAGAAAAGAGAATACTCGCCAAAAAGGAGAAGTAGAAGGGATGAATCACCTTCAAGAGAGAGAATGTCAGGACCCCGATCCTAAATCACACCGATCTGGCATGTAACACATCATATCACTTTGCGGCCTAATGCACGTTATTCCCACGGCTGCCACCTTACCTGGGCCGGACCGTTTGCGCCTTTTGGCTCACGTATATGATAGTGTCACTAGCATCCATATGACAGAGAACCCGGGCCAATATGACTAGTCATAAACCCAAGGTGGCACAAACTTACAGGGATAGGCATACATGACCCAACAATGCACGTGTCGGTCAGCAGCGAGTGTAACCGGGCTGTAGCAAGCTATCAGGACTCCGGTAAACACCGCGTGACATTTTCCTGAAGGGACAGACACAGGAGCAAATAAGGACACATGCCGGTCAATCCTTGTGTTCCGGAAGGAAGCACTAGGAGGCATTTCCCCATAAGAGAGGCTACCAAGAATAAACAACTTGGTGTTGGATCCCACACATACCAAGCATTTCAATAACATACACACAATATGCTCGATATGTGCAAACACAACATGGCATCACAACAAAACTCTACAACTCAAGGTATTATTTAGAAGGCTCCGAAGAGCCATACATAACATAACATTACAAACATGGGTCACATGACCCAACATACAGAGCATACAAGCAACGGAAGCATAACATGTCTGAGTACAGACAACTACAAATGAAAAAGACTAGGAAGCCTGACTATCTACAAGACCCTCCCAAGGGTACAAGATCTTAGCTGAGGTAACAAGCTAATCATCGAAGTCCACGTGGAACTACTAGTGAGACCAAAGTCTCCTCTGCAAAACATAAATTAAGCAAACGTGAGTACAAATGTACCCAGCAAGACTTACATCAGAACTAGCTACATATGCATCAGTATCAACAAGGGGGTTGCGGGGTTTAACTGCAGCAAGCCAACTTTGACTGTGGCTATCCTGAACTACGACTGCAAGTAATTCCTTTGAGGTGGCGCACACGAGTCCACATATTCACCATATCAATACACCACTATGGATCTGCTCCCGTCTCCCTACGAGAGGGCCATGCATAGCACTCACGCTTATCTTGCGCATTTTAGAGTATCCACTTCAAGTTATCTATGAACCATATAAGCTTTCCCAAGTAGTCCATATCCGCGGACGCGGCTATTCGAATAGATCATATTACCCTGCAGGGGTGTACTTCTTCACACACCCTCTCACCACTTATCGCCGTTTACATGATATGTACTCGGCAACCTTCAAGCAGAAGCCCAGCAAGGGTGTCGGCCACGACCTAACTAACCACACGAGACTCTAGTCCAGGTTTATCGCCTATTTGAGTTTCATCCACAAGGAAGTCCGGCCAAGGTTTCCACTACGGCCTCAAACGTTGTGTGCAGGGTTCTCAAGTCCACCATCCGGGTGCCACTTGGTACACCGGGCACGGTGCCTAGTCTGTCCCAAGCCCACCTGGCCGGGTGCCACTTGGTAGACTACTAACACAACCTACAAACACTAGAAACTAGTTGCAACTCCTGGACAGAGATCAAGGTGATTAATAAGTCGAGAGAGCTTGGAGTGCCCGGAGCCCAATGTGTGGTAGTAACTATCTTGGATCACAAACACAGAACTCAGTTCCTGAGAACGGTTTCAATGAGACAACCCACCATGTACTCCTACATGGCCTCTCATCGCTACCTTTACAAAATCATGTTCACACACTTAGCTCTCAACAGTAGGACATGTTCATCACCATCCCAATCCATCCCAGATGGATCAGACCTAACACAACTCTAAGCATAGCAGGCATAACAAGTAAGCATGAATGAGTAGGCACATCATGGCTCAAACAACTCCTACTCATGCTAGTGGGTTGCAACTATTTACTGTGGCCAAGACAGGTCATGCAGAGGAATGGTATCAACTACCGCAACATGTAACAGTTGAATCACTGTTGTCCTAATGCAGGAAAAGAGAGTAGGAGCAAGAGAGTGGGATTGTATCAGAGTAATCAAGGGGGGCTGCTTGCTGTGATGCACCCGGCTTAATCATGCACTAATCATACACGCAAGTGCACACGATCAAGCCTAAGGACTCACTTGAAGGAATCACAACACAACTCTAAAAAATAAATAAAGTCATACAAGCTTTATGTTACAAGCCAGGGGCCTCGAGGGCTCAAATACATAAGCTCGCATACAAGCGGAAGCGGAAGCATCAGATATTTGAGTACATATATAAAAGATAAAACAGATAAGCCTTTAAAAGGCGGGGCAAAAGAAAACACTACGATCGAAAAGGCGCAGGCCTCCTGCCTGGGACCCTCCGAACCTACTCCTAGTCGTCAGCCAACTCGAAGTAGTAACCACCCTCGGGGTGATAGTAGTAGTCATCGGCGAGGGCAGCTGGCTCCGGGGCTCCGTCATCTGGTTGCATCAAACGGATACGGGGAAAAAGAGGAAGCAAAGCAACCGTGAGTACTCATCCGAAGTACTCAGCAAGCAAGGATCTACACTACATATGCAACATTATCAAAGAAAGGTTGTATATGTGGACTGGGCTGCAGAAATGCCAGAATAGAGAGAAGGCCTAGTCCTATCGAAGACTAGCATCTTCAGCGGTCTTGCAGCATTAGAAGAGTGTAGATTAGTACAGTATAAAGTAGTAGCAATAATAAGTATCAACCTCGCCCAGAGATCCTTCCTTGACTCCCTGCGAAAAAGCTATCCCAGAGCCCTAATATCCATTTCTCATCTCATCATTAAGTTCTAGTTGTATCGATCGGGATACAACTCCGAGCGTCCGTTACCGAGGATCCGGCTATGAATAGATTAGTTCTTCCCTGCAGGGGTGCACCAACTTACTCACCACGCTTGATTAACTCCGGCCGGACACACTTTTCTGGGTCATGCCAGGCCTCGGCCAAACGATACGCCGCAACCCGACCTAGGCTTAACAGAGAGGTCAGCACGCCGGACTAAACCTATGCCCCCAGGGGTCTTGGGCCATCGCCCCGGACGCTCCTGCACATTGTGAACGCGGCCGGTGAGCAGACCTAGCCCCCTTATACAAGTGCAGGGAGTTACCAGTCCAACCCAGTGTGTGCCGCTCAGTCGCTGACGTCTATTAAGCTTCGGCTAATGCATACGACGCAGAGTGCCCATAACTTATCCCACGTGATGGTTAGTGCTATCGAGCTAGAGGCCCACTTGGATCAAATATCCAAATCGTTAGTGTATTGGGGGTTTGCGGTAACGAGCAAAGACTAACGATCGATGTGACCCCGTCGCCCTGTCTCGAAGACTTGCGGCAAGGGCTAAGAATGCCCGGCCACGCCTCGTAATTATATCTCGGGCACCCTCCAGGTCAACCCGTCTCCAAAACACTCACTGGTACCCCTCAGGGTCGACCCGCCTTTCCACGTAATAGTTGTAAAGTCCAAGTATCCATGAGTCCATAACATCAGGGAATCTGAGGTATCACCCTCGTTGGATTCCTACTCGATGTATCCGTCAAGGTGAACTTAGGAGGAATCACCCTCGAGGTTCACACTTGAGGTGTTGCACGACAGCGTCGTTATCGGGAGTGGTGAAGGAGGAATCACCCTCGATGACCATGACCGAATAGCTACTCTACAGAGTTAACATCAGAAGTGCTAAACGAGGTATCACCCTCAACACTCGATAGTAACGCTGCAGTGTCATACAACTAGGGGGTTGATGTGCGGTGCTGGGTCCTGGTCGTCGAGTCTTCCGATGATCTAGCGGGGCAACTGGGACAAGTGGGGTCACTGGGGTTCACTAACCAGCCTATTCTAAGCAGTTTAGGATAAGCAGGTAATTATCAAAAGCAGGTTACAAAATCAGGTCATGCATCAGAATAGGTAAAGCAGTAACAGCAGCAATTCTAATGCAAGCACAAGAGAGAAGAGAATAGGCGATATAGGCATGTTCAAAGGGGGGGTGCTTGCCTGGTTGCTCTGTGGCAAAGGCAAGGTCGTCAACGGTGTCGTCAGGCTCCTAAGCTGCATTGGTCTTGGGAACTACGTCGGTACCGGGGTCTACCGAGAGAGAAGAGGGGGAGGAAACAAATAAATACACAGCAAACATATGCAACACAAAGCATGCTATGCTAACGTGCAGTGCAGGGTTGCCTAAAGACATGTCTAAATCATATTAGTTATTTTAGGATTAAAGTTGGATTTATTAACCGGTATGTATGCACTATTCATCTACCGGAAACAGGCTAAAATTTGCGGGTTCACCTCCATAGAGGGTCCCGACACGGAAATAGATGGCACAGTCGGGTTCATCTCATCGTACTGGTCAACTTTCATGTAGAAAGTTTTTCGATCCGAGCTACAGTTTAATTTCTATGATTTTCTGAAGTTTTAAACATTTTCTGGAATTATTTTATCTACTAAAATCAACATTATCCAGAAGAGTAGCAGTGACATCAGCATGGTGCAATGATGACATCATCAGTCAACAGGACGGCTGACCAGGTCAAACCTGACCAGTGGGCCCCACTGGTCAGTGACTGATCTGATTAACACTGGTTAATTAACTTAAACTAACTTGATTATCTAACGGGACCCACTTGTCAGTGACTACACTAATTAACCATTTAATTTAACTTCAAATTAGCCTAATTAATCGTAGGGGCCCCACATGTCAGTGGCACTGTGTGCCCAGTCAGCACAGTTGACCACGGTCAACGTGGTCAACTGGGGCCTGGTGGCCCACAGGCAGTGACCCTGGGGGTGGCCCCAGGTCGGCCACGTCAGCTTCGACCGGCGACTCGCCGCCGGCGACCAAAACGGCGGCGGCGCACATGGGAGATGGTCGGATCTCGCCGTCCGGCGACCAAATCGAACGTCGCGACGCGCGTTTGAACGAGCGCTCAACGGCGCATCTAATGGTGGCGGTGGCTTGGCCGGAAATGGCCTGAAACATCGATGGCGAGCGACGGAGGCGGCGGCTAGAATCGGGTAACAGCGAAAACGGCAAGGCAGCACGCAGCAGTTCAAACTAAAGGGTTAGGCATGCTCTACGCGTGCGTGCGAGCATGATGGACTGAGCCCGTGACCATTTGGTCACCGGAAGCATGCCGGCGATGAGCGCAGGCGGTGGCGCGTTCGGGCGCTCATCGAGGATGTCGCTAGGAGGCACGAGCGGTCGCGTGCGTGTGCGCGTTGTGCTCCTGGAAGCACCAGGAGCGCGACGGTGAGCTCAGGCGGCCATGACAGCAGTTGTGGCCACAGCGGCGAGGTGCTCAGCGGCGGCAAGCTTACGGCAATGGTGTCGGACTAACTATGACGGGTACGCAGACAGACAGAGAGAGGGGAGAGAGAGAGAGAGGAAGGCTCACCGAGCGGCTACGTAAAGCCTTCAGGGGTTTAGGAGCAGAGCAGCGGCGAATTCGTCGGAGCTCGCCGGCGATAGAGACGAAAGGGGGCGGAGGAGATCGGCCTCAGTAGGGCCTCCCAGCTCCCGCTCGAGGTCAAGGACGAAGGAGCCGAGGACGACGGAGCTCGCAGACACACTGGCTGAGCTCGGGGTCGACGGTGGCCGTGGCTAGGGGGCGGCCATGGAGGCGGTGGCGCTCGGCTTCTCTCCAGATCGAAGGGGAGAACGAAGGAGGAGGGAAAAGTGAGCGAGGGGGAGACTGGGGCTGGCTAGGGTTGCGGGAGGCCACTGGGATCATTATCCACCCCGAGGAGGCGGCGGATGGGCGACGCGTGCGGCCTCGTCGGCGTGTCAGCGGGCGCGGGCGACAGCGCGCGATGAGGACGACGAGGCGGCTAGGTGGGCTGGGCCGGTCCCTGTAGCTCACAGGCCTAAGTGCACAGTAGTCACTAGGCCTTTCTCTTTTTATTTCTTTTCTAGTTTTCTGTTTTTCCTTTTATTTAATAGCAGAGAGAGGAAAAGAATTATTTGGGCAGTCTGTTCACTTGGGAAAAACTTGGGAATTGTCCCATTAATTCCCTGGTGATTTTAGACACTGTCACAAAAAGTTTGGGCAAGTTTGGAATTAATTTGAATTTTTTATAAATAGGATAGCATTTAAAAATGCTGAAATGGTGCTGTTATAACGCTAGTGCTCATCTTTGCACATGACTGATGTTGTGTTCCTTAACAACAAATTGTTTTGGAATATTTGCTAGAAGGTGAACATTTTTCCAGCAACTTTTGGGCAACTTCATTTTGCACTTGAATTAGAATTGATTTTCAGAGAGAAATTTGAATGGAAATGTTTAAACATTATGATCAAGCATTGTAGTGAAGATGACTTGGCATAATTAACGAATGATCACAGTGCTTATTACACAGGGGTGTTACAATTCTCCTCCTCTAAAAGAAATTCTCGTCCCGAGAATTCAGGAGGTAGAAGGAAAAAGGTCGGGGTATTCTTCCCGAAGATGATCCTCGCGTTCCCAAGTGGCTTCATCTTCTGTATGATTCGACCACTGTACTTTCAGGAACTTGGTCGTCTTCTGACGGGTTCGATGTTCAGATTCATCGAGGATGCGGATCGGATGCTCCTTATAAGAAAGATCATCATGCAATTCAAGCATCTCGTGATCCACTGCTCGGTGTGGAGACTCCTTGAAGCAACGACGAAGTTGCGACACATGGAAGACGTCGTGGATATGAGAGAATTGCGGTGGCAACTCCAGTTTATACGCCACCTGACCACGCCTTGCAACAATGCGGAAAGGACCAATGTAGCGTGGAGCTAACTTGCCCTTAATTCCGAAACGGTGAGTGCCCTTCATAGGGGTGACATGAAGATAGGCTTGATCACCAGGTTCATAGGTCAAGCCCCATCGCTTGCGATCATAATTGCTCTTCTGACGGTCCTGAGCCGCCTTCAGATTTTCTCGAATGATACGGACTTGTTCTTCGGTGTGTTGGATAATGTCTGGACCCACAAGTGGTAGTTCCCCAGTTTCTGACCAATTCAAAGGGGTTCGACACTTACGTCCATAAAGTACTTCGAAGGGGGCCATTTTCAAGCTGGCTTGATAGCTGTTGTTATAAGAGAATTTGGCATAAGGAAGAGATTCTTCCCACTTCTTGTCGAAAGATATAACACAAGCTCGAAGCATGTCTTCAAGCACTTGATTGACTCACTCAACTTGGCCTTGGGATTGGGGATGATAAGCTGAACTCCAGGTAATATGAGTTCCCATAGCTTCTTGGAAACTTTCCCAGAACTTAGAGGTGAAAAGGCCGCCACGGTCCAAACTAATCTCCTTCGGAATGCCGTGGAGTGAAACAATTCTGGAGACATACAACTCTGCTAACTGACTAGCAGTGATAGTCTCCTTGACAGGCAGAAAGTGTGCAACTTTAGAAAGTTGGTCAACGACGACAAGAATAGCATCGTGACCCTTCTGTGACTTGGGAAGGCCTGTAATGAAATCCATTTGCACTTTATCCCATTTCCATAAAGGAATAGGTAACGGTTGTAGAATTCCAACAAGCTTCTGATGTTTTGCTTTAACGCGATGGCAAACGTCACATTCAGCAACATAGCGAGCAATATCCTGCTTCATTTTGGACCACCAGTACCTTTGACGGAGATCATGATACATCTTGGTGCTACCCAGATGGATAGATAGCGGTGTATCATGTGCCTCCTTCATGACCTTGTCAGTCATTAGTTCGAAGCGAGGTACCACAATGCGGTCTCTGAAATACAAGGTTCCATCTTCAGACAGCAAAAAATCCATGTACTTTTCCAGGTGAAGATCTTTCTTCATCAGATCAATTTCAGCATCTTTGGCTTGCGCATTCTTAACAGCTTTCTCAAGATCTGGCTGTATCACAAGGTTATTAAGAGAACCCTGTGGAACAATACGCAGATTCAGCTTGCGCAATTCTTCATAAAGATAAGATTGAGCTTGCTTAACCATGAGGTTGTTACAATAGGATTTGCGGCTTAAGGCATCAGCCATAACATTAGCCTTGCCAGGGGTATATGAAATACCACAGTCATAGTCCGTAATTGTTTCCAACCATCGCTGTTGGCGGAGATTGAGATCCGGCTGAGTAAACAAATACTTCAGACTCTGGTGATCAGTATATATCTCACATCGATTACCAAGAAGGTAGTGCCGCCACTGCTTCAATGCATAAATCACTACAGCAAGTTCAAGATCATGCACTGGATAGTTTTCTTCATGTGGACGCAATTGACGTGAAGCATACGCAATTACTCTTCGTTCTTGCATTAGGACACAGCCTAATCCTTGACGAGAGGCGTCGCAATATATCACAAAGTCTTTCCGAGAATCTGGAGGTAAAGTCAGATGACAATGAGAAGTATAATACAACTCGGAGAGAAAGGTTAAACAAACCAATGGAAAGGAAAATGATTATCAGACTAATCAGATCAATGGTAAGGAATAAGCACAGATATCCAGCTCTCCGGGTAGATGAGATTTACGAGATCCTAAGTGTCGGCGTTAGTAAAATCTTTAACCCGAATAGAAGAGAGATCAAAGTCCCAGAGTATAAACGAGGAATAAAAGATCCTAATACCACCCAGTTGGCGACATGGGCCGGTAAGCCACACAGCCAAGTTAGTAAAATAGTTTTGGACGACTAGACTCAACTTCGGCCAAGGAGTTGGAAAAGGGGGATCCTACAGGCAGTCGGCTCTGATACCAACCTATGATGCCCCCAGCTTAATCATGCACTAATCATACACGCAAATGCACATGATCAAGTCTAAGGACTCACTTGAAGGAATCACAACACAACTCTAAAACATAAATAAAGTCATACAAGCTTTATGATACAAGCCAGGGGCCTCGAGGGCTCGAATACATAAGCTCGCATACAAGCGTCAACGGAAGCATCAGATATCTGAGTACAGATATAAAAGATAAAACAAATAAGCCTTTAAAAGGCGGGGCAAAAGAAAACACTACGATCGAAAAGGCGCAGGCCTCCCGCCTGGGACCCTCCGAACCTACTCCTACTCGTCAGCCAACTCGAAGTAGTAACCACCCTCGGGGTGATAGTAGTAGTCGTCGGCGGGGGCAGCTGGCTCCGGGGCTCCGTCATCTGGTTGCATCAAATGGATACGGGGAAAAAGAGGAAGCAAAGCAACCATGAGTACTCATCCGAAGTACTCAGCAAGCAAGGATCTACACTGAATATGCAACATTACCAAAGAAAGGCTGTATATGTGGACTGGGCTGCAGAAATGCCAGAATAGAGAGAAGGCCTAGTCCTATCAAAGACTAGCATCTTCAGCAGTCTTGCAGCATTAGAAGAGTGTAGATTAGTACAGTATAAAGTAGTAGCACTAATAAGTATAAACCTCGCCCAGAGATCCTTCCTCGACTCCCTGTGGATCATGAAAAGAATGCTTTATGTGATAGCTATATTGTTGAATTCATTCATGATGCTACTGAAAATTATTACGAGATAGGAACGTATGCTTCTACGTATTTCAATAATATCAAGTTTCCTCTCTTTATGTTGAAAGTTTTGAAGTTGCACTTGTTTTGCCTTCCTATGCTAGTTGATTCTTGTTCCCATAAATTGTTTGCTCACAAAATCCCTATGCATAGGAAGTATGTTAGGCTTAAATGTGCTAGTCACATGCTTCATGATGCTCTTTTTGTGTTTCAATTCTTTACTTTTATGCGAGCATCATTGAAATCATCATGCCTAGCTAAAAGGCATTAAAGAAAAGCGCTTGTTGAGAGACAACCCAACACTTTTACCTACTGTTGTTGTGTGTTCACATGATTAGGCTACTGTAGTAATCATGTTTTATAGCTTTTATTTCAATAAAGTGCCAAGTAAAGCCTTTGGGATAGTGTGGATAATAGTTGACTTGATTCTGTGCAAAAACAGAAACTTTTGTGTAAAGTGAAGAAATTCCTGTTTTTTACTGGAACGTGTAAAAATTCTGAATTTTCTACAGTTGATGGGCATACAAATTTTCTACGTTGTCCTAATTTTTAAGAATTTCTGGAGTTACATAAGTATAACCTTAATTCAGATCTTTACGTACTGTTCTGTTTTTGACAGATTCTGTTTTCAATGCATAATTTGCTTGTTTTCTAGTTTCTATGGCTTATATTGCTTAATATAAATTATGTAAATTGTAGAGTACAGCAGGCATTTTGTGAGAAAAATTATGAATCTTGTCTTTGACAGTACCAAAGTGAATGATTTTTCTTTATCATACTAACCCATCTCACGAAGTTCCGTTAAGTTTTGTGTGATTGAAGTTTTCAAGTTTTGGGTGAGATATCGATATGAGGAGAATAAGGAGTGACAAGACCCTAAGATTTGGGATGCCCAAGGCACCCCCAAGGCAATATTCAAGGAAGATCCAAGCAACTAAGCTTGGGGATGCCCCGGAAGGCATCCCCTCTTTCATCTCCAACATTATCGGTAATCTCACTTGGAGCTATATTTTCATTCGTCACATGATATGAGTTTTTCTTGGAAAGTCATTTTCTTTTATTATGATTTGCTTGATGTTATTTATAATAATGTTTTTCATCTTTTATTTCAATAAAAGTTGCAAGGATAGCCATCACCATGCTTATTTTGCAAATATATGAGTTGCTGTTTCAAAACAGAAAGTTTATCGCTGTTGCAAAAATTCCCGAGAAAAGTCAGTATGTGATAAAATGTTGAAACTTTTTGCACAGTAAGATCTGATAAATTTTCTACAGTGTGGTAAATTTTAAAAAAATTTGGAGTTAAAGAAGTATTTATACTCTTGCATTCTTTACAGACTATACTGTTTTGGAAGATTGCTGTTATGTTTGCATATGTTTGCTTGTTTAATGATTCTATTTGAGGATAGGAGTATTAAATATGCAGAGGCATTTAGTATGCAATGTTGAATAATAATTTTTATGATTTGCTACAGTAGAGAATGATAAGGTTTTTGCATTGGTTTATACTAACTTATCTCACGAGTTCTTGTTGAGATTTGTGTGTATGAAGTTTTTAAGATTTAGGGAAACCGTGATATAAAAGGAATTAATGAGACGCAAAAGCTCAAGCTTGGGGATGCCCAAGGCATCCCAAGATAATATTTCAAGAAGTCTCAAGCATCTAAGCTTGGGGATGCCCTGGTAGGCATCCCACCTTTCTTCATCAACAATTATCGGTTAGTATCGGTTGAGCCTAAGTTTTTGCTTCTTCACTTGAGTTGTGTTATTCTTGGAATGTCATTTTGTTTTGTTTTACTTGTTGTTTTAATAAAATACTTAGATCTGAAAGTTTTTAAATAAGAGAGAGTCCTCAATTAGCTACCCCTTTACTTAACTACTCGCTTGATCTTCACTTATATCTTTTTGGAGTAGTTTGTCATTTACTCTCGTGCTTCACTTATATACTATGAGTAAATTGTTGAATGAAGTGAATATCATGAAGTTAAAATTATATGTTCATATCATGCCCAGTGGTAGCTTCACACTGGGTTTAGAAAGTGAAATCTTTTGAAGCTTGACAATCACAATATTGGTCATACAAGCAATTCATGAATGATTACTATAAGGAAGAGAACTTTCACATGCAAATACACTATCTTGGAAATCTTTTGTGATTGTGAGCCCCCATCAAAATATTATATGACAAAATTGTTGACGTTGGACAAGGAAGACAACGTAATGATTTATGTTTGTTCATATTCACATAGAAGTTATATTGTCATAGATCCTTCAAGATGTGGTGCTTGCCCCCCATCTTTGCTAGCCAAAAATTCCGCACCAAGTAGAGATACTACTTGTACATCCAAAAACCCTTAAACCCAAATCTTATTTTCAAGAGTCCACCATACCTACCTAAGGATTGAGTAAGATCCTTCAAGTAAGTTGTCATCGGTGCAATAAGGCAATAAAAATTGCTTCTAAAAGTGTTAGATCATTTAGTGTAAGAGAAAATTGAGCGTTGTACGAACTTGTGATGGAAAAGAAAAAAAGCGATAGACTGCATAATAAAGGTTGCTATCATAAGGGGCAATATAACGTGACGTTCTTTTGCACTAAGGGATTGAGCATACAAACAAAAAGCGCATGGCAACCTCTGCTTCCCTCTGCGAAGGGCCTACCTTTTACTTTTATGTATTTACTTTCATGCAAGAGTCAAAGTTTTTATCTCTATTCCTTTTTATTTTTCTATTTTGGCAAGCATCATGTGGTGAGGAAAGATCTAGGCACATATATCCAGTTGGATATGGGTAGCATGAGTTATTATTGTTGACATCACCCTTGAGGTGAATACGTTGGGAGGCGAAATTATAAGCCCCTATCTTTCTACGTGTCCGGTTGAAACGTTTTGCTCATGTGTATGCGGTGAGTGTTAGCAATCATAGAAGGCTATATGATGGTTGAGTATGTGGAGCTCTTACTTAGACTCTGTTGAATAAGTTGAATTGCAATTGTTTGGTGACTAAGAATATAGGTTGTTGAGTTTCAAGAGAATTCATTGTTTAAACCTTAACATGTGAATTGGTTGCCACTTTAACATGATGAGTTTAATGAGAAAGAGTTGATGTTATGATGCTAGGAAAAGTGATTGAAATTACTATTGATCAAACTTATGCACTTTTTGCTAGCATTCACACTTCATAAATCATTTCTTTTATCATTTACCTACTCGAGGACGAGTAGGAATTAAGATTGGGGATGCTGATACGTCTCCAACATATCTATAATTTATGAAGTATTCATGCTGCTATATTATCATTCTTGGATGTTTTACAATCATTTTATAGCAACTTTATATCATTTTTTGGGACTAACTTATTGACATAGTGCCCAGTGCCAGTTGCTGTTTTTTGCTTGTTTTTTACATCGCAAAAAATCAATAACAAACGGAGTCCAAACGCAGTGAAACTTTTTGTGGATTTTTATGGACCAGAAGACATCCAATGGGCCAGAGCAGCACCTGGGGGGTGCCCCGAGGGAGGCACAACCCACCAGGGCGCGCCTGGGCCCCCAGGCGCCCCTCGGTGGGTTCTGCCCACCTCGGTGGCCTCCCGCACCGCCTATTCGCCCTATAAATTGCCAAATATTCCAAAAACCCTCGCGGAGACCCTAGATCAGATGTTCCGCCGCCGCAAGCCTCTGTAGCCACGAGAAACCAATCTAGACCCCGTTCCGGCACCCTGCCGGAGGGGGAAATCATCACCGGTGGCCATCTTCATCATCCCGGTGGCCACCATGATGAGGAGGGAGTAGTCCACCCTCGGGGCTGAGGGTTTGTACAAGTAGCTATGTGTTTAATCTCTCTCTCTCTCGTGTTCTTGAGATGTCATGATCTTGATGTATCACGGGATTTGTTAATATAGTTGGATCATATGGTGTTTTCCCCTCTCTATCTTGTTGTGATGAATTGAGTTTTCCCTTTGAGATTTCATTGTATCGGATTGAATACTTTTATGGATTTGAGAACACTTTATGTATGTCTTGCTATGAATACCCGTGGTGACAATGGGGTATCGTATTGATTCACTTGATATATGTTTTGGCACTCAACTCGCGGATTCCTGAGGTGACATTGGGTTAATCTATGCATAGGGGTTGATGCACGTTCTTGTCTTTGTTTCTCCGGTAGAAATCTTGGGGCACTCTTTGAGGTTCTTTGTGTTGGATTGAGTATTATGAATCTGAAATTACTTGGTGTTATTTTAGTATGAACTCTTGGATAGATCGATCGGAAAGAATAGCTTTGAGGTGGTTTTGTACCCTACAAACAATTTCTTCTTATGTTCTCCGCTAGATAGGAACTTTGGAGTGATTCTTCATTGCACTTTGAGGGATGGTTATATGATCCAATTATATTAGCATTGTTGAGAGATTGCACTAGCGAAAGTACGGACCCTAGGCCTCATTTTCAAGCATTGCAATACCGTTTGTGCTCCGTTTTATCAATTGCTACCTTGCTGTTTTCTATTGTTCCTATTACAAAAATCAATATCTACTATCATTACTACACTTTTATTACCATCTCTTTGCCGAACTAGTGCACCTATACAATTTACCATTGTATTTGGTGTGTTGGGGACACAAGAGACTCTTTGTTATTTGGTTGCAGGGTTGTTTGAGAGAGACCATCTTCATCCTACGCCTCCCACGGATTGATAAACCTTAGGTCATCCACTTGAGGGAAAATTGCTACTGTCGTACAAAACTCTACGCTTGGAGGCCCAACACGAGTCTACAAGAATAAAGTTGCGTAGTAGACATCAGAGGCACATTCCAATTGATACCGAGGATATAACCTAGTGTCTGAGCGTGCTCTCAAAATCTTGAACATTTCCATATTCATCAGGGTTTTACCAACATCTGTTCCAAAGATCTTGGTGACACCTCGTACTACCACGATGAATAATGAGGGAGGATGCAGATGCAAAGGAAGACAACACTTTCTCAGATTTTTCCTTAATAATGCCAAGGAAGCAAATCTGGATGATCGACCGAGAGACAGTTAGCACTCCATTTCTAATATTCTCCTTGATGTACTAGCGTAACCCAATCATAGTATTGTTTGGTATCTAGAACATCAGTAAAGGTTGGACTTCAGAAACACAAAGGATCCATAAGGAACAACTTCGAGGAAAACTCATAAGCAATCCTCATGGAAAGTGGCTACTCTTTACTGAACAAGGTACTATAACATTAGGTCTTCCGAAGGTGTGTTACCCACAACACCACTTTACCGGTTTAGAAGTCCAATATCATAATTCTTGGAAAATGTTCCAACCAGCATATCTGCCTGAGATTCAGACCTGATTGGTGACAAGATACTTCAGACTCAGCATGTCTGAAAAAGAAAGTTTGCAACACAAATCGACGAGATGACGTTGCGAGATTCTCTGGAAATGAACTACGATAGCAAGCTCCAAAACCTGAGCTAGTTTGCAAAATACATGTGACAGAATGTCCAAGACAATCATGGCCACATAGAATCTTACAACAAAATTACAACCGAGTTCTGGTTGGTAACCATCGTCTAGGGTAACGAAGCCCTTGTATACTTATCGATGAACTTCTTATCCTTGAACAAATCAATCAGTGGCTTGGTGTGCTAGGGATACATATGGAATGGAGGTAGCTAATCTGTCAAACCATAGAATACTTCGCACATGCATGACTAACTTGGGATGATTCCAAAGGAGGCAAAAACAAGCTTTCTCGAATTCACGGCGGCAACTTACATCAAGTGCACATGATTTAGAGGAAGTCACTTCTTTCATTGAACATATACTTCATGAGCTAGAACGAAGGAAATGCTTTCAAAAGTTTCCAACACTAGCTGGATGTTCAACATGAATCATGGAGAAGATAAAATGCTGCTGATGGGCTCAACAACAAGTCATCAAGATTTCCATAAAGATGGAATTCCACAACTATGTGAACAAGGTGATAGCATTGGTCAGACCCAAAAGGTATAATGGTGTATGCTCGAGGAAACAACCACGAGTAAGACAACATTGCGGATATCGTTGGTTCTGATTTGATTTGACAATAGCCCACACTCAAACCAAAGTTTTGACAAGACAATAGATCCAACAACTAATCATGAGGACCAATCGATGAAGATATCATGTTTCTTCAACACACACACACACACGCAAAAGATATCCCTTTGGAATGAACTAAGTCAGGCAAGCTTTTATCTTCCAACTCTCCAAGTTGTTGTTTAGCTTAACCAACTAGCTCAGGGTATCCAACACAGATTCCTAGAGAAGGGGTGGTTTAGGGGAAAAACTTGATCACGAACTCAACATAACGGTCAGGGGACGGCCTGGTGATACTCCCGAGAAGATATTCAGAAAATCATGAACCACCGATATGTTACTAAGCTCGAGAACAATCTTGCACTCAAGGCAAGATGATATGATCAAAAGAGCAAGGAATTGACACAATCCTAACTCATTGATCGAAGAGTGCACCAGGAAAGATGGACTAGGTAACACGATCAATCTTAGGATGGTGATTCAGTAACCAACATGCTAAGAATGAAATTATTTTCCATTAAATACCAAGCAACGGGGTTGCTAGGAGTATTGATTTCATGCATCACGGTTCACTTGTCGGCATTTTGGTTACAACCAACATGGAGTCCGAGGTAATGAATAATGATGGCGAGAAGTATCAATATATCAAGAATTTCACAAGAGATGGTGCAATTCTCATGACAATCCTGACATAAAGGGGGTGATACTCCAGGGTAAAACAGAACAAAAGCTGGATTGGCATTTTGATCTGTGGGATACAACTGCTTTGACCCAATCCTAGAAATGGATAAGGTACTGGAGTTTGTTTCTCATAGTCATTCTGAGATAGAATGGCTTGACGGACCGCAAGAATAATATGCATTGATGAAGATGAGTGCATGACATACTTTTGACTATCCGCTGATAGGTGAAGGTCAGAATGCAGCTAAAAGGAAACAACTCAAAGGAACGCATAGTTTTCTGAGTTGTGGATGCATAGATTAACATGTCGAACAAAGCTCAACAAATTTCTTCCGGATAACCCATGCAGAAAGGTAAGGCTGGCAGAGTCACAAATATAATGGAGAACTCAGCAGGAGCACTCTTGTTGTGATCTTTTGGTTCAAAAGAACTTCTGCCGAGGATGGTACATGGTATTTGGAAGAATGATATACCACAGACCTCGAGGACTATCACAAAGGTTGCTAATATCCTAAAGGAATGAGCAAACACTATCAACAGGAGGTAAGTGGAGTAAATCTTGGGTTCAAGAACCCAGGAATGGAATACCTACTAACTAAATAACATCACGAGATGCTTTCGAGAATGGTGGCCAGAATCATCACACTGGGAGCACAAAACATGGTTAGGTTACCAGGTGGTTCTCTAAGATAGCCTAGTGTCATAGTAATAACTTCAACATATATGTCGAGGCAATGGAGTACCTCAACACACCGATTAGTGTGCTTAATCTGACCCAAAAGGATATCGGGAACAGGGAGGAAAGATTTGCAAATGCATCTGATTGTTTAGAAACCTTGGTTAACTCGGACAGCATAACGGCTGTAAATGCTCAAAATGAGACATCCTGCAAAAGAGACGGGTAGTACCATACTCGACATCATCACTCAAGGTTCTGTGATAGTACTAATCAACTACACAGGAAGTACTCGAAACTGGAGTATGACTCTGATCAATCAATCCTATGAGTCTATCAAATAGTAACTCGTGATCCTGATAGACAGAAGAGAAACCCTAGTTCCTTAACCCCGTAGGAAGGATAGGATGACTCGGATCAGAAGGACATAAGGTATAAGGAGTAAAAAGAGCCTTATGTTCCCTTCTACAATCAATTCCCTTATATAACTAAAGAATTTCTAGACTCAACTTCAACCAGCTTGGCTTGGTAATCCTACCGGCAGTCAGGCTCTGATACCAAAGCTGTCAGGACCCCGATCCTAAGTCACACCGATCTAGCATGTAACATATCATATCACTTTGCGGCCTCACACACGGTATTCCAACGGCTGCCACCTTACCTGGGCCAGACCGTTTGCACCTTTTGGCTCACGTATATGATAGTGTCGCTAGCATCCATATGATAGAGAACCTGGGCCGACATGACTAGTTGTAAACCCAAGGTGGCACAAACTTACAGGGACATGCATACATGACCCAACAATGCACGTGTCGGTCAGCGCGAGTGTAATCGGGCTGTAGCAAGCTATCAGGACTCCGGTAAACACCATGTGACATTTCCCCGAAGGGATAGACACAGGAGCAAAGAAGGACACATGCTGGCCAATCCATGTGTTCTGGAAGGAAGCACTAGGAGGCATTTCCCCATAAGAGAGGCTACCAAGAATAAACAACTAGGTGTCGGATCCCACACATACCAAGCATTTCTATAACATACACACAATATGCTCGATATGTGCAAATACAACATGGCATCACAACAAAACTTTACGACTCAAGGTATTATTTAGAAGGCTCTGAAGAGCCATACATAACATAACATTACAAACCTGGGTCACATGACCCAACATACAGAGCATACAAGCAACGGAAGCATAACATGTCTGAGTACAGACAACTACAAATGAAAAATACTAGGAAGCCTGACTATCTATAAGACCCTCCCAAGGGTACAAGACCGTAGCTAAGGTAACAAGCTAATCGTCGAAGTCCACGCGGAACTACTAGTGAGACCGAATTCTCCTCTGCAAAACATAAATTAAGCAAACGTGAGTACAAATGTACCCAGCAAGACTTACATCAGAACTAGCTACATATGCATCAGTATCAACAAGGGGGTTGTGGGGTTTAACTGCAGCAAGCCAGCTTTGACTGTGGCTATCCCGAACTACGATTGCAAGTAATTCCTTTGAGGTAGCGCACACGAGTCCACATATTCACCATATCAATACACCACTATGGATCTGCTCCCGCCTCCCTACGAGAGGGCCATCCATAGCACTCATGCTTATCTTGCACATTTTAGAGTATCCACTTCAAGTTATCTATGAACCATATAAGCTTTCCAAGTAGTCCATATCCGTGGATGCGGCTATTCGAATAGATCACATTACCCTGCAGGGGTGTACTTCTTCACACATGCTCTCACCACTTATCGCCTTTTACATGATATGTACTCGGCAACCTTCAAGCGGAAGCCCAGCGAGGGTGTCGGCCACAACGTGACTAACCACACGAGACTCTATTCCAGGTTTATCGCCTATTTGAGTTCCATCCGCAAGGAAGTCCGACCGAGGTTTCCACTACGGCCTCAAATGATGTGTGCAGGGTTCCCAAGTCCACCATCCGGGTGCCACTTGGTACACCGGGCCACGGTGCCTAGTCTGTCCCAAGCCCACCTGGGCGGGTGCCACTTGGTAGACTACTAACACAACCTACAAACACCAGAAACTAGTTGCAACTCCTGGACAGAGATCAAGGTGATTAATAAGTCGAGAGAGCTTGGAGTGCCCGGAGCTCAATGTGTGGTAGTAACTGTCTTGGATCACAAACACAGAACTCTGTTCCCGAGAACGGTTTCAATGAGACAACCCACCATGTACTCCTACATGGCCTCTCATCGCCACCTTTACCAAATCATGTTCACACACTTAGCTCTCAACAGTAGGACATGTTCATCACCATCCCAATCCATCTCAGATGGATCAGACCTGACACAACTCTAAGCATAGCAGGCATAGCAAGTAAGCATGAATGAGTAGGCACATCATGGCTCAAACAACTCCTACTCATGCTAGTGGGTTTCAACTATTTACTGTGGCAAAGACAGGTCATGCAGAGGAATGGTTTCAACTACCGCAACATGTAACAGTTGAATCGTTGTTGTCCTAATGTAGTAAAAGAGAGCAGGAGCGAGAGAGTGGGATTGTATCGGAGTGATCAAGGGGGGGCTGCTTGCCTGGCACTTCTGAAGATGATATAGCTCTTCATCAGTGTCGTCGATCACATCGCCGGAACAACGTCTACTGAGAGGGGACAAACACCGGCAAACAGGAGGGAACACAATCAATGCAATGCAATAATATGATGCATGATCATGACATGGCAACATGCTATTGATTGAGCTAATGCAATTTGCTAAAGGATTAAATGAAGTTGATTTGAACCAGTGGTTCAAACTTAAATCCATATAAAGCATATCTTATGCCATTCATTTGATTTGTCCAATTAAGCAACTATAAGTTGTTCCAACATGCATGAAAATGGTACAGATGGATAGATTGAATTTTTCTGATAATTTTTCATATATAAATTATTTCAATCTGAGCTACGGTTGATTTTATATGATTTTTAGAAGTTTAGGCCATTTTCTGAAATAAATAAATCATTTCTGATTTATTTAAAACTCCAGAAAACATTTACTACATCAGCATTTGGTCAGCCTGACGTCTGCAAGTCAACACGGTTAACTGGGTCAAACCTGACCAGTGGGGACCACTGATTAGTGACCCAGTGTCATAGTGCCACAAACAGGTGGGTCCGGTCAACGGCCATGTCAGCACGGTCAACTCTAACATGTGGGTCCCATTGGATTATAACTAATCTAAGCACAAATAAAGCTGGGGTTAATTAGTGCATGGGGCCCATGTGTCAGTGAGCTAGGGGTTTAGTTAGTGGGGTGATTAGCCCCCTAACAGTGGTTGTCACCGGCGGCTAATAGTCGGGGAGCACACAGACGCGGCGGAGTCGCCCTTCCAGCCAACTCCGGCGATGGATGGATGCGTGGCTGGGATCTATGGGAATTTAGCATCGCGACGCGTCTGACGGTAGCGACGACGGCGACATTAGCAGCGGCGGCCGGAGCTCGGGTGGTTGCGGGGTTGGTGTTGTGGCGTGCAAACGATCGATCCAAAGCACGTGTGTTGCTCTACAGCGTGCGGTGAGCACATCGGACGCATGCCCGGGACCAAAAGGTCACCGGAGCCACGCCGACGTTGAGCTCAGGCGGCGGCGCATTTTAGTCTCCGTTGAATAGATGGCTACGGCGAGCAATCAAGGCGGAGGAGAGGGAGGTTCGGTCCGTGAGCTCACAGCGGAGATGATGGGATGGTGAGCGCATTCGGGGGAGACCTGGAGGCAACGGGATGGCGGCGACAATCTCGATCGGCCGTCGTTGAAGACGATGGCAGTGACGGCGAAGCAGGGTGCCCGGCAACGTGTAGCTCGATGGAGAGGATGGGGACGTCGTGGCAGACCTCGGGGACAGGTTGGAGAGGCGAGGCGCTGTTGTGGCTACGCGAACGGCAACGGTGAGCTTGCGGTGGCTTCGGCCATGGCGCGGAGCAGGCGAGGGAGAGAGCGAGGGAAGGAAATGGGAGGCTAGCTCGATCCGGATGTCTCCCGCGAGACTATCCCACTCGCCAGCGCGGCAGGGAGGCAGGGAGGTGGCATGGCAAGCGCGGGCACCGTGCCCTATCTCGCCTCTGCCAGTAGGCAGAGGTTGAAGACGACTGGCACGGGCCAGCTTAGTGCTGGGCCGGCACAGTGGCAGGCCAACAGTGCCAGGTAAGTCGGCCTAGGTTAGTGTTTTCCCATTTATTTCTATTTTCCTAATTATTTGACTCTATTTTGATTTAGTTTTCAAACTAAACCATTTTATATGCTTCTGAAAATAGTTATGTGGTTAGATGTAAAATATCCAGAACCACATATAAAGTTTCAGAGTTATTGGACATATATTTAATGTATAACAAATATAAATCCAATGCAAATATTTATTGGATTAACTCAAATGCCCCAAATAAATATTTATGAGCTCCCAAAAATATTGGTTTGAATTTACCTCTTGCCAATATTTTTAGAGAAAAACAAAAACATTTTCTTGGACTAATTTGAAGCAATTTTTATCTTGATCATTTCCAAAAAAATGATTTATGAGGCTTTCAAATATCCCCATTTCAAATTCAGTTGAAATTTAAACATGATGCAAGCATGACTAGCTAGCCTGGAGCATTACTAGAAGCTAGGGATGTGACAGAGAAGGAGTAGAGATGATCATTATGAACGAAGACCCTCTTGAAGAAGCAAGGATTCAGAAAGGAAGGACAAGTCATCAAAGAGCTACACAATACGAAGACATCAAGCTCATGTTGGTGAATGGGTTTCCGGTTCTGACTCCGACAACTACTCCGAGAGAAGCTATCACTCCGGCTCCGAATATACTCAAGATGAAGGTGTTGCCGGCCTTGCACTAGTGTCATCCAACTCCCACGACATATTTGATTCACCAAATGAAGGAATTGGAAGATGCTACATGGCTAAAGGCCCCAAGGTATCACATCCCGAGTACTTTGATTTCAATAGTGATGAAGATGATTTGCTAGGTGATGACGATTTACTAGTTGACAAAACTAGTGAAAACAATGATGAACTTGCTAATAATCATGCTAATCATGATGAAACGAATGACAATGATAAAAAGGAGATTGAGCGTCTAACTAAAGAACTAAACACTCTTAAGTTAGCTCATGAAACAACTCAAGAGGATCATAGAGAGCTCCTAAGAACTCATGAGAAGCTACGCTTCGAGAAGCTAAATTCAGAGCAAGAGCATGAGTTTCTAAAAGCTATCAATGATGATCTTTGAAAGAAGAGTTCTTCTTACGTTGCCAAACGTCTCCTCTTGTCTACTTATATGCCACAAGTAAAATCTAGCAACAAGAGCAAGAAAGATTCTTCCTCTAGTAGTAACAATAATCATGCTAAATCCAATATTGTTGCTTCTAGTAGTTCTGTTGATTCCACTAATGATTCTCTTAGCCAAGTTACACTTGAGCAAGAAAATAGCTTATTGAAGGGAATTATAGAGAAAGGTGTTTACAAGAGCCTTGCCGGGAGTAAGCAATTTGAGAAAATTGTGTGTAAGCAAGGAAGGCACCGGAAGAATCAAGGTGTTGGTTTTGAATGGAAGTTCAATGCCAATGGAGTTGAATGGGAAGAAGATCAATACCCCAAGACAAAGTTTGTTCCTGAACAAGAGAAGTATGACCCCACTTCTTTTGAGGGGACACAAGCTAAAGATGATCTTCCACCACAAGACCACAAGCTTAAAGGAAAGGACAAGCTTCAAGAAGAGATTGACTCATTTGAAGAAGCTCCAAAGGCCATGGTCAAGTGGGTTCCCAAGACTACGTCAAGCTCTACTTCATCAAGTTTGACTACAACTCCAAGGATTCCCATCAAATTGATGTGGGTCCCAAAGAAGAAGAACTAGAGTGTTCTTGAGGGTGACTCCACCAACATACTTCACTCATATTCATTATGGCAAGGACTTGTGCAATCAACTTCCATATCTTGCACTAGTTCATGGAGTCACAAACCCTCTTGTTAGTAAGACAAGGGACAAGGTAACCTAATGCTTTCATGGACATCATCATATGTGCAATTCACTCTATGTCTATGGATATCCTTGTATGTTCCTTGTGGGACTAACCCATGTAGGTACTGAAAGTGCAAAACTCCAAGGATTGCTCCCAACTCTTGATGGACTACATCAACATTGAGCATCCACATCATCACTATCTACATGAAGTCATCATCGACAAAACCCAAGGTTAGTTGATCCCTCTTTGGGGGGATATCACATCTAGGGGGAGCTTTGCTCTAAAAATTGAGCTAAAGCAACTCTAATGGTGTGAGCACATTACTGCTTTATGTAAAAGTGGTAACCCCACTTGTGCTTAAACGATGAGTATGACCTATGATCAAATGTTCTCATTTGACTCCTAAGTCAATATACTCATATATAAATGACCTAGTCAGTGCCAATTGCTTAATAGATGCTAGAATTTTTGTGCATGTTTGACACATATTTCATTTGATATCTTATTGTGTGAGCATGTTGGTTTTCATATTTCTTCATTCGAGGACATCCATTTGTTGTTTTGGTTGTTTTGGTTTTTGTTGGCCAAATGGATGTACAAGAATGCCTAAGAACTTTCTCTAGCTATCTATGCTCTTCTTGTCTCAAATTCTTTTCAGGCTATATCACAAAATTGAACAAGTCTTTTTCGGACCCTCCGGGTGAGGAGCACTCGGAGCCACCGATCCGTCAAGGGCTACCTTCCAAAACCTTCTATTGTTTTTCGGCCAGACCAATTCACTCAAACTCGGTCACACCAAAAGCATTAGATTGATGTAGGTTTTCATCTCGGTGCTACCGATTAGACCGACTCGGTCCCACCAATTTGTTGTAACTGCATGCAGTTTCACATCTTGATGCCATCGATTCGTTCCACTCGGTGCCACCGACAGCACATGGGTATATATATCTTGCGGCTCGTACAGTTGAAAAATTCTTCAAACATTTCAAGCCCGTGCCCCATTGTTGCCGCCCCTTGGTCTCCGGATCATCGCTGTCGTCTCCTGTGCGTCGTCGCTGCAGGAATCCACCGCCGTCAACGAAATCTACTCCACCGTTGCCGCCATAGAGGATCATCACCGAGTTAGGGTGAGATTCGATCTCCTCGTGCTTTCTTCCTTCGATTCAATGCACAAGGACCTTGCCTAGTATTTTGCCACATTTGAAGATCTATCCACCAAACAAATTCATTAGAATAGATTCAAAGAAAAAATTTAGGGTTAGGTTTTCGCCGAACTCATCTCGGACCGACCGAAATGAAATTTTTGGTTCCACCGATTGGCCCTGCCATTGCACATGTACAACTCAGTTCCACCAAAATGTACAAATCGGTGAGACCGAAAGTAAAGTTTTAGTGAAACCCTAGCATCTCGGAGCCACCGAACCACAATTCGGTCCAACCGAAATTGTGTGTTTAGGCTCTGTGAGTGCTTCGATGTCACCAAAATGGTCAAATCGGTAGCTCCAAAATGTTTTTTGTGGAAAACTAAAACTAAAGTTTGGACTCAAATTTTTGAAAAACTATCTGCTTTTTGTGGTAACTCATCTACTCTGCCCATACCCATCTATTCACAGGGTCAGCTTTGCAAGATGTCAAGTGCCAGTGACAGCCAGAATGAGTCAGAGCAGAATGTTGATCTAAGTGAAGGCTCTAGTCCCAATGAGAGCTACTATGAGGGGGAGAGGAGTTCTCCAGATTTGCCTAAGGCTGCCACCAGGACAAAGAAGAAGAAAACCTCTGACAGTGAAGATGAGGACTTTGTGGCAGATGAGGCCACTTCCAAAATGAAAGTTGTTCCGAGGAAAGAGTATGGCTCTACAGCTAGCACTCAGCCAGGTGCAAAACACAGGGCAGCAGTCAGAAAGGTCCCCAAGAAAAAAATCTGACAAAGCTTCAGCTCCTAAAGAAACAATGACTTTCACACTTGAAGAGTCAAGTGGTGAAGAAGCTGCTGCAGGTAAGAGGAAGAAAAGGGCTAGGAAAACCACTGCTATAGTGCTTGGAAAGCCTTCCATGAGGGAAGAAGAAGAGGAGGAGTAACCTATTGCACCTCCAGCTAAAACACAGAAACTCATGGCAGATGCCATGAAGACAACTGCTCCTTCCAAACCCAAGTCCAAGCCCAAGGTTTCAGCACCTAAGAGGTCTACAAGAAACATATCAGCTACTGAGAAGAACAAGGCCCCAGTGCCTGAGGTTCAAGTTGATGAAGAGCTACTCGTGCTCAGAAAATTGAAGCCCAAGATCCCAGACCATGACAATGCACACCCTGTTGCAGAAAACATGATGCTCGGGAAGGACAAGGGTCTGCGAGAGTGGAGGAAACTGTATCCCTATGCACTTAGGAGGAGGACTGCTTGTGACTATCGTTTCCACACCACAGAACAACAAGATTTCTATGAAACAATTTTGCTTGATAAGAAGCCCATTGCCAGTGACATGAAGTGGGTGGACTGGAACTATATTGATGCTAATGAAGATTATTTTCCCCACGTTCATGAGAGATTTAGACTTGTCGGAGTTGATGCATTTGTTGGTCAGAAGCTCACCAAGTGGAATGATGATATGATCATGCAATTCTACTCCATAGCACACTTCTATCCAGATGGGAAGATTGCATGGATGACTGGGGGACATAAGTACCAGTCATCAATCTCTGAGTGGGCTGCACTTATTAATGCCCCTAATGAAGATGAAGATGATATTGTTGTTTATGGGAAGCCCAGGATGGACCACAACTCAATGGCAAATATGTACAAGGAAATTCCCAACAAATATCTTGGTATACACAAGCTTGGGTCAATCAAGCACTTGCTAGCTGGGTTGGCCACAACCAACACTATCTTGAGGCATACCCTTTTGCCCAAGTCTGGAGATGACAAGATGATACGTGGCCACTGAAGGAAATATGCCCTAGAGGCAATAATAAAGTTGTTATTTTATATTTGCTTATTCATGATAAATGTTTATTATTCATGCTAGAATTGTATTGATCGGAAACCTAAATACATGTGTGAATACATAGACAAACACTGTGTCCCTAGTGAGCCTCTACTTAACTAGCTTGTTTATCAAAGATGGTTAAAGTTTCCTAACCATGGACATGAGTTGTCATTTGATAACGGGATCACATCATTAGGAGAATGATGTGATGGACAAGACCCATCCGTTAGCTTAGCATATTGATCATTCAGTTTTATTGCTATTGCTTTCTTCATGTCAAATACATATTCCTTCGACTATGAGATTATGCAACTCCCAGATACCGGAGGAATGCCTTGTGTGCTATCAAACGTCACAACGTAACTGGGTGATTATAAAGATGCTCTACAGGTGTCTCCGAAGGTGTTTGTTAAGTTGGCATAGATCAAGATTAGGATTTGTTACTCCGAGTATCAGAGAGGTATCTCTGGGCCCTCTCGGTAATACACATCATAAGAAGCCTTGCAAGCAAAGTAACTAATGAGTTAGTTGCAGGATGATGTATTACGAAACGAGTAAAGAGACTTGCCGGTAACGAGATTGAACTAGGTATAAAGATACCGATGATCGAATCTCGGGCAAGTAACATACCGATGGACAAAGGGAATTACGTATGTTGTCATAACGGTTCGACCGATAAAGATCTTCGTAGAATATGTAGGAGCCAATATGAGCATCCAGGTTCCGCTATTGGTTATTGACCGGAGAGGTGTCTCGGTCATGTCTACATAGTTCTCGAACCCGTAGGGTCCGCACGCTTAACGTTCGTTGACGATATAGTATTATATGAGTTATGTGATTTGGTGACCGAATGTTGTTCGGAGTCCCAGATGTGATCACGGAAATGACGAGGAGTCTCAAAATGGTCGAGAGGTAAAGATTGATATATAGGACGATAGTATTCGGACACCGGAAGTGTTCCGGAGTGTATCGGGTATTTATAGGAGTACCGGAGGGGATACCGGAACCCCCGGGGGGAATATATGGGCCATATGGGCCATGAGAGGGGAGCACACCAGCCCACAAGGGGTGGCGCGCCCCCCCTATGGCAGGAGGCCGAATTGGGAGAAGAAAAAAGGGGGTTCGGCCCCCCCTTTCCTTTCTCTCTTCCCCCTTCCCTTTCTTCTCCGGTGAAATAAGGCAGGGGGCGCCACTTGGGGAAACCCCAAGTAGGATTCGGATCCTACTTGGGGCGCCCCCTGGCTGCTCCCTCCTCCCCCCCCCCACCTATATGTATGTGGGAGGGGGCGCCTAGGACACACAACATCAATTGTTAGCCGTGTGCGGTGCCCCCCTCCACAGTTTACAACCCCGGTCATATTCTCGCGGTGTTTAGGCGAAGCCCTGCGAGGATCACTTCACCCTCACCGTCACCACGCCGTCGTGCTGACGGAACTCATTTACTACCTCGACGCCTTGCTGGATCAAGAAGACGAGGGACGTCACCGAGCTGAACGTGTGCAGAACTCGAAGGTGTCGTACGTTCGGTACTTGATCGGTCTGAGCTAGAAGAAGTTCGACTACATCAACCGCATTGTCAAACGCTTCTGCTTACGGTCTACGAGGGTATGTAGACACACTCTCCCCCTTGTTGCTATGCATCTCCATGGATAGATCATTGCGTGTGCGTAGAATTTTTTTGTTTTCCATGCAACGTTTCCCAACAGTGGCATCATGAGCCAGGTCTATGCGTAGATGATATGCACGAGTAGAACACAAAGAGTTGTGGGCGGTGATAATCATACTGCTTACCACCAACGTCTTATTTTGATTCGGCGGTATTGTGGGATGAAGCGGCCCGGACCAACCTTACATGTCCACGTACATGAGACCGGTTCCACCAGCAGACATGCAACTAGTTTTGCATAAAGGTGGCTGGCGGGTGTCTGTTTCTCCTACTTTAGTTGAATCGAATTTGACTACGGCCGGTCCTTGAAGAAGGTTAAAATAGCAAACTTGATGAAACACCATTGTGGTTTTGTGCGTAGGTAAGAACGGTTCTTGCTAGAAGCCCGTAGCAGCCACCTAAAACTTGCAACAACAAAGTAGAGGACGCCTAACTTGTTTTTGCAGGGCATGTTGTGATGTGATATGGTCAAGACATGATGTGATATACGTTGTTGTATGAGATTATCATGTTTTGTAAGTTATCGACAACTGGCAGGAGCCTTATGGTTGTCGCTTTATTGTATGAAATGCAAACGCCATGTAATTGCTTTACTTTATCACTATGCGTTAGCGATAGTTGTAGAAACAATAGTTGGCGAGACGACCACGACGCAACGATGGAGATCAAGGTGTCGAGCCGGTGATGATGGAGATCATGACGATGCTTTGGAGATGGAGATAAAAAGCACAAGATGATGATGGCCATATCATGTCACATATTTTGATTGCATGTGATGTTTATCTTTATGCATCTTATTTTGCTTAGTACGGCGGTAGCATTATAAGATGATCCCTTCACTAAATTTCAAGGTATAAGTGTTCTCCCTGAGTATGCACCATTGCGACAGTTCATCGTGTTGAGACACCACGTGATGATCGGGTGTGATAGACTCTACATTCACATACAATGGGTGCAAGACAGTTTTGCACATGCGGAATACTTGGGTTAAACTTGACGAGCCTAGCATGTACAGACATGGCCTCGGACGTGAATCATATAGTAGATATGATCAACATAGAGATGTTCACCATTGATGACTACCCCATCTCACGTGATAATCGGACATGGGTTAGTTGATTTGGATCACGTATCACTTAGATGACTTGAGGGATGTCTATTTAACTGGGAGTTCTTAAGTAATTTGATTAATTGAACTTAATTTATCATGAACTTAGTCCTGATAGTATTTGCATATCTATGTTGTAGATAAATGGCCCGTGCTACCGTTCCCCTGAATTTTAATGCGTTCCTAGAGAAAGCTAAGTTGAAAGATGATGGTAGCAACTACACGGACTGGGTCCGTAACTTGAGGATTATCCTCATTGCTGCACAGAAGAATTATGGCCTTGATGCACCGCTAGGTGAAAGGCCTGCTGCAGGAGCAGATGCTGATGTTTTGAACGTCTGGCAAGCTCGATCTGATGACTACTCGATAGTTCAGTGTGCCATGCTTTACGGCTTAGAATCGGGACTTCAAAGACGTTTTGAACATCATGGAGCATATGAGATGTTCTCGGAGTTGAAGTTAATATTTCAAGCAAATGCCTGAGTTGAGAGATATGAAGTCTCCAACAAGTTCTATAGCTGCAAGATGGAGGAGAACAGTTCTGTCAGTGAACACATACTCAAAATGTCTGGGTATCATAATCACTTGACTCAGCTGGGAGTTAATCTTCCAGATGATAGTGTTATTGACGGAGTTCTTCAATCACTGCCACCAAGCTACAAAGGCTTTGTGATGAACTATAACATGCAAGGGATGGAGAAGACAATTCCCGAGCTCTTCGCAATGCTCAAAGCAGCGAAGGTAGAAATCAAGAAGGAGCATCAAGTGTTGATGGTTAACGAGACCACTAGTTTCAAGAAAAAGGGCAAGGGAAAGAAGGGGAACTTCAAGAAGAATGGCAAGCAAGTTGCCACTCCCGGGAAGAAGCCCAAAGCTGGACCCAAGCCTGAAACTGAGTGCTTCTACTGCAAAGGGACTGGTCACTGGAAGCGGAACTGCCCCAAGTATTTGGCGGATAAGAAGGATGGCAAAGCGAACAAAGGTATATTTGATATACATGTTATTGATGTGTACCTTACTAATGCTCGTAGTAGCGCCTGGGTATTTGATACTGGTTCAGTTGCTCATATTTGTAACTCAAACCAGGAGCTACGGATTAAACAAAGATTGGCTAAGGACGAGGTGACGATTCGCGTCGGGAATGGTTCCAAGGTCGATGTGTTCGTCGTCGGCACGCTACCTCTACATCTACCTTCGGGATTAGTTTTAGACCTGAATAATTGTTATTTGGTGCCAGCGTTGAGCATGAACATTATATCTGGATCTTGTTTAGTGCGAGACGGTTATTCATTTAAATCAGAGAATAATGGTTGTTCTATTTATATGAGTAATATCTTTTATGGTCATGCACCCTTGAAGAGTGGTCTATTTTTGTTGAATCTCGATTGTGGTGATACACATATTCATAATATTGATGCCAAAAGATGCAAAGTTGATAATGATAGTGCAACATATTTGTGGCACTGCCGTTTAGGTCATATTGGTGTAAAGCGCATGAAGAAACTCCATGCAGATGGACTTTTGGAATCACTTGATTATGAATCATTTGATACTTGCGAACCATGCCTCATGGGCAAGATGACTAAAACTCTGTTCTTCGGAACAATGGAGCGAGCCAATGACTTATTGGAAATAATACATACCGATGTATGCGGTCCAATGAGTGTTGAGGCACGCGGCGGGTATCATTATTTTCTGACCTTCACAGATGATTTGAGCAGATATGGGTATATCTACTTAATGAAACACAAGTCTGAAACATTTGAAAAGTTCAAAGAATTTCATAGTGAAGTGGAAAATCATCGTAATAAGAAAATAAAGTTTCTACGATCTGATCGTGGAGGTGAATATTTGAGTTACGAGTTTGGCCTTCATTTAAAACAATGTGGAATAGTTTCACAACTCACGCCACCTGGAACACCACAGCGTAATGGTGTGTCCAAATGTCGTAACTGTACTTTATTAGATATGGTGCGATCTATGATGTCTCTTACCGATTTACCACTATCATTTTGGGGTTATGCATTAGAGACAGCTGCATTCACGTTAAATAGGGCATCGTCTAAATCCGTTGAGACGACACCGTATGAACTATGGTTTGACAAGAAACCTAAGCTGTCGTTTCTTAAAGTTTGGGGTTGCGACACTTATGTCAAAAGGCTTCAGCCTGATAAGCTCGAACCCAAATCGAAGAAGTGCGTCTTCATAGGATACCCTAAGGAAACAATTGGGTACACCTTCTACCACAGATCCGAAGGCAAGATCTTTGTTGCCAAGAATGGAACCTTTCTAGAGAAGGAGTTTCTCTTGAAAGAAGTGAGTGGGAGGAAAGTAGAACTTGATGAGGTAATTGTACCTTCTCTCGAATTGGAAAGTAGCTCATCACAGAAAACCGTTCCCATGATGCCTACACCAACTAGAGAGGAAGCTAATGATGATGATCATGAAACTTCAGATCAAGTTACTACCGAACCTCGTAGGTCAACCAGAGCACGATCCGCACCAGAGTGGTATGGTAATCCTGTTCTAGAAGTCATGTTACTAGACCATGGTGAACCTACGAACTATGAAGAAGCTATGTTGAGCCCATATTCTGATAAATGGCTTGAAGCCATGAAATCTGAGATAGGATCCATGTATGAGAACAAAGTGTGGACTTTGGTGGACTTGCCCGATGATCGGCGAGCCATAGAGAATAAATGGATCTTCAAGAAGAAGACTGACGCTGATGGTAATGTGAAAGCACAAGTGCTCCCTGGGTGATTTTGGTAATTAATGTCAACATATCTCTTGTTGGACTAATACCTTTACCTAGTGTATTTCAGATCAGTTCAACAATGGCGTGGCAAGGACAAGAGGATGTGGAACCCCTTCAAGATACTAAGGACAAAGATTGGCAAAATCTCAAGACTCTTCATTTCTATTTTAGTGATCCAAGATCACATCGAGTCCATAGGAAAAGCCAATACTATTAAAAGGGAATGAGGTGTTGCATAATGGTCTACTTGCTCAAAATGCTTAGTGATATGCTCCAAAGCCCTCAACCACTTTCTCATTTCCAAATATGTCCAAAACCTAAAGTCCAACTCGGCCCCACCGATTGATCTATCCGGCGCCACCAAGTTTCTTTGACATAGCCACTGCCAGAAACCCTAATCAGTTCGGTCTCACCGATCGGGATCTCGGTCTCACCGAGATGGCAATGCAAACTCTCTGTTTCCCTTCGTAATGTTTCGGTCTTACCAAAATGAGCGATCGGTCCCACCGAGTTCGCAATGCAAACTCTCTGTTGCTTGTTGTAATTATTTCGGTCTCACCGAAATATGCAATCGGTCCCACCGAGTTTGCCTGACCAACTCTTTGTTTAACTCATTGCTGAAATCGGTCCCACCGAGTTCATGCAATCGGTCACACCGAGATGAGGTCTTGCCCTAACCCTTGCACATCAGTCCCACCGAGTTGATCATGTCAGTCCCACCGAGAATCCTAATGTTCACATTTTGAACTAAATCGGTCTCACCGAGTTCTTCTATTCTGTCTGACCGAGTTGGGTCAAATGTGTGTAACGGTTGGATTTTGTGTGGAGGCTATATATACCCCTCCACCCCATTCTCTATTCAAGAGAGAGCCATCAGAATGAGCCTACACTTCCACTACTCATTTTCTGAGAGAGAACCACCTACTCATGTGTTGAGATCAAGACATTCCAATCCTACCATAAGAATCTTGATCTCTAGCCTTCCCCAAGTTGTTTTCCACTCAAACCATCTTTCAACCATAGCCAAATCTGTGAGAGAGAGTTGAGTGTTGGGGAGACTATCATTTGAAGCACAAGAGCAAGGAGTTCATCATCAACACACCATTTATTACCTTTTGGAGAGTGGTGTCTCCTAGATTGGTTAGGTGTCACTTGGGAGCCTCCGACAAGATTGTGGAGTTGAACCAAGGAGTTTGTAAGGGCAAGGAGATCGCCTACTTCATGAAGATCTAGCCGAGTGAGGCAAGTCCTTCGTGGGCGATGGCCATGGTGGGATAGACAAGGTTCCTTCCTCGTGGACCCTTCGTGGGTGGAGCCCTCCGTGGACTCACGCAGCCGTTACCCTTCGTGGGTTGAAGTCTCCACCAAAGTGGATGTACGATAGCACCACCTATCGGAACCACGCCAAAATCTCCGTGTCTTCATTGCGTTTGCACACTCCAATCCCATCCCTTTACTTTCTTGCAAATATCATGCTTTACTCTTTCTGCTGCTCATACTCTTGTCATGCTTGCTTGAAATGTATTGTGAATGCTTAAACTTGTGCTAAAACTCCACCTCAACTTGAAGAACATAAAAACTGCTACTTTTGCTTGTTGAGGGTCTAATCACCCCCTCTCTAGACACCTCTTCTCGATCCTTTCAATTGGTATCAGAGCATTGGTCTCCATTGCTTTGGTTTAATCACCATTGGAGGAAGATGGACGAGTCTACGATTGGGAGTATTAGACGTAGAGTACCTATACTTGATGGAGAGTTTTATCATGCTTGGAAAAATGAGATGCTTGTGATTTTCAATGAATATAATTTGAACAAGTATATTACTTGCCCTTGTGCACCTCCTATTGATCCTTTGCATCCTACCCCCGATGAGTCTCTTGACATGATCCGCAATCTTAGAACTGTTAATCTTATCATTAGAGGATTGCCTAGAAACTTGATTGTGTGCTTGCCTACATTTGAATGTGCTTACACTATATGGAGATACCTCGAGAAACGCTTTCCAAACTATTCCTTGAAAAATCTAGATGAGATTCTTCAAAAGTCCATTGCTTTAAATAAGATGAATTCTAGTGATCCTAAGTTTGGTGGTTGTCTATATGAGCTTCGTGACCTCATGCATGCCAAAGGAGATGTTGGAATCATTAGTGGCATCATCTCTCAAGTCATTAGAATTCATAAATATGAACATTGTATTGGTTATAAATCTAATGAATTACCTTCTCTAGGTAATGATCATTCATATGATGATGATGTTGAACATGGATATTATGACGAGGATGATGATAGTGACTTTGATCTTAATGAGTCTATGAGACACTTTGGCCTTATGGCTAACCTTTGTGGTTACATGGCTGGAGGAAAGGAATGGGTTCTTGATAGTGGATGTACCGATCACATGACCGGAGACAAGGATATGTTTCGTGAGCTTGCTGAAAATGACAGCCCTCGAAAGTATGTCACTTTTGGTGATAACTCAAAGGGTAAGGTGGTTGACCTTGGTAAGATGGCCATCTCACATGATAGCTCCATCCAAAATGTTATGCTCGTCGAATCTCTTGGCTACAATCTACTTTTCGTATGTAGACTAGCCGATTTCGGTCTCAATGTTCTATTCACTGAAGTAGACTGCCAAGTGTTTCGAAGAGATAATCATAGTATGGTCTTTACCGGTATACGTAGAGGTGATCTATACATTGTTGACTTCACTAAAAGAGCTCAACCTAGAACTTGCTTAATTGCTAAATCTTCCAAAGGTTGGTTGTGGCATAGAAGGTTAGGTCACGTGGGCATGCGAAATCTTGATAAGCCTATTAAAGGTGATCATATCCTTGGTGTTAAAGATGTTATATTTGACAAGGATAGACTTTGCAGTGCTTGTCAAGCAGGAAAACAATTTGGAGGAAGTCATCCCGTGAAGAACATTATGACCACGAGAAGACCGCTTGAGCTACTCCACATGGATCTTTTTGGTCCCAACGCCTACAAGAGTCTCGGTGGTAACTCGTTTGGTTTAGTCATTGTTGATGATTTTTCAAGATTTACGTGGGTGTTCTTTCTTGATGATAAATCACAGGTCCAAAAGATCTTCAAGAACTTCGCTAGGAAGGCCCAAAAACAATTTGAAGTAAAAATCAAGAAGGTTCGCAGCGACAATGGAACGGAGTTCAAGAACGCCAATGTGGATACCTTTCTTGACGAAGAAGGGATTTCACATGAGTTCTCGGCTATGTACACACCTCAACAAAATGGAGTTGTTGAGAGGAAGAATCGGACACTCATTGAGATGGCGAGAACGATGCTTGATGAATACAAGACGCCAAAACACTTTTGGGCGGAAGCGGTTGAGACAGCTTGTCATGCCACAAATCGATTGTATCTTCACAAGCTTCTCGGCAAGACAGCATACGAGCTTCTCACCGGTAACAAACCCCAAGTTGGATACTTTCGAGTATTTGGCTCAAAGTGCTACATTCTTGATAAACATCGTCGTTCGAAATTTGCCCCTAAATCTCATGAAGGTTTCCTACTTGGTTATGGCTCAAACTCTCACATTTACCGTGTCTACAAAAATTTCACCCGAAAGGTTGAAGAGACGGTAGATGTGAAGTTTGATGAATCTAACGGCTCGCAAGTAGAGCAATTGCCAATTGATGTAGGAGACAAAGACCCTTCTAAAGCGATTCAAGACTTGTCTATTGGCAAGATTCGCCCAACGGAGGTGAAGGAGAGTACCTCGTCCGTTCAAGTGGAAGCCTCAACTTCACGCCAAGGTGAACCACAAGTTTACTTGGAGGCATCCACAAGTGGAACACGTCAAGATGAAGGAGACAAGGAAGTACAACAAGATGAACATCATCAACCTCCTTCTCCACCTCCACAAGAGAACATCAACACCAACAACAATGAAGATAGACAAGAGGAAGAACAAGACAATGAAGAGGATGTTCCACCCCGACCCAAACAAAAGCTCTCATGAGTTAGAGCAAGAGTCTCAAGAGATCATCCCGTCGAACAAATCTTTGATGATATTCAAACCGGGAGAATTACTCGCTCTAAGTCTCGCTTAGCTAACTTTTGTGAACATTACTCATTCATTTCTAACATTGAACCTATGAAGGTTGAAGAAGCTCTTGATGATCCGGATTGGGTGAATGCTATGCATGAAGAGCTACATAATTTCGAGAGGAATCAAGTATGGACACTTGTTGAATAGCCCGATGAAAAGCACAATGTCATTGGAACCAAATGGGTGTTTCGGAATAAGCAAGATGAAGATGGACAAGTTGTACGCAACAAGGCCCATCTCGTCGCCCAAGGTTACACTCAAGTTGAAGGTATGGACTATGGTGAGACATATGCCCCCGTTGCTAGACTTGAGTCCATACGCATCTTACTTGCTTATGCCAATCACCATGATATCACTCTATACCAAATGGACATTAAAAGTGCCTTTCTAAATGGAGAAATTGAGGAGGAAGTCTATGTTAAACAACCTCCTGGCTTTGTTAATCCCAAGGAACCTAATCATGTTTACAAACTTAACAAAGCACTTTATGGTCTCAAACAAGCTCCTAGAGCATGGTATAAATGCTTGACTAAGTTTCTTATTGAAAAAGGCTTCGAGATTGGAAAAATTGCTTCTACACTTTTTACTAAAAGGGTTAATGGAGAATTATTTGTGTGCCAAATTTATGTGGATGATATCATATTTGGTTCGACTAACCCTCATTTTAGTGAAAAGTTTGGAAGGCTAATGTCGAAGAAGTTTGAGATGTCTACGATGAGTGAACTCAAATTGTTTCTTGGTTTGCAAATAAAGCAAACTAAGGAGGGTACCTTTGTTTCCCAAACAAAGTATACCAAGGACTTATTCAAGAAGTTCAATATGCAAGAGAGCAAAGGTATGAAAACACCCATGCCTACTAATGGACATCTTGACTTGACTAAGGATGGCAAACCGGTTGACCAAAAGGTTTACCGCTCTATGATTGGTTCATTGTTATATCTATGTGCCTCCCGTCCCAATATTATGCTAAGTGTGTGCATGTGTGCACGATATCAAGCGGCCCCTAAAGAGTGTCATCTTAAGGCTGTGAAAAGGATAGTGAGATACTTAATCCATACACCAAACTTTGGCATTTGGTATCCTAAGAGGTCCTCTTTTGATCTTGTTGGCTACTCCGATTCGGACTATGCCGGTGACAAGGTTGATAGAAAGTCCATTTCAGGAACTTGCCAATTTCTTGGTAGATATCTTGTGTCTTGGTCCTCCAAGAAACAAAACTCGGTATCCTTATCCACCGCCGAAGCAGAATACATTGCCGCCGGATCATGTTGTGCTCAGTTACTTTGGATGACCCAAACTCTTAAGGATTATGGCATACATGTGAAACATGTTCCATTGCTATGTGATAATGAAAGTGCTATTAAGATTGCTCACAGTCCCGTGCAACATTCTCAAACTAAGCATATTGAAGTTCGTCATCATTTCATTCGAGATCATGTTGCTAAAGGAGACATCAATCTTAAGCATGTTCGTACCGATAAGCAATTGGCGGATATATTCACCAAACCGCTTGATGAGAAAGTATTTTGCCGTTTGAGAGGTGAATTAAATATTATTGATGCCTCAAACTTGGAGTAGAAACTCCATTCGGATTCATGCAAGGCATGAGCTTGTCTTTTGTCTAATCCTTGATATTACTCTTATGATGATGATCATATGTCTTGGATCTATATTTGTACCCTTGCATGTTATCTAACCCTTGTAGGTACTTGGATGAGCCCAAATCTACGAGATTGCAAGTCACTCACATCTTGAGCGATCTTTACATCACCAAGTTTCTACTATATGGTGGTTGATCACAAGGAAGCGTGGATTCACTCAACATATCCTTTGACAATTTCTATATATCAGATTTCATTTGATATCAAGTTTCATGATTGTCACTTTGGATACACAAGTGCTCTTCCTTGCAAGACTAACCCATGTAGGAAGATGAACTCAAACTATAAGTGGTGCTCTCAACTCTTGATGAACTACATCAACCTCGAGCATCCAACACAAGTTTGACTACATGATCAAGATCAACACCACCACTCAAGGTATGTTATTCCATCTTAGAGAAGCTTTACTCCAAGACATGGGTCAAAGCAACTCACCAAGATGTGAATACATCAAAAAGCTTAATCGAAAAATGGTAACCCCATTTTGAGCTTAAACGATGAGTATGACCTACGATCAAGTGTCATCACTTGACTCCTCAGTCAATATACTCTAACATAGGTGCCTTTGTCGCCGACCCCTTCTAGATGAAGTTCTCTAGTGTTTCTTTGTTTTGCATATGTTTTTACTAGTTTGTTCCCCTTATCAAAAAAAACTTCATCTAGATCCTTTTCCTTTGTATGTTTCTCTGTATTTTTCTACATCTAATTCATTGCAAATTCTTCAGTTATTTCCTTGCAAATCCTTGTGAGATTTCGATTGCCAAGTGAGCTGAGTTGACAAGACTTTTCCTCTGTATTGAACTCGGCCTCACCGATTCATGCCCATCGGCTAGACCGAACTACAATACCTTGTAGACAGTTCATCAGTACAACTAACGAGGACTAACCCGGTCTAACCGATATGCATCATCTATGACACCGCCAACTCGGTGTCACCGATGAAAATAGATCGGCGTTACCGATTTCACTACTGAGAAAACTTTTTGCCATTGCAAATGTCATTTCTTCTCCAGCTCCACTCAATGATTCTTATGCTCTACTCACATCTTATACTACATGCTGCTTTGTAATGTGTTTCAAGGACCAAACCTATTTTGACTCATGCTCCAGAAGGACCCTTCTTGGAAATTGATGTCAAAGGGGGAGAGAGAGCACATAAAAGCTTATCACATGGGAAAGCACATCTTAGCTTGCTTCTCCATATGCTTATTAACAATAGAGGAGAGAAGTCACATGTCTTTAAGAGGGGAAAGACATGTTAACAAATGTGAGTTCGTATTATTTCATGATCTGATTTTTTTTCTTGCTCTGATTTTCTCTTACCCTACCTTCTCCCATTATCCAATATCAAATTCAGGGGGAGAAAGAGTTCCTATCTAAGGGAAGAAAATCTTTGGAATTCATTGCATATCTTTAATCCTTGGGGACATGTCCATATCCAAATAGAGTACTAAGTACTTACTCTTTACATGTCATCCCAGTCTTGGTAATCTTATGGTCTCCTAAACTTGCTTCATTTAGAGTGTTCTTGTGTTATCTAACATTGTTTTCTCAAGCTCATCTCTTCCAAAGCCAGCCCAAGACCACAAGGTAAGTATATGCATCACACTCATGTGCATGATGATCTCTTGCTGATGTACATATTGTTTGCAAGAAGGACTCATGAACATAAAGGTACACTTCCTGTATACATCATTTGCTCTGATGCATATAGCCAAGATACATGTAACTCATTGCTTGCTCTGACATGCTTATGCATTCACATGATCTTACATACTATCTTTACATGATTGCATACATGTAGGGGGAGCCTGTGCATGTTACATGTCCTTCCAAAGCTTTACTTGTTACTCTTCATATCCTTATCTAAAGCTTTGATGTATGTTGTCATCAATTACCAAAAAGGGGGACATTGAAAGCACAAGTGCTCCCTGGGTGATTTTGGTAATTAATGTCAACATATCTCTTATTGGACTAATACCTTTACCTAGTGTATTTCAGATCAGTTCAACAATGGCGTGGCAAGGACAAGAGGATATGGAACCCCTTCAAGATACTAAGGACAAAGATTGGCAAAATCTCAAGACTCTTCATTTCTATTTTAGTGATCCAAGATCACATTGAGTCCATAGGAAAAGCCAATAGTATTAAAAGGGGATGAGGTGTTGCATAATGGTCTACTTGCTCAAAATGCTTAGTGATATGCTCCAAAGCCCTCAACCACTTTCTCATTTCCAAATATGCCCAAAACCTAAAGTCAAACTCGGCCCCACTGATTTTATCTATCCTACGCCACCGAGTTTCTTTGACATAGCCACTGCCAGAAACCCTAATCAGTCCGGCCTCACCGATCAGGATCTCGGTCTCACCGAGATGGCAATGCAAACTCTCTGTTTCCCTTCGTAACATTTCAGTCTTACCAAAATGAGCGATCGGTCACACCGAGTGCGCAATGCAAACTCTCTGTTGCCTGTTGTAATTATTTCGGTCTCACCAAAATATGCAATCGGTCCCACCGAGTTAGCCTGACCAACTCTCTGTTTAACTCATTGCTGAAATCGGTCCCACCGAGTTCATGCAATCGGTCACACCAATATGAGGTCTTGCCCTAACCCTTGCACATCAGTCCCACCGAGTTGATCATGTCGGTCCCACCGAGAATCCTAACGCTCACATTTTGAACTAAATCGGTCTCATCGAGTTCTTCTATTCGGTCTGACCGAGTTGGGTCAAATGTGTGTAACGGTTGGATTTTCTGTGGAGGCTATATATACCCCTCCACCCCCTTCTCTATTCAAGAGAGAGCCATCAGAATGAGCCTACACTTCCACTACTCATTTTCTGAGAGAGAACCACCTACTCATGTGTTGAGATCAAGACATTCCAATCCTACCACAAGAATCTTGATCTCTAGCCTTCCCCAAGTTGCTTTCCACTCAAACCATCTTTCCACCATAGCCAAATCTGTGAGAGAGAGCTGAGTGTTGGGGAGACTATCATTTGAAGCACAAGAGCAAGGAGTTCATCATCAACACACCATTTATTACCTTTTGGAGAGTGGTGTCTCCTAGATTGGTTAGGTGACAAGATTGTGGAGTTGAACCAAGGAGTTTGTAAGGGCAAGGAAATCACCTACTTCGTGAAGATATACCCGAGTGAGGCAAGTCCTTCGTGGGCGATGGCCATGGTGGGATAGACAAGGTTGCTTCTTCGTGGACCCTTCGTGGGTGGAGCCCTCCGTGGACTCGCGCAGCCGTTACCCTTCGTGGGTTGAAGTCTCCACCAACGTGGATGTACAATAGCACCACCTATCGGAACCACGCCAAAAATCTCCGTGTCTTCATTGCGTTTGCACACTCCAATCCCATCCCTTTACTTTCTTGCAAATAGCATGCTTTACTCTTTCCGCTGCTCATACTCTTGTCATGCTTGCTTGAAATGTATTGTGAATGCTTAAACTTGTGCTAAAACTCCACCTCAACTTGAAGAACATAAAAACTGCTACTTTTGCTTGTTGAGGGTCTAATCACCCCCCTCTAGACACCTCTTCTCGATTCTTTCATAATGTTACTGTCTACAAAGCTCGACTTGTTGCAAAAGGTTTTCGACAAGTTCAAGGAGTTGACTACGATGAGACTTTCTCACCCATAGCGATGCTTAAGTCTGTCCGAATCATGTTAGCAATTGCCGCATTTTATGATTATGAAATCTGGCAAATGGACATCAAAACTGCATTCCTTAATGGATTTCTTAAAGAAGAGTTGTATATGATGCAACCAGAAGGTTTTGTCGATCCTAAAGGTGCTAACAAAGTGTGCAAGCTCCAGCGATCCATCTATGGACTGGTGCAAGCATCTCGGAGTTGGAATATATGCTTTGATGAGGTGATCAAAGCATATGGTTTTATACAGACTTTCGGAGAAGCCTGTATTTACAAGAAAGTGAGTGGGAGCTCTGTAGCATTTCTAATATTATATGTGGATGACATATTGTTGATTGGAAATGATATAGAATTTCTGGATAGCATAAAAGGATACTTGAATAAAAGTTTTTCAATGAAAGACCTCGGTGAAGCTGCTTATATATTGGGCATCAAGATCTATAGAGATAGATCAAGACGCTTAATAGGACTTTCACAAAGCACATACCTTGATAAAGTTTTGAAGAAGTTCAAAATGGGTCAGTCAAAGAAAGGGTTCTTGCCTGTGTTGCAAGGTGTGAAATTGAGTCAGACTCAATGCCCGACCACTGCAGAAGATAGAGAGAAAATGAAAGTCATTCCCTATGCCTCAGCCATAGGTTCTATCATGTATGTTATGCTGTGTACCAGACCTGATGTGTGCCTTGCCATAAGTCTGGCAGGGAGGTACCAAAGTAATCCAGGAGTGGATCACTGGACAGCGGTCAAGAACATCCTGAAGTACCTGAAAAGGCCCAAGGATATGTTTCTCGTTTATGGAGGTGACAAAGAGCTCATCGTAAATGGTTACGTCGATGCTAGCTTTGACACTGATCCGGATGACTCTAAGTCACAAACTAGATACATATTAATTTTGAATGGTTGAGCTGTCAGTTGGTGCAGTTCCAAGGAGAGCGTCGTGGCGGGATGTACGTGTGAAGCGGAGTACATAGCTACTTCAGAAGCAGCAAATGAAGGAGTCTGGATGAAGGAGTTCATATCCGATCTAGGTGTAATACCTAGTGCATCAGGTCCAATGAAAATCTTTTGTGACAATACTGGAGCAATTGCCTTAGCGAAGGAATTCAGATTTCACAAAAGAACCAAACACATCAAGAGACGCTTCAACTCCATCCGTGATCAAGTCAAGGAGGGAGACATAGAGATTTGCAAAATACATACGGATCTGAATATAGCAGACCCGTTGACTAAGCCTCTTCCACGAGCAAAACATGATCAGCACCAAGACTCCATGGGTGTTAGAATCATTACAATGTAATCTAGATTATTGACTCTAGTGCAAGTGGGAGACTGAAGGAAATATGCCCTAGAGGCAATAATAAAGTTGTTATTTTATATTTCCTTATTCATGATAAATGTTTATTATTCATGCTAGAATTGTATTGATCGGAAACCTAAATACATGTGTGAATACATAGACAAACACTGTGTCCCTAGTGAGCCTCTACTTGACTAGCTCATTGATCAAAGATGGTTAAGGTTTCCTAACTATGGACATGAGTTGTCATTTGATAACGGGATCACATCATTAGGAGAATGATGTGATGGACAAGACCCATCCGTTAGCTTAGCATATTGATCGTTCAGTTTTATTGCTATTGCTTTCTTCATGTCAAATACATATTCCTTCGACTATGAGATTATGCAACTCCCGGATACCGGAGGAATGCCTTGTGTGCTATCAAATGTCACAACGTAACTGGGTGATTATAAAGATGCTCTACAGGTGTCTCCGAAGGTGTTTGTTGAGTTGGCATAGATCGAGATTAGGATTTGTCACTCCGAGTATCGGAGAGGTATCTCTGGGCCCTCTCAGTAATACACATCATAAGAAGCCTTGCAAGCAATGTGACTAATGAGTTAGTTACAGGATGATGTATTACGGAACGAGTAAAGAGACTTGCCGGTAACGAGATTGAACTAGGTATGAAGATACCGACGATCGAATCTCGAGCAAGTAACATACCGATGGACAAAGGGAATTACGTATGTTGTCATAACGGTTTGACTGATAAAGATCTTCATAGAATATGTAGGAGCCAATATGAGCATCCAGGTTCCGCTATTGGTTATTGACCGGAGAGGTGTCTCGGTCATGTCTACATAGTTCTCGAACCCGTAGGGTCCTCACGCTTAACGTTCGTTGACGATATAGTATTATATGAGTTATGTGATTTGGTGACAGAATGTTGTTCGGAGTCCCGGATGTGATCACGGACATGACGAGGAGTCTCGAAATGGTCGAGAGGTAAAGATTGATATATAGGACGATAGTATTCGGACACCAGAAGTGTTCCGGAGTGTATCGGGTATTTATCGGAGTACCGGAGGGGATACCGGAACCCCCGGGGGGAATATATGGGCCATATGGGCCATGAGAGGGGAGCACACTAGCCCACAAGGGGTGGCGCCCCCCCCCCTATGGCAGGAGGCTGAATTGGGAGAAGGGAAAAGGGGGTTCGGCCCCCCCTTTCCTTTCTCTCTTCCTCCTTCCCTTTCTTCTCCGGTGAAATAAGGCAGGGGGCGCCACTTGGGGAAACCCCAAGTAGGATTTGGATCCTACTTGGGGCACCCCCTGGCTGCTCCCTCCTCCCCCCACCTATATATATATGTGGGAGGGGGCGCCTAGGACACACAACATCAATTGTTAGCCGTGTGCGGCGCCCCCCCTCCACAGTTTACAACCCCGGTCATATTCTCGCGGTGTTTAGGCGAAGCCCTGCGAGGATCACTTCACCATCACCGTCACCACGCTGTCGTGCTGACGGAACTCATTTACTACCTTGACGCCTTACTGGATCAAGAAGACGAGGGACGTCACCGAGCTGAATGTGTGCAGAACTCGGAGGTGCCGTACGTTCGGTACTTGATCGGTCGGAGCTAGAAGAAGTTTGACTACATCAACCACGTTGTCAAACGCTTCTGCTTATGGTCTATGAGGGTACGTAGACACACTCTCCCCCTCGTTGATATGCATCTCCATGGATAGATCATTGCGTGTGCGTAGAAATTGTTTTGTTTTCCATGCAACGTTTCCCAATAGCCACTCCATCAATTTGCTTCATTTGTTTGACTCCCCACCTCAGAAGTTCAAAGTTATGAGTTTGATTGTAGAGACGGTCAAGAGGACAGCTGCTGACCAAAAGAGATCTTGTGGATATGCCCCAACACATTCAGATGCTTATCAACTACAAAGTTGGTACAGACACATATCTACTAGATCGCGAGCACCTCCCTCTTCAGCCAGAGTTCGAGGATAATGTGGTGGTGATGGATGCCTCACACCCAACATCTGTTGCAGCTCAAAGAGGAGGCTCAGGCAGCAGTAGCAGCAGCAAAAGAAGCTACAGCTCCCAACGCACCCATTGCAAATCTCAAGACAAAGCAGGACCAGATGACATATCTGCTGGAAGCCACACTGAGGATTGAGCGAAGTCTGGCCAACTTAGCCAAGAACCAGGAGAGCTTAGAGCGGATTGTGGAGGACAAGATGTACAATCTTGATGTCAATGTCCCAGAGATTCAATCTATTATGGAGAAGCTTAGAGGTGATGCTGAGGTGGAGATGAGCACCCTACTACTGAGAGGTTTCAGACTGTGCCAAGGGCACCCGGGTCTTTAGCCGTACCAGTTGCAGACACGAGGACCACTCACTCTGCACCTGCCACTACTGCTTTAGTGCCACCTCCAGTATCTACACTACCAGTTCAGTAGACATCTTCAGAAGCATTTGCAGACGCACTCATCTCAACGCCATCTACGCACACCGGAGCCACAAGCGAGAAGACCCCTTCAGGAGCTCCGGACGAACGTGCCTAGAGAGAGGTATAGCTCTATACCTTTTCAAGCTTTTTGGTACTTGTTGTCAAAGGGGGAGAAATTGTACAGATCATTAGGCTTCGAGAGAGAGAGTGTGTGTGTCTCTCTTTTTTCTCCTTGGTTTTTATTGAGTTTTTGCTACTATGTTCGTTTGATCCCTGCTACTTGATCGTTTGATGCTCGTGAGATACTATGTTTGGTTGTGTGATTGGTCATACTTTGCTTAATGTGTGCTTAATGCTTATCTCTTCAATTATTTGTGTATGATCATTCACTTATGTCTTTGGTGATGCGTGCATGTTATTTCATTCCACAAAGATGTATGTGACATGGAAGAGTGACCCATGATCCTAATCGATTGTGCATTTGCATTCAAACACAAATTTTTTAAATATGCACAAATTTAGAGGGAGCTCTTGCTTATCACATACTTCTCAAAGCGATGATGTATTTCATTCATTTAATCATTTATTGAAGCTTTGATCTATATGTTGTCATCAATTACCAAAAAGGGGGAGATTGAAAGTGCAACTAATCCCTTGGTGGTTTTGGTAATTCATAACATATAGCTCATTGAACTAATATCCATTCAAGATATTATTTCAGGATGTTCAATGATTGGCATGGCATGGACAAGAGATGTGGACCCCTCAAAATGATAAGGATAAAGATTGGCAAAAGCTCAAGACTCTTCATTTCTATTTTAGTGATCCAAGATCACATTGAGTTCATAGGAAAGCCAATACTATTAAAAGGGGATGATGTGTTGCTTAATGGTCTACTTGCTCAAATGCTTAGTGATATTGCTCCAAAACCCTCAGCCACTTTCTCCATCCAAATATGTCCAAAACCTAAAATGCAACTTGGCCCCACTGATATATCCTACCCAGAGCCACCGAGTTCATATGACATAGCCACTGCCAGAAACCCTAACAGTTCGGTCACACCAATATGGATCTCGGTCCCACCGAGATGGCCTTGCCAGCGCTCTGTGACTTGTTGCATTCGCTTTGGTCTCACCAATTTTATGCAATCGGTCTCACCGAGTTGGCTTGACAGATTCTCTGTTGCTTATTGCTTCACTTTGGTCTCACCGAGTTGATGTAGTCGGCGCTACCGATATGAAGTTTTCCCTAAGCCCTAGCACATCGGACCCACCGAGTTGTTCCAGTCAGTCCCACCAGATTCCTAGCGTTCATATTTTTGTAATGATCGGTGCCACCGAGTTTCCTAATCGGTGCCACCGAGATGGACCAAAAGTGTGTAACGGTTGGATTTTGTGTGGAGGCTATATATACCCCTCCACCCCTCTTCATAATTGAGGAGAGCCATCAGAACATGCCTACACTTCAACCATTCATTTTCTGAGAGAGAACCACCTACTCATGTGTTGAGATCAAGAGATTCCATTCCTACCAATTGAACCTTGATTTCTAGCCTTCCCCAAGTTGCTTTCCACTCAAATCCTTCTTCCACCATAGCCAAATCTGTGAGAGAGAGTTGAGTGTTGGGGAGACTATCATTTGAAGCACAAGAGCAAGGAGTTCATCATCAACACACAATCTATTACCTTTTGGATAGTGGTGTCTCCTAGATTGGTTAGGTGTCGCTTGGGAGCCTCCGACATGATGTGGAGTTGAACCAAGAAGTATGTAAGGGCAAGGAGATCGCCTACTTCGTGAAGTTCTACCCGAATGAGGCAAGTCCTTCGTGGGCGATGGCCATGGTGGGATAGACAAGGTTGCTTCTTCGTGGACCCTTCGTGGGTGGAGCCCTCCATGGACTCGCGCAGCCGTTACCCTTCGTGGGTTGAAGTCTCCATCAACGTGGACGTACGATAGCACCACCTATCAGAACCACGCCAAAAATCTTCGTGTCCCCATTGCGTTTGCCTTCTCCAAACCCTTCCCTTTACCTTCATATGCAATGTTTTACTTTATGTTGCTATACTCTTAGAATTGCATGTGTAGGTTGATTGCTTGACTTATGCTAATTGCTAAAATCTGCCCACAACTAAAATTGAGAAAATGATAGATTTTTATTTGGTCAAGTAGTCTAATCACCCCCCCTCTAGACATACTTTCGATCCTACATTCTCCGAAACCTCTTCAGACGTCAGCAATTGACGGCGTGCGCCCAATTGGACGGTAACCATCTGCGCTTGTATAAGGGGTGGGTCTGCTCCAGGCCGCGTACGCAACGCGCAGGAGTGCAAAGGGCGATGGGCCCAAGACCCCCGAGCGCTTAGGATGTAGACCGGCGTGCTGGCCTCTCTGCTGAGCCTAGATAGGACTACGGTGTGTTGATCAGCCGAGGCCGGGCATGACCCAGAAAAGTGTGTTCGGCCGGAGTTAATCGAGCATGTTGGGTAAGTTTTTGCACCCCTGCAGGGAAGTATATCTATTCGAATAGTCTTGTCCATGGTAACAGATGCTTGAAGTTGTATCCCAATCTATTACAACCAGAACTGGATACTGGAGACACTAAATGGATATGATGGCTCCAGGATTGCTTTCTCGCAGGGAGTTGATGAAGGATCTCTGGGTGTTGATATAATATACTTGTTACTTTATAATATGCTAATCTGCACTCTTCTAATGCTGCAAGACGATGCAAGATGCTAGTCTTCGATAGGCTAGGCCTTCCCCTCTATTCTTGCGATTCTGCAGTATAGTCCAAAGATATAGCCCAATTCCTTTGATACCGATGTATACTTAGCATAGATCTAATGTAAGTCTTGTGAGTACTTTGGAGAGTACTCACGGTTGCTTTGCTACCTCTTTTCCCCTCTACTTGATTGCTGCGATCAGATGACGGAGCCCAGGAGCCAGCTGATTCCACCGACGGCTATTACTACCCCGACGGAGCCTACTACTACGTGGAGACCGCCGACGACCAGGAGTAGATAGGAGGTCCCAGGCAGGAGGCCTTCGCCTTTTCGATTAGATGTCATTGTTTTGCTAGCCTTCTTAAGGCAGACTTGTTTATCTTATGTCTGTACTCAGATGTTGTTGCTTCCGCGGACTTATGTATTCGAGCCTTCGTGGCCCTGGCTTGTAATATAAAGTTGTATGACTTTAATTTGTGTCTAGAGTTGTGTTGTAATATCTTCCCGTGAGTCTCTGATCTTACTTATGGGTATTTGCGTATATGATTAGTGCACGATTAAGTCGGAGGCGTCACATCAGTCGACTGAGATTTAATAAGTCTCAGCCAAGTGATAGAGCATATAAAAAAAATTGCACGAATCTCCACGTAAGATCTCATGAATATAGAATCGACTAAGACTTAATTAGTCTCAATCGACTGAGATTTAGCAATCTCGTTTGATGTTATTTTTTTATTAGTAAAGTGAAGCATCCATGAACGTTATATTTTTCGTCAATAAAGTGAAGCTATTTAGAGCATCTCTAGAAGACTCCTTAAAACGCACCGACCCGCAAAATAACCGTCCGTTTATGGTTTCGGACAAAAAAGTGGCCTGATCAGACACCGTATTAGCCCGCGACCTGTAAAAAAAATTGGGGGGAGCGGAAATCTTCGCCCTCAACCTTTAGATTCACGGGGTGGGAGGCCTACCTGATCTTGACCCCTATCGGCTGCGAGATTTGGCAGGAGGGACATTTTCGTGCGGTTGTTCCCGCTTTCCCTTCCCTCCGCCGCCAACCACCTACCTCCGCCCACTCCGGAGCACCTTCTCCAGCTTCCCTCCGCCGCCATGGAAGCCTCCCAGCCGTCGGCCATCACTGTGGATGTCATCCACACGCTAACCCCTTCGGCAGATCTCGTCGCCGGCCATGTCGTGCCCGTTGCCGTTCAAGGCTTCACTGCGCCACCCCGCAAGCGGCAGGACAACGTCGTCGTCCAGGGCGGTGCTCCTGCAGCCCCCGCGGGAAAGCCAAGCGCGCCCGTCGCCCCCGCCGCCTCCGATGCGAATTCGGTCAGGCACCCGCCGGCGAAGAAGGGTAAGGTTTCCGGTGCGAAACGCAAGAAGCTCGTCGGAAGACCTACCCCGCCAACTCCTCCCCTGATTGCCCCGACAAGAACTACCCCGAGGATGCCCGCCAACGGCGCTGCTGCCGCCGCCCCCGAGGTGTTCGACAGAATGGGCGCAAGGTATGATGCTTCAATTGCTTGTGTTTCTTTCACTTTTCTCCATTGCGCGTGTTCGTGACTTGTCGAGCGAAATTGTAGCGCCGGTTTGCATGATGCGACTGCCGACTTCGTGCAAATGTTGGACGATAACACCGTCGACATCGATCAAGCCCCGATCGGTGATTAAGGTTAGAATGATCAAGCCGATTTGTAGCCGTTGGGTTGCATGCTTGCAACAAGTCCGCAATGCACCTCCAAGTGGTACCGTTGAAGCCGATTATGTGAATTTGTTTTCATGTCCCAAGTTGTGCAAATATTTTGTGGCCGTCAGAGTGGTTGCATAATTTGACATTGTTTTCATTTTGTAGGACAAAATTGCGCAAGAAAGGTACAAGGACATGAAAGCTTCCGGTAAAAAGGCATTTCAACTAGAGCATTGTTGGGAACTTCTTAAAGAAAGCCAGAAGTGAAAGGTGATTGAGAAAGAATCCCCACCGAAGAGAGGTTCACTCACCAAGATGGATGATGATGATGAAGATGATGATGGCCCAAGAAACAAGAACAAGCCCGATGGAAACAAGAAGGCCAAGGACAAGATCAAGAGGAAAGCGGAGGCATCAAGCTTGCGGCACAAGCTAGATCACATGGTCAAGTCCAATGAGGAATTGGTGATCAAGACATTGGAGGCAAAGAAGGAGTTGATCGAGAAGAAGGCTCAAGAGAAGCAAGAGAGGTGGCAATTACTCAAGGAGGAGACCATGAGCAAGGCCGCCATTGAGGAGAGAAGAGCCATGGCCAAGCTCCTTCAACAGGAGAACAAGATCATGATGATGAATAGAAATGAGATGGATGAGCTCACCAAAGAATGGCATGACATAGCACGGTTGGACATCTTGGAGAGGGAGGATAGCCGCAAGAGGCCATGCGGTGCCAAGGTTCAGTGGTGGTTCGGCAAGTGGTGGTGGCAATTGTGGCGGTGAAGATTTGATCTTGTGATGATGATGATGATGATGATAGATGAGTGATGATGGATGCGCCGTCTTTTGAGTTGTGGCGTGAAAAGTATGTTCAAACGTCGTCCAAACTGTGTTTGAATTCTCGAAATTTGTGTTTTATGGTTTTATGGTTTAAGGGCCGAAATCGGCAGCGCACGGAACAGAGCCCGCAAACCCGAGCGGTAAAAGAGAATATCGTTCCGCCGCAGTCGATTTCGACCTTTAAAACGCGTTTTTCTCGGCCCTTATCTACGGTTTAAGGGTCGTGGCTTTAAGGGGTCTGCTAGAGATGCTTTTAGTCTTATAAAACCCAGGACGCATCAACGGACGTGAGAGGGTTGGCAAAAGGCCTAGTTTTACTGTCCTAAATATAGATATAAGTAGCAAGCTCACAATGAGAGGGTTGGCAAAAGGCCTAGTTTTACTGTCCTAAATAACTGTCCTAAATATAAATATAAGTAGCAAGCTCACAAGGACCAGTAGGATCACATAGGTTGTTGTTGCTCAAAAAAAGGATTACATAGGTTGTTACAACAAGTTAGGGGAAGATTACAGAGTAGGATTATACAAGTTGTTACAACAAGCTAGGGAAAGACTACAGAGTAGATGCAATGCGTGGTATACACAGAAAGAGTAAACGTATCTACTCGCCTATCGTTTCACATCACACACACCAACGTGATAGGCACAAACTGCAAGTGAGCAAGGTTTTGATGTGCGCTCCGTGTGCGTGTTCAGTTCATCACATGACGATGCACCCAGCGCTAGGCTCCTCCTCGTAGCACTGCGGCTGGTATGGATTCCTGCCGTATCCTCCGCCGTACGCCCCGTAAGAGCCGTGGACGTACACGGGCCCGCCGTAGTACTCTCCGGCAGGTGCCCCTCCGGCGTACCCGTGTCCGTATGCGGGTGCGCTGTACCCCCACCCAGGGGCGGCCGGCCAGATGGACGGCGTGGCCATCGCCTGCGGCATCATCGTCATGCTAGGCGCCGGCGTCGGCATCCGCATCGGCGCCATGGCCATCATGGACGCCGGCTGCTGGCCGCGCGGGGCCTCATTCCGTGACATCGCCGTGGTAGTTACTACCTTCGGCTTGCTGCCGTGGCCGTTGCCGTGTCCATGTCCGTGTCCGTGGCCTTGGTCGTGGTGGCCGCGCCGATCGATTCGTTCGTCGTCCTCCATGCCGATCTGGACGTGCTTGGTCTTCTCCGGCTTGCCGCCGTGACCGTGCGCTTGCGGGCCAGGGCCGTGCCGATCGATTCGTTCGTCGTCGTCCATGCCGAACTTGACGTGCTTGGTCTTCTCCGGCTTGCCTCCGTGACCGTGCGCTTGGGGGCCGGGGCCGTGGCCGTGGCCCTCCTTGCCGTGCTGCTTGGGCGCCATCTTGGCGCCGGGGTTCATTTGGTTCCCTCTGGCGACTTGTACGTCGGTGATCACCTTGCCAGCATCGGAGCAGAGCCTGTCGGCGACCTCCTCGGTGTCGAAGGAGCCGGACACCGTCACCGTGTTGCTCTTCTCGTCGTACGAGATCATCTTGATGTTTTCTCTGTCTGTTGATACATACAGAAACAGAAGTGAGTTGTCTAGTCCATGGATGAAGAATCTTTCTATTGCAATTTGCTCCTGATAGTATGTACTACAAGGTGATGCACAATTTGAGATCTTGGGCAAATTAACCTTGAAGCTTGCAGAGGACCTTTCTGATCTTCTTGTAGCATCGGTCGCAGTCAAGGTCGACTCTCATGATGATTGTCGACATCTGAGAAGTAAAAAGTATCTTGCAATTAGTCCAAACTTGTTTTGTTACATTCCCTAACAAACTTGCTACCGGTTCAGTTTATATTAGTGCAAAAAGGACAGACATAAATTGACTTGAAGAGAATCTTGCAGTAGTTTTCTGTCAGGGGAGAAGCAGAGGATGAATGAATCAGAATCCTAATTTCTTGGGAATATTGACTACTCCGACCGACATATCCCCGGATCAACAACTAATAGCTAGCTAGGTAGTTGGTCAATTTATTTTAAAGAGAAAGAGGAAAGCATATCGCTCGTTGCCTTGATCTCTACTTCACGTCTCCTGCTTTGGGTGGACAGAGCACAAAGCAATCAGTTATCCCACCAAGCGTTAGTCACGGTACACCAAAAGTACTGTACCGATCATCTGAGCATGGATCTACTAGCATTAGAGATCTTCTGCCTCGTTCAAAAAAAAGAGTTTCAATCTCGCAAGAGAGAGAGAGAGTGTGTGTTTCAAGGCGCAAGGATTTTTTATTTTTTTTTAGAATAAGACGCAAGGATTTCATAGCAGTTGATGAACTTTGATAGTGTTTGCGTGCGTACCAGGAGAAACTCGGAGCATGTAGGAAAAGACGCGCGCTAATGAAGAGAGCAGAGAAGGTCTTACCTCACCTCCCAGGTTTTGCCTTCTTCTTGGTAGTAATCGGTAGTGGCAAAGCAAGAAGAGCCAGCCAGCCGAGAGGGAGGCCGGCAGGAGGAAGAAGAGGTGAGGAAGCAAGACGAGAAAGAGAGAAAGTGAGGGTGAGTGCAGTGGCAGCTCTGGTTTTAAACTAGCTGGTGGCGCAGGCAGAGGCTGACACGCATGATTGCGCGCAGCTGCGATCGACGCTACCAGCTCTCGGTGCTCGGTGGACCGACCACCTTGAAACCAGCGGGATTTCATGCAGGAAAAATTAAAAAAAGGGGTGCGATCCAGAACGGCTTAGCTCACCGCCACCTTTCCACCCGTAGCGCCCTCGCTGCAGCCGCTTTTCTGGCCCGGCCGGCGCGTAGTCCCCGTAGTGTGTCGGCGAGCAAGGGCACTACACAACTATGCGATAAGATTGAGGGAGTTTTGATTAGGCTACTAGTACTACCGCCAAAGTGCCATGATTTTCGATCTGAGTGGAGAAGTGGCGTCTTCCTTCCCTACCTCTCCCGCCTTTTCCCCACCATTCGCCGGGGAAGGAGGAGGAGCAGAGCTGTCGCTAGCAGAGTTGCTGCCGCACTGTTGAGCTGCTGCGCTGTTGAGAGAAGACGCTGTTCGAAAAGGAAACCAAAGAAAGCTACCACAGCCCTTGAGATGTTGATGCAGGAGCGTTCGCGTGATGAAAGCAGCACCAAGCAGCGGCGCTCCACCTACTGTCTACTGAGTGAGTACTAGGATCATTGCATTTCAGGCAATGCAACAGAAGCCCGTGACGGTTTTGCTTCTTCCAGATCTGCCTTTGCTAGAACAGCGCACAACTTGACTCCCGGTTCAGGATGTACATTCGCTGCTTTCACGGGGTTGGAAATGTGTGTGGGCAAAGTTTCCTTTTGTCCTCATTTAGCAGTCCCTCCTGCCAATGCATTGCACGGGCACGCTTTTCAAATGGGCGGACGAGCCTAGGAAGGAAAGCAACTGCCGTTAAGCAAGCGATGGGACTCAGAACTGCAAAATCTTTATGCGGGACAGTGTACCACTAGTCGTGTAAATCGTTTGGCCGTTCCAGAAGCTCTTTTTTTTACAGCACCGTTTATGAGTTTGTCACTAGCATCAGCAATTCTTTTTGTAGGGGATGTTTTGCAGTGTTCTGCGTTTTTTCGCGAATGCGCAAAAGACTTGTTGATAGAGGCAAAGGTGTCATGTCTTTTGATGAGATGGTGGCTATCATTTTTTGTGGAGTAGACTTTGACGATCCGACTACGAACGTGCGAGGACGTCGCGCCTTAGTAATCGCTAAACCAACTCTAAGAGGTTATTGACCACGCCGGAGCACGATCAACCTGACCACGAGGGTCTATTTCCTGCAAGCAAACGAAGAACAAGTAAGAAACTAAGATTTGCAATCTGGATATTGCGAATATAAGATGAAATCTTTATTGATCAAGGTGGGGTTCTGTGACGTCTTGGTCTGGTCGTTGAACACAAACGAAGTACGCGAAGTTGCAGCTATGGCGAACTTTTAATCTAAACAAAACCCAAAGTCTAAACGGTGCCCTAAGGGCTGTATATATGGAGGAAGATGGGGGGAATTTCGTGGCCCTTGAAGGAGGGTTCCGAAACTAACCCTATCTCTTGTTTCCCCACACATACGGACTCTAAAAATAGCATATACTCAAGTATATCGAAATTACATGGGCCTGACCCAATAATAAGGTGACGCAGCACCTATAATAGCCTCTGGACGAAATTTATGAAGTGGCATCTTGTATATTTCGTCCAAGGCTTCATGCACTCATTATGGTGGCTTCAAAGTCCTGAAATCATCACTTGTAACTCCGTTCTTGTTCCCCTTGCGCATGCCATCATCTCTATGCTTGAACTTGCTCCAATGTTCATCTTTCTTGTCCAAGCTAGGCCTTTCATTTGTAAGCAAAACAAATGTATCCAATTTAGGCAGCATCATATTCTCATGACAATTAGAATCGTTACCAAGAAACGAAAGTACTTGGTAATTCAATTGGCGTGCGCGAGCTCTAGTAATTGGTCCCGTATGTATAGCAGCAGGGGATGTGGGTGTAACAACGGTATTGATGTCCTCATCATCCTCCCCTTCTTGAAATGAAGTCGTCCTCGACGGAAGCTCATCTTCCCCACCCAAATAAGGCTTCAAATCTGCAATGTTAAAAGTGGGACTAACCCCAAAATCTGCAGGCAGCTCAAATTTATATGCATTATCATTTATTTTCTCTAACACCTTAAAAGGACTATCAGCACGCGGCATTAGCTTTGATTTTCGCAAATCAGGAAATCTATCCTTACGCAAATGTAACCAAACAAGATCTCCAGGTGCAAAGACAACATGTTTTCTACCCTTATCTCCAGCAAGTTTATATTTAGCATTCATACGCTCAATGTTCTTCTTAGTTAACTCATGCATTTTTAGGACCAATTCAGCACGTTGCTTAGCATCAAAATTAACATTCTCCGAAGATGGAAAAGGCAACAAATCAATAGGTGCACGAGGTAGGAAACCATACACAATTTCAAAAGGGCATATCTTAGTAGTAGAATGCAGCGAACGATTATAAGCAAATTCAATATGAGGCAAGCATTCTTCCCACATTTTCTTGTTATTCTTCAAAACAGCCCTAAGCATAGTAGACAATGTTCTATTGACTACTTCAGTTTGTCCATCAGTTTGGGGGTGACAGGTAGTACTAAAAAGCAGTTTAGTCCTCAACTTAGCCCATAAACATCTCCAAAAGTGGCTAAGAAATTTAGTATCATGATCTGAAACAATAGTATTTGGCACACCATGCAAGCGAATAATTTCACGAAAGAACAAATCAGCAACATTAACAGCATCATCGCTTTTATGACATGGTATAAAGTGTGCCATTTTCGAGAATCTATCCACGACAACAAATATGCTATCCCTCCCCTTCTTTGTTTGAGGTAATCCTAAAACAAAGTCCATAGATATATCCTCCCAAGGAACACTAGGTACAGGTAAAGGCATATATAAATCATGAGGATTGAGTCGTGACTTAGCTTTTTGACATGTAGTGCAGCGAGCAACAAAACGCTCAACATCCCGTCTCATCTTTGGCCAAAAGAAATGTGTAGCAAGTACGTCCTCCGTCTTCTTCACACCAAAGTGTCCCATTAATCCTCCTTCATGCGCCTCCTGCAACAACAAAAGACGAACGGAGCTAGCTGGAATGCATAGCTTGTTAGCACGGAACACAAATCCATCATTAACGACAAACTTGTTCCATGTTCTTCCTTCTTTACAATTCTGCATTACATCTTTAAAATCAGCATCATGCACATATTGATCTTTGATGGTCTCCAAGCCAAATATTTTGAAGTCAAATTGTGAAAGCATAGTATAGCGACGAGACAATGCATCAGCAATAACATTTTCTTTACCCTTCTTGTGTTTAATGACATAAGGGAAAGTCTCAATGAATTCAACCCATTTAGCATGTCTACGATTCAGTTTAGCTTACTTTTAATATGTTTCAAAGATTCATGATCAGAATGTATAACAAATTCTTTGGGCCATAAATAATGTTGCCATGTCTCTAAAGTCCCAACAAGAGCATATAATTCTTTATCATAAGTAGAATAATTCAGACTAGGCCCACTCAATTTTTCAGAAAAGTATGCAACAGGTTTGCCATCTTGTAACAACACACCTCCTAATCCAATTCCACTAACATCACATTCAAGCTCAAAAGTCTTATTAAAATCTGGAAGTTGGAGTAAAGGTGCATGTGTCAACTTATCTTTCAACACCGTGAAGACTTCTTCCTGTGCGGTACCCCAAACAAAAGACACATCCTTCTTTGTAAGCTCGTTAAGAGGTGCAGCAATGGTGCTGAAATCTCTCACAAAACGCCTATAGAAACCAGCGAGGCCAAGGAAACTCCGCACTTGTGTGACTGTTTTGGGCTGCGGCCAACTCTCAATAGCTTCAATCTTGGCTTTATCAACTTCAATTCCCTGTGGAGTAACAATATAGCCAAGAAAAGATACTCGGTCGGTGCAAAAGGTGCACTTCCCAAGGTTACCAAACAAACGTGCATCACGTAGAGCAATAAAAACAGCACGTAAATGTTCCAAATGTTCTTCCAAAGATTTGCTATAAATCAGTATATCATCAAAATAGACAACCACAAATCGTCCAATGAAAGCATGTAAAACTTCGTTCATTAATCTCATGAAAGTACTAGGTGCATTAGTTAACCCAAAAGGCATGACTAACCAATCATATAAACCAAACTTAGTTTTAAATGCCGTTTTCCATTCATCTCCCAATTTCATATGAATTTGATGGTATCCACTACGCAAATCAACTTTGGAGAATATTGTAGAGCCACTTAATTCATCAAGCATATCATCTAGTCTAGGAATAGGATGACGATAACGAATAGTTATATTATTAATGCCTCTACAATCAACACATATGCGCGACGTACCATCCTTTTTTGGCACTAGTATAATAGGAACAGCACAAGGACTAAGAGATTCGCGTATATAATCTTTGTCGAGTAGCTCCTGTACTTGACGCATAATCTCCTTCGTCTCCTCTGGATTGGTACGGTATGACACACGGTTTGGCAGCGAAGGACCGGGAATTAAGTCAATCTGATGCTCAATCCCTCGAATAGGTGGCAATCCCGGTGGCACGTCTTGTGGAAAGACGTCAGCGAACTCCTGCAAAATGTTAGTGACAGCAAGAGGCAAAGAGGAAGGCACGTCCTTGAATGAAAATAATGCCTCTTTGCACACAAAAGCATAGCAAACAGATTTGCTGAAATCTAGATCATCAATATCAGATTTGGTGGCAAGTAAACATCCACTTTTCAATTTAATTTCAGAAGCAACATGAGATGATGGTTTGTTATTAGGCTTCATTTGTTGCTCAAGTTCTTTTGCCATAATCTGATTTTCACTCTTATTTTGCTCCTGTTTTGCTTTATTAGCTCGATTAATATCATCTTTGAAAATAGAATCAGGAGTCATAGGAAGCAAAATAATATGTTTATCCTTATGAACAAGAGTATACTGATTGTTTCTACCATGGTGTACAGAATTTTTATCGAATTGCCATGGTCTACCAAGTAATAAGGAACATGCTTGCATGGGTACCACATCACAATCAACATAATCAGCATATGTAGCGATACTAAAATGCACACGAACAATACGTGTTACCTTAACCTTGCCACTGTTGTTGAACCATTGGATGTAGTAAGGATGTGGATGTGGTCTTGTGGTGAGAGATAGCTTCTCCACCATCTCCATGCTAGCCAAGTTGTTGCAGCTGCCTCCATCTATGATGACGCGAACAGAACGTTCCTTCACAACTCCCTTCGTGTGGAACAAATTATGCCTCTGATTTTGCTCAGCTTGTGTGCCCTGCACACTCAAAACACGTTGAGCAACTAAACATTCATACCTGTCAGCGTCTTCAGGAGCCATGTATTGTGTCTCATGTTCAGAATCATCTCCACCATGTTCTTCACGTGTAATTAGAGCCAAAGTCTCCTCATCATAGTCACTAGCGGACTCGTACCCACCATCCTCAGTAGCAATCATCACACGCTTAGATGGGCATTCTCTAGCATAATGACCTCCACCCTTGCAACGACGACAAATAATATCATGTGTTTGTCCTGTTGATGCCATGGATGAAGAAAAGCTCTGTGCAGGCCCGGAAGGTGTGCTCTTCGCAGATAGTGGTGGTTGTGCCTGCTTTCTTGTATCACGGCTGGAGGTGGCAGCTGACGGAGGTGCCAGTGCAGCAGAACGTGTGGAAGTAGAGGATGCACGCGGTGTCCATGATGAAGTTCGACCTGCAGAAAAGTTAGTCCGCGCCAATGCCTGTCGATCCTGCACTTCACGTTCAGCTTTGCAAGCAACATGGAATAAACGAGTGATATTGTTATGCTCCTTATACTCTAAAATGGTCTGAATCTCTTTATTTAAACCACCCATAAAACGTGCAAGCATAGCTTCATTCTCCTCAACAATACCACATCTAATCATGCCAGTTTGTAATTCCTGATAATATTCTTCTACAGAATTTTTTCCTTGTCTTAAACGCTGCAATTTTTGAAGTAATTCACGTTGATAATATGGTGAAACCCAACGAGTACGCATAGCAGTTTTCAAAGCAGCCCAAGTAGCTGGAATAGGATATAATCTACAATGTTCAGACTACCAAACACATGCAAAACTAGTGAAAGCACAAACAGCAGTAGCAACACGTCGTTCCTCGGGATATTGTAAACATGTAAAACATTGTTCAGTTTCTAACTCCCAAGTAAGATATATATCAGGAACATATCTACCCTCGAATGGTGGAATATTCAATTTTAATTTAGGAAGATGGTCATGATCTCGTACCTGAGGTGGTGGTGCAGGCCTACCATTGCGATTATTTACATGTGGATGACCAGGTGCTGGTGGTTGCATGTAGTTATGATTTTGATCAACCTCATCCTTATAATCGCCCGTGTAATCGTCCTCCTCCTCGGCACCAGCAGCAGCAGGAGCAGGAGCCAAAGAAGTATCAACAGTAGGTACAACAACACCAGAAGTTTGGCCATCCTCAAGAGGAACACGCTTCGCTCGTCCGAACTGATTTGGAAGGGGGCGTTGTTGTTGTCGTTGCAAAGGTGCGACAGGTGCAGCCGGTGGTGGTTGGGGAAGACGCGTGAGCAATTCATTAAACTTGTTATCCAGCTTTGTCTCGAACGACTTCTCCATGCCATCTATCTTCTCCATGGCCTCTTCAAATCTGTTTAGCACATCTCCCACCTGGCCACTCATCATTTGCTGAAATTTATCATGCAACTCCTTGTTCGTCATGTTCTCCTAGTCAATCTCGTCGGCTTGTGATCCTGCCATGGTTAGTAGCAATAGAAACACACAAGAATATGATCCTACAGACTACTAGAAAGTGGTGGTGGTGTGGTGTCACAAATCCGCCAAGTAAATCTCAAATTCTTACCAGTTCTTACCCAGCAGCAGGTGGTTCGGCAACCTTTGTAGTCAAAACTCTCAAAGCTTGGACAGAGCGATTGCCAGGTGGTGTCAAACGCATGATGTAGATGTATGTGGAGCTGGGAAGGCTTATGATATGGTAGCAAAAAGGGTCAGCAATAATCAATTCAGAGATGCAATGTTGAATAAACGCTCAACGACGGTACTGTGCTGGTCCTAGGCTAGACCGTGCTAGAGACGCGAGCCTAGAACACTAACAAAATCACGGCGCTGCACGTAAACAAGGGAGGAGCACACTCTGAAATTTTTTTCTTTTTTTATCACTTTTTTTGCACTTTTTTTCCTCTCTTTTTTTTGCTCCGCAACAATTTTTTTTTGAAAAGGTCTACAAATGGTCTAAAAACTGCCTAGCCAGATTTTTTTTGAAACTGGAACTATTTTTCTTCTGCGGGTGGCACGAAAGTTGGGGAATCCGACTTGTTCACGACTCATAGTATCGCGTGATCTGGAACTCGAAAATAAAGGAACAAATACTGGACTCGGACTAGGACTGGTGGCGGAGATGAATCTCGTGGAACTCGGACTGGTGATGGTATATGACGGTAGTATATGTTGACTCGGATTGGTGGTGGTATATGGACTCGGATCGGTGGTGGTATATGGACTCGGATTGGCGGTGGGTATATGGACTCGGAGCGGTGGTGGTATATGGACTCAGAGAAATAGCAGATAAGTGGTGGTGGTATATGGTAGGGGCGATGATGATGGTGCGGCGGCGGCGTGACAACTTGTGAACAGAACTCGAAACTCTAAAGAACTAGACGCTAAGACCAGCAACTTGACACGACGATGCAACCGCAAATTCAACAAAGCAAATACAGAAAAGATTATGCAATGGCTCAGATTGGTTTGGATATGATGAACTAACCCTAATTTTTTTTGGCTTTTTCCTGGACTGTAGGTATGAAGAACAGACTCGATCTAAACTACGAAAAACTGTAAAATCTCACCGAGCAACCTGGAAATCTGATACCACTTGATAGAGGCAAAGGTGTCTCGTCTTTCGATGAGATGATGGCTATCGTTTTTGGTGGAGTAGACTTTGACGATCCGACTACGAACGTGCGAGGACGTCGCGCCTTAGCAATCGCTAAACCAACTCCGAGAGGTTATTGACCACGCCGGAGCATGATCAACCTGACCACGAGGGTCTATTTCCTGCAAGCAAACGAAGAACAAGCAAGAAACTAAGATTTGCAATCTGGATATTGCGAATATAAGATGAAAGCTTTATTGATCAAGGTGGGGTTCTGTGACATCTTGGTCTGGTCGTTGAACACAAACGAAGTACGCGAAGTTGCAGCTATGGCGAACTTTTAATCTAAACAAAACCCAAAGTCTAAACGGTGCCCTAAGGGCTGTATATATGGAGGAAGAGGGGGGGAATTTCGTGGCCCTTGAAGGAGGGGTCCGAAACCACCCCTATCTCTTGTTTTCCCACACATACGGACTCTAAAAACAGCCTATACTCAAGTATATCGAAATTACATGGGCCTGGCCCAATAATAAGGTGACACAGCACCTATAATAGCCTCTAGACGAAATTTATGAAGTGGCATCTTGTATATTTCGTCCAAGGCTTCATGCACTCATTATGGTGGCTTCAAAGTCCTGAAATCATCACTTGTAACTCCGTTCTTGTTCCCCTTGCGCATGCCATCATCTCCATGCTTGAACTTGCTCCAAGGTTCATCTTTCTTGTCCAAGCTAGGCCCTTCATTTGTAAGAAAAACAAATGTATCCAATTTAGGCAGCATCATATTCTCATGACAATTAGAATCGTTACCAAGAAACGAAAGTACCTGGTAATTCAATTGGCGTGCGCGAGCTCTAGTAATTGGTCCCGTATGTATAGCAGGGTGTGGGTGTAACAACGGTATTGATGTCCTCATCACTTGCGTACCATTGCATTGAAAGGAGTAGATTTGTAGCAATTATAGATGTGAGCTCGCAAGCACAAGCACGACACACAGCCGGGTGAGCGAGGCACACGAGCGCATACAAGCTAAGGGGTGTGCAGCCTTACGCAACTGTCCTAGATCTCGCCGATGAGGTGGCCAAGTCCCCTGGCCCCGGCGCGAGCCCATGCTCTAGCGTCTTCCTTGATCTACTCGACAAGCTGCGTAATTGAAGGCCGATCGGTGTTGAACACACATCCGTTGTGGTGCTTCCAGATCCTCCATGCCGTGAGGATGAAGATGGTTGCGAGGTCGCATCGTAGGGACGTCGGGGAATCACGAATGGAAGCGGCGAACCAGTCGCAGAATTCCGAGTCCGGACACGGCAGGTTGGTGGTGGAGCGGCACCACACCAGGATCTCATGCCAAACTTGCCGGGTGAAGGAGTGCCCATCGAGCAAGTGTTGCATGGTCTCAGGTTCTTGGTCACACAGGAGACAACGGGGAGCATGCGGCATACCATAGCATGCCAGGCTATCCGCCGTCCAACATCATCCCTGCTAGGCGAGTCGTAAGAAGATTTTGACTCGAAGTGGCGCCCACGATCTCCAGGTCAGCCGCCATTCGGGCTCGATAGTCGGTCCAGAGAAGAGAGCACGAGAGCACAATTTGGCGGAGTACGCGTCATTCGGCGTCCATCGAGAGAAGATGCGGTTCGGGGCGTCCGAAAGGAGACGTCACGTAGATTACCCTAAAGCGTCACGTACTGCACCAGGGCTCGGCGCCGAGCGACCTGTGGATGTCCCGCACCCAGTCGCGGTTGGAGAGGGCATCGCACATGTTGCGTGTCTTGCGTCGGCGATGAGGGATCAAGGCGTGGATCAGGGGGGCAATCTCACTGTGCTCGATCCGTCCAACCAGTGGTCCTCCCAGAATGAGCAACTCCTGTCATCGCCGAGCTCCCAGTAGGTTGAAGCGCGGAAGATGGCGTGTACCTCAGGCGTGCAGGGAATGTGAAGATGACGCCATGGCCACGATGGGTCGGTCTTGCGCAGCCAAAGCCACCTGACCTGAAGCGCGTGCCCGAACCGGAGCAAGTCGGGGACGCCCATGCCTCCAAAGCGATAGGGCGGCAAACTACCCCAGCTCGCAAGACAGCGACCACCACTCGCGGTCTTCCTTCCATGCCACAAGAAACACGTGAACCAGCTGATTCATCTGCTTGAGTATTGCGGGGTTAATTCCCATGGCGATGAGGATGTGAGTCTGCATGGCACAGAAAAGCATCGAAGCCCACCAAGGTGAGAGCTCCTTCTCGAGCTTGTCCACGTAAGGCTGCAAGGCATTGGTGGGGACCTTGCGAATAGACAGTGGGAGCCTAAGGTACTTCGTTGGGAAATCCAAGATCGGGCAGGGGGAGTGGCTGGCAATGGAGCCCACTGTTCTTCAATAATTAATAATATGGTTGTGCGAATGAGCAGATGCAGAGGCGGGGATCTGTCCTTATATAAAATATAGAAACAGCACACGCATAAAACCTGACATACATACGAGTCAGATGGAGTAAGCGAGCAATCAGTCAATGATTACAATCGGCCATTTGTGCTCATCGATACAGCATATCACAGACCGGTCGTCTCATAGAACGGTGAGTAATAACCTTCAAACCGAGACAAGGGATACATATCACTGATGCGATTTTCGTGTTGGTATGTGATGGCCCTCATCAGTGATGCTTGGCCAGTGGCGGTCAGTGATGAGGGTCAGTGTTGTTCGGATCTGTAGTTGTGCGCCAAGAACTGAGGTTGGATTTGTCCTACCGCTAGAGGTGAGTGAGTAAAATAGGGGGTGAACCCGATCTCGCGCCATCCCGCGCCTGTAGATTTTGGTCTCCCGCCATCTCCATGTCGATTCCCCCCTGCACCGATGCGTACCGCGCTTCACATTTTGCGCTCGACTCAATCTGGCTTTGGGTGAGGGTGGGGGGGGGGGGGAGGGCTGCAGGAAACAGGCCCCTAATCGCTGAAATGCAGCTCCGAATTCCTCCCAAACTCTCGTCCTTCAAAACCTTTCCCTTTATTAAAGAGACCTCGTGCTCGACGCTCGTGAGCATTTATAAGTAGACGAGCCTTCACGTAGTGTATATGCATAATGGGCCTCCAACCCATCAAGGCGATACGCATAATGGGCCTCCAACCCACTCAGGCGATACGTGACATGCTCTATTGAGCAATTTTCTTTCGTTTGTTTTTTAGCCAGTTTTCTTCCCAAACCGTAGTTGTTTGAACTTTTTTTAGGACTTTAAATACATAAGAACCTATTAAAATAAAAGGTAAATTATTTACAAAGTTCATCATTTATTAAAACATATATCCAATATCTGTTTAATTTTTTTTTGTTTGTATTTAAAAACAAGCTCATCATATAATACAAAAAAGTTTACCGTGTATTATAAAAGTGTTCATCATATGTTATAAAAATGTTTAACATATATTACAAAAATGTTTGATTTGTACTTAAAAATATTCAACATATAAATATTCACCATATATTAAAAATATCTGATTTGTATTTAAAAAGTTCATCACATATTACAAAAAATCTTTGTAGTACAGAAACTATAAAAAATGAATTTTTTTGAAAAACTGGAAGAAAAACAAGAGAAAACTATACCTTAAAGGAAAAGAGAAAAACATAACAAAAAACCACAAAAGAAAAAACGACAAAAAACAGTATCACACAGATAGAATCCAGAACTAGGCTAGCCCACCTCATCCTATACGTAAGCGTAGTAGCTTTGGGCAGCAAATATAAGGGCGCCCCTATATCTCGCCTTCAGCGAGTCTGGCTTTCGACTCGATGAAGGGCGAGCCAGCTGGGCTGGCCCATGCGCGTGGAAGGCCACAACCTCTTTTTCATGTGTTTTTTATGTTTTCTAATTTTGTTTCTTTGCTTTAATTTTGTACTTTTGTTTATACTTTAAAATATTTCAAATATATATATTACAAAAAACACTCTACAAAAACAATTTGAAAATTGTTGAACAAGTAGTTTAAAAATGTTGAACAAGTATTTAAAAAAATATTGATCATGTATATAAAAATGTTAAACAAGCATTTGAAAAAAAATGTTAAACAAGTATTTGAAAAATATTTAACAAATATTTGAAAAATGTTCAACAAGTATTTTAAACAATGTTGATCATGTATCTACAAATGTTAATCAAGAATTTGAAAAAGAATGTTGAACAAGTATTTGAAAATAATTTTGATCATGTATATAAAAATGTTAATCAAGCATTTGAAAAAAATGTTGAACAAGTATTTGAAATATGTTAATCAAGCATTTGAGATGTTAAATGTGTATATAAAAAATGTTGACCATGTATTAAAAAATGACGATTTTTTTAGCATTTATATGAAAATGTTAATCAAGCAATTGAGCATGTATTTGTAAAATGTTGATCAAGCATTTGACAAATGTGTAAAATGTGTATAGAAAAAAATGTAACCATTTATTAAAAAATGACGATTTTTCTGATAATGCATTAAAAATGTAATCAAACTTTGAAAAAATATTGAACAAGTATTTGAAAAATGTTAATCAAGCATTTGAAAATGTTAAATGTGTATAGAAAAAATATTAAGGATATGTTAAAAAAGTTAATATATATTTTAGAAAAGTGTTAATCAAGCATTTGTTTTATAAATATGTATACAAAATGTTGAACATGTAATAAAATAATATTAAATTTGGATTAAAAAATGTTAAACGTACATTAGAAAATTGTTGTTGACGTATGAAAGCTGTAGAAATGACAAACAAAAGAAACAAAAAAAGAAGCAAAATAAACCAAAGAAAAAAAAGCTAAAGAAACAAATGAAAAAACCGGAGAAGAAAAAAGAAAAAAAATAGAAAAGAAACAAAACCGAGAAAGATATGGAGAAACTCGAAGGAACAACGAAAAAAGCAAGGAAAGAAAAACCCCAATAAAAACATAGAAAACCCGGTGAAAACAAAAGAAAAAACAAAAACAAAAAAAACCCAAAAAACCCATTGAAAAAACAGGAAAACCTGCTTTTATCGCCTTAAGTAGAACGTGCCTAACATACTAAACACGAACGCGAGTTTAGCCGAGTGGCAAGGAGCGCCGCCCGTGGTTCCCCCTTTCCTTCCCTCTTTTTTTTAAAGTGGAGCTACATAGGACACAGGCCGGCCAGTAACCTACAAGAAGGAAAAACCTTCAGCGATGCTAGCCTATGACTCGTTTAATGCAAGATATAGTCGCCGCGCATATATAATCCACCATCGTTAAAAAGGGAGAGCTCCTATTGGACGTGCGCGGGCATCAAAATAGGGTAGCCTCCCCTTGAAGCCGAGGCAAATGGGCCAGCCCACTCTACCTTCGAGTGGTTTTCATTTTTTTTCTTTGGTTCCCTTGCCGGTTAAAAAAAAGAATCTTGTTTATTAGGAGCTAGACATTTAAGAACATATTAAAACATAATTAGTATATTTTAAAAATTGTTCAATATGTGATTTAAAAATGTTTAGTTTATAAAAAATATATTCAATGCGTATTACAAAGCATTCATTATATAATTGGAAAACATTCATTGTATATTAGAAAATCTTTATTTATTTTACAAAAATATTCATCATATATTTAAAAGTATGCAATGTATATTTAAAAAATATTCACTATACACTAAAATAAGTTCATTGTATATTTAAAAAGTGCTCACCGTATATCACAAAACTAAATAAAAGATGTGTAAAAAAGCAAAAGAAAACCAAACTTTAAATAGAAAACAACAGAAATGAAAAAGAAAATGGAAACACGAAATAAAACCAAACAGAAAACTGCACAACTAAAAAGAATGGAAAAATCAGCTTCCAGATTATTATTTTTCAGAAACAAATCAACTTCCATATAAACAAGCAAAAGAAGACACGAACAGAAAAAGAAGACGTAAAGGTTTTTTTTAGGGGAACGAAAAGATAAGCGAAGCAGCGCTGCCGCGATGTGGGCCGGCCCACCTGCGTCAGGATCCGCAGGTTAAAAGGAGGTGATGCCCCGCAGATACAGCCGTTGGGGTGACACGAGGCAGCCGCTGGCCCCACCACCTAGACACGTTGCAGATCTCAAGAAAAAAGAAACCCTAGACACCTCGCAAAGCCCTATATACGGGCAGCGTTTCCCCTATTAGCGCTGCCTCTGTTCCTTTCGGTTTCAGCCCTCCGCCGCCAGCGGCGCTCTCTCCTTCCCCAGCTGCTGATGCTGCTTCGTCTGGTGGTTCTGAGTTTGCAAAGCTCTTCTAGTGCGGGAGGCGGAAGATCCGAGGGAACGCCGCGAGATGGTACGTCTTCTTCTCTCTCTGCTTCATACTCTGGGCTTCGTCTCTCTCCTTCTCCTGTGGGGTTTCTCGAGGTTTCGTCTCCCGCTGGATGCGGCAGGGCCGGGGCCAGCGCAGATTTGCCTGGATCGCCGCCGGCGACATGGTGCTCTGTAGGAGGGATGGGAGTGTTTAGAGTGGATGAGATTAACTGGGACTATATATTTGGGAGATCTGTGAAGCCAATGCTAATCCGACAATACATCTTTTGGTGAATTTTCTTGTGCAGGATGATGTGTGTGACGAGTGCGGAGATGTCGGCTACAGTCATCTTCTGCTGCGCTGCATCAGCTGCAACAACGCTGCTAGGCATCGGTATGCTTCTCCGTCTTGCTAAATATCTGCTCCTAGTAATCGCCGCGCCCCCTGCTTTCGTCTCAAAACGCTAGATCAGAGGATTTTTACTTCGTACTAAATTTGGTATTATAGATATTAATACTTTTTTTTCTAAAATCTTGGTCAAACATACACATTTGATTGGAAAACCTTATGCACCTTATATCGTGGAACAGTGCTTTGGAATCTAAGCAATCTTAGCCACATATGCTTTACGGAAAATCTTGAGGTAATTCCATCAAATCCCCCAAAGCTAATGAGGCTCTGGTTTCTGCTCTAAAGTATTCATGCTTTGACCTTTATCCCTATCTATATGTATAAGAGCACATATATACATGAATCTTCCACCAATTATTAAATTTAGGTTTTAAAATGATTTATTTTACAAACCATTAATCCAACTAGAAATTTGTCTTTGTCGTTGAGTTCGTCTTGTGAGCTTCGAAAAAAGAACCCTTGTTGGCATGTTTGTATGATTTTTTTGTCACTACAAGTTGCCATATTATGTATAATATGGTTGTCATATTAGCAATGAACAGTTGCCACAATAATATTGTGTGGTTACCATGCAATATTTTACATGTGTTTTCAAGCACTCCAATGCTATGTAGGACTACAAATTGAGTTTTCAAGTATTCCAGGCAAGTCTTACATGGGTGGGAGAATGACATCTAGTAACCTAGTAACTAAGTTGTTATAATTTGGTATAACAATCTAGGAAGTGATATTAATCTGGCAATTATTGATGAAAGAGAAGTCGCCAAAATATATGAACACAGGATTGTATTTTGAACTGTGAAATTAGATCATCAATTAGATTAGTGGTTTGGGATAAAACATTAAAAAAATATTAAAAATAATTAATCCTCGTTGGTACTTACATACATTGGCCTCTTTATGGTTGCATGCATCTCTAGAGAAAGAGAGGAGTGTTGGTTGCATGGTAGAACTGAAATACGGCGACGTTGTGTAGCATTGTCCTATAATATAGGAAAACATCACTATCAGGGTATCCAAATGATCTTAACCCCACATATATTGTTGATCTAAATTAAAGATGGACCACTATTAATTGTGCATTAGCAGAGCATTAAAACATTAGGCAAGGAGCGCACAACCACTATGCCCCCAATGGTCTCAGACACACCAGTTCGCCTCCTTTGTCGGAGGGCACCGTTTTGAAGACTAGCCACATGTATATTTAGAGTTTATAACTGGTTTTTAGCAAAATTGGTTTTACGAACTTTTTGAGTAACCAGTTTATTGAAAATCATGTTTGGGTTAGGAAAGTAATAAACTAGCCTATTCCTATTCTCCTGTCATATGTGTGTGACCTCCTCTTCCTCAGTTTCTCCAATGTGACCATTGAAGACACTTTCCAAGCTCTCTAGCCCCTAATTCTTTCTCCTCGCCGCTACTTGCCTCCCCTAGGCCTACAGTTGGTCGTCGAGATCGCCCAAAGGTGGGACTCAAGAACTAAGAGGTGGTTGGGAATACAAAGGCTATGAGAGTTTCAACGGTAACATAAAGTCCACCTGAGCCTAAGGGGGTTCATGCCTTATATAGGCAACCAGGAGAAAAGAGCCATTATGCTTCAATATTCTCATCTTAGAGGGGCGACAGAGTTTATAACTAGTTTTTTTTTACCAAAATTGGTTTTATGATTTTTTAATAACCAGTTTATAGAATATCATGTTTGGGTTAGGAAAGTAATAAACTAGTCTATTCCTATTCTCCTGTCATATGTGCGTGACCTTCTCTTCCTTAATTTCTCCAATGTGGCCATTGAAGACACTTTCCAAGCTCTCTAGCCCCTAATTCCTTCTCGCCGTTGCTTCCCTCCCCTTGGGCTTATCACTGATCGTCGAGATCGCTTGCTTGTCGCCCTAAGATGAGACTCAAGAGCAAGAGGTGGTTGGGAATACAAAGGCTATGAGAGTTTCAATGGTATCATAAAGTCCGCCTGAGCCTAAGGGGTCAATGCCTTATACAGGCAACCAAGAGAAAAGAGGCATTATGCTTGAAGATTCTCATCTTATAGGGGCGACGGTTTCGTAATTAGATGCACCAAGTTCTCCAAACAATGCTCAAAACAATGACAATGAATGCACACATGATAACTTGCTTCAGGTATCCTAACGTCAACATGACACCACACCATGAATCCCCCTCGCATCACCCATAAGGAAGTAAATCCATGGCACTCACACCTAAGTTGGCAAGTTTTATTAGTTATTAGTTGAAGTTGTTCTAGTATCAAGTACAAAATCACCAAGTCATCCATAACCTTGGACATGGCTATTTGAATAAATTTAATCCTATAGGGATGTAACATGTACCTTAACACATGCCTATCGCTCTTGGTGCCTGTGCGAGTAGCACACACGGTATGTTGGCGGAGTGAGATCGGCCACGAACACTTCCCACACGCTGTAGAACAAGTCCAACGAGCCAGCCAACTAAGTTGTACCCGAATTGAGAGTTCAACCATAGCTTCGAGTCAGGCCCAACCATTGTGTGCATGGTCCAAGATGGCTAGAGCCTTGACAAGGATAATCACTTGGCTCGCCACATTCCTATATGTACAAAAACATTAGGTAAAAACCTCATCCAATGATAAAAATAACATCTCATACTTGCCGTAGACGAAGATGATTCATGCAACTACCCGTATGCCAAAAGGAAAGCTTGAACTATGGGCCCCCAGGTCTGGGGATTAGGTACTAGGTTGTGAGAGGGGCCTATTCTCCCCCATTGAGAGTTTGGTACGCTCGGTCTTTGATCAAGATAAAACTACAATGGGAATGGGAATTTAGGAGTTCTAAAACATAAAGTTGCCTGTTTGGTTGGAAGGAATGGGAATTTAGAAGGGTGGTAGGAACCGGGATCCTACCAGGTCTAGCCCTCAGGTTGTAGGGGTGGAAGGGAGGTTGGTGAGGAAGAAGGCGAGGCCGCCGGCGTTGGGGTGCCGTCGTCGTTCGCGCGCGAGGGCGCAGGGGGCGGCGGCTAGGGTTAGGTCTCCCGGCTCCCTTCAGGAAGCCGAGCAAATATGATTGCTTTTGCTTATCTCAAAACGAGTCCTTACATGAGTTTATATAATCCTCCTAATATGATAACTGGGCTAAGCCCCTAATACGATAAGATAAATTGGGCCAAGCCCCTAATACGATAAGATAACTGTAGGCCGGTCATAACATCTCTCCCCGCCTGCACAAACAGCTCGTCCTCGAGCTGGAAGGCGGGGAAGCGCTTGCGGAACTCCTCGAGGTGATCAACGGGCGCCAAACACCTCCGCGTCAACTGGGGCGGGCAGGTCACCGAGCCCGGCGGCGGCGGTGTCCTCCTCAATGTAGTCTGCAGCCTCCAGGTAGAACAGTCACGGGCAGACGTGGCCTGGCACGTAGGGCTCGTCGTAGTTGAAGCACAACCCTTGGCGGCGACGCACGAGTTGCTCGGCCGGGGTGAGCCGACGGAACGGGCGCGCCGCGGAAGCCTGGGCAGGCCGACCCTGCGCGGGGACTTCCGGCCAGGGTGGCGGCCCAGCGGCCCGGGGCGGTGACGCCTGCTGGAAGGCCACCGCGCGGCGCTCGAACGCGCGGGCGTAGTACATGGCCGTCTGGAGGTCCTGTGGCCCGCGCATCTCCACGTCCACGCGGATGCGGTCTGGTAGGCCGCCGACGAACAGGTCAGCCCGCTGACGAGCCGAAACGCCAGGGGCGTGGCACGCCAGTGCCTGGAAGCGGTCGGCGAAGTCTTGCACTGTGGTGAGGAACGGAAGGCGCCCAAGCTCTGCCAGGCGGCTCCCGCGTATAGGCGGACCAAAGCGCAAGAGGCACAGATCGCGGACCATGTCTGCGCGGCTCCTCGGAGATGATACGAGGCGATCCAGGTGCGGTCGGACGCGAGCGTGCGCTGCCCCCTGAAAAATTGGTCGCATTGGTTGAGCCAATTCAGGGGGTCGACGGTGCCATCATAGGTTGCGAACTCCAGCTTGGAGAATCTCGGCGGTGGTTGGGCGTGGACGACGGGCGGGTGTGTGTCATCCGCGCGGAACAGCGAGGGCGACGACGCCGAGTGTGCGGGCTGCAGGGTACCGCCGTGGAAAAGGGGCCCGTCCACACCATCGTAGGGACCCGCGGCACTCGAGGACCCGCCGAACTGCATGGTCGGGGGCGGCGCCGGCGGTGACAGCACGTGCGGCTGTCCTGAGGTCATCGTGTAGACCGGCTCGATGGACCCGGCGAGCCAGGCCGGTAGCGGAGATGGTGACGGGGGGAACCGGACCTGGTGGATGGGCACCCCGGGCGCCGTCGTCGGAAGGCTCGGCCCCGAGATCGCCGGTGGCGGCGGCGGCTGCTGCTGCGGCAGCGGCATGATGGATCCGACGGAGGTCGCCGGTGGTGGCGGCTGCCACGGGAGCTGCTGCGGCCCCGTGATGGTGGTGACGGGGGCGGGCGGCTGCAGCCCATATTGCCCCATGAGGAAGGTGCGGATGCCCTGGACCGCCTGAGTCAGGTCCCGGAGCGCCGCCGTCATCTCCTCCGGGGTGAGCACGGCGGGGGCGGGGGCGGGCGCGGGTGGCGTCCAGGCGGCGGAGGAGACCGGCCCGGTCAGGGACGACGTGCTGGCCGCGGTGGTCATCGGCGACGAGGAGGCGATCGGCAGCGGGACGGTGGTGGTGGGCGGAGGAGCGGACATGTTCGAGCCTGAGACAGCTGATACCAGATTGATAGGAACCGGGATCCTATCAGGTCTAGCCCTCAGGTTGTAGGGGTGGAAGGGAGGTTGGCGAGGAAGAAGGCGAGGCCGCAGTGGGCGGCGGCTAGGGTTAGGTCTCCCGGCTCCCTTCAGGAAGCCGAGCAAATATGATTGCTTCTGCTTATCTCAAAACAAGTCCTTACATGAGTTTATATAATCCTCCTAATATGATAACTGGGCTAAGCCCCTAATACGATAAGATAAATTGGGCCAAGCCCCTAATACGATAAGATAACTGTAGGCCGGTCATAACAAAGGGATTGTTAGGGACCAACTCCCACCATTTTATTAACAGGGGAGTGGGTGACAATTGGATTTACGCAGAACATCCCTTCACCATAACTTATGTTGCCATCTTTTGGCTAAGTCCACATGAATTCCCACTAACAAAACGAGGGAATAAACACCACCCTTAAATTCCCATATGTAATCTCACCCATACTAAACAAGGAATTAGGTATAAAATAGCACTTCCCAGGTCCAATCTCGTCACAACTCCCTCCTCTAAATTCCCCTTCCCCTTCCCAAGAGTTACCAAACACGTTGTCGGGTCCTAGTGTTAGCTCAATTGAGCAAAACACCATGTGCTCAAACATGACCTCCATCCGTTGCCTTCATTACATATGAACATAAGTATATTCATAGCACAACAACGATGTATCAGAGCCACAGGTTCAACTACTCATAAACAATGGTAAGTAGATATAACATTACTCGAGCAACAATCCTAAGCATGCATACCATGAATGGTAAGTAGGGCTAAACAGGCAAGAACACAATCAAGTAACTACTCATGATATGACTAGAAAGTAAAGGCAATATCACGACGACTATAGACATGCCATCTTCGAATCCTATCTCGAAGAAGCCGACAAAGGTGCAGTATGTTCATGAAATGCAATGCATGACATGTCATATGGTTATGCAAGATGATCCTAATGAACAAGAGGCATGTTAAAATTATTAAGGACATTGAAGTTGTTAAACAGGGCATTCATTTGATGGCACTTACATGAATGCAAGTAAACATTGCCTAGCCATTTTCACCAGTTTAGACTTTTGGTTGCGTTGGCTAGTGCATTAAGCTTAACATGGTATCAGAGCCCATGGCCTTGAGTTTAAGTTCTGGCTTTTGCAATTTATCCAAAAATTGCTTCTACCCCCTTTTCTCACATATAGACCTCTTGGGCTATACCTCCGAGTCTATCCATGTGTTGACTTTTCGTGTCACACATGAGAGGGGGTGTTGAAGTGTATATGTTGCCTAGCCTTTTCCATCAGTTTGGACTTTTAGTTGCGTTAGCTAGTACATGAAGCTGAAACAAACCAAGTTATTTGGAGTTGGAACACACTAAGTATGACATTTTCACTAATTGCAACAATTAAGGAAATGGTTCATCTGAACATGGCATAAGATGATGATGGGGATCCACTAGTCAAATTGCACAAGTTAAATGAAGAAGAATCAATTATATAAAGCAATTCCTTCTACATATCAATAGGAAGTCATTTAATGTTATTTGAGTTAAATAACAATTTATGGTGTTAACATGCATGAGAATGATACATTAAGGTTCTACGCAATTTTCTGAACAATTTGATATATAATATGTGTTCTACAATTTTGTGCCACGATAAGCACAAATTAGCAGCCATGGCAGTGATTTGGGCTGCTACAGCAACAATATGATTGTTCAGTTTCTTGTAGAGATTTTGGTGCAATCGGTCCCAATTGTGTGTGTCGTGTTCTGCTACAGGGAGTGATCCCGGTCATCGGGGGAGATAATACACGAGGTGCATCTCATACAACACATGCATATGTCAAATCTCGACCATGGGGCAAGTACCTACGTGTATTTTGAGTATCCATGTCATTGCACTCGGGGTTGCCTCGAAGGTGCATTTGTAGCGGTGCAGGTGATGCAGATTGGGTCTGTGGGTCGTCGTCATTGAACTTGGTGAGTCCCCAGTGGTCATTGCGATGAGGTACTTGCGGGGCGGTGCTTCTGGTTGTCAACGAACTTGGTGGGGCTGGTGTCGTTCAGGGGTTGTTCGGTGCTGGAAACATATTCGATGGTCGGGTCTAGAGTGGCGTTGATTCGGAGGCGACGGTGGACGACATGTGCAGCGGGAACGGTGGGTGAGTGAATCCGGAGGCGGTGGATGTGGGCGATCGGCGGAAGAGGAATTGAGCTCGTCGGAGGTCTTGGGTAGGGGCTGCCAGAGATCAACTACAGGGCTGGTGGGTCGACATAGGGCATAGGGAGGCACTCAAGGTGGCTGTGGTCGTGGAGGACGCCTGACGTGCTGGATGAGGTGGCTCGTTGACGAGGTGCAGGGGCGTGCCAGGAGACTGGGAAGGCAGGTGATCTGGCATCAGGTTAGTGATCGGCGATGGGGAGCCATGGGCGTTGAGATCCATTGCCAGCTGGCCGAGCGCTGAAGGTAGCGTAGGTAGGATTGTGGTACGGCGAGGCACGACAGCCACCATGGTCGGTGCAGGAGATGTTGGTTGTTGGACGGCTGGGGTCATGGCGCGATCTAGGAGAGGGAGAGGGAACGAAGGGCGCGCGACGAATCGGGCTTGAGGTTGGCGTCTGCATCACCTGGTGGCTAGGGTTTTCCCTAGGGTAGGTGGGGGTGGCCGATCGGGCCTATATAGGCCAGATAGGCCTTGTTCCTTAGGGTTTAGGTGGTGGGGTGGGCTGGGTTGGTTGGCCAGTTGGTGTTTATATAGGCTGGCCTGTTAGCTACTGGCCGCGGCGTTGTGCAGCTATATTACGCCCTTGGCGCATTTGGTTGAACTGCGACACAGTAGCAGTCTCTCTCTCTGTTTCATTTAAAATAATTACTCACTATTTTTTTAATTTGTTGGTAACTCCAAAATTTATGAAATTTTTGTGGGGTCTATTTGGACTATAACAAAGCCTCACAAAAAGAATCATATTAGAATGCTTATACTACCTAATTTTTGTGGGGTCTATTTGGACTATAACAAAGCCTCACAAAAAGCAGAGATGGGAGGAAAAAATAGAAGAGGTGAAGGGAAGAGGGGGGGGGGGGGGGGGCGTATATAAGGAGGTTAGACGAAGGAGAGGTGAAATGGGAACCTTACGTTCTCTTTAAGTGGTATATATAAGTAGATAAATCCATTTTAAATCCCTTTTAAACCTTAAAATTTCAGGAGGGCCCACATAATGAATATGAGGTCTTTGCTAAATATTTTAGGTTTTAGGAAGGGCATTTCGGACAATTGGCACAATTTAGGGTTTTACCCCTTTTAAGAAAAAATGGAGGGTTGAATTAATCCTCAATCTCATATCAAAATTAAATAAATACTCCCTCCGTCTGGAATTACTTGTCGCAAAAATGGATGTATGTAGGTATATTTTAGTGCTAGATACATCCATTTTTATCCATTTATGCGACAAATAATTCGGGACGGACGGAGGAAGTACAATGCTGATGGGATGATCATGTTGGTCCGGGGCTATTACACCGCCTCCAAACAAGCTGACACTTAGGGTAACCCTCAACAGTTTTGTTCCATAACTCCCGGCACATAAGCCAATTGGTTGGCACCTGTTTCAAATCCAGTAATACCGCTCGCGAAGCGCTACGGGATCGCCGAGAGTCACTAGTTGTGCTTTGAAGATATTTCAAAGGTTCTGTTGTGTTGTACTTGTTTGGCTCTATAGTGGATGGAACTTACTGTGAGATGCTGGCTAACCAATCATCATTATAGTCGACTCTAAAACAACATTTTACATTGCCATGTACTTTCTAAATCCAATCACATTGAGGGGCCTAGATATCTATGCCTTTGTAAAGAGAGGGCAAATCCCTTCTTGACATGTGTAAAGATGTCTAGGATTTAGTGTTGTCTCTATTAACATCTTGAATAATCCAAGCTATATCTTTTACTTAACATGGTTTGTTGTTTTGTAGATATTGTTTGGATGAGATAAACTTCGATTCGGCAGTGGATTGGTCATGTAGTGATTGTATCCCAAAACACAGTGAAGCCATTAAGTCACCAAGAGACGCAAATTGTCAAAGGCAACTAAGGAACACCCAGTTGGATTTCTCTGTAGTCAATGAACCAAATGTGGAGCAAGAGAAGGTAACGAAGGCACGAGGACTTCGTAGAAATAGACCATGCCGAAAAAGAGAAGATAGTTTTGATGAAAATATTGAACATGTCCCGAGTGGAGACACATCGAATCGGGGACGATGTGTTGAAGAGACATTAGATTCTTGTGAAATCTCTGTTCGGGATATACCCAACCTCATTGATTGTAAGAAGGAAGGGGAGGATATAAATAGATACTTAATTTGCACATCGGAGAGTTTTGATGGTTCAAGTAATTTGGCTTTGGATCATGCTTCAAGTATTGAACCCAACAATTTGCAAAAGGCAATGGGTGGTTCTAAACTTGCTTCAGATTCTGTGGACTGTCCACCACGAAGAAAGGGTGATATTTTTTCTCTAATGAATGTTGTCGAGGGATCTTGCCCAATGATTGTGGACAAGTCTTGTTCTACGTCGGCAAGCATGGAGCAAGCGGATGGTTTATTGGTAAACATAGAGAGATCTGAACCTTTGAAGTTGGTTAAAGGATTGGAGGAGACTGCTGTAGCATCAAAGTTTGCACCAAATCATTCAAAGCCGATGCAAGGATCAGATCTGAAGACAGGGAGTGTGGATGCCTTGAATCCTCTAGAGCAACGTTTGGACTCTTGGGCAATGCCGCTGATGCAATCAAGTCCCTCAAATGAACTAGAAGATGCGGCTATTCAGGAAAACGGTGCTGAAAGAACATGGTGCTTGGTGGACAAGGAAACCGTTGCCTCTGAATTGGAGAACCACAAAGGATCAAATCCCAAAATGGCAAATGAAAGCTTGAGTTGTGGTGAAGGTAACTCAGATGAAGCAAATAGAAGATCAGATGAGCTTTTATCAAGCACCAAAGACAATAAGCTGCGAAGGCGAATGTGTGTTGCTAGAAAGATAGTTAACTCTTGCAAGGTAAATGGAATTACAGATCCTGAGCCAGCACATGGTAACCGAGATGCAATAAACCTCCAATGTAATGCAGGAAAGACATCTTCTCTTGCCGTCAAAAAGGTGCCTCTTCAGCTGATATTGCAAGAGGAAGGCATTAACAATGAGCTATTGCAAGAGGAAGGCATTAACAATGAGCTATTGCAAGAGGAAGGCATTAACAATGAGCTATTGCAAGAGGAAGGCATTAGCAATGAGTTATTGCAAGAGGAAGGCATTAACAATGAGTTATTGCCTTCCAAGTTTGTTGGTCCATGTGAGTCAACAAAAATCAACCCTAGAAAGCGTAAGCAATCAGAAAATTACGCTCCTGATGGAACAAAATATCAGAAAGCCTGTATTATAAGTGGGAATGAAAATGCCAATGGTGCACGGTCAAAAAGTGGTAGACCAGCACGAACTTGCCAGAGCACGCCCAGGAAAGACAATGGTAGCAATGATAAAGTTATTGGGCACTCAAAGATGGGAAAAGATAAGAAAATTGTTAAGTCATGGCTGGCTAACAATGGCATCCGATATTCACGGAAGAGAGGTATGGTTACAGGTGTCTTGCAGCCCTACTCTCTCCGTAGACGTTCTGTGGACAGATCAAGACCTTCACGGAAGAGATGTATGGTTACCAGTGTCTTGCAGCCCTACTCTCTGCGTAGACGTTCTGTGGACAGATCAAGACCTTCACAGGAGAGCGGTGTTGTTACCAGTGTCTTGCAGCGTTCTGTGGACAGACCAAGACCTTCACAGGAGAGAGGTATGGTTACCAGTGTCTTGCAGCCCTACTCTCTGCGCAGACGTTCTATGGACAGATCAAGACCTTCAGAAAACATGGATCTGGCGCTGATGGAAAGCAGCTGCGCATTGAATAATCCAAGCAGCAGTTGTGCAGCGCAAGCATCAGGTTTCTCTTCAAAATCGAAAGAATTACGTGAGCGCGATGAGCCAAAGAAACGAAGAAAACTCATTTTAACTTATGACGAAGAGGAAGATGCTGAGGCCTTACAGGCAGAAGATCTGAATTCCCGGTCTTGTGATGATGATGAACATGTGAAGAAGCAAAGAAAATGCGTGGAAAATGCTGCGGAGAACCAGAGATCTGTAGAAGAAGGTAAAGAAGCTTTAGGGTCAGGAAATTTGAATCATCGATGTTCGAAGAATCATAAGCAGGTGAAGAAGCAGAGAAGCATAGAGGCAGAGGAAGATGAAAATGCATCTGTAAGAAATCCGGATGCTGGATGTTCAAGGATGCCAGTCATTTCAGAATGTATTGGCGGGCAACCCCTTGATATACCTTATTGGACGTATGTTACATGCCTTTTATTCCATTACTTGCATACTTCTTTTTCTTCTGTCGAGTGCTAATTTGTTCTCTTTATGTTGATAGTGGAATCATGAAGATCAACAATAACTATATTCCATTGGCTGCACACCTGTCAACCAAAGCAGGCAAGAAGGTGCAGGAACTGTCAAGATCACTGCCACCAATAATGAAAGTGGCCAAGCTTTCTACATCGGAATCATGTCCAAAGCACTTTGAGGCACCGATACCTACAGCTGACAGCATTGGCTTGTATTTCTTTTCGGGTGATATGAGGTTTGTCAGTCAGTAATCTGTCTTATTTCTTCTACACATACTAGGTCTGACATTCTTTGATCCTCTAGGCCAAATAAAGAGCTGGATGAGCTGGTGAAGCATCTCGCTGATGGTGGAATTGTTCTAGAAGCTGTTGTTGGTTTGAGGAAGCTGTTTCTCTTCCCTTCTGGTGTACTACCAGTGGAACATCGGAGTAAGTCATATGGCAGATTTCATTATTCAAAATTATGAGTATCCTGCAAAATATACCATATTACACCTAATCTGCCTATGCTACCACTAATGTAGTAAACTGCATTTGGTACAGTAATGTGTAATGCAGTTGTGCATGATTTTTCATACTGCCTACTTGAACATTGTTTTGTTTGTCATGGTGGAGCATGCATGGTTTATACAAAGCCTTTGCTCCATGTCAATTTTTCTTTTGCAGTAATTTGTCAGTCAGTCATTAGTTTCTGTCTTGTTGCAGCGTTCCAAGGGAAACCCTATCTATGGGGAATGTTCAAGCCCAGAAAAGATAAGATCAGAAGATTACCTCCAGTGGAACAAGATTGTACTGCACATGTTTCAAAGGAAGAACATGCCCAAGAACAGCATGCCTTGGACCAGGAAGACAAGGCACAAAGCAACACCCTGGACCAGGTCGTGCATCCCGAGAATCAACCCTTACTGGATGCAAACCAACTAGGAAAGGAAGCGTTGTCTGGCAATGGCCTGCCCCCTGTTGACGTGCAAGCTCTAGTTTCTGCAAATATCAGCCCAGCTGATCATGGACAGCCCTGCTCAAATCCAGAAGCTCAGCCACTTAAACTCTGTGGTTTTGTTGTCTCACGGACACCAAGATCCGCGCAACTCATCCAGGAGATGCAGAAGGAAGGTGCATTACTGTTTGCCGTGCAGCAGGTGATGACAGAACCTGGGTCAGTGATATAGGATCAGAACATGTTCGTGGCAACCATGCTGTGGTTTCAGAGGAGCATACCTGGAGCTGTTTCCTCTTAAGGCGCGGTGCGCCGCAGCTTAGGGTAGAAACATGATAGAAGTAGACCTGAGAGCTCTTCAGCTTCAGTGCGGGCTCATTGTGCCTCGCATCTTCTATGTCCGTCTATGTGCTTGTCTGCTACTGCTAGCTAGTCCCTGTCATGTTCAGGACTGAACTGTGGCAGTGTTCGCTCTTTGTATGTTGTATTAAGAGCCGACTTAGCTGAGCTTACTTTTCTGTTGTACAAGTTTGAGCCAGTTTTGCTGATTGTACTGTAAAAGCATCTCCTCTGTACTATATAATGGCATGCAAATTATCATCAGTTCATCTTTTCTTGCCATAATACAATATGATGCGCATGTAGCTATTATCCTGCGCTTCTTGTGATTATTGCCACGTTGAACTGTTGAGTAACCTTCGTGAAGTAACCACATGAACCGTTGAAAATTCACGCTGACAATTGCAGTTCCATTTAATTTGAAGTTGTTGGGACATGTGCTTTAAGCCAAGCTGATGCATCAACCAGCAAGATCAACCACATGAAGATTGCTCCTACGTGCCAATGTCGGTTAACCTGGGTAAGATGATCACCATGGAGAAGGAAAATAGTAAGTTTCAGTTAACCTGGGAAAAGCCTAAAGATAATAAATTCTGACATGATGCACTTTTCTTCTTCTTGTTTTCCACTGTATCCATCACATACACAAAAGGAAGATATCCACGGTATGAACATGGTGGAGGCAATGTAAAAAAAGAAAGAAACATGGATAGAACTGATCAGTTGGCAAAATACATGATCAAAACTTTGTAATCATCATTCGATTATATGTATGTTTGGTATAATGTACAGAAGATGTGTGCAGTAACAAGGCTTGAGGGTTGAGAAGCATCTAGGAGCTAAGGATGTTCAGGAGTGAGACCCTGCTCTGGATCAACCTCCTGAACAGGGACTCAACGCCGTTCTCGAGACCCGCCGCGCCGAGCTCCAGCGCTTGCAGCTGCGCCGCCTCGCAGACAACCCTCTTCTTCTGGAACCTCTGTGAGACCAGAGACCATCTGCTTTCATTGGCAACCCCAATTTGCTTCAGCAGGAGGCACGGCGCGGATTCAAGCAGAGAGACCGCCATGTCTCTTGCTTCTGCCAGTAGCCTGACCGTCCCGCAGCCTTGGGCGGTAGCCTTGCCGCTTGTGAACTTCTTGAAAGGCTTCTGCGCCTTCTTTGCGAGGCGGATGAAGGACTCAATCTTGATCTGGACAGCCGCGCCATCTCCTCTCTTGAGGGCGAGCTGCAGGTCCTGGATGCTCGCCTTCAGCTCTGCCAGGCTCTCCTGCATGGCATTGCAGAGATCCACCAGGACAAGTGACCTGTCAAGCTCTTCCTCGACCATCTTCCTCTGCAGGGGCAGGGAGAGGCCGATTTGGTTGCTGGGCAGGCTCATGATCTCTTCTATGGAGCTGTAGATGTCTCCGAGACTCCTCAGACCACTGCACATCGTGCCGATGGTCGCGGAAGGCGAGGAGATGCATGTCTGCAGGCCCTGCAGCTCCGCCTCCACTTTGGATTCGGTGGAGTGGGGGATGGAAGGCAGACTCGCGGATCTTTGATGGCAGGCCATGTTTCTAATGGATGAACTGAACTGATGTGATGTGCTATTTCTGATTGTAATGATGGAAGAGAAAGTGAAGAGCAGATGTGTTTTGTTGGTGTTCAACCCTTTGCACCGCGCTCTATTTATGGTCGAGAGCCACAAGGAATTGATAATGGAGCAAGTTCTCCGCTGCGGTTTAATCATCTGCCGCCGAGGCGAAACTGCTGCTCTCTTATTTTGGTTAGTGCAACTGACATCATCACATCAATGAGCGAGATCGAGATCGTGTACATGTCTCATCTGTAGATGGCAAAGTATCCGCACGAGTGGTTCGTCTCATCATCCAGATTGGCAAAATACCTTATGTCAATTTGGTTGTCAACGTGTGATGGTTGCACCCGCACCTCAACCCTCGTGCAGCAGCACTGTTGCCTTCTTGGCATGTCTGCTAATTGCATCATGGTCCACCACACATGCGCTATAATTCTTAATAGGCGCTTCAAATCTTTAGTTGATGGCTAAACTAATAGTCTCGAATCAAACTAGATATTCGTTCTTATGAGAGCTATTTCATAAATGTCATACTCCCTCCGTCCCAAAATAAGTGTCTCAACTTTGTACTAGCTTTAATACAAATTTGTACTAAGGTCAAGACACTTATTTTGGGACGGAGGGAGTATTTTACTACTCCCTCCGATCCATATTAATTGTTGCTGATTTAGTATAACTTTGTAATACTAAATTAACGACAATTAATATGGATCGAAGAGAGTATTGGAAAACATACTAGGGACACGAGCTCATAGTGTACTAAATCAACGACAATTAATATGGATTGAAGGGAGTACTGGAAAACATAACATGAGCACAAGCTCATCGGATCTTAACATGGGATCTTGACACGGACTCTGACTTTTTCTTTTTTTTTTGGAAAAGGAGGAAGACCCTTGGCCTCTGCATCTGGGCGATGCATGCAGCCTCTTTATTAATTATTCACAAAAGACCTTACAAAGAAATACAGCATTAAGTCTGAAGCCATCGTCTAGGCAACATCTGTCGCTACTCCTATCCAGTTGATGAAGGGATGTTGATAGTCTGAGCCTAATACTAAATAGATCTCACAGCCAAGCCTAACATCTAAGACCTGAGGCCCCAACCAAGCCACTTGCCGGGTATGGGGCACCCACCGGTCCGGCGCACACACAGAGGCCGCCAACTGCCACCAATCCATCTTCAGAGTTGTACTGACGCATCAACCTTGCCCGGTCTAGCTGCCGTCGACACCACCATGATGCCCGACAACGCCACCATCTTGCGCTCGTCCATCAACACACGCCCAGTAGCGAAACCCTGCTGCTCCATGCCGCTGAGACCCGCCGTTGTCGACGTGTCAGATGCAACGCGACTCCTCCTTCGTGAACACCACCTGCAGCCAATGGTCCCATCCCCTCCACATGCAGATCCTTTGCACTCCCAACCGAGCCCCAAGGCCCCTGACGACACCTCCAGGAAGGTCACGACGCGAACAGCGCCGCTGCCGCCAAATCCGAAGAGGATTGAAGGTTTTCACCCGGCAGGAGATCGGGGTGGGTAGATTGGGCCCTCAGCTGCGCCTTCATGAAGGAAAGCGGCACCCATGGGCGACGCCGCCGCTGGGCCGGCCAGACCGGCCAAGGTTTCCCCCGGACCCAAGGTACACCACCAGGGCTCACCATCACCGGAGCTTGCAGCCGCAAACCACCGGGACGACGAGAGAGGCAACAGGAGAAAGGGGAACCTCCAGATCTGACACCACGGCACCAACCCGCCGGAGGATCACTGGCCACCCGATCCAATCCCCGGCAGCCCACCTGCCCCGCCACGCCCGGACGAGGAGGCCAACCCAGGGGCCACCGCCCCGGATCCAGGACCCTCCGCCCCGGATCCAGGACCCTCCGCCCCAAATCAGGCAGAGCAGAGCTAGCCTGCCGCCACGGCCGCCACTGGGTCACCGGCTGGCCGCCACACCCCCCACGCTCCAGATGGAGGCCGCCGTGGGCCAGATCGGCGCCGCCGCCATCGATCGGGGCCTCATCCTCGAGATCGGGGATCCCGCGCATCCCGAGCCCGGAGTGAGAGGGCGATGCCTCCGCCGCCGCCGTCGCACGCGCGGGCTTAGCCCGGCGCCGACCACCGGCGGCGGCGGAGGGGAGAGCGGGAAGGAGGAGGGGGGCCGGCGGCGGAGGGCTGGGTCCTCTCGGTCGCTCGCGCGGTGGGACATGGACTCTGACTGCACCCTATTTTCACTGAGAAGAGAATATATAATAAGTTTGATTGGATAAATTAGCGTTCTATCGCTGAGCTCCAACAACTGTTACAACCCCATGAGTAGTACTTCATAATAATATGATAATGAGATACATGTATATGTATGTAATTAGTATTGCCTATTTGTCATGTTTTGGTTATTCAAGAAAAAGAAATAGAATGCACGAGGGAGATAGATTCATGGAAGCATAGGATGCATCAGATTACATCTCATATGGCTAGTGCATCTAATATGCTAAGAGCTTTATTGAAAAAACAAGTTGTTAAGAGAGGGGGAAGAGCTGACTTTACCTACAGAAACACGCTCGGTCATGATACTGTCCAGGCCACATCTAGATGAGCATGAACTCAACACCTCGTGGAGCATTGCTGTCTTGTTTCATAAACCTGCAGCAAGATCCGCCACACAACAGAAAGATCAGCATTATTCTTGACCAGCCCAAGCAGAAACTCGCTAAAAGATCCGTGAGATAACTTCCCGTGCAATAGAATATGAGGTGAGATAGTGCTTATTTTTGCCTCCCTTAGATGATCTAAATAAACATAATGCATATATACAATAGATTCTGCATATTCAGCCTTTTTTTTGTTTCCTACTGTATCCATCACATACACAAAAGAAAGATAATCCACGGTATGGACATGGTTGAAGCATCGTAAACAAGAAACATGGATAGAAGTGATCAGTTGACAAAATACATGATCAAAACTGTGTAATCATCATTCGATTGTATGTATGTTTGGTATAATGTACAAAACATGGGTAGAGTAACAAGGCCTGAGAATTGAGAAGCATCTAGGAGCTAAGGATGTTCAGGAGTGAAACCCTGCTCTGGATCAACCTCCTGAACAGGGACTCAACGCCGTTCTCAAGGTCGGCCACGCCGCGCTCCAGCGCTTGCAGCTGCGCCGCCTCGCAGACAACCCTCTTCTTCTGGAACCTCTGTGAGACCAGAGACCATTTGCTTCCATTGGCGAGCCCAATTTGCTTAGGTAGGAGGCGCAACGTGAATTCAAGCAGACAGACCGCCATGTCTCTTGCTTCTACCAGTAGCCTCACCGTCCTGCAGCCTTCGGCGGTAGCTTTGCCGCTTGTGATCTTCTTGAAAGGCTTCTGCGCTTTCTTCGCGAGGCGAATGAAGGACTCAATCTTGATCTGGACAGCAGCGCCATCTCCTCTCTTGAGGGAGAGCTGCAGGTCCTGGATGCTCGCCTTCAGCTCTGCCAGGCTCTCCTGCATGGCATTGCAGAGATCCACCAGGACAAGTGACCTGTCAAGCTCTTCCTCGACCATCTTCCTTTGCAAGGGGACTTGGTTGCTGGGCAGGCTCATGATCTCTTCTATGGAGCTGTAGATGTCTCCGAGACTCCTCAGACCGCCGCACATCGTGTCGATGGTCGCGGAAGGCGAGGATATGCGTGTCTGCAGGCCCTGCAGCTGCACCTCCACTTTTGATTCAGTGGAGTGAGGGATAGAAGGCAGACTCGCAGATCTTTGATGGCAGGCCATGTTTCTAATGGATGAACTCAACTGATAATGTACTATTTCTGTTTGTAGTGATGGAAGAGAGAATGAAGGGCAGATGCGCTTAATTTGTTGGTGCTGAGACCTTTGCAGCACACTCTATTTATAGTCGAGAACCAAAAGGAAATAATGGAGCAAGTTCTCTGCTGCGGCCTAATCATCGGCCGCCTAGGCAAAACTAGTGCTCTCTTATTTTGGTTAGTGCAACTGACATCAATGAGTGAGATGGAGAGCGTGTGCATGTCTCGTCTATAGATGGCAAAGTATCCACACGAGTGGTTCGTCTCATAATCCAGATTGGCAAAATACCTTCTGGCAATTTGGTTGTCAACGTGTGATGGTTGCACCCGCACCTCAACCCTCGTGCAGCCGCACTGTTGCCTTCTTGGCATGTCTCTGCTAATTGCATCATGGTCCACCACACATGCGCCAGAATTCTTAACAGACGCTTCAAATCTTTAGCTCATGGCCAAATTCGAATCAAACTAGAATAACTATAAAAGCTGTATTTCATAAATGCCATAGTATTTCGATATTGGAAAACATAACAAGGGCATCAGCTCAGCAGATCTTAACATGGGAGCTATAGAAGGCCATGAATTTAGGTGCGGTAATGTAGAAAATACTCCCTTTACAGAGGGAGTAATAAAAAAAAAATCTGTCTTAACACACACAGTGACACTGACTGCGCCCATTTTCACTGAGAAGAGAATATATAAAACAAGTTTGACAGGATAAACTACCGGTCTATTGCTTACTGCAGGTTGCTGGTTTAACCTAACAGCCGAGATGATAACAAACAACTGATAGAACGCGCAATCTTCACGAGTACTTCATAATATAGGATAATGAGATACATGTATGTTATGTATTTAATTAGTATTGCCTATCTGTCATGTTTCGGTTATTCGAGAAAAAGAAATAGAATGCACGAGTGTACAAGTTCGACTTGGCCATAGCACGAGGGAGAAAGATTCATAAAAGCATAGGATACATACATCAGATTGCACCTAATATGCTTAATTCAAAAAACAAGTTGTTAAGAGAGAGGGAAGAGCTGACTTTACCTGCAGAAACACGCCCAGTCATGATATGGTCCAGGCAACATCTAGATGAGCATGAACTCAACACCTCGTGGAGCATCGCTGTCTTGTTTCATCAACCTGCAACAAGATCCGCCGCACAACAGAAAGATCAGCATTATTCTTGACCAGCCGAAACAAAAATTCGCTTAAAGAAGTGTGCGATAACTTCACGTGCAATAGAATATGAGCTGAGATAGTGCTTATTATTGCCTCTGTTCAGAGGACTAAATAATTGGAGGCATATGCTTAAGTCTGGTACATCCGTGGGAATAACAGGGCTTCTACCTTGTGCTAGCCATCAGGCTAATGATGAGCGGCTACCACATGGCTTAGAGCTGGCACGTCCATGGTTGTTAATAGTACTGCAGGTAAAAGATGGTGGCGCCAGTTGTAAACTGTAATTGTTGTGACCTAACATGGCCGTTTCAAAGATAAGATCGAATAAAATTGTACATGTGTACAACTTACAGTTACAGCTAGAAATTACTGCACATATAGCTCCCACCGATATTCTGAATAATTTAATCTTCCTTTAGACTCAGCTATGAAAAGTAATCAAAATCACTGCCCAGTAAATATAAATGTGAGCGAAATCAGAAATGATGGCATGAACATAGTCAAAACTGTTTTCATCAACTGATCATTTGCATGTACATTTGGCACTATGCTCTGTACACAAGCTAGAAAGGTTCTATATGACTGGTGAATCCTTTAAAAGGCTGTAGGATCGAAAGTAGGTCTGGGGGGGAGGGGGGGGGGGGGGGGGGGGGGTGTTAGACTACTTGACCAAATAAAAATCTAGCCTTTTCCTAATTTTATGTCTTGGCAGATTTTAGCAACTTAGCACAAGTCAAGCAATCAACCTACGCATGCAATTCTAAGAGTGTAGCAGCGGAAAGTAAAACATTGCATATGAAGGTAAAGGGAAGGGTTTGGAGAAGGCAAACGCAATGTAGACACGGAGATTTTTGGCTTGGTTTCGATAGGTGGTGCTATCGTACATCCACGTTGATGGAGACTTCAACCCACGGAGGGTAACGGCTGCGCGAGTCCACGGAGGGCTCCACCCACGAAGGGTCCACGAAGAAGCAACCTTGTCTATCCCACCATGGCCATCGCCCACGAAGGACTTGCCTCACTCGGGTAGATCTTCACGAAGTAGACGATCTCCTTGCCCTTACAAACTCCTTGGTTCAACTCCACAATCTTGTCGAAGGCTCCCAAGTGACACCTAACCAATCTAGGAGACACCACTCTCCAAAAGGTAATAGATGGTGTGATGATGATGAACTCCTTGCTCTTGTGCTTCAAATGATAGTCTCCCCAACACTCAACTCTCTCTCACAGATTTGGCTATGGTGGAAAGATGGTTTGAGTGAAAAGCAACTTGGGGACGCTAGAGATCAAGATTCTTGTGGTTGGATTGGAATGTCTTGATCTCAACACATGAGTAGGTGGTTCTCTCTCAGAAAATGAGTAGTGGAAGTGTAGGCACATTCTGATGGCTCTTTCTTGAATAGAGAAGGGGGTGGAGGGGTATATATAGCCTCCACACAAAATCCAACCGTTACACACATTTGACCCAACTCGGTCAGACCGAATAGAAGAACTCGGTGAGACCGATTCAGTTCAAAATGTGAACGTTAGGAATCTCGGTGGGACCGACATGATCAACTCGGTGGGACCGATGTGCTAGGGTTAGGGCAATACCTCATCTCGGTGTGACCGATTGCATGTACTCGGTGGGACCGATTTCAGCAATGAGTTAAACAGAGAGTTGGTCAGGCAAACTCGGTGGGACCGATCGCTCATTTCGGTAAGACCGAAACATTACGAAGGGAAACAGAGAGTTTGCATTGCGAACTCGGTGGGACCGATCGCTCATTTCGGTAAGACCGAAACGTTATGAAGGGAAACAGAGAGTTTGCATTGCCATCTCGGTGAGACCGAGATCCCGATCGGTGAGACCGAATTGATTAGGGTTTCTGGCAGTGGCTATGTCAAAAAACTCGGTGACGCCGGAGCCGGATAGATCAAATCGGTGGGGCCGAGTTTGACTTTAGGTTTTGGACATATTTGGAAATGAGAAAGTGGTTGAGGGCTTTGGAGCATATCACTAAGCATTTTGAGCAAGTAGACCATTATGCAACACCTCATCCTCTTTTAATAGTATTGATTTTTCCTATGGACTCAATGTGATCTTGGATCACTAAAATAGAAATGAAGAGTCTTGAACTTTTGCCAATCTTTGTCCTTAGCATTTTGAGGGGTCCACATCTCTAGTCCATGCCATGCCAATCATTGAACTTTCTGAAATATTTAAATTGAATGGATATTAGTTCAATGAGCTATATTTAACTTGAATTACCAAAACCACCCGGGGATTAGTTGCACTTTCAATCTATCATTTTTGGTAATTGATGGCAACATATAGATCAAAGGTTCAACAAATGATAATATGAAGGAAATACATCGTCACTTTGAGAAATATGTGATAAGTAAGAGCTCCCCTTAAATTTGTGCATTATTTAAAATTTGCTTTTGAATGCAAATGCACAATCGATTAGGATCATGGGACACTTTTCCATGTCACATACATCTTGGTGGAGCGCTCAAAATGATAGAATTAAACAACATGCACTCATCACCAAGGGAAACATGATTGATCATACACAAGTATTCAGATATCATCATTCAAGCACACAATAAAGCATAATATGATCAAACACATGATCATAAGAGTATCTCACACATAAGCACAAATAGTAGCAAGTAAACAATCAAGTAGCAAGTAGCAAGAGAGGCAACAAAAGGCAAAACGCGCTCTCTCTCTCTCGAAGGCTAATGATCTGTACACTTTCTCCTCCTTTGGCAACAAGTTACCAAAAAGTTCAAAAATGCATAGTGCTATGCGGCACTCTAGGCACGATCTCCGGGAGCTCCTGAAGTGGTCTTCTGGCTGGTTGCTCCGGTGTGCGTAGATGGCGTGGAGAGGAGTCCGTCTGCAAAAGCTTCTGCTGATGTCTGAGGAGCTGGAGGAGTTGAGACTGGAGGTACAACAGTGGCAGTTGCTGCAGGTGCTGAGAGTGTAGTCCTCGTGTCACTGACTACTGGCACCGCTGAAGACATCTGTGCCCTTGGCACACGCTGAAAAGTGTCGGTGGTAGGTCTGTCATTCCTGTCTTCAACCTCTTCCTGGAGCTTCTCAACAGTGGTTTGAATCTCGGTGACCTTCATATCTAAATCATGAAGTTTGGTCTCAAAGATCCTCTCAAGGCTCTCTTGATTTCGAGTCAGGGTGGCCAGTCCTTTCTCTATTCTCACGGTTGCCTCAAGTAGATAACTGAGTTGATCTTGCTTGGTCTTGAGATTAACACCTGAAGTAGGATGTGCTGCATGACAACCTCGTTGTCTTCAAAGTCTGGCCTCAGGAGAAGATGCTCTTTGTCAAGAAGATATGTCCCTGTCCCCATCTTGGAGTTGATTAGCATCTGAATGTGAGGGGCATATCCACACGATCTTTTCTGATCTGCAGCAATTCTCTTCACAGTTTCAACAATTAAACTCATCACCTTGAACGTCTCTGGCACATCAAACATATGAAGCAGGTTGATTGAGTGACCACGGATCATCCTATGATCTCTTGACTTGGGCAACAGAGTGTGCCTCAATATAGTGTTTATCGTGGTTAGACCTGACAGCAGATAATAGATGGATCCAAACTTGTGAGTTTCCAAAGCAGCATCTGGAATTGGCTTGTACATGTGAGCCATGGAGTTGTGATCCTTTCTGGGCTTGGCATACACATCTGTGTCTTCTTCAGCTTCTTCAGGGGCATTGATCAACTTGGCCCATTCTGCAATTGACGATTGATATCTTGTGCCTTCAGTCATCCAGATAATCTTGCCATCTGGATAGAAATGAGCAGTTGAATAGAATTGCATTATCATTTCATCATTCCACTTGGTCAACTTTTGACCAACAAATTTGTCAACTCCGTTCATTCTGAAACTCTCATGAACTCCTGGGAAGTAATCCTCATTGTCATCAATGAATTTCCAATCAACCCATCTTATGTCACTGACAATGGGCTTCTTATCCAACAAGACTGTCTCATAGAAGTCTTGTTGTTCCTTGGTATGAAAGCGATAATCAACAACAGTTCTTCTCCTTACAGCATATGGATCAGTCTGTCTCCACAATCTGAGACCTGCATCCTTTCTTAACTTCATATTCTCAGCAACTGGATGATTGTCATCATGATCTGGAATCTTGGGTTTTAGCTTCCTAAGCACTTGCTGTTCTTCATCCTCTTGAGCTTCAGGCACTGGGGCCTTATTCTTCTCTGTAGCTAGGATGTTTCTAGTGGATCTCTTGGGTGCAGATGGTTTTGGAGCTTGAGCTTGGGCAGATGGCTTGGGAGCTGTCTTGGGCTTAGATGGGGCAGCCCCAGACTTGATAGCATCTCCCACGAGCTTCTGAGATTTTGAAGGTGGTGCAGCTGGCTCTTCCTCCTCCTCATCTTCCTCTGACTCTCTCATCATAGATGGTTTGCCAACGACCTTGGCAATAGTCTTCTTGACTCTCTCTTTCCTCTTCTTTCCTCCAGCAGCCTCATCCTCTCTTGGTTCAAGAGTGAACTCCATGGTTCCTTGAGTGGAGGCTCTGGTTTTTGACATATGCACTCTCTTAGCGGGAGCCTTCACCTTCATTCCAGGCTTGGTTGCAGCAGCAGCAGCATACTCTTTCTTGAGTACCTTCTTCTTGGAGGTCACCTCCTCCTCAACAACAAAATCCTCATCTTCTGAATCTGAGGTTCTCTTCTTCCTTTGCCTAGTAGCAGCCTTAGGCAAATTGCTGGGTGTACTTCTGCTGCCTTCATCATAGCTGCTGTTGGAGGGACTAGTGCCCTCACTGAGATTTACCTGCTCCTCTGACCTGTTCTAACTATCACTGTTGTCTGACATCTTGACACAGACCCTATGAATAGATAGGTATAGGTAGAGTAGATGAGCATCACAAAGCACAGCTATTTTTGCAAAAACATTGAGACAAAAACTTAACTTTAGTTTTCTGCAGAAAGCATTTCGGAGCTACCGATATGACAAACTCGGTGACACCGAAGCACACACAGAGTCTAAACATACAGTTTCAGTCAGACCGAAATATAGGTCGGTGACTCCGAGATTCTAGGGTTTCACAGAGAAAGTGAACTCGGTCACACCGATTCGTACACTTCGGTCAGACCGAGTTGTACATGTGCAATGGCATGGGCCAAATCGGTGAGACCGAAATTTTCAGATCGGTCGGTCCGAGATGAGTTCGGCGGAAACCTAACCCTAAGTTTTTGCATCAAATCTATTCTAGAGGAAGTTTTCGGTGGATAGATTTATCTCAATCGTGGCAAGAAACTTGGCATTGTTCTTTGTGCAAGAATCGGAGTTAAAGAAAGCACAAAGAGATCGAGTCCGTACCCTAACTCAGCGACGAACTCGCTACGGCGACAACGGCGGTGGAGATTCCCGTTGACGGCGGCGGAGACCAGCAACAGGAGGACGCTGGCGACGATCCGGAGACCAAGGGGGCGGCAGAGCTGGGCAGGCGCGGTCGAGCGGTTTGGAGTAATTTCCAAATTTCAACCCGCGGTATATATACCCAGTCAATGTCGGTGTGACCGAGTGGAACGACTCGGTGGCACCGAGATGCAGAATCGCAAGCGTTTACTGCAACTCGGTGAGACCGAACAGTTCTAATCGGTTGCACCGAGGTGAAAATCTAGATCAACTCAATGATTTCGGTGAGACCGAAAAGAATGAATCGGTCAGACCGAAAGCCATTAAGAGGTTTTGGAAGTTTAAGCCCTTAACAGATCGGTGGCTCCGAGTGCTCCGCACCCGGAGGGTCCGAATTCGACTTGTTCAAACTTTGTGATGTAGCATGAATAGAGTTTGAGACGAGAAAAGCATAGATAGCTAGAGGGAGTTCTTAGGCATTCTTGTCCATCCATTTGGCAAAAAGAAAAGAAATCAAACAATCAAAGCAACAAATGGATGTCCTCGAATGGAGAAAATATGCAACCAACATGCTCACACAATAAGATAGCAAATGAAATATGTGGCAAAACATGCACAAACACTCTAGCATCTATCAAGCAATTGGCGATGACTAGGTCATCTATATATGAGTATATTGACTTAGGAGTCAAATGAGAACATTTGATCATAGGTCATACTCATCGTTTAAGCACAAGTGGGGTACCACTTTTACATAAAGCATTGATGTGTTCACACCATTAGAGTTGCTTTAGCTCAATTCTTAGAGCAAAGCTCCTCCTAGATGTGATATCCCCCCTAAGAGGGATGAACTAACCTTGGGTTTTGTCGATGATGACTTCATGTAGGTGTTGAAGATGTAGATGCTCAATGTTGATGTAGATCATTTGGAGCAATCCATTTGAGTGAGTTGCACTTTCAATACCTACATGGGTTAGTCCCACAAGGAACATACACGGATATCCATAGACATAGAGTGAAATAGACATATGATGTTGTCCATGAAAGCATTAGGTTACCTTGTCCCTTGTCTTACCAACAAGAGGGTTTGTGACTCCTTGAACTAGTGCAAGATATGAAAGTTGATTGCACTTGTCCTTGCCAAAATGAATATGAGTGAAGTATGTTGGCGGAGTCACCCTCAAGAACTCTTTAGTTCTTCTTCTTTGGGACCCACATCAACTTGATGGGAATCCTTGGAGTTGTAGTCGTACTTGATGAAGTAGAACTTGATGTAGTCTTGGGAACCCACTTGACCAAGGCCTTTGGAGCTTCTTCAAATGAATCAATCTCTTCTTAAAGCTTGTCCTTGCCTTTTAGCTTGTGGTCTTGTGGTGGAAGGTCATCTTGAGCTTGTGTTCCCTCGAAAGAAGTGGGATCATACTTCTCTTGTTGAGGAACAAACTTCGTCTTGGGGTATTGATCTTCTTCCCACTCAATTCCATTGGCATTGAACTTGCGTTCAAAACCAACACCTTGATTCTTCCGGTGCCTTCCTTGCTTGCGTACAATTTCCTCAAATTGCTTACTTCCGGCAAGGCTCTTGTAAACACATTTCTCTATAATTCCCTTCAATAAGCTATTTTCTTGCTCAAGTGTAACTTGGCTAAGAGAATCATTAGTGGAATCAAGAGAACTACTAGAAGCAACAATATTGGATTTAACATGATTATTGTTACTACTAGAAGAATAATCTTTCTTGCTCTTGTTGCTAGATTTTACTTGTGCCATGTAAGTAGACAAGAGTAAATGCTTGGCAATGTAAGAAGAACTTTTCTTACGAAGATCATCATTGATTGCTTTTAAGAACCCATGCTCTTGCTCTAGATTGAGCTTTTCAAAGCGTAGCTTCTCATGAGTCTTTAAAAGCTCTCGATGATCCTCTAAGATAGTTTCATGAGCTAACTTAAAAGTGTTCAGTTCTTTAGTTAGACGCTCAATCTCCTTCTTATCATTGTCATTCGTTTCATCTTGATTAGCATGATTAATAGCAATTTCATCATAGTTTTCATCACTAGTGTTGTCAACAAGTAAATCATCATCACCTAGCAAATCATCTTCATCACTATTGAAATCAACATACTCGGGGTGTGATACCTTGGGGCCTTTAGCCATGAAGCATCTTCCAATCCCTTCATTTGGTGAGTCGAATATGTCGTAGGAGTTGGATGACACAAGTGCAAGACCGGCAACACCTTCATCTTGAGTATATTCGGAGTCGGAGTGATAACTTCTTTCGGAGTAGTTGCCGGAGTCGAAACCGGATACCCATTCACCAACATGAGCTTGATGTCTTCGTCTTGTGTAGCTCTTTGATGAATTGTCCTTCCTTTCCGAATCCTTACTTCTACGAGAGGGTCTTCGTTCATAACGATCATCTCTACTCCTTCTCTCTCTTGGAGGTGATTCATCTCTTTTACTTCTCCTTTTAGGTGAGTCTTCTCTTCTTTTGTAGGGAGCCGTACACTCACTAGAGTAGTGTCTGGGTCTTTCATAATTGTAGCAATTTCGATCACGACTAGAAGATCTTTTGTCATTGTAGGACCTTGACTTGGAACTTCTCTCTTTGCTTCTACTCTTATAGAACTTGTTGAAGTTCTTCACCATTAGGCTCAATTCTTCATTGAAGACTTGTTTCTCACTTGATGTTGTAGGGGCATCACATGAAGCTTTGTAAGCACCACTAGACTTGTTGTGAAGCTCTTCCTTATTCTTAAGTGACATCTCATGAGCAACAATTCTACCAATGACTTCCGTTGGCTTGAGATCTTTGTAATTGGGCATCATTTGGATCAAGGTGCACACGGTATCATATTTTCCATCCAAAGCTCTTAGAATCTTCTTGATGATAAATCTATTGGTCATCTCTTCACTTCCTAAGCCGGCAATCTCATTTGTGATGAGAGCAAGCCTAGAATATATTTCAGCGACTCCTTCACCATCCTTCATTTTGAGCTTTTCAAGTTGACTTTGAAGCACATCCAATTTGGATTCCTTGACGGACTCGGTACCTTCGTGCATATCAACCAAAGTATCCCAAATTTCCTTTGCATTCTCAAGGCGGCTGATTTTGTTGAATTCTTCGGGGCACAATCCATTGAAGAGGATATCGCAAGCTTGAGCATTGTATTGCAACATCTTCAATTCTTCTGCGATTGCTTCACGATTCGGTTCTCTTCCATCTTCGAAGAATTCACCTTGCAAACCAATACACACAATAGCCCAAACGGCGGGGTTATGTCCAAGAATATGCATTTTCATCTTATGCTTCCAACTAGCAAAATTAGTACCATCAAAGTAAGGACCTCTACGGTGGTAATTTCCCTCGCTAGACGCCATACCCTCCTAGGTTGTGAAACCAAGGCTATGATCACCAAAGCTATGAAAATCAAGGCAAATGGAGACCAAAGCTCTGATACCACTTGTAGGATCGAAAGTAGGTCTAGAGGGGGGTGATTAGACTACTTGACCAAATAAAAATCTAGCCTTTTCCTAATTTTATGTCTTGGCAGAATTTAGCAACTTAGCACAAGTCAAGCAATCAACCTACACATGCAATTCTAAGAGTGTAGCAGCGGAAAGTAAAACATCGCATATGAAGGTAAAGGGAAGGGTTTGGAGAAGGCAAACGCAATGTAGACACGGAGATTTTTGGCTTGGTTCCGATAGGTGGTGCTATCGTACATCCACGTTGATGGAGACTTCAACCCACGAAGGGTAACAGCTGCGCGAGTCCACGGAGGGCTCCACCCACGAAGGGTCCACGAAGAAGCAACCTTGTCTATCCCACCATGGCCATCGCCCACGAAGGACTTGCCTCACTCGAGTAGATCTTCACGAAGTAGGCGATCTCCTTGCCCTTACAAACTCCTTGGTTCAATTCCACAATCTTGTCGAAGGCTCCCAAGTGACACCTAACCAATCTAGGAGACACCACTCTCCAAAAGGTAATAGATGATGTGATGATGATGAACTCCTTGCTCTTGTGCTTCAAATGATAGTCTCCCCAACACTCAACTCTCTCTCACAGATTTGGCTATGGTGGAAAGATGGTTTGAGTGGAAAGCAACTTGGGGGACGCTAGAGATCAATATTCTTGTGGTTGGATTGGAATGTCTTGATCTCAACACATGAGTAGGTGGTTCTCTCTCAGAAAATGAGTAGTGAAAGTGTAGGCACGTTCTGATGGCTCTCTCTTGAATAGAGAAGGGGGTGGAGGGGTATATATAGTCTCCACACAAAATTCAACCGTTACACACATTTGACCCAACTCGGTGAGACCGAATAGAAGAACTCGGTGAGATCGATTCAGTTCAAAATGTGAACGTTAGGAATCTCGGTGGGACCGACATGATCAACTCGGTGGGACCGATGTGCTAGGGTTAGGGCAATACCTCATCTCGGTGTGATCGATTGCATGAACTCGGTGGGACCGATTTCAGCAATGAGTTAAACAGAGAGTTGGTCAGGCAAACTCGGTGGGACCGATCGCTTATTTCGGTAAGACCGAAACGTTACGAAGTGAAACAGAGAGTTTGCATTGCGAACTCGGTGGGACCGATCGCTCATTTCGGTAAGACCGAAACGTTATGAAGGAAAACAGAGAGTTTGCATTGCCATCTCGGTGAGACCGAGATCCCGATCGGTGAGACCGAATTGATCAGGGTTTCTGGCAGTGGCTATGTCAATAAACTCGGTGACGCCGGATAGATCAAATCGGTGGGGCCGAGTTTGACTTTAGGTTTTGGACATATTTGGAAATGAGAAAGTGGTTGAGGGCTTTGGAGCATATCACTAAGCATTTTGAGCAAGTAGACCATTATGCAACACCTCATCCTCTTTTAATAGTATTGGTTTTTCCTATGGACTCAATGTGATCTTGGATCACTAAAATAGAAATGAAGAGTCTTGAGCTTTTGTCAATCTTTGTCCTTAGCATTTTGAGGGGTTCACATCTCTAGTCCATGCCATACCAATCATTGAACTTTCTGAAATATTTAACTTGAATGGATATTAGTTCAATAAACTATATGTTGTTATGAATTACCAAAACCATCCGGAGATTAATTGCACTTTCAAAGGCGGATGCCAATCGCAATATGCTAGAGAAACAAGGCCTGGGAGTGTCTACGAGCTGAGAATGTTCAGGAGTAAAACCCTGCTTTGGATCAGTCGCCTGAACAGAAGCTCCGCACCGTTCTCAAGATCTCCCATGCTTCGCTCCAGCACCTGCAACTGTTCCTCCTCGCAGACGACCTTTCTTTTCTGGACAAGAGACCATTTGCTTCTTTTGACGGCGGCGAACTGCTTCAGCAACAGCTGCGACGTGGACACGAGTAGAGAGACAGACATCTCTTTGGCTTCCGCCAGTAGCCTGACCAGCCTGCAATCCTCACCACTAGCTTTGCTGCTTGTGATCTTCTTGAAAGGCTTCTGAGCCTGCTTCGCCAGGCGAATGAAGGACTCAACCTTGAGTTGAACAGCCGCATCATCTCCTCTTTTGAGAACCAGTTGAAGCTCCTGGGTACTCATCTTCAGCTCTGCTAAATTCTCTTGCATGGAATTGCAGAGATCAATCAGCACGAGGGATCTCTCCAGTTCCTCTTCTACCATTCTCTTGTTTTGGGGGAAGGAGAGGCCAATTTGGTTGCTGGGCAAGCCCATGATCTCCTCTATGCACTTGTAGATGTCTCCAAGCCTTGCGTAACCATCACACATCGTGTCGATGGTTGCGGAGGGTGAAGAGATGCATGACTCCAGGCCCTGCAGCTCCACCTCCACTGTGGATTCACTGAAGTGGGCGATAGAAGGCAAACTTGCAGATCTTTGATGGCAAGCCATGTTTCTAATGGATGAGCTGATGATGTGTTTCTGTTTGTAGTGGAAGAGAAAGTGAAGGGCAGGTGTGCTTTGTTGGTGCTCAACCATTTTGATGGACTCTATTTATAGTCAAGAAACAAAAGCAGTCTTGCTGACAAAGCCAGTTAAGCAGCAAGAATATTGTGCATAACCATCTCTGTCCAATACAATCTTGTTAGGAGACAAGAATCACTAAGTGCATGCCATGTCTTAACAATTGGCAGCAAAGCATCAGCACAATGCTTAAGACAGAATCCAGATCACCAAACAGAGACAAAATAAACTAGAATGCAAGTCATGCGGCTGAGGTGTCTGTTGAAGGACTAGAAGACTTCACCTTCCAACAGCCTGTCAATTTGGTTCCGATAGTTGCACCTTCGCCCCAATTGCCGTGAAGCACTGTTGCTGTCAGGGGCGGATCCAGCCCAGCCCAGTACCCCGGGCCCCCTTCATATACTGTAGCAATTACTACAGTATTTGTGCTACAGTCACAAAGAGAATGGGCCTCACGCCCCGGGCTTGGGCCCCCCCGGCCTGGGGCCTAGATCCGCCACTGGTTGCTGTGCTGGTATGTCTCTGCTACCTGCGGCATGATCCACCACACATGCATTATAATCATGAATAGACGCTTCACTTCTTCTCATGCAACATTTACTCGTTTAGAACATAAGCGAAAACTAACTCATAAACGTCACTGGAACGGATTCTAGCTTGCAAAATTCTAGATATTCTGCTTCTGTAAGAAATATGTTGTGTTATCCTTCAGTAGCAGAAGTAGAGGTGCACAATTTGGCCAATTGCATGAGAAATTTGAGAATAAGGCACAACGGATTGATATACAGACAGAAAGTATCTCTATCTCTGCAGATCCCATGTACTCACATGGCCACCACAGCCTCAGCCAAGTTGGTACCTTTGTCTATCTTAGTTTAAAACAGCACGCGTTGCTAAATTCTAAAGGAAGACAAGTTGCTATTTTGTATTGCCAATCTGTCATGTTTCAATTATGTCCGGCAAAATGGACTGCACGAGTACCCAGAGTTGTTTTCTGCTATAAGGTGGTGGGCAAGAATCACAGTTCATGAGAGGAAAAGTTGAGACACAGAACCTCCAAAAACGTGTTCAATACTAATATGGGCCAGTCAGCTTCAAGATAAGCATGAACCTCATGGAGTACGACTGGCAAGTTTCATCCACCTACAGTATGATCCAATTATTGCTTCAAGAGTACTTCATAATATAGATAAGGAAATAAATGCATCCAACTAGTGTTCCCTATGTGTCATTTTTCAGCTGTTCGAGAGAGAAAAAACGGAATGCACGGCCGATAATCTGGGTGTGGTAATAGAGAAAGTTAACTCTTTTCTCTGTCTTGGACACAAAGTGACAATGACAATGCGCCCTAATTTCACCGAGAAGAGAATATAGAACAACTTCGATTGGATAAATTACCGATCTATCTCGCTTAATACTGCAGGTTTCTGTTTTAACCTACTAACAGCCCAGATGATAACAAACAACTGTTAGAATGTGCAGTCTTCAAGAGTACTGGATGAGGAGATAAATTAATATATCTAAATAGTGTTTCCTATCTGTCACGTTGCAGTTGACCCCGAGAAAAAAATGGAATGCACAAGGATTCATGTTTGATTTGGCCATAGCACCAGGGAGAAAGATTCATGAAAGCATAGGATACATCAGATTACATCTCATATAGCTAGTGCACCTAATGTTTTCCCTAGGACACAGTGTCTATAAGTTGTTAAGAGAGAGAGGAAAAGAGTTGACTTAACCTACAGAAGCACACTAAGTCCAGGTAACATCTAGATAAGCATGAACTCAACACCTCGTGGAGCATCGCTGTCTTGTTTCATCAACCTGCAACAAGATCCACCGCATAACAGAAGGATCAGCATTATTCTTGACCAGCCGAAAAAGAAACTCGCTTAAAGAGGTGTGAGATAACTTCACGTGCAATAGAATATGAGCTAAGATAGTGGTTAGTATTGCCTCTATTCAGAGGATCTAAATCATTGGTGGCATGTAGGAGTACTTAATTAAGTCCGGTACATCTGCTGGGCATAACGTGCTTCCACCTTATGCTAGTGATCAGGCTAATAATGAGCAGCTACCACATGGCCTAGAGCTGGCATGTTCAGGGACGAAGCTAGAAAATAAGTTTGTTGGGGTCATGTCCATGGTAGTGGGGTCATCTTCAGTAAATAGATAGTGTTTAGTACTAAATTAGTGAAGGAATTCCTAATTTCATTGGGGTCAATTGACCCCAATGCCTACAAGGGAGCTTCGTCCCTGGGCATGTTCATGGTTGTTAAGAGTATTGTAGGCAAAAGATAATGGCGCCGACTGACGTAACATGGCCGTTTCGAAGGTAAGATCAAATAAAAATCGTACATGTCTACAACGTATAGCTAGAAATAATTACACATAAAGCTCCCACCAAGATTCAGAACGATTAATCTTCACCTAGACTCTGCATGCCATTTACTTAAGAGGAATTTCCTTTTCGGTTCCTTAGCATTCATCATATACTTGAAAGAGAACATATTGACATGACATTCAGCTAAGAAAAAAAAATCTAAATCATCGCCCGGTAAAGATCGGTGAAATCACAAGTAATGATATGGGCATAGTCAAAACTGCTTTAGTCAACTGATCATTTGTATGCACATTCAGTAGTGTACTCGGTACACAAGCTAGAAAGGTTCTATATGACTGGTGAATCCTTTAAAAGGCGGATGCCAATCGCAATATGCTAGAGAAACAAGGCCTGAGAGTGTCTACGAGCTGAGAATGTTCAGGAGTGAAACCCTGCTTTGGATCAATCTCCTGAACAGAAGCTCCGCACCGTTCTCAAGATCTCCCATGCTTCGCTCTAGCGTTTGCAACTGTACGACCTTTCTCTTCTGGACAAGAGACCATTTGCTTCCTTTGGTGGTGGCGAACTGCTTCGGCAACAGCTGCGTCGTGGAATCGAGTAGAGAGACAGACATCCCTCTGGCTTCCGCCAGTAGCCTGACCAGCCTGCAATACTCACCACTAGCTTTGCTGCTTGCGATCTTCTTGAAAGGCTTCTGCGCCTGCTTGGCGAGGCGAATGAAAGACTCAACCTTGAGTTGAACAGACGCGTCATCTCCTCTTTTGAGAACCAGCTGCAGCTCCTGGGTACTCATCTTCAGCTCTGCTAAATTGTCTTGCATGGAATTGCAGAGATCAATCAGCACGAGGGATCTCTCCAGTTCCTCTTCTACCATTTTCTTGTTTTGGGGGAAGGAGAGGCCAATTTGGTTGCTGGGCAAGCCCATGATCTCCTCTATGCACTTGTAGATGTCTCCAAGCCTTGCGTAACCACCACACATTGTGTCGATGGTTGTGGAGGGTGAAGAGATGCATGACTTCAGGCCCTGCAGCTCCACCTCCACTTTGGATTCACTGGAGTAAGGCAAACTTGCGGATCTTTGATGGCAAGCCATGTTTCTAATGGATGAACCGATGATGTGTTTATGTTTGTAATGGAAGAGAAAGTGAAGAGCAGATGCGCTTTGTAGGTGCTCAACCATTGTGATGCACTCTATTTATAGTCAAGAAACAAAAGCAGTCTTGCTGGCAAAGCCCATTAGGCAGCAAGAATATTATGCATGACGTTCCATTTGCGACCAATAATGGATCAATTTTCTGGACCAGCATAACCATCTCTATCTATATAATCTTGTTAAGGAGACAAGCATCACTAAGTGCATGCCCTGTCTCGACGATTGGAGGCAAAGCATCAGCACAAGTGCTTAGCTTAACAGAGAATCCAGATCAGCAAACCGAGGCAAAATAAACTAGAATGCAGGTCATGCAACTGTGGTGTATGTTGAAGGACCAGATGACTTCACCTTCCAACAGTGTGTCAATTTGGTTCCCAATTCATGACAGATGCTCCTTCGCCCCAATTGCTGTGAAGCACCGTTGCTGCGCTGGTATGTCCACCACACATGCATTATAATCATCAATAGATGCTTCGCTTATTCTCATGCAACATTTACTCGTTTAGAACATAAGCGAAAACTAACTCGTAAACGTGACTGGAACGGATTCTAACTTGCACAAGTCTAGATATTCTGCTTCTGTAAGAAATATGTTGTGTCATCCTTCAGTAGCAGAAGTAGAGGTGCCCAATTTGGCCAATTGTATGAGAGACTTGAGAATAAGACAGAACGGATTGATACAGACATAAAGATCTCTGCAGATCCCATATACTCATATGGCCACCACAGCCTCAGCCAAGTTGTTACCTTTGTCTATCTTAGTTTAAAACAGCATGTGTAGTGTCAAAAACGCTCTTATATTATGGGACGGAGGGAGTACTAAATAGTGCAGCCTTGACATATTCCAAACATAGGCAAACCATGGTCTGCATGACTACTTGACACTACAGGAAGACAAGTTGCTATTTGGTATTGCCAATCTGTCATGTTTCAATTATGTCCGACAAAATGGACTGCACGAGTACCCAGAGTTGTTTTCTGCTATAAGGTGATGGGCAAGAATCGCAGTTCATGAGAGGAAAATTTGAGACACAGAACCTCCACAAACGTGTTCAATGCTAATATGGGCCAGTCAGCTTCAAGATAAGCATGAACTCAACGCCTCATGGAGTACGACTGGCAAGTTTCATCCACCTAAAGTAAGATCCAATTATTGTTTCAAGAGTACTTCATAATATAGATAAGGAGATAAATGCATCTAATTAGTGTTTCCTATGTATCATTTTTCAGCTGGTCGAGAGAAAAAACGGAATGCACAGCTGATAATCTAGGTGCGGTAATAGAGAAAGTTAACTCTTTTTTCTGTCTCGGACAGAAAGTGACAATGCGCCCTAATTTCAGTGAGAAGAGAATATAGAACAACTTCGATTGGATAAATTACCGGTCTATCTCACTTAATACCGCAGGTTGCTGTTTTAATAACCTACTGACAGCCCAGATGATAAGAAACAACTGTTAGAATGTGTAGTCTTCACGAGTACTGGATGAGGAGATAAATTAATATATCTAAATACGTTGCAGTTGATCCCAAGAAAAAAAATGATATGCACAGGGGTTCATGTTTGATTTGGCCATAGCACCAGAGAGAGAGATTCATGAAAGATAGGAATATAGGATACATCATATTACATCTCATATGGCTAGGACAGTGTCTATAAATTGTTAAGAGAGAGGAAAGAGTTGACTTTACCTACAGAAACATGCTCAGCCCAGGTAACATCTAGATAAGCATGAACTCAACACCTTATGGAGCATCGCTGTGTTGTTTCATCAACCTGCAACAAGATCCGCCACAGAACAGAAGGATCAGCATTATTCCTGACCAGCCACGTGCAATAGAATATGAGCTGAGATAATGGTTATTGCCTCTATTCAGAGGATCTAAATCATTGGTGGCATGTGTTTAATTAAGTCTGGTACATCTGCTGGGCATAATGTGCTTCCACCTTATGCTAGTGATCAGCTAATAATGAGCGGCTACCACATGGCCTAGAGCTGGCATGTTCATGGCTGTTAAGAGTACTGTGGGCAAAAGATGATGGCGCTGATTGCAAGCTGTAATTGGTGGTGACGTAACATGGCCGTTTCAAAGGTAAGATCAAATTAAAATTGTACATGTCTACAACTTATAGCTAGAAATAATTACACATAAATGCAGAGTGATTTAATCTTCACCTAGACTCTGCATGCCATTTTCTTAAGAGGAATTTCCTTTTCGGTTCCTTAGCATTCATCATATACTTGAAAGAGAACATATCGACATGACATTCAACTATGAAAAATAAATCAAATCATCGCCAGGTAAAGATCGGTGAAGTCACAAGTAATTTTATGGGCATAGTCAAAATTGCTTTCGTCAACTGATCATTTGTATGTACATTTAGTAGTGTACTCAGTACACAAGCTAGAAAGGTTCTATATGACCGGTGAATCCTTTAAAAGGCGGATGCCAGTCGCAATATGCTAGAGAAACAAGGCCTGAGAGTGTCTAGGAGCTGAGAATGTTCAGGAGCGAAACCCTACTTTGGATCAATCTCCTGAACAGAAGCTCAGCGCCGTTTTCAAGATCTCCCATGCTTCGCTCTAGCGCTTGCAACTGTTCCTCCTCGCAAACGACCTTTCTTTTCTGGACAAGAGACCATTTGCTTCCTTTGGTGGTGGCGAACTGCTTCGGCAACAGCTGCGACGTGGACTCGAGTAGAGAGACAGACATCTCTCTGGCTTCCGCCAGTAGCCTGACCAGTCTGCAATCCTCACCACTAGCTTTGCTGCTTGTGATCTTCTTGAAAGGCTTCTGGGCCTGCTTGGCGAGGCGAATGAAAGACTCGACCTTGAGCTGAACAGACGCATCATCTCCTCTTTTGAGAACCAGTTCCAGCTCCTGAGTACTCATCTTCAGCTCTGCTAGATTCTCTTGCATGGAATTGCAGAGATCAATCAGCACAAGGGATCTCTCCAGTTCCTCTTCTACCATTTTCTTGTTTTGGGGGAAGGAGAGGCCAATTTGGTTGCTGGGCAAGCCCATGATCTCCTCTATGAACTTGTAGATGTCTCCAAGCCTTGCGTAACCACCACACATTGTGTCGATGGTTGCGGAGGGTGAAGAGATGCATGACTTCAGGCCCTGCAGCTCCACCTCCACTTTGGATTCACTGGAGTAAGGCAAACTTGCGGATCTTTGATGGCAAGCCATGTTTCTAATGGATGAACTGATGATGTGTTTATGTTTGTAATGGAAGAGAAAGTGAAGAGCAGATGCGCTTTGTTGGTGCTCAACCATTGTGGTGCACTCTATTTATAGTCAAACACAAAAGCAGTCTTGCTGGCAAAGAATATTGTGCACCACGCTCCATTTTTTGCCAATGATGAATCAATTTTTTGGAGCAGCATAACCATCTCTATCTATTACAATCTTGTTAAGGAGACAAGCATCACTAAGTGCATGCCATGTCTCGACGATTGGAGGCAAAGCATCGGCACAAATGCTTAGCTTAACAGAGAATCCAGATCAGCAAACAGAAGAAAAATAAACTAGAATGCAAGTCGTGCAACTGAGGTGTATGTTGAAGGACCAGAAGACGTTACCTTCCAACAGCCTGTCAATTTGGTTCTCAACTGATGTCAGCTGCACCTTCACCTCAATTGCCATGCAGCACTGTTGCTGTGCTGGTATGTCTGCTATCTGCCCACGCATGCATTAGAATCATCAATAGATGTTTCGCTTCTTCCGTTGCATCATTTACTCATTTAGAACATATGCAACTTATGAAAACTAACTCATAAACGTTACTGGAACGGGTTCTAGCTTGCAACATTCCGATACTAGAAGGTAATGCATGTTTCTGTGGTGTCATCCTTCAGTAGCAGATGTAGAGGTGCCAATTACATGAGAAACTTGAGAATAAGGCACAATGGATTGATATACAGGCATAAAGTATCTCTATCTCTGAAGACCCCATGTACTCACATGGCCGCCAAAGCCTCAGGTAAGTTGGTACCCTTATCTATCTTGGTTTAGAAGAGCACACGTTGCTAAATACTATACGAGCAACTTTGACATGTTCCAAACGTAGGCAAACTGTGGTCTGCATTGCTATGTGACAGTACAGGAAGACAAGTTGCTATTTGATATTGCCAATCTGTCATGTTTCAATTATGTCCGACAAAATGGACTGCATGAGTACCCAGAGTTGTTTTCTGCTATAAGGTGGTGGGCAAGAATCGCAGTTCATGAGAGGAAAAGTTGAGACACAGAACCTCCAAAAACGTGTTCAATGCTAATATGGGCCAGGCAGCTTCAAGATAAGCATGGAGTACCACCGGCAAGTTTCATCCACCTACAATAAGATCCAATTATTGTTTCACGAGTACTTCATAATATAGATAATGAGATAAATGTATCTAATTAGTGTTTCCATTTTTCAGTTGTTTGAGAGAGTAAAAAGGAATGCCCGGCCGTTAATCTAATAGAGAAAGTAAACTCTTTTTTCTGTCTTGGACACAAAGTGACAATGCGCCCTATTTTCACTGAGAAGAGAATATAGAACAACTTTGATTCGATAAATTACCGGTCCATCTTGCTTAATACTAGCAGCCGAGATGATAACAAGTAACTGTTAGAATGTGCAGTCTTCACGAGTACTTCATAATATTAGATGGGGAGATACTAATGTCATTGCTGTTGATCCAGAGAAAAAAATGGAATGCACAGGGGGTCATGTTTGATTTGTCCATAGCACGAGGGAGAAAGATTCATGAAAGCATAGGATACATCAGATTACATCTCATATGGCTAGTGCACCCCCTAGGGCACAGTGTCTATAAGTTGTTAAGAGAGAGGAAAGAGTTGACTTAACCTACAGAAACACACTCAGTCATGATAGATCCAGACAACATCTAGATAAGCATGAACTCAACACCTCGTGGAGCATCGCTGTCTGGTTTCATCAACCTGCAACAAGATCCGCAGCAGAACAGAAGGATCAGCATTATTCTTGACCAACCGAAACAGAAACTCTCATGAAGAGGTGTGAGATAACTTCAGGTTCAGTAGAATATGAGCTGAGATAATGGTTAATGCCTCTATTCAGAGGATCTAAATCATTGGTGGCATGTGTTTAATTAAGTCTGGTACATCTGCTAGGCAAAATGTGCTTCCACCTTATGCTAGTGATCAGGCTAATAATGAGCAACTACCACATGGCCTAGAACTGGCATGTTCATGGTTGTTAAAGAGTACAGTAGGCAAAAGATGATGGTGCCGATTGCAAGCTGTAATTGGTGAGACGTAACATGGCCGTTTCGAAGTTAAGATCAAATAAATATTGTACATGTCTACAACTTATAGCTAGAAATAATAACACACAAATTCAGAATGATTTAATCTTCACCTAGACTCTGCATGCCATTTTCTTAAGAGGAATTTCCTTTTCGGTTCCTTAGCATTCATCGTATACTTGAAAGAGAACATATCGACATGACATTCAGATATGAAAAATAAATCTAAATCATCGCACGGTAAAGATCGGTGAAATCACAAGTAATTTTATGGGCATAGTTAAAACTGCTTTCGTCAACTGACCATTTGTATGTACATTTAGTAGTGTACTCAGTACACAAGCTAGAAAGGTTCTATATGACTGGTGAATCCTTTAAAAGGTGGATGCCAATCGCAATATGCTAGAGAAACAAGGCCTGAGAGTGTCTAGGAGCTGAGAATGTTCAGGAGCGAAACCCTACTTTGGATCAATCTCCTGAACAGAATCTCAACGCCGTTTTCAAGATCTCCCATGCTTCGCTCAAGCGCTTGCAACTGTTCCTCCTCGCAAACAACCTTTCTTTTCTGGACAAGAGACCATTTGCTTCCTTTGGTGGTGGTGAACTGCTTCGGCAACAGATGCGATGTGGACTCAAGTAGAGAGAGAGATATCTCTCTGGCTTCCGCCAGTACCCTGACCAGCCTGCAATCCTCAGCAACAGCTTTGCTGCTTGTGATCTTCTTGAAAGGCTTCTGGGCCTGCTTCACGAGGCGAATGAAAGACTCGACCTTGAGCTGAACAGCCGCATCATCTCCTCTTTTGAGAACCAGTTCCAGCTCCTGAGTACTCATCTTCAGCGCTGCTAAATTCTCTTGCATGGAATTGCAGAGATCGATCAGCACAAGGGACCGTTCCAGTTCCAGTTCCTCTTCCACCATTTTCTTGTTTTGGGGAAAGGAGAGGCCAACTTGGTTGCTGGGCAAGCCCATGATCTCCTCTATGCTCTTGTAGATGTCTCCAAGCCTTGCGTAGCCACCACACATTGTGCCGATGGTTGCGGAGGGTGAAGAGATGCATGACTTCAGGCGCTGCAGCTCTACATCTACTTTGGATTCACTGGAGTGAGCGATAGAAGGCAAACTTGCAGATCTTTGATGGCAAGCCATGTTTCTAATGGATGAAGTGATGATGTGTTTCTGTTTGAAATGGAAGAGAAAGAGAGGAGCAGATGTGCTTTGTTGGTGCTCAGGCCTTTGCAGCAGACTCTATTTATAGTCAAGAAACAAAAGCAGTCTTGCTGGCAAAGCCCATTAGGCAGCAAGAATATTGTGCACCATGCTCCATTTGTTGCCAATAATGGATCAAATCTTTTTGGAGCAGCATAACCCTCTAAATGCATTACAATCTTGTTAAGGAGACAAGAATCACTAACTGCATGCCAAATCTCAACAATTGGCGGCGAAGCATCTGCGCAAGTGCTTAGCTTAACACAGAAACCAGATCAGCAAACCGAGGCAAAATAAACTAGAATACAATTCATGCAACTGAGATGTATGATAAGGACCAGATGACTTTACCTCCGAACAGCCTGTCAATTTGCTTCTCAACTTATGACAGCTGCACCTTCACCTCAATTGCCGTGCAGCACTGTTGCTGTGCTGGTATGTGTGCTCGCTGCAGCATGATCCACCACACATGCATTATAATCATCAATAGATGCTTCACTTCTTCCACTGCAACGTTTACTTGCTTAGAACATAAGCAACTTACGAAAACCAACTTATAAATCTCAGTGCAATGGGTTCTAGCTTGCGAAATTCCAGATATTAAAAGCTAATACCTGTTTCTGTAAGAATCTGTGGTGTGATCCTTCAGTAGCAGAGGTAAAGTTGCTCAATTACATGTGAAACTTGAGAATACGGCACAGACAGAAAGTATCTTTATCTCTGCAGAACCCATGTACTCACATGGCCACCACAGCCTCAGACAAGTTGATGCCTTGTCTATCTTAGTTTAAAACAGCACACGTTGCTAAGTGCTAAATAATGCACCTTTGACATGTTCCAAATGTAGGCAAACTGTGGTCTGCACGACTACTTGATAGTACAGGAAGACAGGTTGCTATTTGGTATTGCCAGTATGTGATGTTTAAATTATGCCCGACAAAACAGACTGCACGAGTCTACATAGTTGTTTTCTGCTATAAGGTGGTGAGCAAGAATCGCAGTTAATGAGAAGAAACGTTGACATGCAAACCTCCAAAAACGTGTTCAATGCTAATCTGGGCCACGTAGGGTTCAAGATAAGCATGAACTCAACACTTCAGGGAGTAGTGCAGGCAAGTTTCATCCACCTACAATAAGATCCATCATAAAAGGATCAGCATCTTTGACCATATTAAAAGTACCATGGATAAATGGTAAGATTGTAAACTTCAATGAAACTCAAAGTATCCGTGTCATAGGTAGCATGCGCTTAAGTCTGGTTCCTGCACAGTTGTTAGTTTTCCAAGTTTTCTCTTCTTTCTTATTATTCAGTCTAATTAAGAGCCTACACACATAGCCTGGATCTTATGTACTCATGCATGTAGAGAAAATCAATCACAAAATAATAAGCTTAATGCAAGTACAGGAAAAATATGAGGTAAAAGCGTCAAGTGACAATACAATAGCTCCGGTTAAAACCTACAGACAACAGATGAGAAGTATTGTCATACTGAGGATACCAGTATTCAGCCAGGAATAAGCAAAATCGCATTTCACCAGAGTCAGAATTAAGAAGTACATACAAAGGATCATTGGCAACATAAACATGATGAAAGCATTTTTCCTTTTAGTCTACCAGTAATATCTGCATGTGGTCTCAGCATACACACTAGATAGACTTACACAAGGTTGGCAAACCCCTTTAAAGGTGGACGCCATTCACAGGGCGCCAGAGCAGCAAAGCATAAGGATGAGCTAAGAATGTTCAGGAGAGAAACCCTGGTCTGGATCAATCTCCTGAACAGAAATCCTACACTGTTCTCAAGATCTCCAATTCTGCACTCTAATGCTTGTAGCTGATCCTCCTCACATACAACTTTCTTTTGTGGAACCATTTGGACACCAGATGCCATTTGCTAGAATTGGATGTGACAATCTGCTTGGGCATGAGGTATGATGTACATTCAAGTAGGGACACAGCTATCTCTCTGGCTTCTACTAGTAGCCTGACAAGGCTGAGACCTTCAGGAGTAGCTTTGCTGCTGTATTTCTTGAAATGCTTTTGCATATTCGTTGCTGAACGGAAGAAAGGCTCAATTTTGAGATTGGCAGTGGCATGATTTCCTCTCTTAAGGACTAGTTGCAGCTCTTGGATGCTCATCTTCAACTCGGCAAAGTTCCCTTGCATAGCATTGCAGATATCAAGCAGCACAAGGGACTGTTCCAGTTCTTTCTCCACCATTTTCTTTTGCTGAGGCAAGCAGAGGTCAACTTGGTTCCTTCGCAAGCGTACAATCTCCTCAACACAGTTGTAGACATGTGCAAGCTTCCTCAAACCATCACTCAGTGTGACGGTTGCCTACAGAAGGCAGACTTGTAGAGAAAGGAAGTGTGTTTTTAGGCTGTGCAACTCTTCTTCTGCTTTGATCTCACTAAAATGAGGCCTAGAAGGCAGACTTGTAGATCTTAGATGGCAAGACATGTTTGTGATGGATGGTGCGAATGAGTGATGGTATATTTCTTCAGGACATGGAAGAGAAGAGAAAGGAAGAAAAGTTGCACACCGTTCAGCTCTTCAGGCGTACTCCATTTATAGTTGAGAATCAAAAGGCCAATGGAAGCAAAGCCGGTGATCATCTAAACAATATGGAGCAAGTTTTGTGCTATGGTTACATGGTGTAGTCATTCGTGTCATAGAAAAGTTCATGTTGTTTCATCTTGTTTGTGCAACAGACATCAATAAGTGAGCTTACAAGCAGGTGATGTCCCTACAATTGGTGGCAAAGCATATGCACGAGCGTTTAACATTACTCAGAATTAATCTACATTGTTGACTGATAGGCAGCAACCAGAAGAAAAGAAATGTGAGCTGTGTAATTGGTGTTTGTTGGAGGACCGCCTGCTACCTACAGAATGATCCATGACCCACGCATCGAAATTCTGCAAGCGTGCTTTGATGTCATGTTCCGATTGTTCCAGGAAGAATAAACCGCACGGGCATCCCATTTTCTGCTGGATAGAGGTTGAGGGAGCAGAAATAAGAGGATAATAAGAAATAAGATCTGCTAGTTGACTCAACCTCCAGGAATGTGCTCACCTAGTTCAGGTCATGAACTGTCCACCTCTTGGAGCTGCCCTGGCATGTCATGGCCATCTGTGACAAGATCCACCACAAAATGATCTGCAATCTTGGCCATGTGAAATGGAACCAATTAGTAAAAAACTAAACCACATACTTGAATCCACCATATGCAGTTGAAATCAGGCCGAACAAAGATAGGATACCGTCATGAGTGTCGTAATTCTGCTTGGCAGTCGACAACAGGGAGAAAAGGCACAAGCATCATCTAGTCGGTCGTGCACAAGGTATATTATTGACAAACAATACTTGATGGCCTTCATCTCCAAAATGACAATAATGATGAGGTTCTTCTCCAGAACAAAAGAAATAATCGATGAGCTTCTGCGACTGTCATTAGGGGTTGGATGTCAACCGGATCATCAGAGAGCGCTGCTATTTAGGAGCATCGTCCAGCCCAAGAGAAGTTGAGAAGAGACACCCTGCTCTGCCTCACAGCTGGAAATGCTGCTCTGCTCCCCACTTTTGCCAGAATTAGGCGCGGCGGTTTGCCTGCAGAAGAAGCTCGCGGCGCTTCGCACGGCAGCCGCCGCCGTCATCGCCGTCGCCCTGAGCCGCATGCTTCTGTCGAAGAAACTTCCTTGGATGGTGAAAAGGGGCTCCGCACCCCAAGATCCAGCGATTTGAGAGACCGTGCAAACACAACGTCGTCCCTTGCTGCCGCAGCCGTACGAGCATGCGGTGGACGAAGTAGGTCGATGCGCGTTGAGGCGGACGAGGAGGAGGAGACGAGGCCGCGGCGGTGGCGAGACGTGAGCAGAGGAATGGGGTGGGGATTGAAGTCGACGGGGCAGAAACCGGGGCCGCATGGCAGCGATGATCCCAGGTGTTTTCAGTCTGAATATATTGTTAGGAAGGATATATCAACAAGGGCATTTGGTCTAGTGGTATGATTCTCGCTTAGGGTGCGAGAGGTCCCGAGTTCAATTCTCGGAATGACCCACTTTTAATTTTGTTTTTCCTTTTCCACAGTTTTTTAGCTTACCCTTCCCACAGTTTGAAGATACGGATGTGCTTCAGATTTGTTTACTTCCCTTTCGTGTGGACCTTTTGCTTCCTCACCGTTTTCTTTTGCTTTTGCTTTGTCTAATTATTACACAAATTTTTTTTAGGGGTAGTCTAATTACACAATTTAGAGATAGTGATGTGGACCTGGATTATTTCTCTCTGAGTTCACATGCACCAGTGTGAACAATAAAATTCAAAAAATATTAAAAAGTCTTAATTTGTTTGGCAACAAACATGGCTGAGTTTTCTATCTACGTATGAATTTTCATGAAAATGAATGAAATTTATGTTGCTCTAGAAAGAAGGAAATGATGCTCTAAAATGGTCATTTTGTAAAGCTTATTGGAGCATTGTTTTTTCTTTCTTCTCTGAACCACCATGAATGCTATTTCTTCACAAAACTCTATGCATAGGTAGAACGCTCAACCGTGTTTGTTGCAAAAAACAGTCATATTCTTTATAAAACTCCGGGTCTAATACCAAACTCATATGCACCCGGGGTAGGTAAACAAATTTGATGAGCACACTCCTACGGTAGTGTTTTGTCTAATACAAACTCATATGCACCCGGGGTAGGTAAAATCCTAGAAAGTTCTCGCATGGACAAGACTCGATGCATTATTTTACTTCCTCTTCTTCCAATTGCAGAATTTGGAGATAAGGATGTTTTCATCAAATCGATTATGACGCATGGCTCGATGCATCATTCTGCTTCCTCTTTGTCCAGTTGCGCAGTTTGGAGATGCGAACATTGAAAAGACATCTAAACTTCTAAGTGAATTTTGACATAAATGACAAGTAATTAGCGGACTAATGATGTTACACGTTATCCTATATACCTAAGAGAATCATCCTCACTGACTTATTTATCTCAACATGCAAGCATACTCACTCATGATATAATTATGAATGGGATAACCCACACTTCAACATGCAATCATGCATGGGAAAAGACCCACCACAACATTCAACCATGCATGGAAAAATATTTTTCATTCAGTTATTCTACTTATATTCAATAAATATTGTTACAACTATACATAATCAAATATAATAAGTCATGTATATTTTAATTTTGGTTCTCATGATACGAACCCAAATTTTCATCAAACAAATCCCTCGGTAACGCGTGAGGTATCCACTAGTTTGAACAAGTATTGGTCCCATGGTTGAAAAGAAAAGGTGGTTGAAGATCCCAAGCAAAAACGAGAAAAGAAGATCATGTGTTTAAATCTTTGCGATTTATCGTATGGTTGAGTTATAAGAAAGTTGAACTATTAAGAGGATTTGATGAACTTAAATGTGGGAGACAAACATCCTCTGGGATCATACACCCACATCCAAACTTGAGAGAAAACCCCGAGAGAGAGACATAAGTAAAAAGTCGCAAAGTTAACCTAGGTTTTGCTCTGTGTGTGGCCCGGAGGTTTCGGATGGGAGTTCTGGATGCTCCGGAGCTCCATATGGCTCTCTTGTTGAGGTGCAAGACGAGTGCAGAGGCTACTAGATTGGACCGGATGCGGGTACGGAACCAACTCAAAGATCTAGGTGGTCTGGAGGTTTCGAACTGGTGTGTAGAAAACATAATGAGTAGATTTTAGTGGGCCATATATAAGCCTGCCTCATTTTCTCCAAAGGATATTCCAATTTGAGCCAAATAAAACTCTCTCACAGACACCGTTGTTGGAGCTCCAAAACTCAGGAAGCTCCCCTCACCTAGCCATATCTCATTGAGCCTTTGAGGTCAAAGAAAGGGGAACCCGCGATCTATGGTCTAACCCAAGACAAATTTGAACCCTCCTTCTTTCATCGTTTTGATTATTACTCTTGAGAATTTGGTAATCCTCCTTACTTGTTACTGTAATAACCTAAAATTAATATGTGCTAATAATTAGTGTAATTGGATCATTGTAATGGGATTATCTGTTAAACTACCATGCTAGAATATAAAAAGAATAGATATGTACAACACCTAGCAGATTATTTACGCAAGAAGAATCCCTTTTGTCTGGTTCTTAAAATATCTGGGTAACTAGGCTAATGAAACGACTAATAGATAAACATCTCTGTAACCAGAGTGAGCAACCTTGGGTTAACCCAAACAGTTAAAGCATCCTCGTCCATGTAGCCTTTCCTCTACAGATGTCACACTCTCAGCTCTCTTCTTCTGCGCTATAAACAGACTTTCAGTCACACGTTACTAATCGCCACACTTAAAGTTCTCCACTTTAGTCAAAAGCAACCGGAGAATGACGTCTGATGGGAGAAGCCTAGGAGAGATTGAAGACAAGGAGGATGGAGCTCGGATTTAACCGGGGAGGAACCACATCAAGGCAAGACTGTGCATATCAGTCTCCTTTCTAAAGTAAACTATTGAGATAATTTAGTCAATATTATTTAACATTATCTCTAATATTTATGCCACATGAAGAAATAGGTGATGAAATATTAATTTGTACTACCATGATAACCATTGATAAACGATAATTCAAGAACATACACCGTCGTGATCATGGTATGTATGGTATATCAAGCTCGGGGCGACCGATACCTAAAATAACGGTACACGACTAATTTAGTTGGTACTAATGAGAGATGAAAAATGCCTCATACAAGTAGGGGACTCGGCATTGTGATTCTTGGACATACGTATTACCATTGGTGGAGATTACGATGGTTAATAGTATATCTATCCATAGATTATTTGATAGATTTTTAATAGTTTTTAACTTCTTTTGCTCCTATGTGGTAACAGGAGGCTAAACCATCTCTACCTTATACGTCTTTAATTTTTAACCTACTAATTTTGCATGCTTATATTCTTGTTGAGTATGTCCCAACATACTCTCTGTCATTTTTCTCTCCTCTCTGGTATGCACATTATGTGCGGGAAGTGGGCATGGTCAGGAGTCATAGTGTGACGACCCCGGCTTAATCGTGCACTAATCATACACGCAAATGCGCACGATCAAGCCTAAGGACTCATTTGAAGATATCACAACACAACTCTAAAACATAGATAAAGTCATACAAGCTTTATATTACAAGCCAGGGCCTCGAGGGCTCGAATACATAGCTCGATGGCATACAAGCGTCAGCGGAAGCATTAGATATCTGGGTACAGATATATTACAGAGAGAGGAATAGGCCTTCACATAGGCGGGGTAAAATAAAATACTACGATCGAAAGGCGTAAGCCTCCTGCCCTGGACCCTCCGATCCTACTCCTGGTCGTCAGTCGGCTCCTCGTAGTAGTAGTACTCGCCAGGCGGGTAGTAGTAATGGTCGTCGGCTGGGGCGTCTGGCTCAGGGGCTCCGTCGTCTGGTGGCATCAAAAAGGAATATGGGGGAAAAAGAAAATAAAGCAAACGTGAGTACTCATCCAAAGTACTCAGCAAGCAAGGATCTACACTACATATGCATCATTTTCAAAGGGATGGCTGTATATGAGGACTGGGCTGCAGAAATGCCAGAATAGAGGGGGAAGCCTAGTCCTATCGAAGACTAGCATCTTCAACAATCTTCGACAGTCTTGCAGCAATAGACGAGAACAGATGAACATAATATAAAGTAGTAGTAGTAGTATCATCAACCTCGACCTGAGATCCTTTCTCGACTCCCTGCGAGAAAGCAATCCCAGAGCCGTACTATCCAGTTCTCATCACATGTTCTAGTTGTACCGATCGGGATACAACTCCGAGTGTCCGTTACCGTAGGACAGGCTATCGATAGAAGTTTCTTCCCTGCAGGGGTGCACCAACTTACCCACCACGCTCACTTAACTCCGGCCGGACACACTTTTCTGGGTCATGCCCGGCCTCGGCTAAGCAACACACCGCAACCCGACCAAATACTTAACAGAGAGGTCAGCACGCCGGACTAACCTATGCCCCCAGGGGTCTTGGGCCATCGCCCCGGACGCTCCTGCACGTTGCGTACACCGCCGGTGAGCAGACCTAGCAACCCCTTAATACAAGCGCGGTTGCGTTCCCAGTCCAACCCAGCGTGTGCCGCTCAGTTGCTGACGTCTATTAAGCTTCGGCTGAAGTATACGACGTAGAACGCCCATACTATGCCCACGTGATGGTTAGTGCTATCGGGCCAGAGGCCCCTCGGATCAAATATCCAAACCGTAGTGGATTAGGAGCGCGCGGAAACGAGCAGAGACTCACGATCGATGTGACCCCGTCGCCCCGTCTCGAGGACTTGCGGCAAGGGCTAAGAATGCCCGGCCACGCCTCGTAGTTATCTCGCGGGCACCATCCAGGTCAACCCGACTCCACATCACTTCGCGTTAAGCTCGCGCGGGTACCCCTCAGGGCCGACCCGTCTTTAGTAACATAGTTTAGTGCAAGTCACAAAATCCAAGGTAACTGTGTGTCTGACACCGAAGGGAACCCTGAGGAATCACCCTCGATGGAATTCCCGTTCGATGTTATCATCAAGGTGAACGAAAGAGGAATCACCCTCGAGGTCCACACTCGAGGAGTTGCGCGACGATGTCGTTATCGGGGGTGGTGTAGGAGGAATCACCCTCGCTTACCACGACCGAGTAACTAACCTACAAGGTTAACATCAGAAGTGCTGACGAGGTATCACCCTCGGCACTCGACGGTAACCCAGCAGTGTCGGCAACTTAAGGGGAAGTGATGTGCGGTGCCAGGGTCTAGTCTTCAATCCCGATGATCGGGTCTTCTGATATCCAGCAGGGCAGTCGGGATCAAGTGGGGGTCTCTGTCGTGTCTCTACCCAGCCTAAACTAAGCAGTCTAGGATAACCAGTAAGGTAACAAGGCAGGGTACAATAATCAGGCTATGCAGCAGATATAGGAAAACAGTAGCAGTAGCAGTTCTAATGCAAGCATAAGAGAGAAATGAATAGGCGATATAGGCATGCTCAAAATGGGGGTGCTTGCCTGTTTGCTCTGGGGCAAGGACAAGGTCTTCAGTGGTATCGTCGGGGACGTAGTCGTACTCCTGAGCGGCGTCTGCCTCGGGAGCTACGTCAACGTCGGGGTCTACCGAGAGAGAAGAGGGGGAAGAAATAGGTAAACATAATGCAAACAAATGCAATACGGTGCGTGTGATGCTATGATGCAGTGCAGGGTTGCCTAATTATGCATCTAAGTCATTTTAGTTATTTTTAGAATTATTCTGGAATTTAATATCCGACGTGTGTGCACTATTCATCTGCCGGATTCGGGTCCGGAGTTACAAGTTCTTCTACGTAGGGGGTTCCGATGGAGAAACAGACGGAACAATAAGACTCGGCTCGTCGTTCTGAGCAACTTTCATGTTTTAAGTTTTTCGATCTGATCTACGGTTTAAAAGATATGATTTTCCGAAGTTTTAAATATTTTCTGGAATTATTTTAAATTAGCAGAAACGTATTATGACGTCAGCATGACGTGCTGCTGAAGTCAGCAAGTCAACAGTCGGCTGACTAAGTCAAATATGACATGTGGATCCAGTGGGACCCACATGTCAGCCTCTGTTTACCTAAACAGTGAGTTAAACTAATCTAATTAGCTAAATAGGCTTCTGGTCCCACATGTCATAGACTATCTTATTTATCATATTAGTTTTAAACTTAATCAACCTAATTAATCGCATCGGGCCCACTGGTCATAGACTGGTATGAACAGTGACCCGCGTTGACCTGGGTCAACGCGGTCAAAGCGGGGTCCCTGGGCCCACCAGTCAGTGGCCCAGGTGGTGCCACGTGGGTGCCACGTCAGTGCGGCCGGCGGCTCGACGCCGGTGACCTCCAGACACGGCGGAGGGGCGCGGCCGGCGTCGGAAATCCGCTACAATGCACCAAAATGCATGGGGCCGGTCGCGTTCGAACGGCAAGACGACGGCGGAGCGATCTGTGGCGGTGGTGGAGGCTGCGGTGGCCGGAGCTGAGCGCATGGAGCTCGTCGGCGGCGAGGCTCTTCGGGCGAGGCACGGAATCGGGGCTACGGGGCTCATCTCAGCGCGGGACTAGGCGCATTCGAGCGCAGGAACCGCACTGAGGCGGAAGGCGGCGTCGGTGACCATTGGAACGGCCCGCAGCGCCGGCTGCGACGACGACCGCCGGCGGCTGGAGCTCGAGCTCGCGGGGAGGCTAGCTATGGCGTCGAAACGGAACGGAGAGAGGGGAAGGAGGCAGCGGCTGCTCACCGTGCGGCCAAGGAAGGCCCGTGACAGCTTAGTAGCCGCAGCAGCTCGCCGGAGATGGAGGATTCGGCGGCGACCCGAGGTGGAAGACGACACGCGCGCGGGCGATGCGGTGCTCCTCCGCTCCCTCCAGCTGCTCGGGAAGTCGCCGACGACCACGGTGCTCCTCCCAGGCGCACGCAGACAAGTTGGGGAGGCCGTTGGCCACGGCGGTGGCGGATCGCGGCGACAGAGGCGCTCGGCCACCGGATCTGAGAAGGGGAGAGAGGCGGGGCGAGCGAGAGGAGAAGGGGGAGAATGACGGAGAGGCCGGGTGGAGTGGAGGGCGTCGGCCTTATCCCCTCCGCGCCCTGTATCGTCGGTGGACGGCGACGTGTCGGCGCCGCGCCGGCGCGCGCGCGCGCTCGACTAGCGGGAGAACGACAGTGCGAGGGAGAGAGGTGAGGTGGGCCTGCTGGGCCGGGGTTCGGGGCACTGTGCACTAAGGCCCGGTGCACAGTGCCTCGTCTTTATTTTTCTGTTTTGTTTCTCCTTTTCTTTATTTCATTTCCTGTTTCGAAATAGTTAGAGCACTTTTGCATTTTTGTAAAATGTGGGACTTAGTCCAAATATTACAGTGCCATTTTAGCTCTCACCAAAAAGTGGTTTGGGCAGATTTGGAGTTTGTTTGAAGCTGAAAAGAATTTAAATGGATTTGAATATTCTGTTTTGGTGCTGTTTCATCTTGTTAGAGTCACTTATCTAACTCCAATTATTTTGATGTTGATTTTAGAAATGTTCCTGGATTATTGTCCCATTAATGAACATTTTTCCATCAAGATTTAAACAACTCCATATTTCACTTTGAAATTTAAATTGATTTTCAAATTTGAATCTGAGTTGAATCCTTAACCCTGGTGATTTGGCACTGCTAATGATCATGACTTGGCATATTTAACAGAGTATCACAGTGCTTATTACAAGGGGGTGTTACAAGTTCTCCTCCTCTAAAAGAAATTCTCGTCCCGAGAATTTAGGAGGTAGAAGGAAAGAGTCCGGGATATTCTTCCCGAAGATGCTCCTCGCGTTCCCAAGTGGCTTCATCTTCAGTGTGATTAGACCACTGCACTTTTAGGAACTTGGTCGTCTTCTGACGAGTACGGCGCTCAGCTTCATCGAGGATGCGGATCGGATGCTCCTTATAGGAAAGATCATCTTGTAGCTCGAGCATCTCATGATCCACTGCACGGTGCGGGGATTCCTTGAAGCACTTACGGAGTTGCGACACGTGGAAGACATCATGAATATGGGAGAATTGCGGTGGCAACTCCAATTGATATGCCACCTGTCCACGTCTAGCCACGATGCGGAAAGGACCAATATAGCGAGGAGCTAGCTTGCCCTTGATTCCGAAACGACGGGTGCCCTTCATTGGAGTGACACGAAGATAGGCTTGATCACCAGGTTGATAGATCACACCCCATCGCTTGCGATCATAATTACTCTTCTGACGGTCTTGAGCTGCTTTGAGATTCTCCCGGACAATTCGGACTTGTTCTTCGGCATGTTGAATAATGTCCGGTCCAACAAGAGGTCGTTCCCCAGTTTCTGACCAATTCAGAGGGGTTCGACATTTACGACCATAAAGAACCTCAAAGGGGGCCATTTTCAAGCTGGCTTGATAGCTGTTGTTATAAGAGAACTCGGCATACGGGAGAGATTCCTCCCATTTCTTACCGAAAGATATAACACAGGCTCGAAGCATGTCTTCAAGCACTTGATTAACACGCTCAACTTGACCTTGGGATTGTGGATGATAAGCTGAACTCCAGGTAATATGAGTTCCCATTGCTTTTTTGAAACTTTCCCAGAAATGGCCAGTGAAAATGCTGCCACGGTCTGAACTGATTTCTTTGGGAATACATGGAGTGAAACAATTCTGGAGATATATAGCTCTGCTAACTGACTAGCAGTAATAGTCTCCTTAACTGGCAGAAAGTGTGCAACCTTGGAGAGTTGGTCGACGACGACAAGAATGGCATCGTGACCCTTCTGAGACTTGGGAAGACCAGTAATGAAGTCCATTTGCACTTTATCCCACTTCCATAGAGGAATAGGGAGCGGTTGCAGAATTCCAGCAGGTTTTTGATGTTCTGCCTTCACGCGACGACAAACGTCACACTCGGCAACATAACAAGCAATATCTTGCTTCATTCTAGACCACCAGTACCTTTGACGAAGATCTCGATACATTTTGGTACTACCCGGATGGATAGATAGCGGTGTATCATGGGCCTCCTTCATGACTTTGTCAGTCATCAGCTCGAAGCGAGGTACTACAATGCGGTCTCGGAAGTACAAGGTTCCATCTTCAGCAATCGAGAAATCCCTGTACTTTTGAAGGTGAAGCTCTTTCTTCATTAGATCAATTTCAGCATCCTTAGATTGCGCAATCTTGACAGCTTTCTCAAGATCTGGCTGTATCACAAGGTTATTAAGAGAACCTTGCGGAATAATGCAGAGATTCAGCTTGCGCAATTCTTCATATAGCTGGGGTTGAGCTTGTTTTACCATGAGGTTACTATAGTATGACTTGCGGCTCAAAGCATCAGCCATCACATTAGCTTTGCCAGGAGTGTATGAAATACCACAGTCATAATCGGTGATTGTTTCCAACCAACGCTGCTGACGAAGATTAAGTTCCGGTTGAGTGAATAAGTACTTCAAGCTCTGATGATCGGTGTAAATCTCACACCGATTACCAAGGAGGTAATGACGCCACTGCTTCAAAGCATAAATGACAGCAGCAAGTTCGAGGTCATGCACTGGGTAATTCTCTTCATGTGGACGCAGTTGTCGCGAAGCATAAGCAATAACTCTTCGCTCTTGCATTAAGACACAACCTAGTCCTTGGCGTGATGCGTCGCAGAAGATCACGAAATCTTTGCGGGAGTCTGGAGGAGCAAGGACTGGAGAAGAAGTCAGCTGGTCCTTGAGGGTCTGGAAGCTTTCCTGACATTTGTCTGTCCACTCAAACTTAACGCCTTTGTGGAGTAGATTAGTCAGGGGCTTGGCAATCTTGGAGAAATTTTCGATGAATCGGCGACAATAACTTGCAAGCCCGAGGAAACTTCTGACTTGTTTGACATTCTTCGGAGGGGTCCAGTCAAGAATAGCCTGAACTCGCTCCGGGTTAACTGCGATACCATCCTTGGAGATGACATGTCCAAGGTAGGTTACCTCAGAAAGCCAGAATTCGCACTTAGAATACTTGGCATATAATTGGTGCTCTCGAAGTCTCTCCAGAACTAGGCGAAGATGCTCAGCATGTTCTTCTTTGTTCTTCGAATAAACAAGAATATCATCCAGATATACCACGACGAATTTGTCGAGGTAATCCATGAATATGTAATTCATTAGGCGGGAGAATGTAGCTGGAGCGTTTGTTAAACCAAACGACATGACTGTGTACTCGTAAGAGCCATAACGAGTAACGAATGCAGTCTTCGGAATATCCTCTTCGCGGACACGGATCTGGTGATAACCCAACCTCAAGTCGAGTTTAGAAAACACCAAAGATCCAGCGAGTTGGTCATATAAATCGTTGATCCGGGGAAGTGGATATTTATTCTGAATGGTTGCCTGGTTGATAGGACGATAATCTTGGACCAACCTATTCGTTCCATCTTTCTTCTTGACGAAAAGAGACGGTGCTCCCCATGCAGAGGAACTGGGGCGAATGAAACCCTTCCTTAAGGATTTATCAATTTCCTCCTTAAGCTCGATGAGGTGGTGCGGCGGCATCTTGTAAGGACGCTTCGCAATAGGAGTGGTGCCAGGCTTCAAGTCGATGACGAACTCGACAGCTCTAGCAGGGGGTATTCCTGGAAGTTCTTCTGGAAAAACATCCGGAAAGTCACAGACAACTGGGATATTCTCGATCCCATCAAGCGGAGAAGTATTCAACGCATTTAAGGCATAAATTTGAGCCTCAGCGTTCTGGGTGAGATAAGCTTGATAATTCACTATCTCATTCGATGGGTGCAGGAGATGCACGACTTTAGTGGCACAATTGATTGAGGCGTAATGAGCCTTCAACCAATCCATTCCCAAGATAAGATCAATCTTGGAAGATTTCAGAATAATGGGGAAAACTAGAAAATTTCTCTCTTCAATCATAATATTGACTTCGGGGCTGAATATGGTGGCTTGACACCGACCCGCGGGAGTGTTCACTACTAAAGGGTGGTGTAGTGTTTCACATTTAACGTCATGCAATAGTGCAAAATGCTCTAACATGAATGAATGCGATGCTCCTGAATCAAATAAAACAGATGCTGGTACTGAATTAACGAGAAGTGTACCCATCACAGTATCTGGTTGATCTGGAGCTTCAGACATGTTGACGTGGTAACTCTGCCCACGACCATAAGGAGGTCTGGCATTATAATTGCGCTGTTGAGGAATACCACGGCCAGCAGAAGGGAGAGCCAGTTGATTCTGATTCTGAGAACAATCTCTAGCACGGTGACCTGGCTTGCCACACTTGAAGCATAGTCCGCTGTCAGGACGAGGTGCTGGAGCTCGAGGTGCTGGAGCTGGCAGGGGCTGTCTCGATGGTGGAGGTGGTAGGCGTGGTGCAGCATAAGAAGGCCTGTTTGCAGGGGCTGCTGAACGGAACATGCCTTGGGGAAACCAGATGCGTCGCTTCTGGGAAGACGAGCCCGAAGATGAGCCCGACTCACGGGTGCGTCTGGACGCTTCCTTGTGCTTCTTAAGTCCAGTTTCAACCATAATAGCCTTATTCACCAAGGTGGCGAAATCGGGGTAATCTTGAACAAGCAGTGCCAACTGTATATCTTGATGCAATCCTTCGCGGAACTTCTCTTGTCTACGTTCATCAGTAGGAATGTCCTCTTCAGCGTAGCGAGATAAGTCCAGAAACTCGCGCTGATAGACTTCCACAGTCTTGTTTCCTTGGACAAGGCTACGGAACTCAGCCTTCTTCCTAGCTATGACAGCTAGAGGAATGTAGCGGGCACGGAAAGCAATCTTGAACTCTGCCCAAGTGACGACAGTACCAGGCGGCAGAGTCTGTCGGTGAGTGGCCCACCATTGGGCTGCGGGACCCTTAAGAAGATATGTTGCAAAAGTGACATAATTAATTTCGGCGACGCCAGCAGACTCCATCTCATGAGAGATATCACGCAGCCAGTCATCTGCATCCAGTGGATTGACTGTGTTGCGGAAAAACGATGGACTGAGCCTCATGAACTCTGGTAAGGTAATGGATGGTTGCTGCTGATTAGCATCAGGACGAGGGAATTGCTGCATAATCTCCGTCATAAACTGGCGGTTGAGTTCAAACTGTTGCATCATCGCTGCCATGTAATCAGGTGGTGGCGGCGGTGGCGGGTTGTTGTCAGCCATCTTGCTATTCCAACAGGGGTATTTCAGCGATTGCTTATGCAAGTGTTTAACAATAAACATGAGGTAACTTGACATTATTGAAAGAGTGCAATAGATGCTTAAAGTAGTCATTAAGACATACATATCCATACACAGTCGGTTAAAATCGGGCAGCATAACGGCGCAAATTGAAAAACTAGAGACACACTAGGCGGCACGCAGGCACGCGGTAAGGAAGTACACAACGTGACATAGCAAAGGCTACATCAGCGTCGGAGAAAACCACTGAAACGGGGTAACTGCAAGTGCGGACGACGAATGTTCGTCGCGGCAGGATCCTGTGCTCCATGTGCACTCTGATGTAGAACCCGGTCTCGAACTGTAAGAAGAGATCCACGTGCAGGCGTGTGACCTCCCACTGCAGGCCAATCAATACCCGGCGGAATCTCGGTCCTGCGTGGGTAAAGAATATCCTCAGGATGTATCCCTGCACGAACAGCTGGTAGCAACTGTGTCATTGCCTCGTAGTAGCGTGCTCGAGTGGCGAACAACTCGACGTCAAGAGCCCGAACAGTGCGATCCAGAGCCTGAGTGCACTGAATCAGAACCTGCGGGTCGTAGCGTCGAGACTTGTACGGGGCACAGATAGCTGTGTAAAATCCAGTAGCATCTCCAACAGGTGCATACGGAATGTACCGAAACACAGTATCATCCAAGTTAGCATTGTGCTCTCCTCGGAGACGTGCGACAGCAGAGTAGGCGGCATCATGTACTGCCATCTCAATCGTCACGCCTAATCCATGAAAAAGGTGTAGCTCGGTGTCTGAGTTGTTCTGCTGATCATAAATCCGAACTTCAGCATAGTACTGTTCCTGGTTGAACTCGCGGTAAACCTCATAGACCAAGTACTCGGGATACCAGCGGTAACCCAGTCTACTCAGGAGGGCGATCAGAACAGCTGGAAATCCAGGGGCATCACGAGCCCAAGTGCGAAGCACAAGCTGGGTCGTAGGCCGCGATGGAAACAGTCGATCCATCTGAAACAGAGAGGTTCAAGGTTGTCATAAGACAATGAGAAATATAACCGATCTCGAAAGGAAAGGTTAAACAAAACAATGGAAAGGAAAATGATTATTAGACTAATCAGATAAACGTCAGGGAAATCGCACTGAATCCAGCTCTCCGGGTGGATAGAATTAACGAGAACCTAAATGTCGGTGTTAGTAAATTTTATTAAACCCGAATAGATGAGAGATTAGAATCCCAGAGTAAAGACGAGGAATAAAAGATCCTAATACCACCCAGTTGGCGATGAGGGCCCGTAAGCCACACAGCCAAGTTAGTAAAACAGTTTTGTACCACTAGACTCAACTTCGGCCAAAGAGTTGGAAAGGGGAATTCCTAGAGGCAGTCGGCTCTGATACCAACCTGTGACGACCCCGGCTTAATCATGCACTAATCATACACGCAAATGCGCACGATCAAGCCTAAGGACTCACTTGAAGATATCACAACACAACTCTAAAACATAGATAAAGTCATACAAGCTTTATATTACAAGCCAGGGCCTCGAGGGCTCGAATACATAGCTCGATGGCATACAAGCGTCAGCGGAAGCATTAGATATCTGGGTACAGATATATTACAGAGAGAGGAATAGGCCTTCACATAGGCGGGGTAAAATAAAATACTATGATCGAAAGGCGTAGGCCTCCTGCCCTGGACCCTCCGATCCTACTCCTGGTCGTCAGTCGGCTCCTCGTAGTAGTAGTACTCGCCAGGCGGGTAGTAGTACTGGTCGTCGGCTGGGGCGTCTGGCTCAGGGGCTCCGTCGTCTGGTGGCATCAAAAAGGAATATGGGGGAAAAAGAAAATAAAGCAAACGTGAGTACTCATCCGAAGTACTCAGCAAGCAAGGATCTACACTACATATGCATCATTTTCAAAGGGATGGCTGTATATGAGGACTGGGCTGCAGAAATGCCAGAATAGAGGGGGAAGCCTAGTCCTATCGAAGACTAGCATCTTCAACAATCTTCGACAGTCTTGCAGCAATAGACGAGAACAGATGAACATAATATAAAGTAGTAGTAGTAGTATCATCAACCTCGACCTGAGATCCTTTCTCGACTCCCTGCGAGAAAGCGATCCCAGAGCCGTACTATCCAGTTTCATCACATGTTCTAGTTGTACCGATCGGGATACAACTCCGAGTGTCCGTTACCGTAGGACAGGCTATCGATAGAAGTTTCTTCCCTGCAGGGTTGCACCAACTTACCCACCACGCTCACTTAACTCTGGCCGGACACACTTTTCTGGGTCATGCCCGGCCTCGGCTAAGCAACACACCGCAACCCGACCAAATACTTAACAGAGAGGTCAGCACGCCGGACTAACCTATGCCCCCAGGGGTCTTGGGCCATCGCCCCGGACGCTCCTGCACGTTGCGTACACCGCCGGTGAGCAGACCTAGCAACCCCTTAATACAAGCGCGGTTGCGTTCCCAGTCCAACCCAGCGTGTGCCGCTCAGTTGCTGACGTCTATTAAGCTTCGGCTGAAGTATACGACGCAGAACACCCATACTATGCCCACGTGATGGTTAGTGCTATCGGGCCAGAGGCCCCTCGGATCAAATATCCAAACCGTAGTGGATTAGGAGCGCGCGGAAACGAGCAGAGACTCACGATCGATGTGACCCCGTCGCCCCGTCTCGAGGACTTGCGGCAAGGGCTAAGAATGCCCGGCCACGCCTCGTAGTTATCTCGCGGGCACCATCCAGGTCAACCCGACTCTACATCACTTCGCGTTAAGCTCGCGCGGGTACCCCTCAGGGCCGACCCGTCTTTAGTAACATAGTTTAGTGCAAGACACAAAATCCAAGGTAACTGTGTGTCTGACACCGAAGGGAACCCTGAGGAATCACCCTCGATGGAATTCCCGTTCGATGTTATCATCAAGGTGAACGAAAGAGGAATCACCCTCGAGGTCCACACTCGAGGAGTTGCGCGACGATGTCGTTATCGGGGGTGGTGTAGGAGGAATCACCCTCGGTTACCACGACCGAGTAACTAACCTACAAGGTTAACATCAGAAGTGCTGACAAGGTATCACCCTCGGCACTCGACGGTAACCTAGCAGTGTCGGCAACTTAAGGGGAAGTGATGTGCGGTGCCAGGGTCTAGTCTTCAATCCCGATGATCGGGTCTTCTGATATCCAGCAGGGCAGTCGGGATCAAGTGGGGGTCTCTATCGTGTCTCTACCCAGCCTAAACTAAGCAGTCTAGGATAACCAGTAAGGTAACAAGGCAGGGTACAATAATCAGGCTATGCAGCAGATATAGGAAAACAGTAGCAGTAGCAGTTCTAATGCAAGCATAAGAGAGAAAGGAATAGGCGATATAGGCATGCTCAAAATGGGGGTGCTTGCCTGTTTGCTCTGGGGCAAGGACAAGGTCTTCAGTGGTATCGTCGGGGACGTAGTTGTACTCCTGAGCGGCGTCTGCCTCGGGAGCTACGTCAACGTCGGGGTCTATCGAGAGAGAAGAGGGGGAAGAAACAGGTAAACATAATGCAAACAAATGCAATACGGTGCGTGTGATGCTATGATGCAGTGCAGGGTTGCCTAATTATGCATCTAAGTCATTTTAGTTATTTTTAGAATTATTCTGGAATTTAATATCCGACGTGTGTGCACTATTCATCTGCCGGATTCGGGTCCGGAGTTACAAGTTCTTCTATGTAGGGGGTTCCGATGGAGAAACAGACGGAACAATCAGACTCGGCTCGTCGTTCTGAGCAACTTTCATGTTTTAAGTTTTTCGATCTGATCTACGGTTTAAAAGATATGATTTTCCGAAGTTTTAAATATTTTCTGGAATTATTTTAAATTAGCAGAAACGTATTATGACGTCAGCATGACGTGCTGCTGACGTCAGCAAGTCAACAGTCGGCTGACTAAGTCAAATATGACATGTGGGTCCAGTGGGACCCACATGTCAGCCTCTGTTTACCTAAACAGTGAGTTAAACTAATCTAATTAGCTAAATAGGCTTCTGGTCCCACATGTCATAGACTATCTTATTTATCATATTAGTTTTAAACTTAATCAACCTAATTAATCGCATCGGGCCCACTGGTCATAGACTGGTATGAACAGTGACCCGCGTTGACCTGGGTCAACGCGGTCAAAGCGGGGTCCCTGGGCCCACCAGTCAGTGGCCCAGGTGGTGCCACGTGGGTGCCACGTCAGTGCGGCCGGCGGCTCGACGCCGGTGACCTCCAGACACGGCGGAGGGGCGCGGCCGGCGTCGGAAATCCGCTACAATGCACCAAAATGCATGGGGCCGGTCGCGTTCGAACGGCAAGACGACGGCGGAGCGATCTGTGGCGGTGGTGGAGGCTGCGGTGGCCGGAGCTGAGCGCATGGAGCTCGTCGGCGGCGAGGCTCTTCGGGCGAGGCACGGAATCGGGGCTACGAGGCTCATCTCAGCGCGGGACTAGGCGCATTTGAGCGCAGGAACCGCACTGAGGCGGAAGGCGGCGTCGGTGACCATTGGAACGGCCCGCAGCGCCGGCTGCGACGACGACCGACGGCGGCTGGAGCTCGAGCTCGCGGGGAGGCTAGCTATGGCGTCGAAACGGAACGGAGAGAGGGGAAGGAGGCAGCGGCTGCTCACCGTGCGGCCAAGGAAGGCCCGTGACAGCTTAGTAGCCGCAGCAGCTCGCCGGGGATGGAGGATTCGCCGGCGACCCGAGGTGGAAGACGACACGCGCGCGGGCGATGCGGTGCTCCTCCGCTCCCTCCAGCTGCTCGGGAAGTCGCCGACGACCACGGTGCTCCTCCCAGGCGCACGCAGACGAGTTGGGGAGGCCGTTGGCCACGGCGGTGGCGGATCGCGGCGACAGAGGCGCTCGGCCACCGGATCTGAGAAGGGGAGAGAGGCGGGGCGAGCGAGAGGAGAAGGGGGAGAATGACGGAGAGGCCGGGTGGAGTGGAGGGCGTCGGCCTTATCCCCTCCGCGCCCTGTATCGTCGGTGGACGGCGACGTGTCGGTGCCGCGCCGGCGCGCGCGCGCTCGACCAGCGGGAGAACGACAGCGCGAGGGAGAGAGGTGAGGTGGGCCTGCTGGGCCGGGGTTCGGGGCACTGTGCACTAAGGCCCGGTGCATAGTGCCTCGTCTTTATTTTTCTGTTTTGTTTCTCCTTTTCTTTATTTCATTTCCTGTTTCGAAATAGTTAGAGCACTTTTGCATTTTTGTAAAATGTGGGACTTAGTCCAAATATTACAGTGCCATTTTAGCTCTCACCAAAAAGTGGTTTGGGCAGATTTGGAGTTTGTTTGAAGCTGAAAAGAATTTAAATGGATTTGAATATTCTGTTTTGGTGCTGTTTCATGTTGTTAGAGTCACTTATCTAACTCCAATTATTTTGATGTTGATTTTAGAAATGTTCCTGGATTATTGTCCCATTAATGAACATTTTTCCATCAGGATTTAAACAACTCCATATTTCACTTTGAAATTTAAATTGATTTTCAAATTTGAATCTGAGTTGAATCCTTAACCCTTGTGATTTGGCACTGCTAATGATCGTGACTTGGCATATTCAACAGAGTATCACAGTGCTTATTACAAGGGGGTGTTACACATAGGAACACTAAGAATGAATCAATACCTAGGCCAATGTGTTAGAATATAAGTATTTGTTTAATCCTTAAATAAAGTGGGAGAATAATTTGAAGGAGAGCCTTTCAGTGCATATGCACGTGGTAGGCTTCACTAGCCTACCAGTTTTGTCCCTGGTTATTTGAGGGTGTAAGCTACTATGTAAGGAATAACATAGAAGTAAAGACTGTAAAGTATCCTATGTACCTTGGTGATATGATGTTTGCTACTTATGCCCTTTGTGCTTATGAGCTTCTTAAACCCATAAGTACACGACGACTATCACTTTTATATTTCCCAAACTTTTGGGACGTGACAATTTTAGTGGCATAAGAGCTAGGTTATAACTAAACCACTTCTCAATACAAAATTAATTAACCAGGTCTAAACCCAAATTAGAACGATAAGTGAGGTCACAAAGAGGATTAAATTAGCAAACTAACTTGGAGATAACCCTGGCCTAACATATGAAGCTATACTGGTTGGGTTGAGAACGATCCTGGGCTCACTGGTAAAGTTTGTATATTAGGGCTAGGGAGTAGTCCTCAGGTATAGGTGTAGTTATGCTTTTTTTTAATGTGATAGATGTGTTGTCATATCCAGGCATGGAGTTTGTTAATATCCCAACCAAGTTTTTTTTGGAGCAGTTTGTGGCAGTGCTTGGTCTTGCTCCACCAGTTCTCTGCTTGATGCCTGCTCCTGATGGACTATACTACATCGTGGGTGTTCAAGTCATCCTTGGTCCAACAGATAGGATTCCTCATGTGTGCCATGAGGTTGCAGGAGCAACTATCCCTGAAGCTGAGCAATCAGCTTGTCTGATGGCTATCCATGTGGTAGTTGTTGAATGTTATGTGGAAATTAGGGATATTAACTACTGTCAGTTGGGGTATTTGCGCCATCAGGTGGATGATCTGTGCAAGAAGATGATGGAGGTTGGGCATCTTTGTGTTGAGCTGATGAATATTATCCGCTCCAGCTTGAATGAGGTCACCTTCCTAGAGTGGCTAACCCATAGGTTTTACCACCGCATTCGCTGCCTAGGGACACTGTTGTTGCACTGCATCGTGGTGGTAGCGGAAGCTCCATCGGCAACTTGTGAGTAGTGGATGTGCGTCAGTACCATAGCCGTACTTTTGGTGTGTCTTAAATCTAGTATCCTTAGAATAAAGTCTTGCAGGGTATGAGTGTGGGTGGTTTAGGTTTTTGGGGCTGCGAGATAGTCATGGTGTGTGGTGGAGGATGACACTAGTCATCCTTTGGGTTTGGAAGGAGCCTAAAGTTATGTTGTTATGCTATGCATGTAATGTAAGGACATAAGTTATATGGGTTGGAAGGAATAAGCATGCGCTTGCTGTTTTACTTATGTGGCTTTTCTCTTTAAGGTACTAAAGTTTGATTTGGATGTAGTTAAAGAACAAGTGCCTTTCTGTTAATGTTTGTTTTGCGCACTACTATCTTTTCGGCATGCATGTGTTTGAACTATTGGTGTATGCATAGGACATGGCCTACAATATCTAGTTATCTACCCCTGGTAGGCATCTACTATTTACCTAGGCCTATACCTCTTGTCTATATTAATCAATCGAAAATACAATGCATGCCTCAATCCCTCAAGAAAATGTGTAGTATGGCTAATTTTTTTCCATGTCAACTTAGCTAATTTGACAAGTTCATTATTGTAATGGCTGATAATGGCAACAACAGTACGAGCCATGATGGAAATAACTCGGGCGACAACCACATTGCATTAATGGTCCAAAAACTTGGTGACTAGAGTGTGTTGACCAATCTGCTCACTAACATTTTGGGCAAGCAACAAGAGACTCAACAACGTCAAATGGATATTATAGAGTGTGTCATAAAGAATGACGATCACCAAAGTGGAGTTGGGGAATTTCAAAAACTCAAGCCACCCTCATTTTCTGGGATTGCTAATCCGCTTGAAACAGAAGACTTGATCACTGCTATGGAGAAAGTATTAGAGGCTATGAGCCGCACCAATGGAGAGAGGGTCATTTATGTAGCCTACATGTTAAAATCAAGCGCTTTCAAATGGTGTTCTTTTCTTGTAGCCCGAATTTTGCTGGTCTTTTCTTGTAGCGGAAATGGAGGTAGGGATGGAAACTAATACGTCTCCAACATATCTATAATTTTTTATTGTTCCATGATATTATAGTATCAATCTTGGATGTTTTATATGCAATTATATATCATTTTTTGGGACTAACCTATTAACCTAGTGCCCAGTGCCAGTTGTTGTTTTTTTTGCTTATTTTTGGCTTTTCAGGAAATCAATATCAAACAGAGTCCAAACAAAGAAAAAACTTTGGATTAATCTTTTCTGGACCAGAAGAGACCCTAGAAGGTTCGGGAGAAAACTTAACGAGCCACGATGGAGCGACAAGCTCGGGAGGCGTGCCCCCAGGCTTGTGGGCCCCTCATGGCACCTCTTGACCTAATTCCACCTCTATAAATTCTCAAATAATCCCCTGACATCGGAGAGCCACCCGAAATACTTTTTCCGCCGCCGCAAGTTTCTGTTCCCACGAGATCCCATCTGGAGACCTTCTCCGGTACTCTGCCGGAGGGGAATCGATCACAGAGGGGATCTACATCAACCTTGTTGTCCTTCCGATGATGTGTGAGTAGTTCACCATAGAGCTACGGGTCCATAGCTAGTAGCTAGATGGCTTCTTCTCTCTCTTTGATCTTCAATACAATGTTCTCCTCGATGTTCTTGGAGATCTATTCGATGTAATGACTTTTTGCGGTGTGTTTGTTGGGATCCGATGAATTGTGAGTTTATGATCAGATTATCCATGAATATTATTTGAGTTTTCTCTGAACTCTTTTATGCATGATTTTTATAGCTTTATATTTCTCTCCGATCTATTGATTTGGTTTGGCCAACTAGATTGATTTTTCTTGCAATGGGAGAGGTGCTTTGTGATGGGTTCGATCTTGCGGTGCTCAATCCCAGTGACAGAAAGGGACATGACACGTATTTGTATCATTGCCATTAAGGGCCCGTTCTGATCTCCTCCCAACTCCACGAACTCCATGATTCCAGCTTCCCATCCCAGCTTCTCGCTCTACGCAGCGAGACAAATCCGTTCGGTAGCGATCGCTGGCTTCTCCCATCACCACTATGGGCTGGCAGCATGGGTGGCCTGCCTTAGTGCCATAATGGGCCGGTTGGAGACAGCCCAGCTTGGCTTTTCAGCGAGAGAAGGAGCATCGGGTATCGATTCGATCGAGTGATATGTTCCAACGAGCGTACCGGTTTGATCACTTGGCGGTGGCAATTGTATGTAATTTGGGCGAACTTCTCTTTTTCCAATCGGTGGAGCTGGGCTTTTGGTGCTTCACGTTTTTACACTGGCGGCTGACCGAGCTTCTCGCTTCTAGCTTCTTGGCCCAAACTCGTTCGGCTCAGCTCCCCTCCAGAAATTTGTGAAGCGTGGAGCTGGAGAGACTCCGAACACGCCCTAAGGATAAAAAGATGGGGTTTATTCATGCGTGAGTTTACTTTGTCTATGTCATCTTGCTTAAGGCGTTACTTTGTTCTTTATGAACTTAATACTCTAGATGCATGCTGGATAGCGGTCGATGTGTGGAGTAATAGTAGTAGATGCAGACAGGAGTCAGTCTACTTGTCTTCAACGTGATGCCTATATACATGATCATTGCCTTGGATATCGTCACGATTATTTGCTTTTCTATCAATTGCCCAACAGTAATTTGTTTACCCACCGTATGCTATTTCCAAGAAAGAAGCCTCTAGTGAAAACTATGGCCCCCAGGTCCACTTTTTATCATATATTAAAATAAAAAATACCTTGCTGCAATTTTTATTTATTTATTTTATTTTGTGTTTCAATTATCTATCTATCACTATGAGATTTGATCCTTGCAATTAACCGTTGAGGGATTGACAACCCCTTGATCGCGTTGGGTGCAAGTATTTGTTATTTTGTGTGTAGGTACTGCTAACGAGGTGTTGCGTGGTTCTCCTACTGGATCGATAACCTTGGTTCTTAACTGAGGGAAATACTTATCTCTAATGTACCGCATCATCCTCTCCTCTTCGAGGAAATCCCAACACAGCTCACAAGTAGCAGGAAGAGTTTTTTACGCCGTTGCCGGGGAGACATCATCAACATCTATCAAGTACCATCGCATAAACTTTCATCTCCTTGCATTTACATTATTTGTCATTTTCCTCTCGTTTTCATCTCCCCCACTTTTAAAACATTTTCACAAAAATACAAAAATACTTTTCGTTTGCCTTTTTGCTTGTTTGCCTTTTGTTTGCTTGTTATCTTGTTTGCGTAGTCACGATGTCTCGAGAAAATTATCATGATACCTCTTATCATAGAATATTGGTAGAAATCGAGAAGAATACTAAGGATTACATGACTATGCAGTTTGAGCACAACAATTTTTTCTGAAGAACTTAAAGAACACTCTACCTTGTTAGATGCGATTGCAAAACAACTCGATGATGTTAACGAAGAAGTTGTTAAACTTCAATCTCAATTTGCTCTTACTGAAAATTTGCTAGCGAAAATTTCTGATGCACAAGCTACACTAGTAAATCGAATGGCGGCTAAGCCGGAATCATTTGCACTTGGCAATGTGATAACCCACAAGTATAGGGGATCACAACAGTTTTTGAGGGTAGAGCATTCAACCAAATTTTATTGATTCGACACAAGGGGAGCCAAAGAATACTTGTAAGTATTAGCAGTTGAGTTGTAAATTCAACCACACCTGGAGACTAAATATCTGCAGCAAAGTGATCAGTAGCATAGTAGTATGGTAATTTGATAGTAGTAGTAACGATAGCAATGGTAGCGGTAACAACAGTAGCAATAGTTTTGTAGCGATTGTAACAGTAGCAACAATAATAGCTTAGCAAGAACAATATGTGAAAAGCTCGTAGGCATTGGACCGGTGATAACGTTGGATAATATTCATCATATAATAGTCATAACCTAGGGCGACACAGAACTAGCTCCAATTCATCAATATAATGTAGGCATGTATTTCGTATATAGTCATACGTGCTTATGGAAAAGAACTTGCATGACATCTTTTGTCCTACCCTCCCATGGCAGTGGGGTCCATAAGGAAACTAAGGGATATTAAGGCCTCCTTTCAATAGAGAACCGGAACAAAGCATTAACACATAGTGAATACATGAACCCCTCAAATTATGGTAATCACCGGAAAGAATCCCAATTATTGTCACCTTGGGGTTTGCGGATCATAACACGTAATGGGTGCATAAACTTGCAAGATCGGGTCAAGAACACAAATATATTCATGAAAACATCAGTTCAGATCTAAAATCATGGCACTCGGGCCCTAGTGACAAGCATTAAGCATAGTAAAGTATCAACATCAATCTCAGAACATAGTGGATACTAGGGATCAAGCCCTAACAAAACTAACTCGATTACATGATGAATCTCATCCAACCCATCACCGTCCAGCAAGCCTGCGAAGAAATTACTCACTCCCGGCGGTGAGCATCATGAAATTGGTGATGAAGGATGGTTGATGACTGACAAAGACAGAAGATCCCCCTCTCCGGAGCCCCGAACGGACTCCAGATCTGGCCTCCCGATGAAGAACAGGAGGTGGCGGCGGCTCCGTATCGTAAAACGTGATGAAACTTCCTCTCCTATTTTTTCTCGATTAGGAATTTATAGTATCCAGATTAGGGTTAGTGGAGCCTCATGGGGCCCACTGCCCACCAGGGCGCGCCAGAGGGGGGTGGCGCGCCCTGGTGCCTAGTGAGCAGCAGGGGCCCCCCTCTAGTGGGTCTTTGCTCTAGTATTTTTCTTTTATTCCAAAATAAATCTCCAAAAAGTTTCGTCCAATTCCGAGAACTTTTATTTCTGCACAAAGACAACACCATGGTAGTTTTGTTGAAAACAGCGTCAGTCCGGGTTAGTTTCATTCAAATCATGCAAATTAGAGTCCAAAACAAGAGCAAAAGTGTTTGGAAAAGCAGATACGACGGAGACATATCAACTCCCCCAAGCTTAACTCATTGCTTGTCCTCAAGCAATTCAGTTGACAAACTGAAAGTTACAAAGAAAAACTTTTACGAACTCTTTTGTTCTTGTGTCCATATATATGCTTAAATAATACCCAGGTTTTCAGCAAAGATCATGACTAACCATGAAAACGACAACGCTTAGAAATTATATTAACTCATATCAATGGCATAATCAACTAGCGAGCAATAATAAAATATTTCAAATGCCAACACTTTTTCAAAACAATCATGATATAATATGACAACATGGTATCTCGCTAGCCCTTTCTGAGACCGCAAAACATAAATGCAGAGCACCTCCAAAGTTCACGCAGCGACTGAACATTGTAATTCATGGTAGAAGAGATCCATTCATGATGCACACAACATTAACTATACACAATGCATGAGAATGACAATAGTGCTCTCCGGACTGGTGCTTATTTGAGAAGGTGATGACTCAACAATAAAAGTAAAATAAAATAAAAGTAAATAGATAGGTCCTTCGCAGAGGGAAGCAGGGATTTGCAGATGTGCCAGAGCTCAAAGCTTAAATCAGAGATAAATATAATTTTGGGAGGTATACCTTTCCTGTCAATGTTACGACCGAGAGTTTTCAATATCTTCCATGCTAAACACATTAGCGGCGGTTCCCAAGCGGTAAAAGTAAAGTTTACTCCCCCTCCACCAACAAACACAAGCCATGGCTAGACGAATCCCCGGGTGCCCTCCATACCAACAATAGTCCGGGGGAGTTTGTTTCATTATTATCGCAATTTTGATCATGAGACTGGGCATCCCAATTACCGGCCCCTCTCGTGCAAGGACGAGTGAATAAACACTCATCATGAGAATAACCCGCTTAGCATGGAAGATACTGACCGCCCCCTGTCACTCGATGAGCGGTACGGGCACACAAAACAGATGTTCATTTGAATATTTAGTGGTGGCACATGCAAATTTACTTGGAACGGCAGAGTAATACCGTGTATAGGTAGATATAGAGGACTCATCTGGAATAACTTTGGTTTAAGGATTTGGATGCACAAGCAGTATTACCGCTTAGTACAGGCGAAGGCCAGCAAATAGATTGAGAAGTGACCAACTAGAGAGCGAAAATGGTCATAATCATGCATTATGAATAATTAACATTGAGTACTAGCGTGAGTAGGATATAAACACCATGAACATAAATATCATGGAGGCTATGTTGGTTTTGAATCAACTACATGCGTGAACATGTGCCAAGTCAAGCCACTTGAAACATTCAGAGGAGGATACCATATCATCATACTACATCACAATCATTTTAATGCATGTTGACACCCAAGATAAATCATTATCCACTCCTAGCAACTTAAGCATGGCATGAGCAACTATAATCTCTAATTGTCATCATAAACATGTTTGATCATAATATGCTGAATCATGGATACTAAGTTAAACATATTTACAAAAACAAAAACAAGTTGAGTTCATACCCGCTTTTCCTTGCCACAGTCACTTCATCAAATATTGTCGTTATTGCCTTTCACTTGCATGACCGAATGATATGAAAATAATAATAGTGCAAGAGTGTCGTGGACTAAGCTGGAATCTGCAAACATTTTATTCGAAGGAGAAGACAAGGTAAAATGGCCTCTTTGTCAGATCAACAATAATGCATATGAGAGCCACTCAACATTTTCATCGTGGTCTTCTCCTTAGTACGACTCAAAAAAAGGAAATAATTTCAGAGAAACACACTGAAATATTTTTGGAGTTTTTATTTTTTCTTGAAGAAAACAAATTAAAGAAGGAGAAAGAAAAACGAGAAAAACTATTTACACGGGAAAGCTCCCAACAAGCAAAAGAAGAACGGGAAATCTTTTTGGGTTTTCTTTTAATACTACAACTAATTTAAACTAGAAAGAAAAATTGAAAAGAAGCGAGAAATATTTTTGGATTTTCGCAAAGTTTTTCAAACACACAAAAATAAGAAAGCGAGAAAATAAATCTAACATGGATTGTACAATGAAAGAGGATGAACACCGACAACTGAAATGAAGTGTGTGAACATGAATGTAATGTCGGTGGGAAATACGTACTCCCTCAAGCTTAGGCTTTTGCCTAGCTTGGTAATCACCATCGCTGGTCTGAGTAATAATCAAAGTGGTAGCTCGTGGAGGCTCTCGGTGCCTCCTCCTCTACCCAGCGAGTGGCTTCTACTGATGCGTTGTACTCACGGGCTTTGCTCTCGTAAATGTAATATCTTCCTTTACTCTAAAAATCAAAGAGAGCAGGTGCAGGCAAAATAACAGGTACAATAGTTTTTTTTATCAAACATCAAGTTATAATTATAGTTTTGAGCTTTATACTTAATAAATTTGTGGCGTTGCATCGCGTCAAAGTCTAGATATTGGTTAGGTAAAATAGGATCATTGGGCAAAGGTGACACACCTAGCCTTGCAGCTACGCGCCAGGCATAAATTCCTCCAAAAAAATGACCACTATCAGCATTGCGTTGCAACCTCCGTGCAATGATTGCTCCAAGATTATAACATTTAATGCCTATTAAGGCAGTATGTATGAGGCTCAAATCCAGGGCATAGAGTGTACTGCAATCTTGTTTACCCACGATGCATTTGCCACTGAAAAGTGCAAAGTAGCGGATGGATGGGAATTGTATACTTTTTATTCTAGCTTGTGTAACTCCTCTATCCTCACCACAGCAGAGGCTACTCAGGAACATCTCAAAATCAGATTTTGGTGGTTCATCTAGCGAACCCCAATATGGAATTTTGCATGCACCACATAATTCTTCTAAAGGCATAGCACATGCTCTATCATAAAGGCAAAATGAGACTCTAGAATCTCGAGAATGGTACTTAAATTTTTTGGTGAACGATTGGGTGAGATTGTGATGCTGAATACACTTATCTACGAAATTCTTCTTTAATACCCGCACCTATCATGAACTCATCACACGGCCAGAGGCACAATTTGGTATTGGCATCCCATACTAAGCTTGCCCTTGGTTCAACATAGGCTTGTCGAATTGAGCCCTCACTCGACGATGCCTCTGAGGACCCCCGCCTTGAAGATCTCCTCCTAAAGAGGTTCATTTTATCTGCGAACAATTTCTGAAATTTTGTGGGACACAAAATAATATCAATAAAACTTCACAAAACTAATAGCAACTACTCAAGTGGATGTTTAGAGGTTGTATCAAGCATTCAAACTACTTGGAACTCAAAGAATTCAACATGCAAGTTCATTTTCAGTAGCACCAAAAGTAGCTAATTACTCAAAATATAAACCACTGAAGCAAAAAACTAATTGGAGCAATGGAGGAGTCACATACCAAGTAGCAATCTCCCAAAACAGTTTCGAAAATGGAGCTCCGAGCAAAGAGATCGAAAATCTCAGGTTTGGGAGCAAGAACACGAGAGAGAGAGAGCTACAAGGATTTTTTTTTGGAGGTGAGTAACGATGTGAGCTAAGAGAGTAAGTGAGGGGGTCCTCGTGGGGCCCACTACCCACCAGGGCACGCCCTGGGGGTGTGGCATGCCCTGGTGCCTAGTGGGCACCTAGGGCACCCCCCTGTGGTGTATTCAGTACCAGAAATTCAAAAATATTCAGAAAAAATTGTGTTAAAATTTCATGTCATTCTGAGCACTTTTATTTTTGGGCTATTTTTTATTGCACGGATAATTCAGAAAATTGGATAATCATGGCATTTTATTGTATTTAACTAAGAATAGATGAAAACAAATGGTGGGTACAGAAGGTTGTGCTTACTAAATTCATCGACCACATGTATCTAAAAAATAATCCATCAATAAGGTTGATCAAGTCTTACTAACAAACTACTTTCGATTAACATGAAACCAAAGAATCTTTGTATAACACTATGTTACCTCAACGGGAATATGCATATCCCTTATAATAAGTATTTCATATTTCTTTTTGACAGTAGGAAGAGGGAGTTGAAAACTTCCAATAGTAATTGTCAGAGTCTTTTCAATAACATTAATACCATTCACTTGAAATTGTTTCTTCGTAAAGTGCACCGTATGCTCATTACCATTGATATGAAAAGTGACCTTGCTTTTGTTGCAATCAATAATAGCCTCTGCAGTGTTCAAAAAGGGTCTACCAAGGATAATCGACATGTTGTCATCCTCGGGCATATCAAGTATAACAAAGTCTGTTAAGATAGTAACATTTGCAACTACAACAGGCACATCCTCATAAATACCGATAGATATGGCAATTGATTTATCAGCCATTTGCAATGATATTTCAATAGGTGTGAGTTTATTCAAATCAAGTCTTTTTTATAAAGAGAAAGACATAACACTAACACCGGCTCCCAAATCACATAAGGCAGTTTTGACATAACTTCTTTTAATGGAGCATGTTATAGTTGGTATTCCAGGATCTCCTAATTTCTTAGGTACTCCATCCTTAAAAGAATAGTTTGCAAGCATGGCGGAGATTTTAGCTTCAGGTATTTTCCTTTTATTAGTGACAATCTCTTTCATATATTTAGAATAAGGGGCCATCTTTAAAATATCAGTCAAACGAGTACGCAGAAAGACTGGCCTAAGCATTTCAGCAAAGTGTTCAAATTCTTCCTCCTCCTTTTTCTTAGATGGTTTAGCTGGAAAGGGCATGGGTTTCTGAACCCATTGTTCTCTTTCTTTACCATGTTTCCTAGAGATAAAATCTCTCTTATCATAACATTTATTTTTAGAAGGTGGGTTATCAAGATCAACATCATGTTCTATTTCAACATCATTATCTGGTTCTTTATCATTATCTAGTTGAGCATCTATGTGAACATCATCATTATCAATATCATTATCACTAGGTGAATGTTCATTACCAGATTGAGTTTCAGCATCAGAAATAGAAACATCATTACTACTATCAGAAGGTTTTTCTACCTCAGGTTCACTAGAAGTATGCAAAGTCCTATCATTTTTCTTTTTCTTTTTAGATGGACTAGGTACATCAACATTAATTCTTTGAGAGTCTTGTTCAATTCTTTTAGGGTGACCTTCAGGATAAAGTGGCTCCTAAGTCATTCTACCTCCTCTAGTCATTACTCTAACAGCATGATCATTTATATTATTATTTATTTCATTGAGCAATTCACTGTGAGCTTTAGCAACTTGTTCTAACTAGGTTTGAGCCATAGATGCATGTTTACTAACACCTTTGACATCATTAAGAATTCTAAACAACAAGTCACTTAAGCGATCAATCATGTAGGCATTTCGTTTCAATTGTTTCATAACATTTGTATTGAAATGATCTTGCTTAATAATGTAATTGTCAAATTCATACAAGCATTGACTAGGAGATTTATTGTAGGGAATGTCACCTTCATCAAACTTTATAAGAGAATTTACCTCTACCACCTGTGGTGGTGTGTCGAGACCATGTATTTCTTCAATAGGTGGTAAATTTTTAACATCTTCATCTTTAATACCCTTTTCCTTCATACATTTCTTTGCTTCTTGCATATCTTCAGGACTGAGAAATAGAATACCCCTCTTCTTTGGAGTGGGTTTAGGTGGCGGTTCAGGAAGTGTCCAATCATTATCATTCTTCAAAATATTATTAAATAATTCCTTAGCTTGTTTAACAGTTCATTCCCTAAAAATACAACCAGCACAACTATCTAGGTAGTCCTTAGAAGCATCGGTTAGTCCATTATAGAAGATATCAAGTATTTCATTTTTCTTAAGAGGATGATCAAGCAAAGCATTTAGTAATTGGAGAAGCCTCCCCCAAGCTTGTGGGAGACTTTCTTCTTCAATTTACACTAAGTTAAATATTTCTTGTAAGGCAGCTTGTTTCTTATGAGCAGGAAAATGTTTTTCAGAGAAGTAATAAATCATATCCTCGGGACTACGCACACAACCAGGAGCAAGAGTGTTATACCATATCTTAGCATCACCCTTTAACAAGAAAGGAAATAACTTGAGAATATAGTAATAGCAAAAAATTTCATCATGAGCAAATAGGGTGGCTATATCATTTAATTTAGTAAGATGTGTGATACGTCTCCAACGTATCTATAACTTTTGATTGTTTCATGCTATTATATTATCCATCTTGGATGTTTTATATGCATTATTATGTTATTTTATATCATTTTTTGGGACTAACCTATTAACCTAGTGCCCAATGCCAATTGCTGTTTTTTCCATGTTTTTGTCTTTTACAGAAAATCAATACCAAACGGAGTCCAAACGGAACGAAACTTTTTGATGATTTTTCTTGGACTAGAAGACACCTAGGAAGCTTCGGGAGGAGGCCAGAAGAGCCACGAGGCTGATACATCTCCAACGTATCTATAATTTATGAAGTATTCATGCCATGTTTACAACAATTTTATATGATTTTGGTATGATTTGATTAGAACTAACCCGGACTGACGCTGTTTTCAGCAGAACTACCATGGTGTCATTTTTTGTGCAGAAATAAAAGTTCTCGAAACGAGCTGAAAATTTACGGAGAATATTTTTGGAAAATATAAAAAATACTGGAACGAAAAGATATTGGAGAAGAGTCCCGAGGCAACCACAAGGGTGGAGGGCGCGCCCTAGGGGGGCGCGCCCCCTGCCTTGTCGTCGCCTCGTGGGCCCCCTTGACTTGTCCCCGACGCCAACACCTCCTATAAATCCCAAAACCTCCAGAAATAAACCTAGATCGGGAGTTCCGCCGCCGCAAGCCTCTGTAGCCACAAAAAACCAATCGGGACCCTGTTCCGGCACCCTGTCGGAGGGGGAAACCATCACCCGTGGCCATCTTCATCATCCCGGTGGTCTCCATGACGAGGAGGGAGTAGTTCACCCTCGGGGCTGAGGGTATGTACTAGTAGCTATGTGTTTGATCTCTCTCTCTTGTGTTCTCGATATGGCACGATCTTGATGTACCGCGAGCTTTGTTATTATAGTTGGATCATATGGTCTTTCTTCCCTCTCTATCTCTTGTTGTGATGAATTGAGTCTTGCTCTTTGAGGTTCCGTTATGTTGGATTGAGTATTGGATTTGAGAACACTTGATGTATGTCTTGCGATGGGATATCTGTGGTGACAATGGGATGTTCTATTGATTCACTTGATGTATGTTTTGGCACTCAACTCACGGATTCCCAAGGTGATATTGGGGTAATCTATGGATAGGGGTTGATGCACGTTTTCATCCTACATTCTCCGATAGGAACTTTGGAGTGATTCTTTGTTGCACGTTGAGGGATTGTTATGTGATCCAATTATGTTATCATTGTTGAGAGAACTTGCACTAGTGAAAGTATGAACCCTAGGCCTTGTTTCCAAGCATTGGAATACCATTTTTGCTCACTTTTTTTACTTGCTACCTTGCTGTTTTTATATTTTCAGATTACAAAAACCTATATCTACCATCCATATTACACTTGTATCACCATCTCTTCGCCGAACTAGTGCACCTATACAATTTACCATTGTATTGGGTGTGTTGGGGACACAAGAGACTCTTTGTAATTTGGTTGCAGGGTTGTTTGAGAGAGACCATATTCATCCTACGCCTCCCACAGATTGATAAACCTTAGGTCATCCACTTGAGGGAAATTTGCTACTGTCCTACAAAACTCTGCGCTTGGAGGCCCAACACGAGTCTACAAGAAGAAGGTTGCGTAGTAGACATCAAGCTCTTTTCTGGCGCCGTTACCGGGGAGGTTAGTGCTTGAAGGTATATCTTTAGATCTTGCAATCGAATCTTTTTGTTTCTTGTTTTATCACTAGTTTAGTCTATAAAAGAAAAGTACAAAAAGAAATGGAATTGAGGTTGCCTCATAAGCTTCATCTTTTTAATGTCTTTCGTGAAAATGATGGAAAGGAAAATTGTGCTCAAGTGCTAGAAGAAGAAATCAATAAAATGTTTGGCACTAAATCTCTGAATGATGAGCATGATTGCAATGTTGTTGGTATGAATTCTTTGAATATCCATGATGCTAATGATATGCAAAGCCATAAGCTTGGGGATGCTATGTTTGATGAAGATGATATTTTTAGTCCCCCAAGTTTTGATGAGAATATTTATTATGATGATAGCATGCCTCCTATTTATGATGATTATATTGATGAAAGTGGGTTTGGAAGAGTGTCAACTCTAGGTACTAATGATCCCACTATTTTGGAGGGTGTTGAATCTTTTCACAATATTGATAAAAGTGGATTTGGAGAGGTCATGACTTTATTTAGTGATGAATCCACTATTTTGGAAGAGGTTCCAATTGATTATGAGAACAAAGTTGCTATCTATGATGATTATTGTGATGACATGTATGCTATAAAGAATAATGATAACCATGAAACTTGTCATCATGATTTTAATTTTCAATTGGATTATGCCTCACATGATAGTTATTTTGTTGAGTTTGCTCCCACTACTATTCATGAGAATAAATTTGCTTATGTGGAGAGTAATAAAATTTCTATGTTTGTGGATCATGAAAAGAATGATTTATGAGATAGTTATATTGTTGAATTCATTCATGATGCTACTGAAAATTATTATGAGGGGGGAACATATGCTTGTAGGTGTTGCAATAATATCAAGTTTCCTCTCTATGTGTTGAAAATCTTGAAGTTATGCTTATTTTGCCTTCCTATGCTAGTTGATTCATGTTCCCATAATTTGTTTTCTCACAAAATCCCTATGCATAGGAAGTGGGTTAGGCTTAAATGTGCTAGTCATATTATTCATGATGCTCCCATTATGTTTTAATTCTTATCTTTTATGTGAGCATAATTGAAATCATCGTGCCTAGCTAAAAAGGCATTAAAGAAAAGCTCTTGTTGGGAGACAACCCAATATTTATACCTACTGTTTTTGTGTGTTCACATGATTAGGCTACTGTAGTAATCATGTTTTATAGGTTTTGTTTCAATAAAGTGCCAAGTAAAGCCTTTGGGATAGTGTGGCTGATAGTTGATTTGATTCTGTGCAAAAACAGAAACTTTTGTGTCCAGTACAGAAATTCCTATCTTTTACTGGAACGTTGAAAAACTCTGTATTTTTTTACAGAGGATTGATATACAAATTTTCTACGGTCTCCTAATTTTTCAGAATTTTTGGAGTAACACAAGTATGAGATTAATTCAGATCTTTACAGACTCTTCTGTTTTTGACAGATTCTGTTTTCGATGCATAGTTTGCTTGTTTCCTAGTTTCTATGGCTTATATTGCTCAATATAAATTGTAGAAATGATAGGTATCAGGTGATAAAATTTTTGAATCTTGTCTTGACAGTACCAAAGTGAATGATTTGTTTTATCATACTAACCCATCTCACGAAGTTCCGTTAAGTTTTGTGTGATTGAAGTTTTCAAGTTTTGGGTGCGAAATCGATATGAGGAGAATAAGGAGTGACAAGACCCTAAGCTTGGGGATGCCCAAGTCACCCCAAGGTAATATTCAAGGAAGATCCAAGCAACTAAGCTTGGGGATGCCCCGGAAGGCATCCCCACTTTCGTCTTCAACATTATCGGTTACCTCACTTGGAGCTATATTTTTATTCGTCACATGATATGAGTTTTGCTTGGAGCATCATTTTCTTTTATTAGTATTTGCTTGCTGTTATTTATAATAATGCTTTTCATCTTTTATTTCAATAAAAGTGTCAAGTTTAGCCTTTACCATGCTTATTTTACAAGTCTATATGTTGCTGTTTGTAGACAGAAAGTTTTCTATCATTTTATGAATTATTCTGGAAATTAAGAATGTGATAAAATCTTGGAATTTTTACACAATGAGTAAAAACAAATTTTCTACAGTGTGGTAATTTCTCAGAATTTTTGGAGTTAGGTAAGTATGAGTACAATTACACTCTTTACAGACTGTCCTGTTTAGACAGATTGCTGTTATGTTTGCATTGTTTGCATATGTTTACTTGTTTAATGATTCTATTTGAGAATAGGAGTATTAAATATGCAGAGGCATTTAATATGCAATGTTAAATAATAATTTTAGTGATTTTATACAGTAGAGAATGATAAGGTTTTGCATTTGATTTATACTAACTTATCTCATGAGTTCTTGTTGAGTTTTGTGTGGATGAAGTTTTTAAGATTTAGGGAAACCGTGATATAAAAGGAATTAAGGAGACACAAAAGCTCAAGCTTGGGGATGCCCAAGGCATCCCTAATATTTCAAGAAGTCTCAAGCATCTAAGCTTGGGGATGCCCCGGTTGGCATCCCACCTTTCTTCTTCAACAATGATCGGTCAGTTTTGGTTGAGCCTAAGTTTTTGCTTCTTCACATGATATGTGCTATCCTTGGAATGTCATTTTATTGGGTTTTGCTTGCTGTTTGAATAAAATACTTAAGATATAAAATTTTATTTATGAGAGAGAGTCTTCACATAGCTACTTAATTATTTGACTACTCATTGATCTTCATTTATATCTTTTTGGAGTAGTTTGTCATTTACTCCCGTGCGTCACTTATATCCTATGAGTAAATGGTTGAATGAATTGAATATCATAAATCTGAAATTATATATGTTTCATATGCTTATCACATGGGGAGTAATGACTTCACATATAAGAAGTATAGGTGGTAAATTTATTGAAAGTTAGCAAATATAGTATTGGTCACTTGAACAATTCATGAAAGAATATTGAAGGAAGAGAGATTTCACATATAAATATACTATCTTGGACATCTTCTATGATTGTGAGCCCCATTAATTATTTTCAACTTGAGCAAATTAGTTGAAGTTGGACAAGGAAGACAACGTAATGAGTTATGCTTGGGTATATTTGTATAGAAGTTATATTGTTATGGATCCTCCAACATGTGGTGCTTGCTATTTAGAATCTTTTGCTAGCCAAAATTTCTGTACTAAGCGGGAATACTGCTTGTGCATCCAAAATCCTTGAACCAAGTTTCTTCCATGAGTGTCCACCATATCTACCTATATGCGGTATTTACCTGCCGTTCCAAGTAAATTTGCATGTGCCAAACTCTAAACCTTCAAATAATAATCTGTTTTGTATGCCCGAATTGCTCATGTAGCGACTAGGGGCTGTCAGTATCTTCCATGCTAGGAGTGTTGATTCACTTGTCATTCACGAGAAAGTGGCTGGTAATCGGGATGCCAGTCCCGTGATCAAAAGATAAAAAAAAATCACAAATAATTTAAACAAAACTCCCCCAGGACTGTTGTTGGTATGGACGGTACCCGTTGTTTCGGACCAGCCGTGGAGTGTGATTGTTGGTGAAGGGGGAGTAAAAACTTTACCTTTCTGTTTGGGAACCGCCTATAATGTGTCTAGTATGGAAGACATTGGGAACTCTCGGTCGTTACGTTGACAATGAAAGCATACTTCTCAAAATTATATTCATATTTGTTTTAAAAGCTTCGAGCTCTGGCACCTCTGCAAATCCCTGCTTCCCTCTGCGAAGGGCCTATCTTTTACTTTTATGCAAGAGTCAGTAATATTCCTTCTCATTCCAACCTACTCTTTAGTTGGCAAGCATCATGTGGTGGGGAAAGATCTAAGCATATATGGCGATTCAAATATATTTGATCATGAATTATTATTGTTGACAATTATCTATATGGTAAATAAGTTGGGAGGCAAAACATTAAGCCCCTATCTTTCTTTGTGTTCAATGGATACTATTTGTTCTAAAAATATGCTTTGAGTGGTAGCAATCATGGAAGACTATATGATAGTTGAGTATGTGGGATTTGCTAAATCAAAGCTCTTACGTAGACCCTTCCTGAAAATAAGATGAATTGTAACTGTTTGATGACTGAGAACATAGTTTGTTAGTTTTCAAGAAAGTTTATGGTCTATGCTTTAACATGTGAATAGCTTGCTACTTGATCATGAGAAGTTTTATGAGATGAGCTATTGTTTATGATATATAATGATGCTAGAAAAAGTGATTGAAATTATCATTGATCAAACTTGTGCACTTGCTAGCATTCACACTTCATAAATTATTTCTTTTATCATTTACCTACTCGAGGACGAGCAGGAATTAAGCTTGGGGATGCTGATACATCTCCAACGTATCTATAATTTATGAAGTATTCATGCCATGTTTATAACAATTTTATATGATTTTGGTATGATTTGATTAGAACTAACCCGGACTGACGCTGTTTTCAGCAGAACTACCATGGTGTCGTTTTTTGTGCAGAAATAAAAGTTCTCGGAACGAGCTGAAAATTTACGGAGAATATTTTTGGAAAATATAAAAAATACTGGAACGAAAAGATATTGGAGAAGAGTCCCGAGGCAACCACAAGGGTGGAGGGCGCGCCCCCCCTAGGGCGTCCCCCTACCTTGTCATCGCCTCGTGGGCCCCCTTGACTTGTCCCCGACGCCAACACCTCCTATAAATCCCAAAACCTCCAGAAATAAACCTAGATCGGAAGTTCCGCCACCGCAAGCCTCTGTAGCCATGAAAAACCAATCGGGACCTTGTTCCGGCACCCTGCCGGAGGGGGAAACCATCACCGGTGGCCATCTTCATCATCCCGGCGGTCTCCATGATGAGGAGGAAGTAGTTCACCCTCGGGGCTGAGTGTATGTACCGGTAGCTATGGGTTTGATCTCTCTCTCTCTCTCGTGTTCTTGATATGGCACGATCTTGATGTACCGTGAGCTTTGTTATTATAGTTGGATCATATGGTCTTTCTTCCCTCTCTATCTCTTGTTGTGATGAATTGAGTCTTGCTCTTTGAGGTTCCGTTATGTTGGATTGAGTATTGGATTTGAGAACACTTGATGTATGTCTTGCGATGGGATATCTGTGGTGACAATGGGATGTTCTACTAATTCACTTGATGTATGTTTTGGCACTCAACTCGCGGATTCCCGAGGTGACATTGGGATAATCTATGCATAGGGGTTGATGCATGTTTTTGTCCTACGTTCTCCGATAGGAACTTTGGAGTGATTCTTTGTTGCATGTTGAGGGATTGTTATGTAATCCAATTATGTTATCATTGTTGAGAGAACTTGCACTAGTGAAAGTATGAACCCTAGGCCTTGTTTCCAAGCATTGCAATACCGTTTTTGCTCACTTTTCTTACTTGCTACCTTGCTGTTTTTATATTTTCAGATTACAAAAACCTATATCTACCATTCATATTACACTTGTATCACCATCTCTTCGCCGAACTAGTGCACCTATACAATTTACCATTGTATTGGGTGTGTTGGGGACACAAGAGACTCTTTGTTATTTGGTTGCAGGGTTGTTTGAGAGAGACCATCTTCATCCTATGCCTCCCACGGATTGATAAACCTTAGGTCATCCACTTGAGGGAAATTTGCTATTGTCCTACAAAACTCTGCGCTTGGAGGCCCAACACGAGTCTACAAGAAGAAGGTTGCGTAGTAGACATCAGAGGCCACGACAAGCTTGGAGGCCGCGCCCTAGGGGGGGGGCTCCTAAGCTTGTGTGACCCCCGTGGCTCCTCTAACCCTAATCTTTGCTCCATAAATACCCAAATATCCCCTGTATACTAGAGGGCACACCAAAAATACTTTTCCGCCGCTGCAAGTTTCTATCCTCGTGAGATCCCATTTGGAGACATGTTCTGGTACTCTGCCGGAGGGGGATTCGATCACGGAGGGCCTCTACATCAACCTTGTTGCCCTTCCGATGATGTGTGAGTAGTTTACCACAGACCGACGGGTCCATAGCTAGTAGCTAGATGGCTTCTTCTCTCTCTTTGATCTTCAATACAATGTTCTCCTTGATGTTCTTGGAGATCTATTTGATGTAATCTTCTTTTGCGGTGCGTTTGTTGAGATCTGATGAATTATGGATTTATGATCAGATTATCTATGAATATTATTTGAGTCTTCTCTGAACTCTTTTATGCATAATTAAGATAGCTTTGTATTTCTCTACGATCTATTGATTTGGTTTGGCTAACTAGTTTGATTTTTCTTGCAATGGGAGAGGTGCTTTGTAATGGGTTCAATCTTGCGGTGTCCTCACCCAGTTACAGAAGGGGTAGCGAGGCACGTATTTGTATTGTTGCCATTAAGGATAAAAAGGTGGGGTTTATTTCATATTGATTGGATCTATTCCTCTACATCATGTCATCTTGCTTAAGGCATTACTCCGTTCTTGTTAACTTAATACACTAGATGCATGCTGGATAGCGGTCGATGTGTGGAGTAATAGTAGTAGATGCAGGCAGGAGTTGGTCTACTTGTCACAGACGTGATGCCTATATTCATGATCATTGCCTTAGATATCATCATAACTTTGCGCTTTTCTATCAATTGCTCAACAGTAATTTGTTTACCCACCGTATGCGTTATTTCGAGAGAGAAGCCTCTAGTGAAAACTATGGCCCCGGGGTCTATTTTTATCATATTATTTTCAGATCTATAAAACCAAAGACCCAAAAATACCTTGCTGCAATTTATTTACCTTTACTTTATTTTGCACTTTTATTTATCTTTTATACCTATCTCTATCAGATCTCATCCTTGCAAGTAATTGTGAAGGGATTGACAACCCCCTTATCGCGTTGGGTGCAAGTATTTGTTTGTTTGTGTAGGTGCAACCATTGGTGACTTGTGTGTTCCTCCTACTGGATTGATACCTTGGTTCTCAAACTGAGGGAAGTACTTATATCTACTTTGCTGCATCACCCTTTCCTCTTCAAGGGAAAAACCAACACAAGCTCTAGCAGGAAGAATTTGTGGCGCCGTTGCCGGGAAGATCTACATCAAGCCTACCAAGTACCCATCATAAACTCTCATCTCTTGCATTTACATTATTCGCCATTTGCCTCTTGTTTTCCTCTCCCCCATTTCTAAAATATTTTCAGAAAAATACAAAAATATTAGCCTTTTTATTTGCCTTCTTTTTAGTTTGCATTTATGTCTTACTTGGGTTGTTTGCTTGTTCGCTTGGCATAATTGCATGTTTATGCTAAATCAGAAAGCAAAAAGTTTATGGATCCTCAACCACTTGCTAATCTTTTTAAAAGATCCAACTATGATGAACCAAATGCTAGTGAGTTGAGTGCACTAGATTATCTTTATGAAGTTTTGCTTGAAATTCATGAATCTGAAAATTGTGATGAAGTGCTAAAAGAGGAAATTTATGAAGTGATTCACGATAGCTCCTTGAATGAAAAGCATGATTGCAATGGTGTTGTTATAAATTCTATTAATGTAAATTGTGTTAATAATATGCAAAACCCCAAGCTTGGGGATGCTAATTTTGATATGTCCACTACTTATTGCAATGATCATGATTGGGGTGATAATGCTTCTTATGATCTTGAATTTTTTTTAAGCCTCATGATGAATATGTTTGCGATAATATTGAAAGTGGGTTTGGTAGAGAGTCAACTTTAGGTAAAAATAATCCCACATATTTGGAGAGTGTTCAATCTTATGAATTTTTTGATGAAAGTGGGTTTAGAGAGGTCATGACTTTATTTGATGATAATCCCATTATTTTGGAAGAGTGTCAACTTTGCATGCATGTGGATCATGTAGAGAAAATTTTATATGATAGCTATATTTTTTAATTTGATTATGATCCTACATGTAATTATTATGAAAGAGGAAAATATGGTTGTAGAAATTTCCATGTCACTAAATTACCTCTCGTTATGTTGAGGTTGCTATTGTTTCTTTCTTCTTCCTTGAATATGCTAGTTTTTGCTTGTCTTGATTAATATTTTCCCAATAAAATGCCTATGCATAGGAAGTATGTTAGACTTAAACTTGTTTTTCACATGCTATATGGTGCTCTCTTTGTGCTTCAATTTTTTGTCTTTCATGTGAGCATCATTAAAATTATCAGCGCCTAGCTAAAAGGCTTTAAAGAAAAGCGCTTGTTGGGAGATAACCCAATATTTTTATTTTCTGTTTTCTTGTGTTTACGCAATTATACTTCTGTCATGATTGTGTTTTAATGTTTTAATTAGTGTTTGAGCCAAGTAAGACCTTTGGGATGATTTGGACTATAGTTGATTTGATTTTGCTGAAAAATAAAAACTTTTGCGTCCAGTAGCAGAATTGTTGAAATTTTCTGGAAAGTGGAAAATTCTGATTTGTTTTGCATAAGATTGATATACAGATTTCCTACATTTTCCTAATTTTTCAGAATTTTTGGAGTTATAGAAGTATGAATTTAATTCGGGTCTTTACATACTGTTTTGTTTTTGACAGATTCTGTTTTCAATTTGTTGTTCGCTTATTTTGATGGATCTATGGGTAGTATCGGGGGGTATGAGCCATGGTGAAGTTAGAATACAGTAGATATAATGCAAATATAAAATTGGAATGAGTTTACAACAGTACCTAAAAGTGGAGATTTCTTTTATTATACTAACGGATCTCATGAGTTTTCTGTTGAGTTTTGTGTTGTGAAGTTTTCAAGTTTTGGGTGAAGTTTTGATGGACTATGGAATAAGGAGTGGCAAGAGCCTAAGCTTGGGGATTCCCAAGGCACCCCAAGGTAATCTTCAAGGATAACCAAGCATCTAAGCTTGGGGATGCCTCAGATGGCATCGCCTCTTTTGTCTACGATCCATCGGTAAATTACTTAAGGCTATATTTTTATTCACCACATGATATGTGTTTTGCTTGGAGCGTCTTGTATTATATGAATATTTTCTTTTTAGTTTGCCACAATCATCCTTGCTGTACACACCTTTTGAGAGGGACACACATTAATCATGAATTTATTAGAATACTCTATGTGCTTCACTTATATCTTTTGAGCTAGGCAGTTGCTCTAGTGCTTCACTTATATCTTTTTAGAGCACAACGGTGGTTTTATTTGAAGAAATTGATGATATCTCATGCTTCACTTATATTATTTTGAGATTCTTATAAATAGTATGGCAATTTGCTTAGGTTATGAATTTAGTCCTAATATGATGGGTATTCAAGAGGGATATAATAAAAACTTTCATGAAGATCATTGAATATATGAGAAGTTTGATTCCTTGCATTTGTTTTGAGATATAAAGATGGTGATATTAGAGTCATGCTAGTGAGTAATTGTGGTTTAGTAAGAATATTTGTGTTAAGGTTTGTGATTCCCGAAGCATGCACGTATGGTCTCTCGTTATGCGATGAAGTTGGAGAATGATTTATTTTTTATTGTCTTCCTTATGAGTGGCGGTCGGGGACGAGCGGTGGTCTTTTCCTACCAATCTATCCCCCTAGGAGCATGCATAGTAGTACTATGCTTTGAGGGCTAATAAACTTTTGCAATAAGTATGTGAGTTCTTTATGACTAATGTTGAGTCCATGGATTATACGCACTCTCACCCTTCCACCATTGCTAGCCTCTTCGGTACCGTGCATTGCCCCTTCTCACCTTGAGAGTTGGTGCAAACTTCGCCGGTGCATCCAAATCCTGTGATATGATATGCTCTTTCACACATAAGCCACCTTATATCTTCCTCAAAATAGCCACCATACCTACCTATTATGGCATTTCCATAGCCATTCCGAGATATATTGCCATGCAACTTCCACCGTTCCTTTTATTATGACACATACCATCATTGTCATATTGCTTTGCATGCTCATATAGTTGACATAGTATTTGTGGCTTGGCCACCATTCATATTTTTTATACATGTCATGCTAGATCATTGCACATCCCGGTACACCGCCGGAGGCATTCATATAGAGTCATATTTTTGTTCTAGTATCGAGTTGTAATTCTTGAGTTGTAAGTAAATAAAAGTGTGATGATCATCATTATTAGAGCATTGTCCCATGTGTGGAACGGATGATGGAGACTATGATTCCCCCACAAGTCGGGATGAGACTCCAGACTTAAATAAATAAAAAAGAGGCCAAAGAGCCCAAAATAAAAAAAGAGGCCAAAGAGCCCAAAATGAAAAAAAGAGAAAAGAAAAAAAAGGAAAAAATGAGAGAAAAAGAGAGAAGGGACAATGTTACTATCCTTTTCCATACTTGTGCTTCAAAGTAGCACCATGTTCTTCATGATAGAGAGCCTCCTATTTTGTCACTTTCATATATTTCTAGTGGAAATTTTTCATTATAGAACTTGTCTTGTATATTCCAATGATGAGCTTCCTCAAATGCCCTAGGTCTTCGTGAGGAAGCAAGTTGGATGCACACCCACTTAGTTTTATTTTTCAGCTTTCATACACTTATTGCTCTAGTGCATCTGTTGCATGGCAATCCCTACTCCTTGCATTGACATCAATTGATGGGCATCTCCATAGCCCATTGATTAGCCTCGTCAATGTGAGACTTTCTCCTTTTTTGTCTTCTCCACACAACCTCCACCATCGTATTCTATTCCACCCTGAGTGTTATATCCATGGCTCACGCTCATGTATTGCGTGAGAGTTGAAAAAGCTGAAGCACGTTAAAAGTATGAACCAATTGCTTGGCTTGTCATCGGGGTTGTGCATGATAAATACTTTGTGTTAAGAAGATAGAGCATGACAAGATTATATGATTTTGTAGGGATAACTTTCTTTAGCCATAATATTTTGAGAAGACATGATTGCTTTATTAGTATGCTTGAAGTATTATTCTTTTTATGTCAATATTAAACTTTTGTTTTGAATCTTATGGATCTGAATATTCATGCCACATAAAGAAAGATTACATGATAAACATGTTAGGTAGCATTCCACATCCAAAATTCTGTTTTTATCATTTACCTACTCGAGGAAGAGCAGGAATTAAGCTTGGGGATGCTTGATACGTCTCCAACGTATCTATAATTTTTGATTTTTCCATGCTATTATATTATCCATCTTGGATGTTTTATATGCATTATTATGTTATTTTATATCATTTTTTGGGAATAACCTATTAACCTAGTGCCCAGTGCCAGTTGCTGTTTTTTTCTTCATATTTTTGTTTTTTATAGAAAATCAATACCAAACGGAGTCCAAATGGAACAAAACTTTTGACGGTTTTTCTTGGACCAGAAGACACCTAGGAAGCTTCAAGAGGAGGCCAGAAGAGCCACGAGGCCACGACAAGCTTGGAGGCCGCGCCCTAGGGGGGCGCCTTCTGAGCTTGTGGCCCCCCTGTGGCTCCTCTAACCCTAATCTTTGCTCCATAAATACCCAAATATTCCCCATATACCAGAGGGCACACCAAAAATACTTTTCCGCCACCGCAAGTTTCTGTCCTCGTGAGATCCCATTTGGAGACATGTTCCGGTACTCTACCGGAGGGGAATTCAATCACGAAGGGCCTATACATCAACCTTGCTGCCCTTCCGATGATGTGTGAGTAGTTTAACACAGACCTACAAGTCCATAGCTAGTAGCTAGATGGATTCTTCTCTCTCTTTGACCTTCAATACAATGTTCTCCTTGATGTTCTTGGAGATCTATTCGATGTAATCTTCTTTTGTGGTGCGTTTGTTAAGATCCAATGAATTGTGGATTTATGATCATATTATCTATGAATAATATTTGAGTCTTCTCTGAACTCTTTTATGCGTGATTAAGATAGCTTTGTATTTCTCTACAATCTATTGATTTGGTTTGGCCAACTAGATTGTTTTTTCTTGCAATGGGAGAGGTGCTTTGTAATGGGTTCAATCTTGCGGTGTCCTCACCTAGTCACAGAAGGGGTAGCAAGGCACGTATTTGTATTGTTGCCATTAAGGATAAAAAGGTGGGGTTTATTTCATATTGACTGGATCTATCCCTCTACATCATGTCATCTTGCTTAAGGCGTTACTCCGTTCTTGTTAACTTAATACACTAGATGCATGCTGGATAGCGGTCGATGTGTGGAGTAATAGTAGATGCAGGCAGGAGTCGGTCTACTTGTCACAGACATGATGCCTATATTCATGATCATTGCCTTAGATATCGTCATAACTTTGCGCTTTTCTATCAATTGCTCAATAGTAATTTGTTTACCCACCGTATGCGTTCTTTCAAGAGAGAAGCCTCTAGTGAAAACTATGGCCCCCGGGTCTATTTTTATCATATTATTTTCAGATCTATAAAACCAAAAACCCAAAAATACCTTGCTGCAATTTATTTACCTTTACTTTATTTTACACTTTTATTTATCTTTTATACCTATCTCTATCAGATCTCATCCTTGCAAGTAACCATGAAGGGATTGACAACCCCTTTATCGCGTTGGGTGCAAGTATTTGTTTGTTTGTGTAGGTGTAACCATCGGTGACTTGTGTGTTCCTCCTACTGGATTGATACCTTGGTTCTCAAACTGAGGGAAATACTTATCTCTACTTTGCTGCATCACCCTTTCCTCTTCAAGGGAAAAACCAACACAACTCAAGAAGTAGCAATGTGCCACAATAGTTTCAGTTTCATATTCATGGAAAGGATCAGATTCAAACAAAGTAATTAACTCTGGGTTGACAAAGAATTCATAATCCATATCAGTAATAAAGATAGGTGATGTAGCAAACTTAGGATCATATTTCATTCTAGCATTCAAAGATTTTTCTTTCAATTTGCATAGTAATTTCTTAAGATCATATCTATCCTTACAAGCAAGAAAGTCCCTAGCAACCTCTCCATCCATAACATAACCCTCAGGTATCTTAGGCAATTCATATCTAGGAGAGCTAGGTCTAATAGGTGTTTCATAAATTTCAGTTTCAATAACTTCATCAGTTTCAGTAATCTCATCAGTTTCAGCATTCTCAATTTCTTTCGCTCTAGCAAGTTGTTCATCAAGAAATTCACCTAGTGGCACATTCTTATCAAGCAAAGTTCTAGCATCATTAATAGCATCATTCATAGCAGAAGTAGCATCATTAATTACTTGCGACATATTAGGATTAATAGCAGGTGGTGGTGTAGAAATCTTACTCAAAACAGAAGGTGAATCAAGTGCAGAGCTAGATAACAATTCCTTACCTCCCCTCGTCTTAGAGGGAATGATCTTGGTTCTATCATCCTTAAGATTCTTCATAGTGATCAATAGATATAAATCCCAAGTGACTCAACAAATATAGCTATGCTCCCCGACAACGGCGCCAGAAAAAGTTCTTGATAACCCACAAGTATAGGGGATCTCAACAGTTTTCGAGGGTAGAGTATTCAACCCAAATATATTGATTCGACACAAGGGGAGCCAAAGAAAATTGTAAGTATTAGCAGTTGAGTTATCAATTCAACCACACCTGGAGACTAAATATCTACAGCAAAGTGATTAGTAGCACAGTAGTATGGTAATTTGATAGTAATAGTAATGATAGCAATGGTAGTAGTAACAACAGTGCAATAGTTTTGTAGCGATTGTAACAGTAGCAACAGTAATAGCCTAGCAAGAATAGTATGTGAAAAGCTTGTAGGCATTGGATCGGTGATAACGTTGGATAATATTCATCATGTAATAGTCATAACCTAGGGCGACACAGAACTAGCTCCAATTCATCAATATAATGTAGGCATGTATTCCGTATATAGTCATACGTGCTTATGGAAAAGAACTTGCATGGCATCTTTTGTCCTACCCTCCCGTGGCAGCGGGGTCCATAAGGAAACTAAGGGATATTAAGGCCTCCTTTTAATAGAGAACCGGTACAAAGCATTAACACATAGTGAATACATGTGAAAGCACAAGTGCTCCCTGGGTGATTTTGGTAATCAATGTCAACATATCTCTTGTTGGACTAATGCTTTTATCTAGTGTATTTCAAACAAGTTCAACAATGGCGTGGAAAGGACAAGAGGATGTGGAACCCCTTCAAAATTCTAAGGACAAATATTGGCAAAAGCTCAAGACTCTTCATTTATATTTTAGTGATCCAAGATCACATTGAGTCCATGGGAAAGCCAACACTATTAAAAGGGGATGAGGTGTTGCTTAATGATCTACTTGCTCAAATGCTTAATGATATTGCTCCAAAACCCTCAACCACTTTCTCATTCCAAATATGTCCAAAACCCAAAGTCAAACTCGGCCTCACCGATTCTTTCTATCCGGCGCCACCGAGTTCATATGACATAACCACTGCCAGAAACCCTAACAGTTCAGTCACACCGATACGGATCTCGGTCTCACCGAGATGGCCTTGCAAACTCGCTGTTGCCTGTTGCAATTGTTTCGGTCTCACCGAAAATGCGATCGGTCACACCGAGTTGGCTTGGCATCTTCTCTGTTGCCTTATTGCTTCACTTCAGTCTCACCGAGTTGATGCAATCGATGCCACCGAGTTAATGTTTGCCCTAAGCCCTAGCACATCGGTCCCACCGAGTTGTTCCAGTCGGTCCCACCGAGATTCCTAATGTTCACATTTTAAACTAAATCGGTCTCATCGAGTTCTTCTATTCGGTCTGACCGAGTTGGGTCAAATGTGTGTAATGGTTGGATTTTGTGTGGAGGCTATATATACCCCTCCACCCCCTTCTCCATTTGTGAGAGAGCCATTAGAACATGCCTACACTTCCAGCATACATTTTCTGAGAGAGAACCACCTACTCATGTGTTGAGATCAAGACATTCCAATCCTACCACAAGAATCTTGATTTCTAGCCTTCCCCAAGTTGCTTTCCACTCAAATCATCTTTCCACCATAGCCAAATCTGAGAGAGAGAGTTGAGTGTCGGGGGACTATCATTTGAAGCACAAGAGCAAGGAGTTCATCATCAACACACCATCTATTACCTTTTGGGGAGTGGTGTCTCCTAGATTGGTTAGGTGTCGCTTGGGAGCCTCCGACAAGATTGTGGAGTTGAACCAAGAAGTTTGTAAGGGCAAGGAGATCGCCTACTTCGTGAAGATCTATCCGAGTGAGGCAAGTCCTTCATGGGCGATGGCCATGGTGGGATAGACAAGGTTGCTTCTTCGTGGACCCTTCATGGGTGGACCCCTCCGCGGACTCACGCAACCGTTACCCTTCGTGGGTTGAAGTCTCCATCAACGTGGATGTACGATAGCACCACATATCGGAACCACGCCAAAAATCTCCATGTCTTCATTGCGTTTGCACACTCCAATTCCATCCCTTTACTTTCTTGCAATTAGCATGCTTTACTCTTTCTGCTGCATATACTCTTTCCATGCTTGCTTGAAATGTATTGTGAATGCTTAAACTTGTGCTAAAACTCCACCTTAACTTGAACGACTTAAATATTGCCACTTTTTCTTGTTGAGGGTCTAATCACCCCCCTCTAGACCCCTATTCTCGATCCTTTCAATTGGTATCAGATCTTTGATCTCAATTGCTTTGGTTTAATCACCATTGGAGGAAGATGGATGAGTCTACGATTGGGAGTATTAGACATAGAGTACCTATTCTTGATGGAGAGTTCTACAATTCTTGGAAGAATGAGATGCTTGAGATTTTCAATGAATATGATTTGAACAAGTATATTACTAGCCCTTGTGCGCCCCCATTGATCCTTTGCATCCTACCCCCGATGAGTATCTTAACATGACCCACAATCTTAGAACTATTGATCTTATCACGAGAGGATTGCCTAGAAATTTGCATGTATGCTTGCCTACATTTGAATGTGCTTACACTATATGGAAATATCTCGAGGAACGCTTTCAAAACTATTCCTTGAAAAATCTAGATGAGATTCTTCAAAAGTCCATTGCTTTTCATAAAATGAATCCTAGTGATCCTAAATTTGATGATTGTCTTTTTGAGCTCCGTGACCTTATGCGTGCCAAAGGATTTGTTGGAGTCATTAGTAGGATCATCTCACAAATTATTAGAATTCATAAACATGCACATTGTCATGGTCATATATCTAATGAATCACTCTCTCTAGGTGATGATCATTCTCATGATGATGTTGAACATGGATATTATGATGAGGATGATGATAGTGACTTTGATCTTGATGAGTCGATGAGACACTTTGGTCTTATGGCTAACCTTCGTGGTTACATGGCCGGAGGAAAGGAATGGGTTCTTGATAGTGGATGTACTGATCATATGACCGGAAATAAGGACATGTTTCGTGAGCTTGCAGAGAACGACGGTCCCCGCAAGTATGTCACTTTTGGTGACAACTCCAAGGGTAAGGTAGTTGGCATGGGTAAGGTGGCCATCTCCCATGATAGCTCTATCCAAAATGTTATGCTCATTGAATCTCTTGGCTAAAATTTACTTTATGTATCTAGACTAGCTGACTTCGGTTTCAATGTTCTATTTACTGAAGTAGATTGCCAAGTGTTTCGAAGAGATAATCATAATATGGTCTTTACCGGTATTCGTAGAGGTGATCTATACATTGTTGATTTCACTAAGAGATCTCAACCTCGTACTTGCTTAATTGCTAAATCTTCTAAAGGTTGGTTATGGTATAGAAGGTTAGGTCACGTGGGCATGCGAAATCTTGATAACCTTATTAAAGGTGATCATATCCTTGGTGTTAAAGATATCATATTTGACAAGGATAGACTTTGCAGTGCTTGTCAAGCAGGAAAACAGGTTGGAGGAAGTCATCCCGTGAAGAACATCATGACCACGAGAAGACCGCTTGAGCTACTTCATATGGATCTTTTCGGTCCCAACACCTACAAGAGTCTCGGTGGTAACTCATTTGGTTTGGTCATTGTTGATGATTTTTCAAGATTTACATGGGTGTTCTTCCTTGATGATAAATCGCAGGTCCAAAAGATCTTCAAGAACTTCGCTAGGAAGGCCCAAAACCAATTTGAAGTGAAGATCAAGAAGGTTCGAAGCAACAATGGAACGGAGTTCAATAATGCCAATGTGGATACCTTTCTTGATGAAGAAGGGATTTCACATGAGTTCTCGGCTACGTACACACCTCAACAAAATGGAGTTGTTGAGAGGAAGAACCGGACACTTATTGAGATGGCAAGAATGATGCTTGATGAATACAAGACGCTAAGACACTTTTGGGCGGAGGCGGTTCAGACAACTTGTCATGCCACCAATCGACTATATCTTCACAAGCTTCTCGGCAAGACGGCATACGAGCTTCTCACCGGTAACAAACCCCAAGTTGGATACTTTCGAGTATTTGGCTCAAAGTGCTACATTCTTGATAAGCATCGTCATTAGAAATTTGCCCCTAAATCTCATGAAGGTTTCCTACTCGGTTATGGCTCAAACTCTCACACATACCGTGTCTACAACAATTTCACCCGAAAGGTTGAAGAGACGGTAGATGTGAAGTTTGATGAATCTAACGGCTAGCAAGTAGAGCAATTGCCAATTGATGTAGGAGACAAATACCCTTCGGAAGCAATTCAAGACTTGTCTATTGGCAAGATTCGCCCAACGGAGGTGAAGGAGAGTACTTCGTCCATTCAAGTGGAAGCCTCAACTTCACATCAAGGTGAACCACAAGTTGACTTGGAGGCATCCACAAGTGGAACACGTCAAGACGGAGAAAATGAGGAAGTACAACAAGATGAACCACATCGACCTCCCTCTCCACCTCCACAAGAGAACAACAATGCCAACAACAATGAAGAAAGAGAAGAAGAAGACAATGAAGAGGATGTTCCACCTCAACCCAAACAAAAGCTCTCACGAGTTATATCAAGAGTTACAAGAGATCATCCCATTGAAAAAATCTTCGATGATATTCAAACCAGGAGAATTACTCGCTCTAGAACTCGTTTGGCTAACTTTTGTGAACACTACTCATTCATTTCTAGTATTGAACCTATGAAGGTTGAAGAAGCTCTTGAGGATCCGGATTGGGTGAACGCTATGCATGAAGAGCTACACAACTTCGAGAGGAATCAAGTGTGGTCTTTGGTTGAAAAGCCCGACAACAAGCACAATGTCATTGGAACCAAATGGGTGTTTCGGAATAAGCAAGATGAAGATGGACAAGTTGTACGCAACAAGGCCTGTCTCGTCGCCCAAGGCTACACTCAAGTCAAAGGTATGGACTATGGTGAGACATATGCCCCCGTTTCGAGACTTGAGTCCATACGCATCTTACTCGCTTATGCCAATCACGATTACATCACTTTATACCAAATGGACATTAAAAGTGCTTTTCTTAATGGAGAAATTGAGGAGGAAGTGTATGTTAAACAACCTCCCGTCTTTGTAAATCCTAAGAAACCTAATCATGTCTACAAACTTCACAAAGCTCTTTATGGTCTTAAACAAGCTCCTAGAGTATGGTATAAATGCTTGACCAAGTTCCTTATTGAAAAAGGCTTTGAAATTGGGAAGATTGATTCTACACTTTTTACTAAAAGGGTTAATGGTGAATTATTTGTGTGCCAAATTTATGTGGATGATATCATATTTGGTTCTACTAACCCCCATTTTAGTGAAAAGTTTGGAAGGCTAATGTCGGAGAAGTTTGAGATGTCTATGATGAGTGAACTCAAATTTTTCCTTGGTTTGCAAATCAAGCAAACTAAGGAAGGTACCTTTGTTTCTCAAACAAAGTATACCAAGGATCTTTTCAAGAAGTTCAACATGCAAGAAAGCAAAGGTATGAAAACACCCATGCCTACTAGTGGACACCTTGACTTGACCAAGGATGGCAAACCGGTTGACCAAAAGGTTTACTGCTCTATGATTGGTTCATTGTTATATCTATGTGCCTCCGGTCCCGATATTATGCTAAGTGTGTGCATGTGTGCACGATATCAAGCGGCCCCTAAAGAATGTCATCTTAAGGCCGTGAAAAGGATAGTGAGATACTTAATTCATACACCAAACTTTGGCATTTGGTATCCTAAGAGGTCATCTTTTGATCTTGTTGGCTACTCCGATTCAGACTATGCCGGTGACAAGGTTGATAGAAAGTCCACTTTGGGTACTTGTCAATTTCTTGGTAGATCCCTTGTATCTTGGTCCTCCAAGAACAAAACTCGGTATCCTTATCCACTGCCGAAGCGGAATATATTGCCGCCGAATCATGTTGTGCTCAATTACTTTGGATGACCCAAACCCTTAAGGATTATGGGATACATGTGAAACATGTTCCGTTGCTTTGTGACAATGAAAGTGCTATTAAGATTGCTCATAATCCCGTGCAACATTCTCGAACTAAGAATATTGAAGTTCGTCATCATTTCATTTGAGATCATGTTGCCAAAGGAGACATCAATCTTAAGCATGTTCGTACCGATAAGCAATTAGCGGATATATTCACCAAACCGCTTGATGAGAAAGTATTTTGCCGTTTTATAGGTGAATTGAACATCATTGATGCTTCAAACTTGGGGTAGAAACTCCATTTGGATACATGCAAGGCATGAGCCTTTTTGACTAATCCTTGATATTTCTCTTATGATGATGATCATGTGTCTCGGATCTCTACTTGTACCCTTGCATGTTATCTAACCCTTGTAGGTACTTGGATGAACCCTATGAGATTGCAAGTCACTCACATCTTGAGCAATCTGTACATCACCAAGTCCCTATGATATGGTTGTTGAATTCAAGGAAGCACAAACTCACTCAACATATCCTTTGACAATTTCAATATATCAAATTTCATTTGGTATCAAGTTTCATGATTGTCATTTTGGATACACAAGTGCTCTTCCTTGCAAGACTAATCCATGTAGGAAGATGAACTCCAACTACTAGTGGTGCTCGCAACTCTTGATGAACAACATCAACCTTGAGCACCCAACACAAGTTCAACTACATGATCAAGATTAACACCACAACCCAAGGTATGTCATTCCACCTTAGAGAAGCTTTGCTCCAAGTCATGAGCTAAAGCAACTCAACAAGGTGTGAATACATCAAAATACTTAAACGAAAAATGGTAACCCCATTTTGAACTTAAACGATGAGTATGACCTATGATCAAGTGATCTCACTTGACTCCTAAGTCAATATACTCTAACATAGGTGACTTTGTCGCCGACCCCTTTTCTTGATGAAGTTCTCTAGTGTTCTTTTGCTTAGTTGATTTACTTTCTCTTTTTATCTATGTTTAATTCATTGCAAATCTTTCTGCTAATTCCCTGCAAATCCTTGTGAGCTTTCATTTGCCAATTAAGTGAGCTGAGATTGACAAAATCTTTACTCTGAGTTGAACTCGGTCCCTCTGATCCAAACCTATCGGCTCGACCGAAATACAAGGACACCTTGTAAAATTTTCATCGGTACAACCGACATGGACTGCTTTGGTCTCACCGATCGGGACTGTCTGTGACTCTGTTATCTCGGTGTCACCGACGGAAAACAATCGGCGTCACCGATTTCAACTCTAAGAAAATGTTTTGCCATTCCTTATTGCCTATTTTCTTCAGCTCCACTCATTGATTCTTCTCTCTATTAGCATCACAAACTACCTGCTGCTTTGTAGTGACTCTCAAGGACCACACCTATTTAGCTCATGATCCAGAAATCCTTCTTGGAAATTGATGTCAAAGGGGAAGAGAGAGCACATCAAAGCTTATCAAATGAGCACATCTAAGCTCTTCTACAGATGCTTGTTATGAAAGAGGAGAGAAGTCACATGTCTTCAAGAGGGGAAAGACATGACAATATGTTTGATCCTAGCTATTGCTAAAATTCTTGTTGCTCTAATTTTGGTTGATATTTCCCTATCTTACTCTGATTTTATCTCACCCTATCTTCTCCCATTTTCCAATATCAGATTCAAGGGGAGAAATAATTCATATCCAAGGGGAGAAAAATCTATGGAATTCATTGCACATCTTTAAATCTTAGGGGACATGTTATATCTAAATGAAGTACTCAGTACTCACCCATTACATGTCATCCCAGTCTTGGTACTCTTGTGGTTCCTTAACATGCTTTATTAGGAGTGTTCTTGTGTTATCTAACCCTGTTTTCTCAAGTCCACTCTTTCCAAAGTCAGATCAAGACCACAAGGTAAGTATATGCATGACACTCATGTGCATGATGATCTCTTGCTGATGTACATATTGTTTGCAAGAGGGATTCATAAACATGGAGGTACACTTCTTAACCATATCATTTGCTCTGATGCATATAGCCAAGATACATGTAACTCTCTGCTTGCTCTGTCATGCTCATGCATTCACATGTTAGTACATTCTATCTTCACATGATTGCATACATGTAGGGGGAGCTTATGCATGTTACATGTCTTTCCAAAGCTTTACTTGTTACTCTTCATATCATTTATCTAAAGCTTTGATGTATGTTGCCATCAATTACCAAAAAGGGGGAGATTGAAAGCACAAGTGCTCCCTGGGTGATTTTGGTAATCAATGTCAATATATCTCTTGTTGGACTAATGCTTTTATCTAGTGTATTTCAGACAAGTTCAACAATTGCGTGGAAAGGACAAGAGGATGTGGAACCCCTTCAAAATGCTAAGGACACATATTGGCAAAAGCTCAAGACTCTTCATTTATATTTTAGTGATCCAAGATCACATTGAGTCCATAGGAAAGCCAATACTATTAAAAGGGGATGAGGTGTTGCTTAATGGTCTACTTGCTCAAATGCTTAATGATATTGCTCCAAAACCCTCAACCACTTTCTCATTGCAAATATGTCCAAAACCCAAATTCAAACTCGGCCTCACCGATTCTTTCTATCCGGCGCCACCGAGTTCATATGACATAGCCACTGCTAGAAACCCTAACAGTTCGGTCACATCGATACGGATCTCGGTCTCCCCGAGATGGCCTTGCAAACTCTCTGTTGCCTGTTGCAATTGTTTTGGTCTCACCAAAAATGCGATCGATCACACCGAGTTGGCTTGACATCTTCTCTGTTGCCTTATTGCTTCATTTCGGTCTCACCGAGTTGATGCAATCGGTGCCACCAAGTTAATGTTTGCCCTATGCCCTAGCACATCGGTCCCACCGAATTGTTCCAGTCGGTCCCACCGAGATTCCTAATGTTCACATTTTGAACTAAATCGGTCTCACCGAGTTCTTCTATTCGGTCTGACCGAGTTGGGTCAAATGTGTGTAGCAGTTGGATTTTGTGTGGAGGCTATATATACCCCTCCACCCCTTTTCCATTTGTGAGAGAGCCATCAGAACGCGCTTACACTTCCAGCATACATTTTCTGAGAGAGAACCACCTACTCATGTGTTGAGATCAAGACATTCCAATCCTACCACAAGAATCTTGATTTCTAGCCTTCCCCAAGTTGCTTTCCACTCAAATCATCTTTCCGCCATAGCCAAATCTGAGAGAGAGAGAGTTGAGTGTTGGGGGACTATCATTTGAAGCACAAGAGCAAGGAGTTCATCATCAACACACCATCTATTACCTTTTGGAGAGTGGTGTCTCCTAGATTAGTTAGGTGTCGCTTGGGAGCCTCCGACAAGATTGTGGAGTTGAACCAAGAAGTTTGTAAGGGCAAGGAGATCGCCTATTTCGTGAAGATCTACCCAAGTGAGGCATGTCCTTCGTGGGCGATGGCCATGGTGGGATAGACAAGGTTGCTTCTTCATGGAACCTTCATGGGTGGAGCCCTCCGTGGACTCGCGTAACCGTTACCCTTCATGGTTTGAAGTCTCCATCAACATGGATGTACGATAGCACCACCTATCGGAACCACGCCAAAAATCTCCGTGTCTTCATTGCGTTTGCACACTCCAATCCCATCCCTTTACTTTCTTGCAATTAGCATGCTTTAATCTTTTCGCTGCTTATACTCTTGCCATGCTTGCTTGAAATGTATTGTGAATGCTTAAACTTGTGCTAAAACTCCACCTTAACTTGAACGACTTAAATATTGCCACTTTTTCTTGTTGAGGGTCTAATCACCCCCCTAGACCCCTCTTCTCGATCCTTTCAACACGAACCCCTCAAATTATGGTAATCACCGGAAAGAATCCCAATTATTTTCACCTTGGGGTATGCAGATCATAAAACGTAATGGGTGCATACGACTTGCAAGATCGGATCAAGAACACAAATATATTCATGAAAACATCGCTTCAGATCTGAAATCATGGCACTAGGGCCCTAGTGACAAGCATTAAGCATAGTAAAGTCATAGTAACATCAATCTCAGAACATAGTGGATACTAGGGATCAAGCCCTAACAAAACTAACTCGATTACATGATGAATCTCATCCAACCCATCACCGTCCAGCAAGCCTGCGAAGAAATTACTCACTCCCGGCGATGAGCATCATGAAATTGGTGATGGAGGATGGTTGATGATGATGAACACGGATGATCCCCCTCTCCGGAGCCCCGAACGGACTCCAGATCTGGCCTCCCGATGAAGAACAGGAGGTGGCGGCGGCTCCGTATCGTAAAACGCCATGAAACTTCCTCACCTATTTTTTTCTCGGGATATAGGAATTTATGGTATCCAGATTAGGGTCAGCAGAGCCTCGTGGGGCCCACTACCCACCAGGGCATGCTAGAGGGGGGGGGGGCTCCCTGGTGCCTAGTGGGCAGCAGGGCCCCCTGTTCCAGTGGGTCTTTGCTCTATTATTTTTCTTTTCTTCTAAAATAAATCTCCAAAAAGTTTCATCCAATTCTGAGAACTTTTATTTCTACACAAAAACAACACCATGGTAGTTTTCCTAAAAACAACGTCAGTCCGGGTTAGTTTCATTCAAATCATGCAAATTAGAGTCCAAAATAAGAGCAAAAGTGTTTAGAAAAGTAGACACGACGGAGACGTATCATAATGATGAAGACATTAAAATGATTGGTGTTTCTCCCATTGAATCTTTGTTTAGTGATATTAAACTTGATGAAAAGGGGACTGAAGAGTCAACTTTAGCTAGAAGGCGTCCCCATAATTCAGGGGGTGAAAATCTTAATGAAAAATTTGATAAAAGTGGGTTTGGAGAGGTAAAAACTTTAAATAGCGACGTGCCCACTCTTTTGGATCACAAAGATTTTAATTATGATAGTTGTTCTTTGATTGAGTGTATTTATTTATTGCAATCCATGCTAAATTCACCCAATGCTTATGAGCAAAATAAGGCTTTTACTAAACATATCATAGAAGTGATGATGAAAGCTTTAGAAGAAAAGCTATAATTGGAGGTTTCAATACCTAGGAAATTATATGATGAGTGGGAACCTACCATTAAAGTTAAAATTAAAAATTATGAGTGCAATGATTTATGTGATTTGGGTGCTAGCGTTTCTACAATACCAAATCTCTATTTGATGTGTTAGGTTTTACCAATATAGATGAATGTTCTCTTAATTTGCACTTAGCGGATTCCACTATTAAGAAACCTTAGGGTAGGATAAATGATGTTTTTATTCTTGCAAATAGGAATTATGTGCCCGTTGACTTCATTGTGCTTGCTATTGATTGTAATCCGTCTTGTCCCATAATACTTGGTAGGCCTTTCCTACGAACTATAGGTGCTGTTATTGATATGAAAGAAGGGAATATAAAATTCCAGTTTCCATTAAAGAAGGGCATGGAACACTTCCCTAGAAATAAAATTAGGCCACCATATGAATCCATTATGAAGGCTACCTATGGAATTAATCTCAAGGATGACAACACATGAAACTATGCATCACGCCTAGTTAGGGGCATAAAAATGATAACGCTAGTTGGGAGGCAACCCAATAGTTATCTTAATTTTTTTATTTATTTTCTTGGTTTTTTGTGTGTACACAATTATGCTACCATTATGGTTGTGTTTTTGTATTTTAACTAGTAAATATGCCCGTGTGTTGCAACGGGATAAAAAATGCACGACCATATGTGTTTTCACTTCTCCTCTTCGCCGCTATTGCCGATGGTGGTTAGTTGTCCCGTGCGTTTTGGTGGAGATCCCGCTGCGCTGCGGAGCATGCATTGTGTGACTCAACTGGCCTTGCCAACAACACCTAGAGAGCCGCGCGAAACCTTCCTCTAGGACTCAAGCAACATTGTGCACAACCTGTACCTCACTGATTTAATAAGATGGATAGATTTGCGGACAAATATAACAGGTGAGTGTAATCGGTGCACTATAAATTGCACGCCAAAACACCAACTGGTCTAGGTAAACACAATGCTAATCTAGAAAGTAGAAAATATGAACAATGACATGTTCATTTAACTGTCAAGGTCCTTGCGGAACCTGTAAATTCTGTTAGAAATCAGAAGAAATTTTCAAGTTCCAAAAACATAACCAAAACAGAGAATGCATGACACTCAAACAATCAGGATGTTTCTTTTGTCTTCTGTAAGACATGGAATCAAGCAATCAACTCTTTGTGACAGATTCTACCGCATTTTCCACACACATCAAGGGGTTGTAGGAATAGTTACATGCTACTCAAATATTTGTGCATGTCACAAGGGAATATTCATAGCCATTCATTACCACACCGTCGTATGAATCCTCAAAGCCTAGCCAAGGTGTGTGTGACACCCCCGGCTCAATCGTGCACTAATCATACACGCAAATGCACACGACCAAGCCTAAGGACTCACGGGACGATATCACAACACAACTCTAAAACATAAATAAAGGCATACAAGCATTATATTACAAGCCAGGGCCTCGAGGGCTCGAATGCATAAGCTTGATGCCAAACAAGCATCAGCGGAAGCGTTAGATATCTGAGTACAGACATAAGATAGAGAAATAAGCCTTTAACAAGGCGGGACAAAACAAAAACTACGATCGAAAGGCGCAGGCCTCCTGCCTGGGACCCTCCGATCCTACTCCTGGTCGTCGGCCAGCTCGTAGAAGTAACCACTCTCGAGGTGGTAGTAGCGATCGTCGGCGGGGGCAGCTGTCTCAGGGGCTCCGTCATTTGGTCGCATCAAACGGATATGGGGAAAAAGAGGAAGCAAAGCAACCGTGAGTACTCATCCGAAGTACTCAGCAAGCAAAGATCTACACTACATATGCAACATTATCAAAGAAAGGCTGTATATGTGGACTGGGCTGCAGAAATGCCAGAATAGAGGGGAAAGCCTAGTCCTATCGATGACTAGCATCTTTAATGGTCTTGCAACATTAGGAGAGTGTAGATTAGTATAGTTTAAAGTAGTAGTATCATTAAGTCTCAACCTCACCCAGAGATCCTTTCTCGACTCCCTGCAAGAAAGCAATCCCAGAGCCATAATATCCATATCTTATCTCATCAATATGTTCTAGTTGTATCGATCGGGATACAACTCCAACTGTCCGTTACCGAGGATCCGGCTATGCATAGATTAGTTCTTCCCTGCAGGGGTGCACCAACTTACCCACCACGCTCGATTAACTCTGGCCGGACACACTTTCCTGGGTCATGCCCAGCCTCGGCCAAACGACACACCGCAGCCCTACCTAGAGCTCAGCAGAGAGGTCCCTGCTGGTCTACAACCTAAGCGCTCAGGGGTCTTGGGCCGTCGCCCTGTGCACTCCGGGTCGTTGTGAGCAGGGTGGATACCAGCGCCAACGGCACGATCCGACCCGGCCACAATGCTGAAATGGACGTCTGACAGAGCTGTCGGCTGATACCACGATGCAGAGTACCCATATTTATTCCTGCGTGATGGTTAGTGCTATCGGGCCAAAGGCCCATTCAGATCAAATATCCAAATCGAAGTGTGTTGGTAGTGCGGTAACGAGCAGAGACTCACGATCGATGTGACCCCATCGCCCCGTCTCAAGGACTTGCGGCAAGGGCCAAGAATGCCCAGCCACACCTCGTATTCATCACTCGGGTACTGTCCAGGTCAACCCGTCTCCACAACATTAGCCACTTAGGCTCACGCGGGTACCCCTTAGGGTCGACCCGCCTTTCCAAATAATAGTGTAAAGTCCAAGTGTACGTGTGTCCATAACATCAGGGGAATCCGAGGTATCACCCTCGTTGGATTCCTACTCGATGTATCCGTCAAGGTGAACTCGGAGGAATCACCCTCAATGGGTTGACACTTGAGGTGTTGCACGACAGCGTCGTTACCGGAAGTGGTGAAGGAGGAATCACCCTCGGTAATCACAACCGATGAACTAACCTACCATATTAACATCAGAAGTGCTGACGAGGTATCACCCTCGGCACTCGATAGTAACCCAGTAGTGGCGTACAACTAAGGGGGGTGATGTGCGGTGCCAGGGCCTGGTCTTCAATCCCGTTAACCGGGTCTTCTGATAATCCAGCGGGGCAATCGGGACAAGTAGGGTCACTGATAGGTCTCTACCCAGCCTATACTAGACAGTTTAGGATAAGCAGGTAAGGTTTCGATAGCAGGTTATAATAAACGAGCTATGCATCAGAATAGGTTAAAAAGTAACAGCAGCAATTTCTAATGCAATCATAAGAGAGAAGAATAGGCGATATCGGTATGCTCAAAGGGGGGGCTTGCCTGGTTGCTCGGCGGCAAAGGCAAGGTCGTCAACGGTGTCATCGGGCTCCTGAGCTGCGTCGGTCTCGGGAACTGCGTCGGTGTCGGGGTCTACCGAGAGAGAAGAGGGGGAGGAAACAAATAAATACACGACAAACACAGTAACACAGAGCTTGCTATGCTAACGCGCAGTGCAAGGTTGCCTAAAGACATATCTAAGTCATATTAGTTATTTTAGGAATTTGTTTGGATTTATTTTATTAAAGTTGAGAACTATTCATTTATCAAAATCAGTCTAAAAGTTCCATGTTCAGGTAGCTAGGGGCATCTGACGGATGAGCGGACCACGTATTCGGATTCGTCTCGAAATTCTGAGCAACTTTCATATATAAATTATTTTCATCTGAGCTATGGTTTTAAAGATAGGATTTTCTAAAGTTTTAACAATTTTCTGGAATTTAATTAATTATTTAATCCAACATTATCCAGAACAGTGCGGGGGTGATGTCAGCATGACGCATTGATGGCATCAGCAGTCAATAGGGGTTGACCCGAGTCAAACCTGACAGGTGGGTCCAGTGGGACCCACATGTCAGCCTCTGATTAGTTTAAACAAAGTTAATTTAAACTAAATAGGACTAATTAGTGGGTGGGGCCTACTGTTAGTGAGTGGTTAGGTAACTAATTAACTAATTAGGTTAATTAACATTTTAATTAGCATTTTATTTATTTTAAAAATGTTTTAAGGGGGTGGGGCCTGTGTGTCAGTGACACGGGTTGCCCAGTCAGCAGCGCTGACTGGTCAACGGACACCACGGGGCCCAGTGGCAGTGGTACTGGGGGCGGGCCCCAGCAGTCCACGTGGGCGCCCGGGCAGCGCCGACCGTCGGAGTGCGCCGACGAGCCCCGACGCGGCGGCGACTCGCCGGACCTGGCCGGAAATCATCTACAGAGGGCGGTTTCGAAAGCTGGCGAGGTCGCGCGTCACGTGGGGCGGGTGGTCGGACTCGGGGGTGGCCGGAATGACACTGGCGACGGCGGTTGGCGGCGGTGCTCTTGGGTGGAACTCGGGCGCGTGGCTGTGGTGGGCTAGCGAGCAAGGCAAAAGGCTGGGGGGGAGCCTACGCAACGCTGCGAGCACGATGCGCACGGACCCGAAGCCGTTTGGTCGCTGGAGCCATGCCGGCAACGTGCTAGGCGGCGGCGAGTTCGGGCACGACAGGGGCGGTGTGTACGGCTATGGAGAGCGGCCGGGGAGAGGGGGAGGCGATGCAGTAGCTTACAGTGAGCCCGCAGAGGTGCAAAGGTGGGCTCGGGGGAGGCTTGTTGGAGTGAATCGACGGAGGTGACGCAGACGACCGAAGAAGGAAGAAGGCGGCGTTCCTAGCGATGGAGGGGGCCTCGGCTCTGGTTCGTTGGTGCAGGCGGCGTAGCGGACGGCGGCAAGCCTCGGAGACACGTCAGGGAGGCAAACGGGGTACGGTGGCCGCGAGGTTCAATGGAGGCCGAACATGGCGGCGCTCGGGTGCGGCAGAAGAAGGCGAGGGAGAGGGAGTGAGGTGGCTAGGGTTTGTCCGCGGGGTCAGGGGCAGGCACTTGTAGCCCACCGCTGCGCACGGGTGGCCGCTGTCGAGCGAGGAGCGAGGGGGGCCAGTGCGCGCGCGCGAGCAGAGGGCGACAACGAGCGCGCGGGTGAGCAGTGAGGTAGGGGGCGAGCGGGGTGGGCTGGGCCGCACTGTGCACTCGCGGTCCAGGCACAGTGGGCCATTTTCTTTTATTTGTTTTTGTTTTTTTTGTTTTCTTTTGTTTCACTGCTTTGTAAAAATGTGTGGGCTCATATATAGCTTTATAAAATATGTGAACTAGCCACATAAATATAGTGCAATATTTGTCACTGCTAGAAATTGGTTTGGAGGCAAATGAATTTTATTTCGATTTTAAATAAATGAATAAGGATTAAATATCTCTGTTTTGTTGCTGTTAGAGTCAATTAATTAATTTAGTGAATGTTGGTTATAATTTTAGAATTGTCTCTGGAATATTTACAATATTATGAACATTTTAGTTTCTGGATTTGAACAACTTTTATTTGCACTTTCAGTTTGAATTTCCATTTGAATTTGAATTTGAAAAGAGATATGATCCAAATGATGTTTAAGCACTGTTGATCATGATGGCATGGCATTACCAAAGGGGGATTACTGTAGCTAACCACTGGGGTGTTACAAATCTCCTCCACTAATAAGAATTCTCGTCCCGAGAATTAAGAGGAAGACTGAAGGAAAGCGGGGTATTCTTGTAAGTTCTTCCGAAGAAACATCCGGAAAATCTTGAACGATTAGAATGTTTTCGATCCCCTCAAGTGGAGAAGCGTTCAATGCATTCAAGGTGTATATTTTAGCCTCTGCATTTTGAGTTATCTGGGCACGGTAATTCACTAGCCCGGATGACTAACGGAGTATGCATTTCCTCATAATGAAGGTCATGCATGAATGCAAATTTTTCAGAGATGAATGAATGTGATGCTGCTGAATTAAATAAAACAGAAGCAGGTGCTGAGTTAACGACAAAAGTACCCATCACAGTGGCAGATTGATCCTGGACTTGTTCAATATCAATGTTGTAAGCATGTCCACGACCATGAGCAGCAGACCCAGTATTATAGTTGTGGGCCTGATCGTTGCCACGACCATTGCCATGGCCAGTACGAGGGAAAACCAACTGATTTTGAGTCTGGCGGCAGTCCTTAGCAAGGTGGCCTGGTTTGCGACACTTGAAGCACAGTCCATCTTCAGGACGAAGAGGAGCATTGGGTGGAACACGTGGTGCAGTATAGTTGTTACTTGGGGCAGGGGCAGCTTGACGGAACACGTTGTTGGGAATCCAGACTTGACGCTTCTATGTTGAGCCCGAAGATGAGCCAACATCACGATAGCGCTTCTGCGACAGGCCAAGTAACGGCTGTTCCAGTAGGCAGTGTACGTTTGTGGGTGTCCCACCATTGAGTAGCGGGACCCTTTAAGAAAAAGGACGCAAAGGCGACAAAGTTGGCAGGGGAGACATTTGCAAACTCCATCTCGTGAGTGATATCGCGAATCCAGTCATCAGCATCTAGTGGCTTCTCAGAGTTGCGGAACTGAGTTGGGTTAAGACGCATAAATTCTGGCAGAGTTATTGAAGGAGGGTTCTGGTTGTTCAGATGCGGGAACTGTGCCATAATCCCAGTCATGAACTAACGGTTAAGCTCGAATTGTTGCATCATAGCTGCCATATAGTCTGGCGGTGGTGGGCGTTTAGGGGCACGACCACGACCATGACCACCTGGTGTAACCATCCTGCTAAGTTTCAACAGGGGTAGTTCAGTAAAAGCAGTTGTGGGTGTTTAGCGATAAGCATGATGTAACACGACAATAATTAAGCAGTGTAATAGATACTTAACAGTAGTCAATTAAGACATACAGATCCATACACAGAGTCGGGTACATGCGAATAGCATAATGGCGCAAATTCAAAAGCTAGACATGGTAGGCAGCGCGCAGGCACGTGGTAAGGAAGTACACCACGAGACATAGCAAAGGCTACATCAACGCCGGGAAGATCCACTGAAACGGGGTAGCTGCACGTGCGGACGACGAATGTTCATCGCGGAAGGATCCTGCGCTCCATGTGCACTCTGATGCAAAACCCGGTCTCGAGCTGAAAGAAGAGGTCCACGTGGAGGTGCATGACCTCCAACAGCAGGCCAATCAATACCAGCATACATCTGAGTCCTGCTCGAGTAAAGGATGTACTCTGGATGTATCCCTGTATGAACAGCTGGTAGCAACTGTGTCATAGCATCGTAGAGGCATGCTCGAGTGGCAACCAACTCGACGGCAAGAGCCCGAACAGTGCGATCCAGAGCCTGAGTTCACTGAATCAGAATGTGCGAGTCGTAACGACGTCGCTCGTACGGGGCACAGATAGCTATGTAGTATCCAGTAGCATCTCCAGCAGGGGCATACAGAATGTATCGGAACTCAGAGGCATCCAAGCTATCGCTGAACTCTCCTCGGAGACGTGCGACAGAAGAATAGGCGGCATCATGTACTGCCATCTCAATCGTCACGCCGATACCGTGGAAAAGGTGTAGCTCAGTGTCTGAGTCATCGCGCTGATCATAGATACGAACATCAGCATGGTACTGCTCCTGGTTGAACTCACGGTAATCCTCATAGACCATGTACTCTGGGTACCAGCGGTAGCCCAGACTGGTCAGGAGGGCGATCAGGACAGCTGGAAAACCAGGGGCACCACGAGCCCAAGTGCGAAGCACAAGCTGCGTCGTAGGGTGTGGTGGAAACAAACGATCCATCTGAAATAGAGGAAATTCAGGATCGTCAAATGACAATGAGAAGTATAATACAACTCAGAGAGAAAGGTTAAACAAAACAATGGAAAGGAAAATGATTATCAGACTAATCAGATCAATGGCAAGGAATTAAGCACAGATATCCAGCTCTCCGGGTAGATGAGATTTACGAGATCCTAAGTGTCGGCGTTAGTAAAATTCATTTAACCCGAATAGACGAGAGATTAGAGTCCCAGAGTAAAGGTCGAGGAGTAAAAGATCCTAATACCACCCAATTGGCGACGTGGGCCCGTAAGCCACACAGCCAAGTTAGTAAAACCGTTTTTGGATACTAGACTCAACTTCGGCCAAGGAGTTGGAAAGGGGGTTCCTACAGGCAGTCGGCTCTGATACCAACTTGTGACGCCCCCGGCTCAATCATGCACTAATCATACACGCAAATGCACACGACCAAGCCTAAGGACTCACGAGAAGATATCACAACACAACTCTAAAACATAAATAAAGGCATACAAGCATTATATTACAAGCCAGGGCCTCGAGGGCTCGAATACATAAGCTTGATGCCAAACAAGCATCAGCGGAAGCGTTAGATATCTGAGTACAGACATAAGACAGAGAAATAAGCCTTTAACACGGCGGGACAAAACAAAAACTATGATTGAAAGGCGCAAGCCTCCTGCCTGGGACCCTTCGATCCTACTCCTGGTCATCGACCAGCTCGTAGAAGTAAACACTCTCGAGGTGGTAGTAGCGATCGTCGGCGGGGGCAGCTGTCTCAGGGGCTCCATCATCTGGTCGCATCAAACGGATATGGGGAAAAAGAGGAAGCAAAGCAACCGTGAGTACTCATTCGAAGTACTCAGCAAGCAAAGATCTACACTACATATGCAACATTATCAAAGAAAGGCTGTATATGTGGACTGGGCTGCAGAAATGCCAGAATAGAGGGGAAATCCTAGTCCTATCGATGACTAGCATCTTCAACGGTCTTGCAGCATTAGGAGAGTCTAGATTAGTACAGTTTAAAGTAGTAGTATCATTAAGTCTCAACCTCACCCAGAGATCCTTTCTCGACTCCCTGCGAGAAAGCAATCCCAGAGCCATAATATCCATATCTCATCTCATCAATATGTTCTAGTTGTATCGATCGGGATACAACTCCGAGCGTCCGTTACCGAGGATCCGGCTATGCATAGATTAGTTCTTCCCTGTAGGGGTGCACCAACTTACCCACCACGCTCGATTAACTCTGGTCGGACACACTTTCCTGGGTCATGCCCGGCCTCGGCCAAACGACACACCGCAGCCCTACCTAGAGCTCAGCAGAGAGGTCCCCGCTGGTCTACAACCTAAGCGCTAAGGGGTCTTGGGCCGTCGCCCTGTGCACTCCGGGTCGTTGCAAGCAGGGTGGATACCAGCGCCAACGGCACGATCCGACCCGGCCACAATGCTGAACTGGACGTCTGACAGAGCTGTCGGCTGATACCGCGATGCAGAGTACCCATATTTATTCCCGCGTGATGGTTAGTGCTATCGGGCCAAAGGCCCACTCAGATCAAATATCCAAATCAAAGTGTGTTGGTAGTGCGATAACGAGCAGAGACTCATGATCGATGTGACCCCGTCGCCCCGTCTCGAGGACTTGCGGCAAGGGCCAAGAATGCCCGACCACACCTCATACTCATCACTCGGGTACCGTCCAGGTCAACCCGTCTCCACAACATTCGCCACTTAGGCTCACGCGGGTACCCATCAGGGTCGACCTGCCTTTCCAAATAACAGTGTAAAGTCCAAGTGTCCGTGTGTCCATAACATCAGGGGAATCCGAGGTATCACCCTCGTTGGATTCCTACTCGATGTATCGTCAAGGTGAACTCGGAGGAATCACCATCGATGGGTTCACACTTGAGGTGTTGCACGACAGCGTCATTACCGGAAGTGGTGAAGGAGGAATCACCCTCGGTAACCACAACCGATGAACTAACCTACCAGATTAACATCAGAAGTGCTGACGAGGTATCACCCTCAGCACTCGATAGTAACCCAGTAGTGGCGTACAACTAAGGGGAGGGGGGGGGGGTGATGTGCGGTGCCTGGTCTTCAATCCTGTTAACCGGGTCTTCTGATAATCCAGCGGGGCAATCCGGACAAGTGGGGTCACTGATAGGTCTCTACCCAGCCTATACTAGACAGTTTAGGATAAGCAGGTAAGGTTTCGATAGCAGGTTACAATAAATGGGCTATGCATCAGAATAGGTTAAACAGTAACAACAGCAATTTCTAATGCAAGCATAAGAGAGAAGAATAGGCGATATCGGTATGCTCAAAGGGAGGGTTTGCCTGGTTGCCCGGCGGCAAAGGCAAGGTCATCAACGGTGTCGTCGGGTTCCTGAGCTGCGTCGGTCTCAGGAACTGCGTCGGTGTCGGGGTCTACCGAGAGAGAAGAGGGGGAGGAAACAAATAAATACACGGCAAACACAGTAACACAGAGCTTGCTATGCTAACGCGCAGTGCAGGGTTGCCTAAAGACATATCTAAGTCGTATTAGTTATTTTAGGAATTTGTTTGGATTTATTTTATTAAAGTTGAGCACTATTCATTTATCGAAATTAGTCTAAAAGTTCCATGTTCAGGTAGCTAGGGGCATCCGACGGATGAGCGGACCACGTATTTGGATTCGTCTCGAAATTCTGAGCAACTTTCATATATAAATTATTTTCATCTGAGCTACAGTTTAAAAGATAGGATTTTCTAAAGTTTTAATAATTTTCTGGAATTTAATTAATTATTTAATCCAACATTATCCATAACAATACGGGGGTGACGTCAGCTTGACGCATTGATGGCGTCAGCAGTCAATAGGGGCTGACCGGAGTAAAACCTGACAGGTGGGTCCAGTGGGACCCACATGTCAGCCTCTGATTAGTTTAAACATAGTTAATTTAAACTAAATAGGACTAATTAGTGGGTGGGGCCTACTGTCAGTGAGTGGTTAGGTAACTAATTAACTAATTAGGTTAATTAACATTTTAATTAGCATTTTATTTATTTTAAAAATGTTTTAAGGGGGTGGGGCCCGCGTGTCAGTGACACGGGTTGCCCAGTCAGCAGCGCTGACTGGTCAACGGATCCCACGGGGCCCAGTGGCAGTGGCACTGGGGGCGGGCCCCAGCAGTCCATGTGGGCGCCCGGTCAGCGCCGACCGTCGGAGTGCGCCGGCGAGCCCCAACGCGGCGGCAACTCGCCGGACCTGGCCAGAAATCGTCTACAGAGGGCGGTTTCGAGCGTGGCCTGGCGCGTTCGAAAGCTGGCGAGGTCGCGCGTCGTGTGTGGCGGGTGGTCGGACTCGGGGGTGGCCGGAATGACGCCGGCAACGGTGGTTGGCGGCGGTGCTCTCGGGTGGAACTCGGGCGCGTGGCTGCGGTGGGCTAGCGAGCAAGGCAAAAGGCTGGGGGGAGCCTACGCAACGCGGCGAGCATGATGCGAACGGACCCGAAGCTGTTTGGTCACCGGAGCCATGCCGGCGACGTGCTAGGCGGCGGCGAGTTCGGGCACGACAGGGGCGGCGTGTACGGCTACGGAGAGCGGCCGGGGAGAGGGGGAGGCGATGCAGTAGCTTACAGTGAGCCCGCAGAGGTGCAAAGGTGGGCTCGGTGGAGGCTTGTTGGAGTGAATCGACAGCGGTGACGCAGACGGCCGAAGGAGGAAGAAGGCGGCGTTCCTAGCGATGGAGGGGGCCTCGGCTCCGGCTCGTTGGCGCAGGCGACGTAGCGGACGGCGGTGAGCCTCGGAGACACGTCGGGGAGGCAAACGGGGTACGGTGGCCGCAAGGTTCAACGGAGGCCGAACATGGAGGCGCTCGGGTGCGGCAGAAGAGGGCGAGGGAGAGGGAGTGAGGCGGCTAGGGTTCGTCCGCGGGGTCAGGGGCGGGCACTTGTAGCCCACCGCGGCACGCGGGTGGCCGCTGTCGAGCGGGGAGCAAGGGGGGCCAATGCACGCGCGCGAGCAGAGGGCGACAGCGAGTGCGCGGGTGAGCAGTGAGGTAGGGGGCGAGCGAGGTGGGCTGGGCCGCACTGTGCACTCGCGGTCCAGGCACAGTGGGCCGTTTTCTTTTATTTGTTTTTGTTTTTTTGTTTTCTTTTGTTTCACTGCTTTGCAAAAATGTGTGGGCTCATATATAGCTTTATAAAATATGTGAACTAGCCACATAAATATAGTGCAATATTTGTCACTGCTAGAAATTGGTTTGAAGGCAAATGAATTTTATTTGGATTTTAAATAAATGAATAAGGAATAAATATCTTTGTTTTGTTGCTGTTAGAGTCAATTAATTAATTTAGTAAATGTTGGTTATAATTTTAGAATTGTCTCTGGAATATTTACAATATTATGAACATTTTAGTTTCTGGATTTGAACAACTTTTATTTGCACTTTCAGTTTGAATTTGAATTTGAAAAGAGATATGATCCAAATGATGTTTAAGCACTGTTGATCATGATGACATGGCATTACCAAAAGGGGATTAGTGTAGCTAACCACTGGGGTGTTACAGTGTGTCTCTTGTTTTTTTTCTTCAAAAGGGGAAAATGAAATGATAACAACTTGCAGCGATGAACCCCCATGGTGTAAATACTATTTCTACCTATACAGGTTTCATGGTGAGGGTGAGTCGCAGGGAGCACTCCCCTAATTCCCCGGGATGAGCAGCCGAATGATTATTCTGCACCTGCGGAATGTGAATTTTTTTTACAGATGTTAAAATCATCATGAAGAAGCTATGAATTCAGTAAAATCATTGTATTACTGAAAATGAAATACAATGCTTTCAAATGGCCTTGCTTTTGCTGGAAATATTGTCTTTCCCATAGACTCAATGCCCCCTGTGTTGCAATCAGTGAATTGGTACATATAGACATACAAAGACGTGATATTGTCGTGCATGATTCAGAAAATTGTGGAGTCCCTTTATAAACTAAATACCAAGTGAACTTTCTGTATCTTTTATGCGAAGTGGTTTCCGACCAACAGCTAAAGAAGAACACTATGCAAATCATCAAAAATTACGTTCAACAAAACAAAGCATCAAACGCCTTCTTCTTGTTGTAAAGCATCGAACAGGTGGCATGCGACACTCCATGTTCATACCCGCGACCAAACGGAGTACAACGTGCTTTGGTTGGCTCCCCAAATAGTATAATGTGTTCATGCATGTATGGAACATACTCGAATGTTGCCTGTCAAATAAGAAGTCAATGCATAGTTGCAACCATGCTTTAGGAATCCCCATTACATATATGTTGCAATCATCCCTGCAGCTATCACATTTTGGTGCTTCTTGCTCCATTGATGCAAGTCACTGAGAAATACTACCAACAAAACAAAAGATGTACGCATTTTAGGTGGAAAGATGCCTGAGGCCATACTTGGGTCGCTGGCCAATAGTTTCTATCAAATGCCTACCAATGCTATTCCAGGAGACCAGAACTGGAATAATATCTCACAAAACTCTCATCACATGTTCGCCTTAGATAAACATGTGATTCAGAATACTAACGTGGTGTTGCAAATTATCCCATGGTCCACATCCACAATGCCAATGATTTTCTCCTAGCATTCTGCTACCTTTCTTGCAAGGTGGCTGGAGGAACCATCTAAAAATATCACTGAAGAAACAGTTGCTAATTTATCATGTAGAATTTAGATCCTTGAAACATAACAGGTGTTCTGTGACATACATACCAACATTCTGGACGGGTTGTGAAGATTACATCAGGAACGTGATGGCCCCCCTTGGTGAACAGTGGGAAGTTGCCTCATGATAGACCTGCAGTACCAATTGACAGTCTTCTCCAAACCTTCACACATTCACGCAATTGGGATTAGTGGAAAGATTTTTCTTTTTGACGAGTTGGCATGGCCAATGGAAAGATTTCAGGTTCAGAAATTCAGTAGCTACTCAGAGTATGACACTAAAGTAATTACCATATTGTATCTAGTACAAATGCCCGTGCGTTGCACGGGGCGAAAAAAGAGGCACAACCTACTTATGATCTAGCTCTAGAGACAACATCCTTTTCCCACTGCAACTATGCCAATATGATGTTAATATGCCGGCAGTTTATTGTGCCTCTGTTGTGATCCTTTTTCCAACCAACATAAATAAGCCTTGTAGAACACTGATTTTGATGGATAAAGGGGATGCAGCAACCATATGAAGAAATCATATACTCCCTCCATCCGGAAATAAGTGATGCTGTTTTAGTTCAATTTTGAATTAAAACAACACAACTTATTTCCGAAAGGAGGGAGTAATAGTTAATGTTCTGTACATTATTGCACTCTGAATCCAATCGAACGGGAGGTGCATTCTGGTATTTAAAGTTATTTTCATCCTTATACTTATAAACCAGAGTCTGCAATCTTATGTACTGAAAGGAGAATCAAAAGAGGAGAACAACATACTTCCAGAGCTCTTAGATCTTTAATGACAAATTCTTATTGTTTCTGATAAACTTGTGTTCTCCAATTTAGTCCAACACTGTGAACTATCTCATCATACAGTTTTAATAAACAATACAAAAAATTGTTTTCGCTTCTGAATATGCTTGTTGCTATTTATAAAGAATGGAAGTTGGTTATGTACTGATAAAGTGGTAGCATGTAATACCTCCACCACAAGAATTTTTGCCTTTAATACATCCGCATAATGTAAGACATTGTATCCCCTAAATCTGAAGGATTGTCACTTTATTAGTAATCTGCAAGAGCACAGATCGCCACATTCATCGATTGGAGGGTTATCCAACAAAAAACCCTGTTATCACAAGAGAACACAAGGTACAGAATAGAGTAGGGCACCCATATTTATTAAAATAAAACCATGCCAAACTTTAATAACATGTATAGATGTGGCCATGTCTTTGAGAGCGACTTCAATGAAAACCAGGGGCTCCACTGGTCTTAATGAAGACAATAACATCACTCAGACCAAGTTACTAACAAACATAAAACTATCATCTAGAAAACTGTGATTCACTCTGTTTAACAAACTAAAAAATGTGTTCATTTTATCCCTAAGAAAATTTCAAATATGTGTACAAAAATAGTACCCATATTGTGGAAGCTAAATATCTACAGGTTCTAAGTTTCAGTTGTAGCATCAGGAGTAATAGTCCCAATGTGCAAAATTCACAATCAGAAACAAGATGTTCCAACTAACCTGGAATCACCAGATGGAAGTAGCCGAAACAACGTGCCAAACACCCAGCCTTCTGTCGAGTCTATCAGATTTCTGATTGTATACACAGCCTGAAAAAAAAGAAAAAGTTCATCAATTAAACCACAAGAAAGCATATTGAACGATCTAATGGTGAGTCAGAAATAAACTTCATAGGCTACAATCTTCTCTAGCAAAGAGCCATGATCGTCCCAGGTTATCTGATGGTTCTCTAGAGCCGCTGGGCTGAGCCACGTCACCCATCAAATGCAGACAGAACCATAGCGTTCTCCTACCTGCACTCCATATTTGTAAGTGCTATACATAGGAAAACCAACAAAAGGACATCTTGGTTAAACCTCCTTATGCCATCTTTCTTTTGACATTCTATGAGCCCTGACAAACTGAAATCCTCCGATTTTCCACGGAAAAAGAACTTTTGCTGAACCGAGTATGAACAGCAGTAGAGTGTGATGGGAACTACCCACTGCCCAACTCCTCCAGACCCACTTCACAGGAACTGTGTCTGCAAGAAACAAGACTATAAGATTTCAGAAAGCCACAAGCCAGAACAAAAATTGATAAAAATGATAAAACATGTAAAGTTGAAAAGGATTTTGCGAGTGTCCACAACTAACCTGCTCCAGCTCTAGTTTTCCAATAGTGGGCATGGATGGGTCTATAACATAGATAGATAACCCCAATACTTCGACATGCAGGCATTCCTAGATAGTTAGATTAGATAGAATTAGACCGCCTCAGCTGGGCACCGACCAACAAACCAAGCTTCATGCACACATTAATTCACATACTCACTCCTCACCATGAGATGAATTTGGAACCTTTTTGGTTGCTCTTGTGAACATGAACCTAAGGAAGCAAATAGATCAAGGTATACAGAAACCTACAATTGTACAATCAAGCAATTTCAGGGTCTTCTATCTACTGGTCAATTCAGGAACAACCAACTAATGAGCAATCAGAAGTGGCACCAATTTGGAAGCAATAAACTGAAACAAACATGGCCTTCTATCAACTAATTAGCTTTCAAGGGGATACATACCTCTGGTGTAGCCACCCCAGGCAACATTGGACGGCTCGAGGAATGTTCTACTTGTTGGGAAACGTAGTAGAAAACAAAAAAAATCGCCCTACGATCACCCAGGAACAATATGAAGATGCATAACGGATTGTGATCAACGATCGTTACCAACTCTGGGAGTGCAGCAGAATTAGATGAGTCAGTGTAGATCATACATGAAGTCTCTCAAACATTGATGATGATCCCGCGAACCGCCCACGAACGATCCCTCGAACGGAAGACCGAAAGCACAACCTCTCTACTTGGTTGCAAGCGTACGGTCTTCACGATCCGGCAGGGCTTTGCCGTCTAGAGCTAATCATTGCCGGAGAATTAGAGGGAGGATATTAGAACCACACGGAGCTTGTAATTATGAGGATTAGAGGTGGCTAGGGCTCGCTCTAATTAGTCAACTAGGACCAACTAGAACGTGCACTAGATCAACTAGAGGAGGCTCCAAGACTTGTGTCTCAATAGGGAGAAATCCTCATGTATATATAGGTTAGGAGGGGAGGAGAGGGCAGCCACCAAGGGAGGAGAGCCTCCCTTGGTGCACCAGCCATGGGGGGAGTCCAACTCCCACCCCAAGTAGGATTCCCCCCCCCCCCACACAATGGGAAAGGGGGGGCGCCACCTCCACTTGGGCCTTCATGGCCCAAGTTTCCTTCCACCTCTTGGCCTTATTAGGCCCATTGATATTAAATTAAATATATATTTGTTCTAAACATTTTCAAACCATTATATATATAATTTAACATCCCCGAAAACATTTTCCACCTATATATATTAATCGGTAATACCCGGTATTCCCCGATATTCACCAAAACCCTTCCAGTGACCCCCAAACGCTTTCGGAACCTCTCGGAACTATTCCGGATATTAGTGAAACAATTCCACAAATATGTTATCATCACTCCCGCCCCACTAACAATTAGTAGATCGTGATTACCTTAAGCTTGTGACCCCGTAGGTTCGGTAAACCATGGACATGAACGAAACCCCTTCGTTCAATGACTGATAGCGGAACCGTGGACATCCATGTCGGTCCCTATGATTACAAGAATGATATTCGAGTGAACCTTTGGTTATCATGTGATGTTCCCTTTGCTTTGCGATACTTTACAAAACCCGGTGTGCGTCAGTATCCTCCTAAGTCATCACTATACTCACTATACCGTTGCTCCCATTACCGGTTTTGTTCTTCTTTCTCGTTGACGTGTTCCAGCATCCCCGTGACGGAGTCACCCGTGTCTGGCCAGATGATGATGGATGCCATCACATCGAGAGGACCCTAAGAATATCTCTCCATCGTCGGAGGAGCAAATCCCACTCTCAAGCTGTCCGGTCACTTGTCAAACTTTCCGGTGAGCCTGAAAGTTGTCGTTATGATCACCTTGTTACAGATGACGTTTGAGCAACCCCAAAACCCATCGTCTGGTAGGAAGTGATCGAGACACTCTCATGGTTTGAGGAATTAAAACACATTCTAACACTCTGTGTTATAACATATGATTTCAGACGATATGATCACATAGTATAAAAGACAAGTATTAGGTCGATTCAATATGATCGTTCTTCTAACGTCAAACCCTCAATGTTGTTTTAGGACTATCGTTACACTTAACGATATCCTAAGATCCAGAAAACATGATCACCAACAACACTTGAGCCGGTCTTAGAGGCGAGACCAGGAGCCTATTGTTTATCCTTTATCATTTCACACGTGCATATGAGTTTTCCACTGAATCACATATTCCAGGATCATAGCAGTTATAGCATGAAATATAAACTCTTAACTATGAATATGGAAATATAATAATATAATATTATTGCCTCTAGGGCATATTTTCAATAGTCTCCCACTTGCACTAGAGTCAATAATCTAGTTAACACTTTTAACTTTTACACCAATGGCAATCCGGTGTCAGTCCATGCTTTGCTTGTGGTATAAACTTCGTCCTATCGAACCTGACAACTTCATATCCGCCTGTATCATTTGCATTTCTATGCATCTATCATGCTTTCACAAGAATTCATAATTTGTGTGAAACCGGCTTTGTATATATATTGAATCACTGGTAGAACCTTTCATTCCTTAGACTGAGTCATGGAACCACTATTAAGAATAGTGTTCCAATGATACAATCATCTAGAAACCATACCAAGCTCATAAATGAACTTTTGATTCATCACCATTCATTTTTGCTTCTAAAGCAATACTATACTTAGCCTTCTGTTATAGAATTCACCATAGTAACTTTCTTAGACCAATTCCAACTTACTGTGACACCATAAATCACTTTTAATTTGAAACTGAAAAATCACTTGGAGCATAGATGAAGATTTTATCTATGTACTACTTACAACGAGCCTTCATTGATGTAACTCCTTACAACAATCTCTTCTTTTTCTCCGTGTGTAAAAACATGAAGATTTTATCGATGTACTACTTACAATGAGCCTTCATTGATGTAACTCTTTACAACAATCTCTTCATTTTCTCCGTGTGTGAGAAACATGTCGTTAATCCTTAACGACATTTTCATTATTGTACTATGATCAACAGTTTGACCATACTAGTAACTTTTACTTACAACTAACTTGGAGTATTGGAAATATCTGGTTGTTTACATACCATGGAATAGAAGTGTGGTTGAAATCATATTTCGCTCATAAGTATTTCAGGATACCGACTCCTTCCATGTGACATTGACAAGAAACTCTTCTTGACATTTTACATACTAAACTGCTATAGTATTCTATCAATATGTATTTTCGTTAAGTCCGATTAGACACCATTATCTCCATAGATAATTATGTCTAGTACCAAGACTATTCACACTACAAAAAAACCACTTCCGTGATGATACGTGTTTGTCACAGTAGGTCACGTTTTCTGTCATGCATGTACATCCATGACGATTTTATGACAGAATCAAGATAGTCATACCTGTGCTGTTGTAGAAGTGTTCCATGACAATACCAAAATTATCATCACGGAAGTGTCCACTTCCATGACGATAAATGGCGCTTCATGGAAGTGTTTTCGTCAAGGGTAACCAACACATGGCATCCACCGTAACGGGTCGCCGTTAAGCTATTGGGTTTCGGTTTTGATCCGATAACCCGTTAACAGCCCGGACCAATGGGGATTTTCCATGAGTAAAATTTTGATTTGCCGGAGGATCCACGTGTCAGCTCAGCCTTGGGACAGATGTCATCCAGCCAATGGACGGGACGCGCCTATGATAAGTCGACACGTGGCTCGGCCCAATAGTGGCCCATTCAGGTTAAAAGGCCGGGCCTATCAAAATAAGCGGGCCGGCCCATTAGTGGCCTACTTGCGTCAGGCCCATTCACAACCACGGCCCATATGAGTTACACAGAATCGGCCCATCAAAGGCCCATTTTAGATTTGACAATTTCCAGCCCATTGTCAGTTCCAGCCCGTTAACGGCCCGCTACGTCTTTGGGCTCAATTACGGCTCGACCTTCTTTCGGCCTGTTAGCAGCCCATTACAAATATGGACCAATATGCCGCCGGTATATCTTTCGGCCTTTTCTCAGCCCATTCTGTAGTTGGGCCAACTTCTAGCCCGTTGTGACTTTCGGCCTTTCCTCGGCCCACTGTACATGGGCCAACTTCTAGCCCATTTTGTCTTTCGGCCTGTTAACGGCCTGCACAACAGTTGGGCCTTTGTTGGTGCCACCTGAATTTGGGTCCATTAGCGGCCCACTTTAAGCAGTGCACAATTTCAGCCCGACGGGACTTTCGGCCTGTTAAAAGCCTAGTTTGTAAATTGGGCCTCTTTTGGCCCAAAACACTTTCGGCCTCTTACTGTCCCGTCAAGTAAAAGGGCCTAGACAAAAGTGACATTTATTTCGACCTGCTAGAGGCCCGCGGGCCGTTTCCATTTATACGGCCCTATCGAGCTTTCGGTCTGTTAACGGCCTGCTAAGAGCGTTGTTACGGTGGGCCACATCGATTGGGATCCACTAAATATTAGTTGACCAGCCCATTAAAGGCCCGCTTTGACTACACATGTTTGTTCGTTCAGATGGCGTCCAGGTAATGTTTGGGCGTGTTGGCCCCCATTTCGATGATATAGCACATACAAAGAATTATCCTACTCTATACTATCACCTCTAAAAAACCTACACTATACAATAAAGAGACTAAGGCATAGAAACGAAGAATAATCCTACACTATACAATAAAGAATTTATAGCAGATTATATCCACTGGGCATTATAGTTCGTCACCAGTGATAATAAAGCGTACAGAAACAACAAATTACATACACTTAGCAAATAAAGCTCATACATCATGGACGCTCATCAACAGAACTTACCATTTGAACTATAATCTCTTCAGAAAATAGGATTGGCCGGATTGAAATAGCACAAATTTAAGTCTGCAAAATCTCCAATTCCTTTGTGGTTACCTCAGTGTCTTGTTTCATTTTTTTGACTCCTGCATCTAATACCTACAACTCCAGCCTCAACATTTTGATTACATGTTGAGAATCATATATACGTTGTCTTGCCACTTCTAGTAGATGCTCGAGAACATCAGCACATTCCAATTCCAATCCATAATCATTTGGTAACGGCCATGCCGCACTGCTCTGAGATCTTTGTGTTGATGTCACTTCATCCTGAAATGTTTCTGTAAGTACACATGACTAGGGCAAAAATATAGTTACAACAGTGAAGCGAGCAAGATAGACTATCTTCTACATGTCAAAACAGGGCTAAGAATAATGTTACGCGTCATGAAGCATAAGCAAGTGATATTTTAAAAATTATAAAAATGGTAGTCTGTGCAGTCCGCATACAGAAATCTCTCTTAGCTCACCAGAGGAGCTGGATGTTGGGGCCAGATCCGAAACATAGAAATGTTACAAATTTAGACCACACGCAGCTACTGAACATTATATATATATCTTGCATATAAGTAAGCAAGCAGTTGGCCATTCTGTAGCCCAATTAACTAGCTGGAACATTGTGTGCCATGTTCCAGAAGAGTCTTAGGGAGCATCATGAATAGTAGAGGGATTCATACAAACCTACTACAGCAAGCAAAACTATTCAATCATTAGCCTCGTATAAACTAGATTGCAAGACTCATGCAGTAAGGGTTAATAGACTTCAAAGCTTCAGGCACACTTCGCCGGAGTAATTAAATGGTATGGCCTTTAATTATGTCAACTAATAGTTATACAAGTACCCTACATCAGGCATCATTGTTTGGGCATCTCATTAACTAAGGACAAATAAAGCAATTGAAAAGAGCAATTTAACTATGCCTGAAACAAACAAGCAATTGAACTGTTGAGTTGGCAGCATGCATACATGCACGCCTCAATAACATCCATGGCCTGGCAACATTTACTATATAAAGGACCAAGTAATGTAATATTGTTTGCCCCCTATGAAGTATCTCGGCTAGTATGTAATCAAGATCCTAGTAATGATAGGGAGGCTAATGATGTGAATATGTGTTTGGTTATGACATTTATGACATCGACAACTCTACCATAGCAGGAAGCAGTTTCACACTGTTCGCTAATATAAGATGTTTTAGATATTTAAAAGTAGACTACATCCGTAATGAGTGAACAGACACATTAAAATGTGTTTACATACATCTGATTTACAAAAAAGTTAGAACATCATATAGTAGTGAGCGGAGGGAGTTTTAATCAATGGCCCAATGACTGGGTTATAGGTGAAGAACCCTACGCAAGCACAATGTCAGACAAATAGGATGTCCTGGTAATTGTAATACAATGACTTACCATAACTGGTTGAACAGGCTCAGCGCTGCTCCTCCTTCTTTTGCAAGGCTCCTTCCTAACATCTTGTACGTGGAAATCCTCAATCTTATCTTCATTGCACACCCTCTGCAAGGTGACACAAACTAGTTACTGGTCTCCTTGGAAGATAAATATGCATACTTTCCAGTCTGTGAACAACACCAAAGGATGAGTTTATAACAAAACAACACCACATAATGAAACATGCCACATCTCTTGCACACAATGAAATGAGCATTTCTATGTGTGTGCTGTGTAAAAACTAGGCATACCTTCCAACTGGACCTCCAGGTACTCTTGGAGAGCCTACTTTAGTGTACAGTCAAACCTTTATGTCACCTATGAGTTATACAAGCCCCCCACTACAGCAGCCCTTAGTGTTTAAATCGTTAACAAGCTCTGTTAGGTCAAGAACAACAAGTAATCAAAGCAAACAGTCCTAGAATGGCTGGCTGATACAAATAAGCAATTGAACAGATGTGTGAGCAAATCTTGCACAACACTGAATTACATATCAAGAAAAGAAGCATAGAAGGAGGCTTAAAGACCATCACTTGACCGACCAGATTTAAGGGGCATTTAAACATCATGTGTAACGTATGAACTAACATAAACATTGCATATTTCAGATTCTATAATGAAATGCACATGTATTAGGTTATGCCATGTATGATGCCTAAATGTACACTATAGTAGGCAGGATTGATTCATCATTGCACGCACAATTGAATTGTAGGTTAAGGGCCAATTCTACTCCGCCTTTTCAGAGCTTATTGTCAAACTAAGCCATAAAAGATGTAAAGAACTCATTTTTTGAGTTATGGGCTTGGGCTTAACTTATTTCGCTTGGGGGGGGGGGGTGCTTCAGGTAGAAGCTCACTAAAAATTGAAGGGAAGGGGAATAGCGAAATGACTCTGTTGTCTGCCTATATTACATTCAAAATGCCACTGCTCACGCCCGCGTCACACCTGACCCTCAAGTAAAAACAAACACGCAAGCGTTCATTGCCTTGCCCGCTTGCATCTCCTCTCCCCTTTCCCTCTACCTCAATCCCCTACCTGCAGCGCTAGGGTTCCTCTAGCGAGCCGCCGCCACTGGTCCCATCTGGCCAGCTCCTCCATGATGCTCTGTCCAACTAGGCTACATGGCTGGCGGGTAGGGCCAAATCTCCCCGGCTGCTCCTCCCTCTGGCGCTGCCCCTTATTCTCATGGTCTCTAGCAGCTGCTCCGCTATGGTCCGCCCAACGCACTACTCCGGCGGTCGCCGCACAACTATGAACGATGCCCCACTCCGGCAGAAGGCACCTCGTTCCCCCTCCCCTCCTCCCAGGCCATGGCCTTGAGGTGCTGTTGAAGGATGAGCTCATCCAACAAGGTGAGGATCTCCTCTGATTTTTTGCCAAATTTTCATTCTGATCCGCTATACGATGAATTGCTATGAGCTGCTGCAGCTGCTATACGATGCATTGCTATGAGTTGCTCCTGCTACTGCTATATGATGAATTGCTACGAGCTGCTACTGCTGCTGCTATATGATGAGTTGCTATAAGCTGCTCCTGCTGCTGCTATATGATGAATTGCTATGAGCTGCTCCTGCTGCTGCTATATGATGAATTGCTATGAGCTGCTGCTAGTATATGATGAATTGCTAGCTGCTGCTGCTGTATGATGAGTTGCTATGAGCTGCTGCTGCTGCTATATGATGCTTTCAGGTGGTGCTGCTATATGATAATAACCAGCCACTTGGACCATTGAATTTTGATAAATAATGGTTCTTCATTTAAATTTTGGCAGTGCATTCTTCATTTAAATTAGGCAATGGGCTCTCTATGGAAGACATTGACCAAACTAGATTATGCCAAGTAGATGGTATCTTTGTATTTGAATTTTTAACAAATATTGATGGTCTGTTTTCCTATCACATTAATTACTTCACTGGGTTCAATTTATGATGTTTGCAAGTCAAATTAATTTTCATATCGGCAGCAAAATGACAAAATATAATGCAATCTAGACTTTTCAGTGATCATACCACAGATAAGCAGAAAAGGCAGGCAATGAAAAGAACTGGTTGGCTTATTATCTGGAGCTTATATTCAAAGGTGCTTATTTTCTTAGGATAACTCGAAATAACTGTCCCTAAGAACCCTGGCCAACAGCACTGACATACAAATAACATGTCACGATGATTGCAATGGAGTGACCTACCATAGCACACTGTATAGGCTCACCGCTGCCTCTCCTTTTTTTGCGATGTTCCATGAAATTTCCACATACATCTTGTACTAAGAAATCTTGTACTTTTTCATTGTGGCACCCCATCTGCAAGTTGACACAGCTAATTTGAGATATCACCACATGATAATACATTGCATATCCCTTGCGCATATTTAAACCACCAATTAACGATTGTGTGCGTAGCATAAACTAGCCATGACTCCATGTACTCGACTAGCAGGCACTCTAAGGGAGCCTAATGTAGTGCATTGGAATTCCTACATGCCACCTACGATTTTGTGTAATGTACTACATGTGTTCCTAAATATATGTCTTTGTAGAGATTCCACTATGGACCACATACAGATGTATATAGATGCATTTTCGAGTGTAGATTCACTCATTTTGCTCTATATGTAGTCTATAGTGGAATCTCTAGAAAGACTTATATTTAGGAACGGAGGGAGTATCATGTATGACATCTACATCTCTAATTTAACAGCCAATAGTGGAAATTATTGTCTGCACAAAGGGATTACTAGTCGAAAATCCTAGCAAAGCACGCTGGCAGGCACACAACAATACAAGAGAGAGACGCACTTACAAGATCATAGCAATGCCTCTGTCCAGGATCTTGGTTGGCCAAGCTGTTAGATCCAGAAGAAACATCGTCCTTGTAGTTCTTGCCAGCTGCATAACATGTAACAGCGACCTGTTAGTATATTTGAAGTACATCGGGCAGGTGATGCTGGATGGGTTTAAAGGTGACAAGTACCTAGGCCATGGAGGGTGCTTGGCATCTTGCCAGATGGTGGGAATCAGGTTAGAAACGTCAGGGGTGATGATGCTGCACTAGCTGTCGGGGTCCGGTAAGGAGATCTAGAACCGTGGAGTAGGGTGTTTGTAGAGCGGCTCCGGTAGGGTGGACTACGGTGTGGGCGAAGCGGATCTGAGGTTGTGGACGAGGGTGTCGGTGAAGCTGCTCCGGTGGTTGGGTTCAGGATGGTGTTGATGATGTGGATCCGCAGTCGTGGATGGGGCGTCAGAAGCTGCTCCAGTAGATTGGACGAGGGTGCGATGAAGCGGATCTGAGGCCGTGGACTTGGGCGTTGGCAAAGCGGCCCCGATAGGGTTGAGAATGGTATAGGTGAAGCTACTCCGGTAGGGTTGAGGATGGTGTCGGCGAAGCAGCTCCGGTAGGGTTGAGGAAGGTGTCGGCGAAGAGGATCAGAGGCCGTCGACGGGGGCGTCGGTGGGGCGGCTCCGGGGGTGTGGACGAAGCGTCTCTGGTGGGGAGTACAAAGGAGCCGCTGCAGATGCACTGCGGTTAACGAGAGTACCGGTGAAGCAGATACGGCGCTGTGGACAAGGCCGGCACTGAATGGGCTGTGGTACAGTGGAGGATGAGCAGTCTACTTGTTTCTAGAGGAGGTGGGAGGGGTAGATGCGGCCGCAGAAGCAGATCCGGCGAGGTGGACGATGCTAGCAGTGAATGGGCTCTGGTACGCCGGTGGATGAGCAGTCTAGGGTTTCGAGAGGGAAGGGGTAGAAATGGCGATGAAGTACGAACGACGTGATGTAAGATGCTCTGGTGCTGTGGAGTAGTCGTTTTTGCAGGAGGGGGAGAGGAAATGGGGGTGCCGTGTGGTGGGGGGAACCGAAAGTTACCAAAGCAACCCCGACCTATTATGTAAATGAGGACCGTATTGTAACTATTGTTCTCCGTGCACCAAGGACATGAGGGGAATTTCGCATGCTAAAGACTAGGTGGCGGAAATTTTAGAAGGAAGCGGGAGATTTTGCCGCCTGCGGGATCGTTCGTATCTAGTTTTAACTAATTTTGGACTGTGCTAGCGGGAAGGTCATGCGAGACTGTTGTCGGCGTTCTGGGAACCAGGGTACCCAGACTTGCCTGCCTGCGACCCACGGCGTGGCTCCCTTAACGGCCTGGTATGGCCCACCTCCAAGACCACTAAGACAAGACCCTCGCGAGGGGCCAGGCCTCGCGAGGAGGACGACACCAAGACCTCCCGAGGGAGCGGCCTCCCCAGGCGGCCTCCCGAGGAGCAGAGATTTCTATGCAGGTACCTAGCCTCACGAGGCTGCAATGACGTGAGCCATGACGACCAAGGCCAGGCGGGCGCCAGCGGGCGCAGAGGAGGCAGTCTCCTCTTTGGTGCTAAGGAGGCAAGGACATGTGTGGGTTCCCGAGGAATCTCCCAAAGGTTTCCATTCCGGTGCTACAAGACCAAGGCCACGGGCTCGGCAAGATGGATGTCATCACCGAGCCCACCGCTGCGTCACGACTAGAAGCTTTGCAGGAGAAGGCCACCTTTTGTCAGGATAGGATGTACTACTTGTCCCCTTTCAAATTGGCCGTTGTGGGATACCTTCCCGCCTAAGTTTCGAGGGAAGAGGACCAAGGCCACTATAAATATTGGTTAGCCACCACCATAGAAGGGGTCGACTCATTCTCACCCCCGAGCCTTCGTGAGGTTGTTCATCCTCTGTACTAGTTCATCCTCAGCCCCTCGTGAGGCCAATCCACCACAAAGCAGGAGTAGGGTATTACACCGCAAGGTGGCCCAAACCTGGGTAAATTGTCTTGTTCATCTTCTTCCCTGCTCACGCGAATTCGGCTAGGCTAGGCTGTGGGGCGACGGGCGCTAGGCTGGAGGGTTGAGATCTTCGCACATGCCCCAGAGTTCAAACCTTCTTGGGTCTGCGGAGCTCTAAATCCGACATTTGGCCCGCCAGGTAGGGGCGTGTCGAAGCCCCGCCTCTTCACCAGCCATGCTTCATCCTCGCCTTGCCACACCCATGAAAAGACCGGCCGAGCCTGCGCCGAACGGTGGACTGCACGCTCCGATCGGACGGCGCCCCACAGCCGCAGTGTCTCCTGCCGCGCCCTACCTTCCTCATCACGTCGTCGCCAATGGCAGGATTCATCGCCATCACCCCCCGTGCGGCGCCGCGGGTGTGCCGCCACACCCTCTGCAGGCGCCGCCGTGGCACCGTCCCTTCATGCTGCGCGAAGGCTAACAGGCGCGCGGGCCGCACTCCTCGCGGCGCGCGAATTACTGCGCTATCGCCCCGCCAATGGCGACCATGCCATCTTGCTCGATCGGGTCGCTGAGCTACTTGATGTCGCTTCCCCGGTGCGCTGCGACCCTCGACACGAGCCCGAGCGTGCCCTTGCTGCGTTTGCTCATCCCTCTCAGGAGGATCTGGTGGGCCAAGTGGCGGAAAGGAGCCCGGTGGGACCTCCCTCCCAGCCCAAGAAGCGCTCCCACGAGCTTCGGGCAGGGCAGACAGCCCCCCGGGGGATGCGCCGCGACGGACCACCTCATGGCCATTGTGACCCGCCGGCAGGGGCGGCCTCCGGGGCCCCAACCGCGCCGTTAAACGCCTTTCCCCCGCTGCAACAAGTATTTTCAGAGCATATGTGCTAACTTTTGGGTGCAGGTGAACTACGCTTCCGCAGCGCACCGGGGAAGCGGCGGCCGGGCTAGGCGTGCCAAGGCACGCCGGGCGCATGACGCGCCCCGAGCGCGGACAGGGTCCCAGGGGGGCGCAAGGACTTGAGGGGCCCATAAGGCTAGAGCGCCTCACAAGGGCCCGGGCCCTCCTGGGCCGCGATCGCTCGACGCCGGGACCCCAGAGACCCAAAGGCTCGGGAGGGGTCCGCAACCTGCTTCGCAAGCCGGCCGGGCAGCCCGTGGGCGGTGAGAAGGCGCATCGTGCTGTCAACTGGTGATCGCTAGGTCAGCGACCCCGCCCGGGGCCGCCCGCGCCTTGGACTCGCCGGCGCGTGATCCGGTGACCAGGGGCTGGGGTCCCCGCCGGGGACGAAGGCGGCCGCCTTGCACTCTTCCAGTCTCCGCCCGTGACACTCTCACGTAATAATGAGTGGTGCTGTACATGCCCCGGAGTCTCCTGAGCGCTGCCCTCGAGCCTCATGGGGGCTCCCACCCACACCCAAGTGGAAGCCCCATGCTCCGCGCTGGCGGACGACACGGTCAATCAGTGACTATGCCCGCGCCTAGTGGAAGCCCCATGCTCCGTGCTGGCGGGAAGATTAGAAGACTAGCATAGGTGCCAGACGTGGCTGTTCTTTGCTTTATCTTGTAACCGAATTTGCTGCTTCTTGGAGTGAATTTGAAGTTCTTGCGTCTTCATCTTTAAAAAAAGGGGGGGGGGGACTCATTTTCTTCTTCTTGCGGTGTTTCCTCTCTTGATTTCCATCTTTGCGAAAGACGGCGGCACCCGTGGCTCCCTCCATCACGCCCCGCGAGCAGGGGCTAGGCATAGTGCGCACGCTTGGGTCAGCCCAGCGGTGCTGAATATGCCCTAAGGGCTCAGGCCACAGCAGCCGCGGCCTTGCCCGCGCGCACACCTCTCCGGGACCTCGACGTCCGAATCCTCGCGCGGCGCTCCCAAGCGCGGCAACGGGTACGTATGGCCTGGGGTCTTCGGCAAGAGTCCGCCTTCGGACCTTGGTCGGACATCGCGACCCGACATGACAATGACGGCCGCCCTTGCTCAGGGGCCGCAGGCGCGCAAAAAGTAAAGGAAAGGCGACATCAGGGAGTGCAATATTATTTAATACATCATAGAGAAGGTTCTTCCAAAAAATACTTTCGTATCCCCGCGGTGTCACATCCAAAGTCTTGACAGGAAAACAGGAGAAAACAAGCCTAGGGAGACGCCCTGTCACTCTCGCTGCTGCCATTGTCACCGTTGTCAGCCCCACGTTCCTCAACCACGGGCACACCCACATCCTCAGCAGAGGCAAGCTCCGCGATCAGGTCATCCACATGATTCTCCACCCAGTCCGTTAGGACGCCTTGGATAGCTCCGGGCACAGGGGCTATTGCGGCCTCGAAGTCAAAGTCAGGATCGGAGCGGAGAAGATGGCTGAAGACGCGCGAGAACGCACGCGCAAGAAGGTCGCGCCTCCTCTCCTCGACGAGCGGCACGCCTTCGCAGCCCCGCCTTCGAGGTGTGCCACGGCCTTGGTGAAGAAGCTGAGGTAGCCGGCGTCATCAGCAACAAGCAGGCTGGAGATGTTCTCGTTGCAAATGCTGCTCAGGGCCTGGTTGGCCCTGCGCCTGAGGACCTCGAACATCTGGGAGCGCTCACACTACAGCACTCGGGCTCGACCCACCTTGTCTGAAGCTTTCTCCACGAGGGAGGTGCTCGGGCACCACTTGGAGGTGTGCTTCGATGCACGCCCCCGTGAGCAAGGTGCACGGCGTGAGGCGCCAGGTGCGCGAGAGTTCATCATCAAGGCAATCGAGGAGCTTCAGGAGGCAAGGGCCATCCGTGGCGAGCGTCGCCCCGCACGGCCTCCCAGTGCAGCTGCGACCTCTGACATGGCAGTGAGCTGCGCGCCTGCGTCAACATCCCGGGCCTCAACAGGGCTGCTTCGCAGGACCTCTTCTGGCCGTCCTGCGTCGGCCGGAGTGGGGGCTACCCCTGCAGCTACGTCCACATGCCGTTTGGCCTGCTGAACGTGGCCGCCTCGTACCAGCGCTCCGCACAGGGTGCCATGGCGGCTCACGAGGCCAAGCACCAAGCGGTCGTGTCGGAAGAAGTGCCGGACCCTCGCGAGCCTGGTGGGCCTCCGGAGCCGCCCGGCTCATGAGGAGCAATTTCCGCAGCAAGTGTCTTCAGCTACCTCGACTCTCCTACAACGATGGTGCCAGGTGACTTTTTGGTTTGTTCAGATTCAGGGCGCCCCTCGGGCTGCATCATCCTCAGGTTGCTAGGGCCCGTCCTCGCAGCTGCGTCATTTCGATTCATGTATTTTGGACCAGTTATGCCTGCTTGAGTAACTATGGTTGTTAACATTGCACCTGACGATCTATCTTCTCTGGAGTTGCCCTTGCGGTCCCCGCGCATTGCTAACCCGCCTCTTGCTCGTCCCGCGAGGGGGGCTGCCAGCACGGCGCCTGTGCTTGGGTCCGTCCGTGCAATGCTGATAAACCTAAGAGACTGAGCTCTGGCTCGCGGCCGGCCCTGCAAACGTCACCTCACCAGGTCCTTAGTGCCTTCGTCTTCTCGCTGAAAGATCATGTGCAGAAAAGCAAGCATGGCTACCTTTTGTATTTCGTGACTGACTAACTCGCAGGAGCCTCCGGAGACAGGACCTCGAGCGGCTTCGCCAACACCTCACCACTTCAGAAGGGTTCTACACCGTGGACCATTGGGCACAATCCCTCCTAGGCCCCCCCGCGGGGCGAGCTACCCCTTTCTCGCGCAAGTCGCTTGCACATTAAAAGGGGGGCCCTTGAGCACCGCACGTCAGGGGCTCCTACTGGCTCTCGAGCCCTCACCCCCTGGCCTTGACCATGGCATCGCGACCTGGCATACCAGCGGCGGCTGAGCCCTGCTCGAGGGCCAGGTCCTGAGAACGTAGAGCACCATGATGAGTGAGAGAAATGGGGTCGCGAAACCTTGCGGAGGAGCGCCAAGGGAGGGGCGCGACCCGACACCGGTGGCACTCTCTGTTCGAAATATAATGGACATCAGTGCTCACTCACGCCCCTCGCGGGGTTCACTTTAATTTATTCCTGGACAGGGAGCATGTTCAAAATCGAAGGCCGAAAAAGTTCGCCCTCACGACAAAGGAACCACGACGGGCCACGAAAGCTAAGCTAAGTTATCTCGCATGTACCAGCGCGAGCCTTGCTCTCGACACTTTGCTTTCCCGCGACCTCGCTCGGGCAAGGGAACCTCCCTCTTAGTCCTTCGGGAGCTGCTTGCGCGCTAAAGGGGACCTCCCGAGCATCGCGCCTCGGGGGCTCTTACCGGACCTCAGGCCGCTCACCTCCTGGCCTTGACCATGGCATCGCGACCTGGCATACTAGCGACGGCCGAAGCTTGCCTGAGGAATGGGTCATGTCGGCGTAGAGCACTAAGCTACCGCGAGAGTAAAAGGGGACCCTTGCGCAAGCAAGAAACGCAATCACGACATAAGTTGGGAATGTTAACATTAAAGCGCAAGCGTCACTACTCTTACACACCCCCGCGGGGCCCTTCATGATTTTTCATGCAGGAATGAAACAAAAGAAAAGGTCTCCCAAGGACCGCGGCTTAGGAAGCACCGCCTACAACGTCATGACGACTGGTCGATGCCATCCCCCTCCTAGGCCCGGGCGTGGCGACACGATGGCTCGTAGTAGTCGTTGTCGCTTGAGCTTGGACCAGAGGAAGCACCACTACTGCTGGAGGTATCATGGACAAGGCCAAGGGCAAGTTCACCGCCCAGGGCCTCGCTGCCTCGCCGGCCAGTAGGAAGATTGCCGTCGCGGCCGCCTTCCCTTGGGCAGCACTCCAGACGTTCGTCGTCCTCTCCGAAGACCATGAAGAAGAGCGTCGACGCCCCGTCGTACTTGAAGTGGAGGGCGTGCCTCCCCTCCGAGCTGCATGCGCGGGCAATTGCCCCCCATCCCCGGGTCATGAAGACGTTGCTAGAGGAGGTGGCCTCGACCTCCGCCTGTGAGGCCTAGCTACAGCAGCTGTCGTGCTGAAGCCACAACTCGACAGGCCCCCTCGACGGTACCTCCCCTGCCAGGGACTGCGGGGGCCGGATCCATGTGCGTGGCGGCATCGCTGCCCAAACCACGAACTCGCGGGCCGTGCCGCCGGCATGGGCCTATGTGCGAGGTGGTCATGCGGCCATCACTTGCTTCCCTTCCCGACTTCGTCCTCTGCGGCTCCCGCGAGCAGGACCTTGGGCGCGAGCGCTAGCGCCAGTGAGGAACCCCGGCGGAGCGCGCTTGCACCAGGGTAGGGTAGTTGTGGGTGCTGCGGTGGCCTTGCGGGGACGACCGCGTCTCTTCTTCGGAGGTAGCAACTCTGGTTCCACCCGTGGGGCCTTACCCTTCTCCTCGGCTGAAAACCTCCTCACTGGCACCATGGACGCTTCGGCAAGATGGCGGCGCGGAGGAGATGACGAATGAGCGAGAAGCAAGAAGATGAAGATGGGACGGGGGCTCCGCTCCCATTCCCCTTCTTATAGGCGGCCGAAGGCTAACCGGTGCCCCTCCACGTTCCGAGTGATGATGGCCCTACCGCATGCATCAGGCTATTGTCAATTCGAAACGGTTGCCGAGGCGACGTGAGGAAGCGGAGGCGTCCGTGTCCCGTCAAGCGCCATGCGTCAACCTGGCCCGCAGGCGATTGGGGCCCGCGGTGCTTCACCCTTTCCCCTTGGATTCGCCTCAAAGCCAGCCCGAGCACGCCTTGGGCCCGGGGGCTACTGTCGGTGTTCTGGGAACCAGGGTACCCAGACTTGCCTGCCTGCGGCCCACGTCGTGGCTCCCTCAACGGCCTGGTACGGCCCACCTCCAAGACCACCAAGACAAGACCCTCGCGAGGGGCCAGGCCTCGCGAGGAGGACGACACCAAGACCTCCCGAGGGAGTAGCCTCCCCAGGCGGTCTCCCGAGGAGCGGAGATTTCTATGCAGGTACCTAGCCTCACGAGGCTGCAATGACGTGAGCCATGACAACCAAGGCCAGGTGGGCGCCAGCGGGGGCAGACAAGGCAGTTTCCTCTTTGGTGCTAAGGAGGCAAGGACAAGCGTGGGTTCTCGAGGAATCTCCCAAAGGTTTCCATTCCGGTGCTACAAGACCAAGGCCACGGGCTCGGTAAGACGGAGGTCATCACCGAGCCCACCGCTGCGTCACGACAAAAAACTTTGCAGGAGAAGACCACCTTTTGTCAGGATAGGATGTACTACTTGTCCCCTTTCAAATTGGCCGTTGTGGGATCCCTTCCCGCCTAAGTTTCGAGGGAAGAGGACCAAGGCCACCATAAATATAGGTTAGCCACCACCATAGAAGGGGTCGACTCATGCTCACCCCCGAGCCCTCGTGAGGTTGTTCATCCTTTGTACTAGTTCATCCTCAGCCCCTCGTGAGGCCAATCCACCACAAAGCAGGAGGAGGGTATTACACCACAAGGTGGCCCGAACCTAGGTAAACTGTCATGTTCATCTTCTTCCCTGCTCACGCGAATTTGGCTAGGCTAGGCTGTGGGGCGACGATCGCTAGGCTGGAGAGGTTGAGATCTTCGCACACGCCCCAGAGTTTGAACCTTCTTGGGTCTGCGGAGCCCTGAATCCGACAACTATGTACACGGGGCACACGTCAATAGTTAATAACTGGTATGAAGTCCACCCAGAAAAAAAGAAAATAACTCGGGATGATGCGTCGATAACTTGGACGTTCACACAGGCGCGACCAATTATACGGGTGTAGACGCGCGTTCACAAAAAAATGGATCAAACGCTAAGCCTATGTATTTCTCGTGTAAATATATAATTTAGTGCCATTGGTTATTTATTTTAAACACAATGCATTGACGTGTTAATTTTAATTATATTGCGCAGTAACGAATGGATAATATAGATGCACAAAAGAAACAGATATTGTAGTCCGCTACTTACAAGTGTTACCTCATATGATTACATGGCCTCCATTTTATAAATTGCGTACCCGTTGAATTCATATATGAATATTACATATATTACTTCATAATAGAACCTTAAATCATCCAAGACTAATGAATTTTAATGCAAAACTAACATTGGTGCATGTACATGATAACTACAGTGGTTGTTTGAAGAAACATCACTATAACTTTGGCATGCACAATTGAAAAATACTATTTGAAAAAAAAGCGATATGTGAGTGTCCAATCTTTGTAGCGTTGAATCGATATTGTATCGTTGGCCATGATACGAAGTAGATATTGATTATGTTCAAGCGATGCATGTCCATGATCGCTAGATAATGATACGTGAATGAATTGTGCAATCTCTCTCACGCGCATACATATCTCATTTCTCGGTGGGCATCGGAATCACACACGCGCACTTCGTGTATTTCTCTCCCTCCATCAAGGTTAGAATTCATCTTTCTACCCCGTCCTTCAAGTTTCTCACACAAAAACACACACGCTCTCTCTGTCGAACATGCCCACCCCTTTAATTCCGCCCACCCACCGCCACTAATGTCTCAAAGTATAACTATGTCTCGCACACATATGCGTAAGGTTAACTCGAGTCCCGGAACCATATGAATACATACAATGGGATTCCAGCAGAGCACCTTTTGTTTTGAGACTTCGCTCACATACACACACACGCGCGCGTGCGCGCGCTTAGACATTGTTTCTCTCTTCATTTTTTCCGGCACTTGCATGCACACCGCTTGTTTATCTCCGTGATGCTTTAAGCATGCCTCGCACACATGCTATCTACCTATCCCTTAATATAGATATGTATCACACAAACTCCTTCTCCCTGTATCTAAGTGTCACCGGTACCCCCCCCCACACACACTTCCCGACACCGAAGGAGTAGGGTGACACCTCGATCTTGATACTAATCTATCTACTGGCTTCTCTCTCAAACACACACACACGCACACGCACACACACTTCCCGACACTGAAGGAGTAGGGTGACACCTTGATCTTGATACTAATCTATCTACTGGCTTCTCTCTCAAACACACACACACACACACTCGCTAGTTGTGCCTTTATGCCTACCGTGCGCACACTCTCGATACGTCTTTCTCTCCCCCCCTCCCCACCCCCCAACAATGACAGCAGAAGGGTGACACCTCAATCTTGATCTTAATCTATGAATTGGCTTCTCTCTCAAACACACACACACACACACATGCTAGTTGTGTCTCTGTGCGTCGCTCACACACACACGATACGCCTTTCTCTTCGTAGCCCCCCTCGATATGTAGATTTCTCGTGCGCGCACAGCTGTAGTGACGATGACGCTGAACCCAGTGTGCCTTGTTTTTACCGGCATCATGTGATAGTTTTCACCCTGTTTTCTGTTAATTAACAAGGCAACCTTTTCTTTGTTACTACTAGTGAAATTGAGATCATTCGGGGCAGACATAAAATATATCACTTCAACCCAATTATCGCAGTAACTATTTAAAAAGAAACTAGCAAGATGCCCGTGGATTGCACGAAACATCAAGATGCATTTGTATGAGTAGTTTATCTTATGGGAGAAAAGGATGAATGAGGGAAGGCCTTATTTGCAAATGTGGAGAGGGGTGTGGGTATCTTTTTTCAAAATTGCCATAGTTTCCTTCCTATCCGTCAGATATAAATCGGGCGGCCTATATTGCAGGATGGCAGGCACACCATCATCACCAACTCTGTTTTTTTATAAGAGTAGGGATATATCTCTTGCATCGTCCACAATGAACATCTGGTGGACTGGTTAGCGCCGGATGCTCGCAACGCGATGACCTGAGTTCGAATTCTATCTTAATAAAACTTTAGATTTTTATTTTTTTAATATATACTTCTTCCGCTACTGTACTGATAGTGGAACCCACAGAGTACTTAGAATACAAGATTAAGGATGGATTTGTTTCTTTTTAATTTTCTGTATGAATCTGTAGCCACCCTGCATGTCATGTACACTGTACATGCAATTAACTTTTTATAGAGGGAGAATCATACACGCAATTAACTCAAATGGATTGGATGTGACTCTATTATTTCCAGCATAAGAGCATCTCCTACGGCAACCGGCAAATTTCCTCCCGCTTCCTTCCGTGGAGGATGACATCCAACGCCAGCGGCATGCATTTTCACAACTCTAACCAACCAGAGGAAATTCATGCAAACACGGACTGATTTCATATAAGCATGAAGGATTTCGTATGAAAAGCCGGATCTTCATATAAACATGACAGATTTCATTACATTTACATGAACTAAGCGGTGCTAATCCGGCTCTCGTAGTATAATTAATACCTAATCTAAATGGCCGCCCGCGGATCCCTTTGTCTTCCTCATGTCCGGCAGACACTTGCGGGGTCAACGAAGGTCCTCGCAAGAGACGAAGCAGCCAAGAGACCACCTGTATATGCAGTCATCGCCTCGGCGGTGGCCTTCATGGGACCCAAGCGGCGGCGGCCTCCCGTGTTCTACTTCTCCTCGATGATGGTGTTGACACTGGATTTTGGCATGGTCAAAAACTTAATTAAGATGACCTCAAATGGAAAAGGACCTTCGAGTTTGTATGCAAAAGTCAAAGGCAAACACTTTGCGGACTGGTCCTGAATATAAAGATGACGCGAGGGACCAGACACTTACCTGGATGGTGTATGATGAGTCGCGTAAGTTATTCGGCCTTTGCCGGCTGAATAAAGCTTGCCGGACGCGGGAGTCTTGCCGAATCTGGAAGAAGAACTTGCCAGCAAGAAGCTTGTCGGGTCCGAGTAAAAGGCTTGCCGGTTCTGAATGCTTGCTCGTCTTAAGTGCTTGCCGTTGAATGCTTGCCGGCCTTAAGTGCTTGCTGGTTATGAATGAACTTGCCAGCAAGAAGCTTGCCGGGTCCGAGTAAAAGGCTTACCGGTTCTGAATGAACTTGCCAGCAAGAAGCTTGCCGGCGAGAGGCTTTCTGGGTCCGAGTAAAAGGCTTGCTGGTCTTAAGTGCTTGCTAGTTATGAATGCTTGCCGGTCTTGAGGCTTGCCAGATCTGAAAGAAGAACTTGCCAGCAAGAAGCTTGCCGACGAGAGGCTTGCCGGGTCCGGGTAAAAGGCTTGCCGGTTATGAATGCTTGCCGATCTTGAGGCTTGCCAGGTCTGAAAGAAGAGTTTGCCGGTGAGAGGCTTGCCAGGTCTGAGTAAAAGGCTTGCCGGTTATGAATGCTCGCTGGTCTTGAGTGCTTGCCGGTCTTAAGTGCTTGCTGATTTGGAAGGCTTGCCGGATTTAGTGAAGATCCAACCAGAAGTTGGAGATGGGCCCTAAAAGTCATAAAGACAACCTTAAAAGGAGAAGTGGCACTCGTAGTATTATGCGGATCGTCAAGACGGACAAGTTTGATGTTGAATTCGACTCCATCCGAATTAGTATGCGATTTCTACAGCCCACGCAGAAACAGGACAGATCCGAGCCAAATTCGAGTTGGACTAGAGCTAGGTCTTTTTAGGACGTGAATTGATGTAATATTATTGTAAGGGAAGCCTAGATGAATACTTTACTTGTACGGGAAGTCCAGTCGCCTCTTATATATGTTGGGGGTGACGGCCGATTGAACAACACACAATCGACATATCAATATACTACTTTTTTCATATACGTTTTATCTCTCCACCGTTTTTCTCTCTCGTTCTTCGCTGTTCCTCGAGTTTCAGAGCTGCGAATCCCGAGGCTCTAGGGGTGAGCGAATCGACCTAGGGCAGCCCATAGCCTCTGCACTCCCTGACGGGGTCCCTCCCGGGTGTGCGGGGTTTCGGGTCTGCAAAAGCGCCCGTCGACTTTCTTGCGTATCACGCTGTCAGTCGGGTCTCCTTCGATGTGAGCTGCGGTGCATCACCCCCGGCGTCGAGGGTACACGTGACGTGTTCATGTGTCAACAGATGGCGGCGTACACGGAGAAGCTGGCCACCGACTCGTCGCTCTCCGCGCACCCGGCTTCTGTCTCTGCCTGCATGGCGCTGCCACAGGCACGGGAGGCGCGGCCACAGACACGGGAGGCGCGACCACCGCAGACACGGGAGGCACGGCCATAGACACTGGTGTCATGGTACGACGCGGTAGCGATGATGCCTGTGCGGCCGTGCCGGCGTGGAGCAACCCGCCACTCCTCATCGAGCTGAACTGGAGCGGCAAGTTGCTGAACCACGCGCTGGCTTGGGGCGGCAACTGGCTCCGTCGGGCCAGGCGAGGTAGGTGTAGCATCGATCAGCCTCGCTCGTATCCGGAGGGCTCGGCTGGCCACCCAGCCGGGTAGTATGCCGGAGAACGGCTCCTCGGAAGCCATCGGAAGAGTGGAGAAAATGGTGAAGGAGGAGATGGGGGAGCGGCGGAGGGGTGCGATTCTTGCCTGCTGTGTGGCCTCGTTTAAATAGAGGGCGGACGGTAGGAGCTTGGCCGGTGTCTGGCCTTGTTTAATCTGAGGGCGGACGGGAGGAACTCGGCCGGCGTTGCGTTTAATTCCGGCCCGCTCATGAATGGACGTGTGGCCGGGGTAGGTTTCTCGGTTTGCATGCGGGTTTAACGGAGGCATTTGATGGAGGCGTGTTCAGCCGGGCGTGCAGCGGGCGGTGCAGTACTATTCGATTTGACAGCTACTAGTAAACCAGGACGGTAAAAATATATTGAGTAAACCAAGACAGTTCCCGATACGGCTTTAATGCAGACGAGGGAGAGGGTAGTGGTTCCCGAAATGTTGAACGGCCAATGATGCATCCTCCTTTAATTAGCATGCTGAGGGAAAAGAGGCATCACGATGTGAATGTAATGCAGTTTGCACTCATATAAAGGCGCCCCTCCATTCCAATGCATCTACCACATCGTACGCACCTAAGCACCTACACTAAGCGCAAAAGTGCTCACTCCAGACCGGTGACGACCCCGGCTTAATCGTGCACTAATCATACACGCAAACGCGCACGATCAAGCCTAAGGACTCACTTGAAGATATCACAACACAACTCTAAAACATAAATAAAGTCATACAAGCTTAACATTACAAGCCAGGGCCTCGAGGGCTCGAATTCATAGCTCGATGGCATACAAGCGTCAGCGGAAGCATTAGATATCTGGGTACAGATATATTACAGAGAGAGAAAAAGGCCTTCACAGAGGCGGGGTAAAATAAAATACTACGATCGAAAGGCGTAGGCCTCCTGCCCTGGACCCTCCGATCCTACTCCTGGTCGTCGAACGGCTCCTCGTAGTAGTAGTACTCGCCAGGCGGGTAGCAGTACTGGTCGTCGGCTGGGGCGTCTGACTCAGGGGCTCCATCGTCTGGTGGCATCAAAAGGAATATGGGGGAAAAAGAAAATAAAGCAAACGTGAGTACTCATCCGAAGTACTCAGCAAGCAAGGATCTACACTACATATGCATCATTTTCAAAGGGGGGCTGTATATGTGGTCTGGGCTGCAGAAATGCCAGAATAGAAGGGGAAAGTCTAGTCCTATCGAAGACTAGCATCTTCATCAATCTTCGTCAGTCTTGCAGCAATAGAAGAGATCAGATGAACATAATGTAAAGTAGTAGTAGTAGTATCTTCAACCTCGACCTGAGATCCTTTCTCGACTCCCTGCGAGAAAGCAATCCTAGAGCCGTACTATCCAGTTCTCATCACATGTTCTAGTTGTACCGATCGGGATACAACTCCGAGTGTCCGTTACCGTAGGACAGGCTATCGATAGAAGTTTCTTCCCTGCAGGGGTGCACCAACTTACCCACCACGCTCACTTAACTCTGGCCGGACACACTTTTCTGGGTCATGCCCGGCCTCGGCTAAGCAACACGCCGCAACCCGACCGAATACCTAACAGAGAGGTCAGCACGCCGGACTAAACCTATGCGCCCAGGGGTCTTGGGCCTTCGCCCCGGGAACTCCTGCACGTTGCGTACGCGGCTGAAAGTAGACCTAGCAACCCCTTATACAAGCGTGATTGCGTTCCCAGTCCAATTCAGCGCGCGCCGCTCAGTCGCTGACGTCCATTAAGCTCCGGCTGAAGTATACGACGCAGAACGTCCATACTAAGCCCACGTGATGGTTAGTGCTATCGGGCCAGAGGCCCCTCGGATCAAATATCCAAACCGTAGTGGATTAGGAGCGTGCGGAAACGAGTAGAGACTCACGATCGATGTGACCCCGTCGCCCCGTCTCGAGGACTTGCGGCAAGGGCTAAGAATGCCCGGCCACGCCTCGTAGTTATCTCGCGGGCACCATCCAGGTCAACCCGACTCCACATCACTTCGCGTTAAGCTCGCGCGGGTACCCCTCAGGGCCGACCCGTCTTTAGTATCATGGTTTAGTGCAAGTCCACTCATCAACAGTAACTGTGTGTCTGACACCGAAGGGAACCCTGAGGAATCACCCTCGATGGAATTCCCGCTCGATGTTATCATCAAGGTGAACGAAGGAGGAATCACCCTCGAGGTCCACACTCAAGGAGTTGCGCGATGATGTCGTTATCGGGGGTGGTGTAGGAGGAATCACCCTTGCTTACCACGACCGAGTAACTAACCTACAAGGTTAACATCAGAAGTGCTGACGAGGTATCACCCTCGGCACTCGATGGTAACCCAGCAGTGTCGAGCAACATAGGGAGAAGTGATGTGCGGTGACAGGGTCTGGTCTTCAATCCCGATGACCGGGTCTTCAGATATCCAGCAGGGCAGTCGGGATCAAGTGGGGGTCTCTGTCGTGTCTCTACCCAGCCTATACTAATCAGTCTAGGATAACCAGTAAGGTAACAAGGCAGGGTACAATAATCAGGCTATGCAGCAGATATAGGAAAGCAGTAGCAGTAGCAGTTCTAATGCAAGCATAAGAGAGAATAGAATAGGCGATATAGGCATGCTCAAAATGGGGGTGCTTGCCTGTTTGGTCGGGGGCAAGGGCAAGGTCTTCAGTGGTATCGTCGGGGACGTAGTCGTACTCCTGAGCTGCATCTGTCTCGGGAGCTACGTCAACGTCGGGGTCTACCGAGAGAGAAGAGGGGGAAGAAACAGGTAAACATAATGCAAACAAATGCAATACAGTGCGTGTGATGCTATGATGCAGTAAATGGTTGCCTAATTATGCATCTAAGTCATTTTAGTTATTTTAGAATTGTTCTGGGATTTAATATCCGATGTGTGTGCACTATTCATCTGCCGGATTCGGGTCCGGAGTTACGAGTTCTTCTACGTAGGGGGTTCCGATGGAGAAACAGACGACACGATCAGACTCGTCTCGTCGTTCTGAGCAACTTTCATGTTTTAACTTTTTCAATCCGAGCTACGGTTTAAAAGTTATTAATTTTTAAAGTTTATTTGAATTTCTGGAATTTATTTATTTATCAAAAAAATGAATTATGATGTCAGCATTACGTCATGGTGACGTCAGCGGTCAACAGCGGTTGACCAGGGTCAAACCTGACATGTGGGTCCAGTGGGACCCACATGTCAGTCTCTATTTAGACTAACAGTGTATTAGATTAATTAACAGGGTTAATTAGGGTGTGGGCCCCATCTATCAGTGAGACAAAAGGCTAACTAATTTGTTTTTATTTAATTAAACACTTATTAGGTTAATTAGCCGTGGGGGCCCCACATGTCAGTGGCTCTGGGTCGGCCACGTCAGCGCGTTGACTGGTTTGACCAGTCAAAGGGGCCAGTGGGGGCCACGGGCAGCGTCACTGGGGGGGCCCCAGGCCTGCCAGCGAGGCGGCGGACGGCGGCTCGACGCCGGCAACCTCCAGACGCGACAGAGGGGCGTGGCCGGCGTCGGAAATCCGCTACAATGCACCAGAACGCATGGGGCTGGCCGCGTTCGATCGAGGGGAATCGTGCGCATCCAACGCCGGCGGTCTCGCAAGCTGAAGTGGACTATAGCATCGGCGGCGAGGACCGGAGCGGCGCCGGAGCTCGGGCGTCATGCAACACGGCTTTACAGCGTGCGGCAGCTCGAGCTAAAGGCACGATGGCGATCTACACATGCGTGCGAACTTGACGGACAGGCTCGCGCGTGCATTTGGTCACCGGAATGTGGCTGGCGACGAGATCAAGCGGCGGCGGTTTCGGGCTAACGCAGATCAGCGGCTACAGGCGAGCTACGCGGCGCGGGGACAGGAATGGGGAAGGGGAGAAGCTCACCGAGTGGCAACGAAATGCCGGCGACAGTTTAGGAGCAGCAGCGGGTGTCGAGGTCGCCGGAATCGCGCCGGAAATGCAGAAAAAAGGGGGAAGTGCGTAGCGGTCGGTGCAGTGCTCCCCGGCCCCAGTCAGCAGGTGTAGGAGACGTAGTCGAGCTCGGCACGCGTCCCAGACATGGTGGCGGCTCGCGGGGACGCCGGAGTGCGCGAGGTCGACGGAGTTGGGGCGGCGGTTGTGCTCGGATACAGAGTCGGAGAGGGAGTGAGAAGCGAGCGAGCGAGGGAGGAGATGGGAGAATGACGAGGAGGAACCAGGGGGGAGGCACTGGCCTCGGCCTTATCCTCCCTGCCTCCTGTTTCGTCGGTGGCGCCGCGGTGTCGCGTGCCCACCGGCGCGCGCGTGCTCGTCCACAGAGAGGATGACACGGCGAGGGAGAGAGAAGGGGATGGGCCAGCTGGGCTGGGCCAGTGCACTGTGCACTTGGTCCAGTCCAGTTTTAGCCTTTTTCCTTTATTTCTTTTCCTTTTCTCTTTTCTTTTCTGTTGCAAAAATAATTAGGCCACTTTAGCATTTCTGTAAAATATGGAACTTGGTCCAAATATTACAGTGCCATTTTAGCTCTCACCAAAAAGTGGTTTGGACAGTTTTGGAAGCCATTTAATTTAGTAATGAATTTAAATGAATTTAATATTGCTGTTTTGGGTGCTGTTTCATCTAGTTAGAGTCACTTATCTAACTCCAACTTTATTGATGTTGATTTTACAAATGTTCCTGGATTATTTGCCATTTAATGAACATTTTCCCAACAGTGTTTGACCAACTTTATATTTCACTTTTGAATTTGAATTGATTTTCAGAGGTGAATTTGAATTGGATCATTAACCCATATGACTTGGCACTGCAAATGATCATGACTTGGCAGTTTTAACAGAGTGTCACAGAGCTTATTACAAGGGGGTGTTACAAGTTCTCCTCCTCTAAAAGAAATTCTCGTCCCGAGAATTTAGGAGGTAGAAGGAAAGAGTCCGGGATATTCTTCCCGAAGATGATCCTCGCGTTCCCAAGTGGCTTCATCTTCAATGTGATTCGACCATTGCACTTTTAGGAACTTGGTCGTCTTCTGACGAGTACGACGCTCAGCTTCGTCGAGGATGCGGATCGGATGCTCCTTATAGGAAAGATCATCTTGTAGCTCGAGCATCTCATGATCCACTGCACGGTGCGGGGATTCCTTGAAGCACTTACGGAGTTGCGACACGTGGAAGACATCATGAATATGGGAGAATTGCGGTGGCAACTCTAATTTATATGCCACCTGTCCACGTCTAGCCACGATGCGGAAAGGACCAATATAGCGAGGAGCTAGCTTGCCCTTGATTCCGAAACGACGGGTGCCCTTCCTTGGAGTGACACGAAGATAGGCTTGATCACCAGGTTGATAGATCACACCCCATCGCTTACAATCATAATTACTCTTCTGACGGTCTTGAGCTGCTTTGAGATTCTCCCGGACAATTCAGACTTGTTCTTCGGCATGCTGAATAATGTCCGGTCCAACAAGAGGTCGTTCCCCAGTTTCTGACCAATTCAGAGGGGTTCGACATTTACGACCATAAAGAACCTCAAAGGGGGCCATTTTCAAGCTAGCTTGATAACTGTTGTTATAAGATAACTCGGCATACGGGAGAGATTCCTCCCATTTCTTACCGAAGGATATAACACAGGCTCGAAGCATATCTTCAAGCACTTGATTAACGCGCTCAACTTGGCCTTGGGATTGGGGATGATAAGCTGAACTCCAGGTAATATGAGTTCCCATTGCTTTCTGGAAACTTTCCCAGAAATGGCCAGTGAAAATGCTGCCACGGTCTGAACTGATTTCCTTGGGAATACCATGGAGTGAAACAATTCTGGAGATATATAGCTCTGCTAACTGACTAGCAGTAATAGTCTCCTTAACTGGCAGAAAGTGTGCAACCTTGGAAAGTTGGTCAACGACGACAAGAATAGCATCGTGACCCTTCTGAGGCTTGGGAAGACCAATGATGAAGTCCATTTGCACTTTATCCCACTTCCATAGAGGAATAGGGAGCGGTTGCAGAATTCCAGCAGGTTTTTGATGTTCTGCCTTCACGCGACGACAAACGTCACACTCGGCAACATAACAAGCAATATCTTGCTTCATTCTAGACCACCAGTACCTTTGACGAAGATCTCGATACATCTTGGTACTACCCGGATGGATAGATAGCGGTGTATCATGGGCCTCCTTCATGACTTTGTCAGTCATCAGCTCGAAGCGAGGTACTACAATGCGGTCTCGGAAGTACAAGGTTCCATCTTCAGCAATCGAGAAATCCCTGTACTTTTGGAGGTGAAGCTCTTTCTTCATTAGGCCAATTTGGGCATCTTTAGCTTGCGCAATCTTGACAGCCTTCTCAAGGTCTGGTTGTATCACAAGGTTATTAAGAGAACCTTGCGGGATGATGCAGAGATTCAGCTTGCGCAATTCTTCATTTAGCTGGGGTTGAGCTTGTTTTACCATAAGGTTGCTACAGTATGTCTTGCGGCTCAAGGCATCAGCCATCATATTAGCTTTGCTAGGAGTGTATGAAATACCACAGTCATAATCGGTGATTGTTTCCAACCAACGCTGCTGACGAAGATTAAGTTCCGGTTGAGTGAATAAGTACTTCAAGCTCTGATGATCGGTGTAAATCTCACACCGATTACCAAGGAGGTAATGACGCCACTGCTTCAAAGCATAAATGACAGCAGCAAGTTCGAGGTCATGCACTGGGTAATTCTCTTCATGTGGACGCAGTTGTCGCGAAGCATAAGCAATAACTCTTCGCTCTTGCATTAGGACACAACCTAGTCCTTGGCGAGAGGCGTCGCAGAAGATCACAAAATCTTTGCGGGAATCTGGAGGAGCAAGGACTGGAGCAGAAGTCAGCTTGTCCTTGAGGGTCTGGAAGCTTTCCTGACATTTGTCTGTCCACTCAAACTTAACGCCTTTGTGAAGCAGATTAGTCAGGGGCTTGGCAATCTTGGAAAAATTCTCAATGAAACGGCGACAATAACTTGCAAGCCCTAGAAAACTTCTGACTTGCTTGACATTCTTCGGAGGGGTCCAGTCAAGAATAGCCTGAACTCGCTCCGGGTTAACTGCGATACCATCCTTGGAGATGACATGTCCAAGGTAGGTTACCTCAGAAAGCCAGAATTCGCACTTAGAATACTTGGCATATAATTGGTGCTCTCGAAGTCTCTCCAGAACAAGGCGAAGATGCTCAGCATGTTCTTCTTTGTTCTTCGAATAAACCAGAATATCATCCAGATATACCACGACAAATTTGTCGAGGTAATCCATGAATATGTAATTCATTAGGCGGGAGAATGTAGCTGGAGCGTTTGTTAAGCCAAACGACATGACTGTGTACTCGTAAGAGCCATAACGAGTAACGAATGCAGTCTTCGGAATATCCTCTTCGCGGACACGGATCTGGTGATAACCCAACCTCAAGTCGAGTTTAGAAAACACCGAAGATCCTGTGAGTTGGTCATATAAATCGTTGATCCGGGGAAGTGGATATTTATTCTGAATGGTTGCCTGGTTGATAGGACGATAATCTTGGACCAACCTATTCGTTCCATCTTTCTTCTTGACGAAAAGAGACGGTGCTCCCCAGGCAGAGGAACTAGGGCGAATGAAACCCTTCCTTAAGGATTTATCAATTTCCTCCTTAAGCTCGATGAGGTGGTGCGGAGGCATCTTGTAGGGACGCTTCGCAATAGGAGTGGTGCCAGGCTTCAAGTCGATGACGAACTCGACAGCTCTAGCAGGGGGTATTCCTGGAAGTTCTTCTGGAAAGACATCCGGGAAGTCACAGACCACTGGGATGTTCTCAATCCCATCAAGTGGAGAAGCATTCAACGCGTTCAAGGCATATATTTGAGCCTCAGCGTTCTGGGTAATGTGAGCTTGATAATTCACTATCTCGTTCGATGGGTGCAAGAGGTGTACAACTTTAGTGGCACAGTTGATTGAGGCGTAATGAGCCTTCAACCAGTCCATTCCCAAAATAAGATCTATCTTAGAAGATCTCAGGATTATGGGAAATGCCTGAAATTTCAACCGCTCGATCTCAATTGTGACTTCGGAGCTGAATAGGGTGGCTTGGCACTGGCCCGCAGGAGTGTTTACTGCTAATGGTTGGTGCATCGTTTCACATTTAATGTCATGCATGAGCGCAAAATGTTCTGACATGAACGAATGTGATGCTCCTGAATCAAATAAAACAGATGCAGGTACTGAATTAACGAGAAGTGTACCCATCACAGTATCTGGTTGAACTGGAGCTTCAGACATGTTGACGTGGTAGTACTGCCCATGACCATAAGAAGGTCTGGCATTATAGTTGCGCTGTTGAGGAATACCACGGCCAATACCACGGCCAGCAGAAGGGAGAGCCAGTTGATTCTGATTCTGAGAACAATCTCTAGCACGGTGACCTGGCTTGCCACACTTGAAGCATAGTCCGTTGTCAGGACGAGGTGCTGGAGCTCGAGGTGCCGGAGTTGGCAGAGGCTGTCTCGGTGGTGGAGGTGGCAGGCGTGGTGCAGCATAAGATGGCCTGTTTGCAGGGGCTGCTGAACGGAACATGCCTTGGGGAAACCAGATGCGTCGCTTCTGGGATGACGAGCCCGATTCACGGGTGCGTCTGGACGCTTCCTTGTGCTTCTTAAGTCCAGTTTCAACCATGACGGCCTTATTCACCAAGGTGGCGAAATCAGGGTAATCTTGAACAAGAAGGGCTAACTGAATGTCATGGTGCAGTCCTTCACGAAACTTCTCCTGTCTGCGTTCATCAGTAGGAATGTCCTCTTCAGCGTAACGAGATAAGTCTAGAAACTCACGCTGATAGACTTCCACAGTCTTGTTTCCTTGGACAAGGCTACGGAACTCAGCCTTCTTCCTAGCTATGACAGCTAGAGGAATGTAGCGGGCAAGGAAGTACACAACGTGACATAGCAAAGGCTACATCAGCGTCGGAGAAAACCACGGAAACGGGGTAACTGCAAGTGCGGACGACGAATGTTCGTCGCGGCAGGATCCTGTGCTCCATGTGCACTCTGATGCAGAACCCGGTCTCGAACTGTAAGAAGAGGTCCACGTGCAGGCGTGTGACCTCCCACTGTAGGCCAATCAATACCTGGCGGCATCTCGGTCCTGCGTGGGTAAAGAATATCCTCCGGATGTATCCCTGCACGAACAGCTGGTAGCAACTGTGTCATAGCCTCGTAGTATTGTGCTCGAGTGGCGAACAACTCGACGGCCAGAGCCCGAACAGTGCGATCCAGAGCCTGAGTGCACTGAATTAGAACCTGCGGGTCGTAGCGTCGAGACTCGTACGGGGCACAGATAGCTATGTAAAATCCAGTAGCATCTCCAACAGGTGCATACGGAATGTACCGAAACACAGTATCATCCAAGTTAGCATTGTGCTCTCCTCGGAGACGTGCGACAGCAGAGTAGGCGGCATCATGTACTGCCATCTCAATCGTCATGCCTATTCCATGAAAAAGATGTAGCTCAGTGTCTGAGTTGTTCTGCTGATCATAAATCCGAACTTCAGCATAGTACTGTTCCTGGTTGAACTCGCGGTAAACCTCATAGACCATGTACTCGGGATACCTGCGGTAACCCAGTCTACTCAGGAGGGCGATCAGAACAGCTGGAAATCCAGGGGCATCACGAGCCCAAGTGCGAAGCACAAGCTGGGTCATAGGCCGCGGTGGAAACAGTCGATCCATCTGAAACAGAGAGGTTCAGGGTTGTCATAAGACAATGAGAAATATAACCGATCTCGGAAGGAAAGGTTAAACAAAACAATGGAAAGGAAAATGATTATCAGACTAATCAGATCAACGTCAGGGAAATCGCACTGAATCCAGCTCTCCGGGTGGATAGAATTAACGAGAACCTAAATGTCGGTGTTAGTAAATTTTATTAAACCCGAATAGATGAGAGATTAGAATCCCAGAGTAAAGACGAGGAATAAAAGATCCTAATACCACCTAGTTGGCGACGTGGGCCGTAAGCCACACAGCCAAGTTAGTGAAATCAGTTTTTGACTTCTAGACTCAACTTCGGCGAAGGAATTGGGAAGGGGGACTCCTAGAGGCAGTCGGCTCTGATACCAACCTGTGACGACCCCGGCTTAATCGTGCACTAATCATACACGCAAACGCGCACGATCAAGCCTAAGGACTCACTTGAAGATATCACAACACAACTCTAAAACATAAATAAAGTCATACAAGCTTAATATTACAAGCCAGGGCCTCGAGGGCTCGAATACATAGCTCGATGGCATACAAGCGTCAGCGGAAGCATTAGATATCTGGGTACAGATATATTACAGAGAGAGAAAAAGGCCTTCACAGAGGCGGGGTAAAATAAAATACTACGATCGAAAGGCGTAGGCCTCCTGCCCTGGACCCTCCGATCCTACTCCTGGTCGTCGAACGGCTCCTCGTAGTAGTAGTACTCGCCAGGCGGGTAGTAGTACTGGTCGTCGGCTGGGGCGTCTGACTCAGGGGCTCCGTCGTCTGGTGGCATCAAAAGGAATATGGGGGAAAAAGAAAATAAATCAAACGTGAGTACTCATCCGAAGTACTCAGCAAGCAAGGATCTACACTACATATGCATCATTTTCAAAGGGGGGCTGTATATGTGGTCTGGGCTGCAGAAATGCCAGAATAGAAGGGGAAAGTCTAGTCCTATCGAAGACTAGCATCTTCATCAATCTTCGTCAGTCTTGCAGCAATAGAAGAGATCAGATGAACATAATGTAAAGTAGTAGTAGTAGTATCTTCAACCTCGACCTGAGATCCTTTCTCGACTCCCTGCGAGAAAGCAATCCCAGAGCCGTACTATCCAGTTCTCATCACATGTTCTAGTTGTACCGATCGGGATACAACTCCGAGTGTCCGTTACCGTAGGACAGGCTATCGATAGAAGTTTCTTCCCTGCAGGGGTGCACCAACTTACCCACCACGCTCACTTAACTCTGGCCGGACACACTTTTCTGGGTCATGCCCGGCCTCGGCTAAGCAACACGCCGCAACCCGACCGAATACCTAACAGAGAGGTCAGCACGCCGGACTAAACCTATGCGCCCAGGGGTCTTGGGCCTTCGCCCCGGGAACTCCTGCACGTTGCGTACGCGGCTGAAAGCAGACCTAGCAACCCCTTATACAAGCGCGATTGCGTTCCCAGTCCAATTCAGCGCGTGCCGCTCAGTCGCTGACGTCCATTAAGCTCCGGCTGAAGTATACGACGCAGAACGCCCATACTAAGCCCACGTGATGGTTAGTGCTATCGGGCCAGAGGCCCCTCGGATCAAATATCCAAACCGTAGTGGATTAGGAGCGCGCGGAAACGAGCAGAGACTCACGATCGATGTGACCCCGTCGCCCCGTCTCGAGGACTTGCGGCAAGGGCTAAGAATGCCCGGCCACGCCTCATAGTTATCTCGCGGGCACCATCCAGGTCAACCCGACTCCACATCACTTCGCGTTAAGCTCGCGCGGGTACCCCTCAGGGCCGACCCGTCTTTAGTATCATGGTTTAGTGCAAGTCCACTCATCAACAGTAACTGTGTGTCTGACACCGAAGGGAACCCTGAGGAATCACCCTCGATGGAATTCCCGCTCGATGTTATCATCAAGGTGAACGAAGGAGGAATCACCCTCGAGGTCCACACTCGAGGAGTTGCGCGACGATGTCATTATCGGGGGTGGTGTAGGAGGAATCACCCTCGCTTACCACGACCGAGTAACTAACCTACAAGGTTAACATCAGAAGTGCTGACGAGGTATCACCCTCGGCACTCGATGGTAACCCAGCAGTGTCGAGCAACATAGGGAGAAGTGATGTGCGGTGACAGGGTCTGGTCTTCAATCGATGACCGGGTCTTCTGATATCCAGCAGGGCAGTCGGGATCAAGTGGGGGTCTCTGTCGTGTCTCTACCCAGCCTATACTAATCAGTCTAGGATAACCAGTAAGGTAACAAGGCAGGGTACAATAATCAGGCTATGCAGCAGATATAGGAAAGCAGTAGCAGTAGCAGTTCTAATGCAAGCATAAGAGAGAATAGAATAGGCAATATAGGCATGCTCAAAATGGGGGTGCTTGCCTGTTTGGTCGGGGGCAAGGGCAAGGTCTTCAGTGGTATCGTCGGGGACGTAGTCGTACTCCTGAGCTGCGTCTGTCTCGGGAGCTACGTCAACGTCGGGGTCTACCGAGAGAGAAGAGGGGGAAGAAACAGGTAAACATAATGCAAACAAATGCAATACGGTGCGTGTGATGCTATGATGCAGTGCAGGGTTGCCTAATTATGCATCTAAGTCATTTTAGTTATTTTAGAATTGTTCTGGGATTTAATATCCGACGTGTGTGCACTATTCATCTGCCGGATTCGGGTCCGGAGTTACGAGTTCTTCTACGTAGGGGGTTCCGATGGAGAAACATACGGCACGATCAAACTCGTCTCGTCGTTCTGAGCAACTTTCATGTTTTAACTTTTTTGATCCGAGCTACGGTTTAAAAGTTATTAATTTTTAAAGTTTATTTGAATTTCTGGAATTTATTTATTTATCAGAAAAATGAATTATGACGTCAGCATTACGTCACGGTGATGTCAGCGGTCAACAGCGGTTGACCAGGGTCAAACCTGACATGTGGGTCCAGTGGGACCCACATGTCAGTCTCTATTTAGACTAACAGTGTATTAGATTAATTAACAGGGTTAATTAGGGTGTGGGCCCCATCTGTCAGTGAGACAAAAGACTAACTAATTTGTTTTTATTTAATTAAACACTTATTAGGTTAATTAGCCGCGGGGGCCCCACATGTCAGTGGCTCTGGGTCGGCCACGTCAGCGCGTTGACTGGTTTGACCAGTCAATGGGGCCAGTGGGGGCCACGGGCAGCGTCACTGGGGGGGGCCCAGGCCTGCCAGCGAGGCGGCGGACGGCGGCTCGACGCCGGCAACCTCCAGACGCGACGGAGGGGCGCGGCCGGCGTCGGAAATCCGCTACAGTGCACCAAAACGCATGGGGCTGGCCGCGTTCGATCAAGGGGAATCGTGCGCATCCAACGCCGGCGGTCTCGCAAGCTGAAGTGGACTATAGCGCCGGCGGCGAGGACCGGAGCGGCGCCGAAGCTCGGGCGTCATGCAACACGGCTTTACAGCGCGCGGCAGCTCGAGCTAAAGGCACGGTGGCGATCTACACACGCGTGCGAACTTGACGGACAGGCTCGCGCGTGCATTTGGTCACCGGAATGTAGCCGGCGACGAGGTCAAGCGGCGGCGGTTTCGGGCTAACGCAGATCGGTGGCTACAGGCGAGCTACGCGGCGCGGGGACAGGAATGGGGAAGGGGAGAAGCTCACCGAGTGGCAACGAAATGCCGTCGATAGTTTAGGAGCAGCAGCGGGTGTCGAGGTCGCCGGAATCGCGCCGGAGATGCAGAAAAAAGGGGGAAGTGCGTAGCGGTCGGTGCAGTGCTCCCCGGCCCCAGTCAGCAGGCGTAGGAGACGTAGTCGAGCTCGGCACGCGTCCCAGACATGGTGGCGGCTCGCGGGGACGCCGGAGTGCGCGAGGTCGACGGAGTTGGGGCGGCGGTTGCGCTCGGATACGGAGTCGGAGAGGGAGTGAGAAGCGAGCGAGCGAGGGAGGAGATGGGATAATGATGAGGAGGAACCAGGGGGGAGGCACTGGCCTCGGCCTTATCCTCCCCGCCTCCTGTTTCGTCGGTGGCGCCGCGGTGTCGCGTGCCCACCGGCGCGCGCGTGCTCGTCCACAGAGAGGATGACACGGCGAGGGAGAGAGAAGGGGATGGGCCAGCTGGGCTGGGCCAGTGCACTGTGCACTTGGTCCAGTCCAGTTTTAGCCTTTTTCCTTTATTTCTTTTCCTTTTCTCTTTTCTTTTCTATTGCAAAAATAATTAGGCCACTTTAGCATTTCTGTAAAATATGGAACTTGGTCCAAATATTACAGTGCCATTTTAGCTCTCACCAAAAAGTGGTTTGGACAGTTTTGCAAGCCATTTAATTTAGTAATGAATTTAAATGAATTTAATATTGTTGTTTTGGGTGCTGTTTCATCTAGTTAGAGTCACTTATCTAACTCCAACTTTATTGATGTTGATTTTACAAATGTTCCTGGATTATTTGCCATTTAATGAACATTTTCCCAACAGTGTTTGACCAACTTTATATTTCACTTTTGAATTTGAATTGATTTTCAGAGGTGAATTTGAATTGGATCATTAACCCATATGACTTGGCACTGCAAATGATCATGACTTGTCAGTTTTAACAGAGTGTCACAGAGCTTATTACAAGGGGGTGTTACAAGACCCATGGCGGCGATGCGCGCGAGCGGCCAGCGGCTGTGCCAGATGGTCCATGACGTCGGCCTGCAGCATGGCACCAAGGATCGTCTCCAGAGGGTGTTGGCAACCGGTTGGTTCATGGCCATTGTCGACGCCAGCTACGACTCTCAGTTGGACAAGATGATCATTGCCACCATCAACAAGTTCATCGTCGTCAAGAAGCTCACGGACGACATCACCGTACTCCTCCAGCCCGTGCGCCCGGGCTCCTCGTTGCCTGCCACCCTAATCGGCCTCCATGGCGAGAACCTCTTTCAAGCACTGGTGGCCTTGCGACTGCCCTCCGACGCAACAAAGAATGTCCACCTGGAGGTCGCGCTCGCCGCGAGGCGCCTTGCCCTGCAAGAATTCATCGACCTACACATCCACGTGTACGAGGAAGTCATGTACATAGGTATCTACAAGGCCGGTGAGGACGCTACAACATTGGCCTTCGTCAACCGGCTAGAAGCCTTGGACACCTTTGTTGAGAAGCACCTTGACCTCGCCACAAAAGTTGCCGCTCCTAAGCCGCCGGTCGGTGGCCCGGCGTACTGAGTCGAGGAGGAGGAGGTCGTATGTTGATGGATGCATCTTTCTTCTTGCCTCCTGTAACCACCACTGTGATCGCATCATCATGGCCTTAATTCTTATTGTGCTATTGCATTCTCGTTCCAGTCAATAAAGACATGTGCGATCCCTTTGCTCACATTTGGAGGCAATTATATGCATCACTGTAAATAGTACTCCATCGGTCAATTTATAAGTTGTGCTTACCTTTTCCATCAACTTCGTAATTTACGTTCAATGCTTGACCCGACCTACGAACTACTCCTAAATTCAAAAACTGAGACCGAACTTATAAATTCAAAACTACTCGTGCAGCATGCCTGTCACATTCGTAAGTTCAAAACGAGAAACTGGAACACGTACATGAAGCATGTCCCTTCCCCGTTGCATACCACACTATCGTTCTGGCCCCCCGGTCAACACGCATTGGCTAGGCTTTATATCACTACAACATGTGGGACCACATGTGAGCATACCGACGATGCACCAACCTAGCTACTACCCTGCTTATTATCTGGCGGGAAAAGCTGCGCCCTAGCATTTCCAATCGTTATTTCTATCTGTTGATCGTGCCAAGGAGCAGAACCAAATGTTACAATTTATACATGTTTCTCTACTCCTATAAAAGACTCAGTTGGTGATGATGGTGTGTCTGCCATCCGACATTTCTGACCATTAGATCTGCATCTAACAGCTGTGAGGTAAGTTGTGGCATTTTTGCAACAATAGCCCACTTCTCTGCTCCAATTTGCAGAAAACCCCTTATTATCTTGAAAGCAACCACATCCCTCCCTCACCTCATCAAAACAGCCTGAGAAATATATTTTGAGTGAAACGTAATATATTTTTAGTGGTATATATTATATCAAAACAAGAGTGTTTTCTTTCAAGTTTGTGAACAAGTACTATTCTACTTTGGATCCGTTGCAACGCACGGGCACATTGCTAGTAAAAGGAAAAGGCCTGCCGCGTTCGCGTCGCACCCCCACACGCCCGGGAATCTGGAGTACTCCACGGCCCGTCTGGCACGCCATGTAGCTAGGGAAGGCATGTGTCCTAGCATTTTCACTTTCATGTGGGACCGCAGTTGAGCAAACCGACTATCGGCAAACCGCACCCTGCCCGCCGCGTTGGAATACAGAAACGAGGAGGGGAAGATCTAGCTATAACAGGGAAGCCAACGTAGTATGAATAATATGATGTGGGGGGGGGGGGGCACCCATGAAGCCATGTGGCACGACTGGAGGTCTTATTTAGAGCTTCTTGTGCGTATCGATCACACCGTCGTGCTGCTCGTTCGAGAAGAACATGTATGGGTACAATTAGGTTATAGTAGATCCGAATCGCAGCCACCTGGACAATTGGATCAACATCAATCAACGGTTTATATCGTGTACGTGCAAATACACGCATTGACTCCGGAAAAATAATGAATAATGAATATATAATACATAATACCGCATATTGGGTTTCTCTAAAGTCAAACTTTGTATACTTTCGACATTTTGTAGGAAAAAGTATTAACATATACACCACCAAATATATATCATTTGATTCATCATTGCTTTTATTTCCACATCGTGTAAATTTGTTAGTGTAAATGTTCATATTGTTTTCACCAAATTCGGTCAAGCTTTATAAAATTTGGCTGCAATCAAAGCTATATATGTGCGGAGTAAATTACAAACGGAGGGAGTGGAATAGATATAGATATAACTATACAAATAAAAATATAGTAATATAGTCTATAGATATAAATAAGGCTACTACCCATTTTCTAGGTTAGAACTCACGTTGATGTGTACACATTGTTTTGCTTCACTATAATTTGCATTTGCGGGGTGTGTGTAGGACTACCACCTTTTGTTCAGTACCAGCAACCCCAACATTATCCTTAATTAATTCATATTGGCAATTACGATTGCATTATCTTAGTTCTAGCTGGTTCTTCGGTTGTTTGGAGGAACTCCATCTCGTTATTCAGGCTGATTTTGTGCATACGAGAAGATCACCGTCCATCAAAGATTTGTTTAGTAACGATTGTCGATTTGTATCACCGGGTACGATATAGATGGATTGTCAACGTCAAAATCCACCAAATCGATACTTATCCCCACTCTCATTGAAAGATTGGGTTGCCATCATAAGACTACCACCTAGATATTTCCTTCCCTATAACATACATATGAGCACCCATCTCATTATTCAGTTCCACGCCTCCCTCTCTCTCTCTCAAAACACACACACCTCTACACATGATGCGTGTCTCTTGGTCTCTCTTCCATCCCATGACAAAAAGGCACACTGCCATTCTCTTCTTCTTGCTACCCCCATCTATGTAGTTGGGTATCCTTGCAACAAACAAGCATTCATCTGTCTCTCTACTATCTCTTTCTACCACACATAACCTTCCACCCCTAGCCAGCCGTGCTGTCGAGGTCTATCCAGCTCTCTCACACACAAACATACGCTGTCTGTGTGTCCCTTCATCGCACACACACTATCGCTCTCCCATGCATATCTGCAACCTCGTAACCTTGTCGATCCCGATGTTACACGCACCTCTCTCTCTCTCTCTCTCTCTCTAACACACACATGCACACGCACACACCCTCTCTCCCTTTCGGATACTCCTCTCTCTACGACACACACAGTCTTTCAAACACGCATATGCCCCTCTCTCGTTAGGTATCGCTGCCCCCGCCCCCCTCTTTGTCACACAAATATTCTCTCTGTATCTATCTCTTGCAATAATACATGCATAGTCTAAATTGAAACCAACTACAAAAATGAGATGTGATTACAAAAATCAAATCCACTCCCGAACAGAATATGAAAATAGGGTGAAATCATGCACACAAATGTTTGTTGCGTGCATGAATGTCAATGATATGGATGTACTACTCGTACATCCACACAGACCCATTTCACACAAATTACATTAAACCCTTTTCAAAATATGGTGCGCATGTGATGTTTGTTGTACTGCTCCTGCCAGCCTTCCTCCGACACGTTCCAACATATTGTGCTACTTCCGATTCTATTGTTCTCCTCAGACCATGTGAAACCAGGAAAAGGTCACCCCCTGCCCCCACTGGTACTGTAGCTCGAAGCTCCCATACAGACACAACACCCACCAGAGCACGTAGCCATTGCTGAAGTGGACGGCGCCGCGGCCTGGGAAGAGGACGGAGTCTATGACATCGTCGAGGTGGACCACGCCCTCTATGGCCACGAGTAGCGTGCGCTGACTGTCCATGCGAAGGACAGTGTGCTCTAGCGGCTCGCCCTCGTCGGCCACGAGGGGTAGCTGTGCTCCAGCAGCACGCCCTAGTCGGTCATGAGGAGGTGCATCGCGTCCTGGCCGCTCACAATGTGGACGAGCGCGTTCTCTAGAAGCATGCCCGCGAGCATCGCATCGTTGAGAGCATGCCCACAAACATCGCATCGTCGCCGCTCTCGACATGGACGAGCGCGTGCTCTGGCAGCACGCCCGTGAACATTGCATGCTCGACGCTCACAATGTGGACGAGCGCGTTCTCCAGCAGCATGCCCGCGAGCATCGCATCATCGCCACCCGCGAACATCGCATCATTGCCGCTCTCGACGTGGATGAGCTGTAACATCCCAAATTTTTAATTTGGAATGTTATACATAGGTCATCCATGCATATCATATTTTATTGCATTTCATTTTGCGATCCTCGAAAATTCTAAGCAACTCAAGGACCCACGGAGAGAGTTGGGGATTTCACCGTTTTCATATTTGAATTTTCTCAAATATTGAAACAGGGATCAATTTGGTTTAACTATTTTTCTCTCCGAAAATATTTCATATTAAAAATATATGAGAGGAGATAATATGACTTCTCCAAAATAAATGGAATATTGGAGGAAAAATATTAAAATCAAATAAATAATTTATTTGGATTTTATTGCAATTTTATTTGAATTTAGAAAAATATGCATTTTCCAAAATGGCATTTGAGTCCCAAATAAATGTTTACCTTGTCCGGGAGATTTTTAGAGGACGGGGAAAATTTATTCGGGAATTTTGGAGTCCGTAGTATTTCTTTTATTTGTTTTTCTGCGCGGAATTATTTTATAAAAAAAAAAAATCCGCCGGACCGAACTGGGCCGAAGCCCAGCCGGCCCAGCAGGCCGCCGCCGCCTTCCCCCGCGCAGGAGTCCGCGCCCGCCGCCGCGGCCGTGTCCGAGGCGGACACGCCTCCGCCCCGTCGCCCCCTCGCCCAAGTCGCCCCCCGGCCCTTTAAATGCCGCCCGCGACGCCGAAACCACAAAAAAAGCCGCCGCGCGCGCGCTGTGCTGCTGCGCTGCCGCGCTCGCCGCTGCCGGACGCCGCTGCCGCGCTGCCGGACGCCGCCGCCGCCCGCGTCGCGCCGCCCGCCGCGCCGTGCCGCCGCACCGCGCGCGCCCCGCCCCGTCGCCTCGCCGCCGCCGCTGCCCGCCGACCGCCGGAGGTAGCCGCCGCCGCCGTCGGTTTTCATGAGAAAAACCGTTCGGTTTTTGTTTAAACCCTAGATGCGTTTTTTTTCGGTTCGTTCGGTTTTCCGTCGGTTTAGTTATTTAGCGGACGTCCGTCCGTACGTTCGTTTTAACGAACGGTTTTCACCGTTTAACCGCAGACAGCGAACGTTCGTTCGTTAGCCTGTTCGTTAGTTTTCTTTTTCTCGGATTTTCCGCGATTATTTTCGATCGCGATTTCTGATCCGATTTTCGTTTTAGTATAACTTTTCGCTCGTTTGTCGGAATCAGGCGATTCAAGCGCCTAGATCTTCGTCTCGAAGCCCTCTTTCTGTTTAACCAACTTAAACAAATTTTTGCTACTGTAAAATTTGACTTTAGTCCAGATTAGTAATCGAAGCTTGTTTCTTTCGCAGTTTGAGTTTCGTTGCTCCGTTTGATTCGATTCTTTTTGCAAACCGGAGTTCTTCAGTTGAACTTTCTGGTTAGGTCTTCTCATTTGGGTTTTACCCGTGCATCTTCGCTTGATTGCTTATGTATGCTATTGCTTGTTTGCGATAGAATTCCCGGAGTGCGAAGCGTGCTACTACGAGTCCCTAGGTTTTGCGGATCGTCAGCAAGGCAAGTAACACATTGATCATACTTCTTCGTTACCCAGTTTTTATGCATTAGTTTCGACCCCCAAATATTGCATGATTAGGATGTGATTAACTTGTGGGTACTGGGAAGTAGATGATGAGGTAGAACCTATTGCCCTTTTTATAACAAACCCTTGGGAGTTACTTCCACGCTATGCTTATGTTGCCATGCTATGCTCGTAGACGTGGATTGGGTTTTGAGTGTATCCATGACAGATGTGAGATTTTTAATTAATGGTTCAACTTAAGGTGGCAACTTTAATACACATCTGGGTGGATTGCTTGTTTGGGCACCTGGGGATATACCAGTGTTGTCCTAGGAGATCCCGGGGATATACCGTGTGATCCTCCTACGGTCCGCCACCCAGGCTCAAAGGGATCATAAGATTATTCATGCTAGAAACTTCCATGTGCAGCCACAAGCTATTATGGGCTCTAGCATAGTTGAGTATGTTACATGACCTCTTTCAGTGGTAGGCTAGCAGATGTAGGGGAAAGTAGGTGTAACTGTCTACCCAGAGTAAAGAGTAAATGCTTCAGAAAGACTGTGTCTCGGTCATCCGTTTCTCAAACACCATGAAGTGCGAGAAATCCAACGGAGGAGATCGAGTCTTGTGGGGAAAAGTGCACAAACCTCTGCAGAGTGTACAAACTAATCATGATTAGCCGTGTCCCCGGTTATGGACATCTTGAGTATCTGGTTCTTGGATCATCATATTGAATCCCATCACTCTAAATTAATTTGTTGGGATTAATGATTACTTTTAATTGGGATTGAGAGGGGGTTTTACCTTCTCAATGTTCAACAACCACCATGATAGTTAAATAAAATATATTCCTTTGTTGTAGGAAAAAATTAGCTTTTCGCAAAACAGTATAACCCTAGAGCTTTTCCACCAGCCAAATATGCATGTAGTATTAGCATTTATTCTGTTCATTGCTCTACTGTGTTATATTGCCAGCATATTCCATGTGCTGACCCGTTTCGGGCTGCAACGTATCATGTTGCAGACTTTTCAGACGAAGAGTAAGGTGTGCTAGGTCGTTGTCGTGCACTCAGCTATGCCGTTGGAGTTGATGGACTCACTTTATCTTCCAAGCCTTCCGCTGTTATCTTATTTAGATGGCCTTAAGCCATATTTATTGTAGTCAGTTCTCTTTTGAGACATTCGATGTAATAAGTGTGTGATTGCACTCTGTTATAAATCCTTCGAGTACTGTGTGTGTCAGCATTACCGATCCAGGGATGACACTTGAACACAGAGATTCGATCCATTCGGGTCGGGTCGCTACATGAGCACGTGCTCCTGTAGCACACCCGCGAACATCGCGTCCTCGCCGCTCAGGCGCACGAGCGTGTGCTCCAACAGCACGGCCGTGAGCATGGCATCCTCGCGGCTCACGAGGTGGTTGAGCATGTGCTCCAGCCAGTACCCCAGGAGTCAGGACGCGAGCACCATGCCCCCGGCTACGAGGAGTACTGCATGGTGCCCATCGTGGTTTAGGAAAATCATGTGACTCCGCCGCTCCCTGGAGGAGCGCGAGCTCCAGTGGGCGCTCGAGGAGTCCCCCGCCAATATGCAGGTGGCGGCGGACGTGCAAGATTATCCTTCGAGCTCTCCTCCTCTTACGAAGACGCCTCCACCGCCCCCGTCTTACGTCCTTTGCCTTGGCTCCGGCAGGCATTTGGAGTTTAGTTTTATGGAACATTAATATTTGGATTAATCATACCTCTACCAAACTGTGAAGGATCAAGACTAATGCAAAAAACAACCTATGACTAACAGGCATAAATAGATGATGTGGCGGCATTGCATGCTGGAGTATATTGCATTTTATGGATTGCATGCATGACTAGCTTATGTGGCTTGGTTGCATGGCTAGGAAAGGCTAGAGAAAAATAAATAGATAATTTGTTTAGAGTGCACTCCACTAAATGGGAGCATGTAAATATCTTTAGAGTGCACTCCACTTTTTTTTCAGACGCTTAGGTGCACCGGATGCCGCGCCACACTACAAAATGTTAGAAAAAAACCCTGCTCCAATGTTTTAAAAATCTATTATTATCTTGAAACCAGCCATACCCACCCCTCACCTCATCAAAACAGCTCGAGGAATATGTCTTCAGTGAAGCATAATTTATTTTTACTGATATATGTATATCAAAACTAGAGTGTTTATACTTCAAGTTTGTGAAGAAGTATTATTCTACTACTTTGGATCCATTGCAACGCACGGGTCGGCACATTGGTAGTACTAGTAAGAAACAAATTCCGAGTTTGGCACGAGTTCATACTGCGGGAGCACCACAAGGCATGGCGCAGGAGTTACATTTCCCTCTCGGGGCCCACTGGACCGAGCTTCAGCGGCTTAGTGCACCTGCCTTTGAGTCAATGACATGTGGACCCTAAATGCGGCTGGCCCACATGTCATCCTCATAAAAGTAGAGGGGCGGTGGGACCAAGAGGGTTGAGGCGCAGGTCGGGGGACATGTGGTGTCTGTAACACCCTGGTTTTCGCTCCTATTTTTTTTCCTTCGCAGGATTTGATTCCCGTTTTTTTCTCGGTGTTATCAGATTTCTCTAGCTCTTGGGTATATGAAGATGGTCATTTAACCTTGCCTTTCCTATCCAACCAGAGATTCTCTCCAGTCCAATCTTGTCACCCAAGATATATTCTCAGGGTTTTGCCACCGAAACCCTACCTTCCGAGTTGCCGGAAGGGAAACCCTAATCTCTTCAGTTACAAAGGAACTCCAATCTCCTTTGATCTGTTGACTCCCAAACTTCTCCTAGTGATCATCTTCTATCTATAAACCCTGGATATGCAAAAATATTGCCAAGTCATTTGCAATATTTTTCATTTATAATTAATTCCTTTTTCTGCCAGTTAAAGGAATTAAATCCAAGAAAATATCTATCCATCTCCAAAGTTCATGAAAACCTGGGGAGATATTCTTTGTGATCATATTGAGCTCCCATAAAAATATTGGCCATAATTAAATAGGGGAAATTGCATTTTCTATTTAAAGCCAATATTGCAGTTTGGGCAGTTTCTAAAGGAACAACCATTTTGGTAGCCAGGAAGAATCCCAAATAAATTGTGGAGCTTCTCCTATCCATATATTCACCATTTCCATCAAAAACCCAAGTTCCATAGTTCACATTTTGAGCACAACATCAATTTGCAGATTCTGTCCAGTTGGGCAAATTGCTGCTTGAACCCTTGATCCATTTGAGCTGAAATTTTTCATGGTGGTTAATGTTGATAAATAACTCATGGAAACCAAATACCAACTCAATCCATCAATCCATTCATCCACAGCAATTTTCCTAAGATTCTGTTTAGATTGCTTGTCTGTGAAGGAAGTACCTTCATAGATGATCAAAATGAGCTGAAACTTTTCTAGTACCTTCATATTTCAAAATCAACACTCTCCACCAAAATTCAGCTCATTTCATAAAGCCATTTGAGCACAGCTTCAAAATCCATTTTCTGGACCAATATTTGCATTACAAAGGAAGAATATGCAAAATAGGTCCAAATGCCTTCAAATATTTCCAGAATCTACTCCTTTCTACTACATTTCTCTGTGACATCTTTCCCAGCTCATTGGCACATTTTTCTGAGCACAGCTTCCTGCCCAAGTTTCTGTCCAGACACTATTTTGGACCCCCTCGATCAACCCAGACCCTTCCTGGTCTATCCAGAGCCATATCTTATCTATATGGGTAGTGATACACATGTTGGACAAGGTGTGACAGCTCATGGGCAGCCTGGACATGCGGTGCCCGGGGTGACCATGCAGAGAGCGTGCCAAAATGGTGCTCTGCACTTCGTCAGCCCCGTTCAGTCACCTCCGGCCAGCCTTCGCTTGTCCGGGCATGTCTGGTGGCTCTGCGACGTCCACGCCGACGCCGTCTAGCAGCTTTCCCCTCCAGTTCCTTCCTCGCCGCGCCGCGACGAGCTCCGCCACTGTGTGCCCGTGGCGCCGTCGTCGTTTTCCTCTCTGTCTTCTTCTCCCTCGAGCCCTCTCAAGCGCTCTCAAGGCCTCTCCACCCCTCCGCAAAGACTCCCGACGTCGCAAACGGCTAGCCACGTCACCCCGGAGCTCCAGCGCGCGGCTAAGATCGCCACCGCGGCCGAGCTTATCCGACAAGCCCGGCCGGCTATATATAGCCACGCCCGAGGCCCTTTGAGCACACCAACCTCCTCCCCATCCCCTCTAGATCACCCCAGTGCCCTCTCCCAGTCAGCCCCGTCCCCGAAGCTGTCGAATTGCCGGCGAGCTTCGCCTACTGCCTCCGCCCGCAAACCCCTTGCCCAACCCTCTATGGTGCTCGTGGAGGTGCTTGCTGGATGAGGTGATCACTTGCGACCTCGCCCGTGCCCTCTCCCCAGCCTTCTGACCACCGGAGTGCCATGCCCATCACCGCCGGAGCCGCCATCCGCCGTGGCCGAGCTCCCGCTCTCCTTGGTCCACCCCAGCGTCCGTGGCCTACACCATCGGGGGCGGCTCCTCTTGCTGAGCCCGCCCATAGGCCGAGCGCTGCGGGGGATGGCCTGAGCCACCGGCAATCGCTGGTCGAGCGCCGCCCTGCCTCGGCAGAGCGCGCGCGAGGAGGGAGACAGCCCTGCAGATGGGCCCGGCTCGTCAGTGGCTTGGCCCCCTCCCTTCCTTTTTTTTCAAGAGAGCAGCAGCGGGTGGGCCGACCCAGCGGCTGCGCGGCCCAGCCAGCACCCAGGCGCCGGCCACTTCCGGCCCGTGCGGCCCCAGAGCACAGTGCTCTTTTCTTTTATCGGTGCAAAAACTGCTGAGGACCCAAAAGTAATTATTTATATTACAGCAAGATCCCTCACAGTAAAACCATCACATCTTTTTACTCGTGACTCCGAATCAGCCCCTCCGAGGGAGAATCCTTTCCGGCGAATTCTTCCGCGGCTTCACCGCACTTCTTCTAGAGTATTCCTTCACCCCAGGCAAGCCGGCCATCTGATATATGCCCTAAAGCATTGCTCTGTGTTATTCTTGCGTGTTTAATTAATGATTATGCCTGTGATAGAAATAATTAAACTTCTGTTAGACTGCACTTACTGTTTACATTACTTGTATTAGTTTGCTATGTGATAATTCAAAGTAATTTATTTAAATGCATAATTGCTGCCACCTCAAATTACTGTGGTAGATAACCATGCTTGCTAAATGATGGCTAAAACTAAACCTAGTCGGTTGATCTAGAGTCACCTGTCCGGACTTATCCGTGCAGCCACATTTGCCGGTATGGGACGGCCTTGACCCGGTCTGATCGCATGCTCTTTTATCGGTACCACCAAACAGGGAAGGTTATGCGCGCGTGCTTCCCTGGCCTGGTAGGCGGCGATAACCTTGTGAGCCCAGTTGAGTTATTTGTTGGCGTCCCCGTTTGGGACAGTTTAGTTGGTCACGACGGTGGCAGGTGTCACGAGGTGACACAGGGGCCACCGAGGGCTTGACTTCGGGGGAGAATGATTGCCGGTGGTACGGTGGAGGAGTCACGGGTTAGGCAGGTTTCGTTGGAGCAACCCTGGTCCACCCGAATGGGATCACGAGGCCATATGCTCCATGGTGTGGGTAAAGTGCGCAACCTCTGCAGAGTGTAAAATCCGCACCAAGCAACGACCCGTGAGCCCTGAACCCTTAGGTAAACCAGATATCCCTACCTTGCTTGCTAGCCATGGCATTTCTCTTCTTAACTCCAGTTTCCTTTGGGAAACGCTTATAAATTCTATCTTTTCCTCGACAACCATAGAATCGTTGACTAAGCCATTTTGGCTATGGTCGTGCGTCGAGTTTGATGTTCCCTAAGGAAGTAGCAGGAGCTTGAACCCTTGATCCATTTGAGGTGAAATTTTTCATGGTAGTTAATATTGATAAATAACTCATGGAAACCAAAAACCAGCTCAATCCATCTATCCATTCATCCACAGCAATTTTCCTAAGATTCTATTCAGATTGCATGTCTGTGAAGGAAGTACCTTCATAGATGATCAAAATGAGCTGAAACTTTTCCAGTACCTTCATATTTCCAAATCGACACTCTCCACCAAAATTCAGCTCATTTCATAAAGCCATTTGAGCACAGCTTCAAAATCCCTTTTCTGGACCAATATTTGCATTACAAAGGAAGTATATGCGAAATAGGTCCAAATGCCTTCAAATATTTCCAGAATCTACTCCTGTCTACTACATTTCTCTGTGACATCTTCCAGCTCATTGGCACATTTTTCTGACCACAGCTTCCTGCCCAAGTTTCTGTCCAGAAACTGTTTTGGACCCCCTCGATCAACCCAGACCCTTCCTGGTCTATCCAGACCCATATCTTATCTATATGAGCAGTGATACACATGTTGGACAAGGTGTGACAGCTCATTGGCAGCCTGGACACGCGGTGCCCGGGGTGACCATGTAGAGAGCGCGCCAAAATGGTGCTCTGCACTTCGTCAGCCCCGTTCGGTCACCTCCGGCCAGCCTTCGCTCGTCCGGGCATGTCTGGTGGCTCCGCGACATCCACGCCGATGCCCTCCAGCAGCTTTCCCCTCCAGTTCCTTCCTCGTCGTGCCGCGACGAGCTCCGCCACTGTGCGCCCGTGACGCCGTCGTTGTTTTCCTCTCTGTCTTCTCCCTCGAGCCCACTTGAGCGCTCTTGAGGCCTCTCCACCCCTCCGCGAAGACTCTCGACGCCGCAAACAGCCAGCCACGTCACCCCAAAGCTCCAGCGCGCGGCTAAGATCGCCACCGCGGCTGAGCTTATCCGGCGAGCCCGGCCGGCTATATATAGCCATGCCCGAGGCCCTTCGAGCACACCAACCTCCTCCTCTTCCCCTTTAGATCACCCCAGTGCCCTCTCTCGGTCAGCCCCGTCGCCGGAGCTGTCGAATTGCCGACGAGCTTCGCCTACGGCCTCCACCCACAAACCCCTCGCCCAGCCCTCTCTGGTGCTCGTGGAGGTGCTTGCTGGATGCGGTTATCACCAGCGACCTCGCCCGTGCCCTCTCCCCAGCCTTTCGACCACCGGAGCACCATGCCCATCACCGTCAAAGCCGCCATCCGCCGTGGTCGAGCTCCCGCTCGCCTCGGTCCACCCCAGCGTCCGCGGCCTACACCATCGGGGGTGGCTCCTCTTGCTGAGCCCACCCATAGGCCGAGCGCTGCGGGGGACGGTCTAAGCCATCAGCAATCACCGGTCGAGCGCTGCCCTGCGTTGGCTGAGCGCGCGCGAGGAGGGAGACAGCCCTGCAGATGGGCCCGGCTCGTCAGTGGCTTGGCCCCCTCCCTCTCTTTTTTTTCAAGAGAGCAGCAGCGGGTGGGCCGGCCTAGTGACTGCAGCGGCTGCGCGGCCCAGCCAGCACCCAGGCGCCAGCCACTTCCGGCCCGTGCGGCCCCAGAGCACAGTGCTCTTTTCTTTTATCGGTGGAAAAACTGCTAAGGACCCAAAAGTAATTATTTATATTACAGCAAGGTCCCTCACAGGAAAACCATCACATCTTTTTACTCGTGACTCCGAATCAGCACCTCCGAGGGAGAATCCTTTCTGGCGAATTCTTCCACGGCTTCACTGGACTTCTACTGGAGTATTCCTTCACCCCAGGCAAGCCGACCATCTGATATATGCCCTAAAGCATTGCTCTGTGTTATTCTTGCGTGTTTAATTAATGATTATGCTTGTGATAGAAATAATTAAACTTCTGTTAGACTGCACTTACTATTTACATTACTTGTATTAGTTTGCTATGTGATAATTCAAAGTAATTTATTTAAATGCATAATTGCTGCCACCTCAACTTATTGTGGTAGATAACCATGCTTGCTAAATGATGGCTAAAACTAAACCGTGCAGCCACATTTGCCGGTATGGGACGGCCTTGACTTTGTCTGATCGCGTGCTCTTTTATCGGTACCACCAAACAGGAAAGGTTATGCGCGAGTGCTGCCCTGGCCCGGTAGGCGGCGATAACCTTGTGAGCCCAGTTGAGTTATTTGCCGGCGTCCCCGTTTGGTACTGTTTAGTTGGCCACGACGGTGGCAGGTGTCACGAGGTGGCACAGGGGCCACCCAGGGCTTGACTTTGGAGGAGAATGCTTGCTGGTGGTATGGTGGAGGAGTCACGGGTTAGGCAGGTTTTGTTGGAGCAACCCTGGTCCACCCGAATGGGATCACGAGGCCAGATGCTCCATGGTGTGGGTAAAGTGCGCAACCTCTGCAGAGTGTAAAATCTATTTGAATAGCTGCGTCCATGGTATTGGACAGTCCGTCCAGACCTCACTAGGTGGTCAACCGTAACAAAGATAATAATGATGGAAGAACTCGTCTTATGATCGGAAGTACTCAGTGGATCATGAGTATTCTGAGGGTTGTGGGACAACCCATAAGAAAGTAAGTTTATCAGACTTCCAGTGAAGATGCATAGACATCGGATGATGTCAGGGATATGATATGTTAGCCATGAGATGGCTATGTAAAAGATGGTCAGATGATCGAAAGAGTTGGATTGGATCCTGAGATTGTTCGGAGTATGGATCACTTACTTGATATGCTTTACTTTACTGTATTCTACTTTAGTAGTTACCTTGCTGATAAACTTGCTAAGACTTGATGATTAATATTGCTAGATAGGTATGTTATGCCATGATAATTAATGTTGCTCTAATAACAAATGCATGCTTGAATGCCATGGATTGCATTGCTTGGTGTATATGTTAGTTTGGTTTGCTTGCGAGTACATTCAAAAGTACTCAGCGGCCTTCAATGTGGCCACGTTCACATAAAGATCCGTCGTCCGTCAACGAGGAGCCGGAGCGTTCGTGGGCTAGGAGAGTAACCCAGTCAGATCCATGTGGATTGGAGCCGCACCAGGACCCTGCTGCCTTAGATAGATCTTTTCCACTGCCATCACTCTTGTAATATCTCATGTAAGACTTATATATCCATTAATAGAAATGCATGTGTTCTTGATACTTGTTATAAACGCGCATGCCAGAGTGATTTCCTGGGCTGGTATGCGTGGCGACCGTCTGGCTATAGTGGTAATCAGGCGGGGCGCCACAGTGTCATGGGTTCGAGCGGCGTCGTGGGAACGCGTGTGGCTGTCGTGGGAAACCACAGCCACCTATGGGGCCGTGAGCCCATTTTGGTTTGACGGGGGGATGGGCACGTTGCACAAAGAGCGAAGAAGCGTCGCGCAACACGGCAGAGATCACACGGGCAGTCTTTACCCAGGTTTGGGCCACCGCGAGGCGTAAAACCCTACTCCTGCTTTGGTGGATTGATGGTGGATAATGGTGGTGGACGCAGCACACTCGCCTGGCAAGGTCGCTCTGGGGCGGAGAGTGGCTACGCGCGTATGGATATGCGAGGGTCCAACCCTTTCTACGGTTGCCATGGGCCTCCTTTTATAGATTAAGGGGTCACCAAAGTGGCAAATCAGTCTTTGCGTACTAATTAGATAGCTAACAGTGCTATCATATCTAACTCTGCAGGCTGACACAACGCATTAAATGCGCCGCTTAGTGTCACATCACAGCTCGCCCGGCAGGCCCTGCCGGGCTGTTTTGCCAGCTTCGCGCCTGCTCGCTTGACACGTCTTAGGACGGGTATCATATGGAGGTGTTTGCTGTAGGAAGTGGCTGCCATGTGGCAGAAAGCAGCCACTTAGTCATCTTGGAGCTCGACACCGCTTTGATTAATGACTTGCATCACTTGTGAGGTGGAGGGGTGGAGTGGCTTGCCTCCGCCAGCCCCGGCAGGCCTGCCGGGACGATCTGGGAGCTTGCTTCTGAGGCAAAACCCAACCCTGCCGGGCTCGCCTGCCCGGCAAGGTAGGTCCTTCCCTTAGCGATGCCTCATTCCTCTGGCTCCCTTGGCCTCCTCGACTTGCACTTGGATCCTTCAAAGGAATTGATCCTCCTTGTTTGGTCTGATCTTGGTCTTGTAACCTTGTCTCTGGCCTGTGCACAGTCCGTGCAATGGACCCAAGGTCTGTTGCACCGACAGGAGCCCCTGAGCTTGGCACGGATGCGCCGCTGGGCGTCGTCGGGGTAGGCCCTAACCAGTGCATTGGCAGAAATGTAAGGGCGGCTCTGCTCTTTGAGATCTTCTTTGCTTCTTCATTAACCTGAGCTTGGGTCAGTTTCCGGCTTTCCCGCGCGTCGTGCAAAACGCTTAGGGCAGAAACTGAACCATGATCTACGGGCAGCCCATGCCCCACGATCACGGGGTAGGAAACTGCCATCCCACTTGCCTCCTACCCCGGGGCGCCTCCGCCATGTGTACTGCATGCATTGCGTAGGGTAGGTGGTGGACGCGGAGGGCGCGGGAACGGGCGCCATGGCAGAAAGCCAGGCATCGCTGAGTGGTGTAGAGGGGCGGCTCTGATTCCCTGAGCCGTTGGAGGCGCAGGGGAACCGCATTGGAGGAGCAGGGTGGTCGCCAGTTGGGTGAGAGGCCAGCCCCCTGCCTTGTTCTCCTATAAAAAGGGGGGTAGGAGTAGTGCGTTTGCCCACACACCTTCCTTCTCCCTTTCAAAGCTTCCCTTGCTTGCCATGGTGAGGGGGCGAGGGCGTGGTGGTACTCCGGTGGTGGTGACGAGAACTTCTGCTCGACAGTGTCTCCCCCCTCCTCTTGATGATGTGGGGGCTGAACCCGCTGCGAGAGGAGGTGGAAGGGGGCGTGGCCGAGGTCGTCGCGGTGTGCGCGGCCGAGGAGGCCGGGGCGGCCCCTCAATTGCGCCTGCACCAGACGCTACTCCCCCGATGGAAGGCCACGTCGGAGATCAACCCTTGGAGTTCGTCATCAGGCTGTATGCCTCTGCCTCCCTACTCCATTTGCAAGGGTGATGGAGCTCGAACAGCCGCGTGCACTGAGGTTGCACATGACGGGCTGTGGGAATGGTGGCATGTGGGTGGATGTTGACTTCCCTGCTCCTCATGTTATGTACTTCCGCCGTGGCTGGAAGACCTTTGCTCGAGCCCATAGCTTGTCGGAGAGGCATGTTCTCCAGTTTAAATTAATGGAGAGCGGCCTGCTTTTCGTCAAAGTCTTTGGGCGCTGGGAGCTCACTTAGGGTGCTGCGCAGAGAGCTCGACCGATGATGAAAGCTCCTCTTCGAGCGAAAGCGACAAGGAGGACAGTGACGGTGATGATGATGACAGCGGCTGGGAGGGCGACGACTTCGACTCCGACTCTGGCTGAACGTCGCCCGCACCATCTTCATCAGGCGGCAACACCGTCATCTGCACCTGCGTTTTCTCCCTGGCATGTTGGTTTGCCAGGAAGTTGGGTGCAGAGGTGGTGTCGGTGCCCCCTGGCTCCTCCAGCAGTCCTCCAGCTGGACTCCGGCAGGCTTCCTCTCAGGCTGCAGCTCCATTAGCCCTGCCGTGTTCTGCTGGCCTTGGTGGTGGTGGTTGACGGGTCACCTCCGCCATGCTCTCCGTCATCGTCTTCGTCCATGCCCTCCTGCCCCCGTCGGGCATCCTCTCCTGGAGCCCGACAGGGTCAGGTAGGGCTTCTGCCCAGGCACTCCTTTTACCCTCTTCGCCTTCTACCGTCGTGCCTAGGAGGAGAGGGACAAGAAAGGGCATTACAGGGCACTTATCTTTTTTTAGTCTTAAATCTGTAGGCATTTGCCAAATTTTAGTTCAAATAATGTAATCTCTTGTATCCATGTTTATGTTCCGTGAGATTTGTACTTGTCGATCAGCATATTAATGAAAAAGATAAGCTTTGCCGAGCACTTGTGCATGTACGATATCCATGCAGAGGTGAAACGCCTCCATACTTTCATGTAAACAAGTAGATCCCGGTAAGCTACCTTGCCAGTACCCCATAGGACTGCTGCCGTGAGGCTGAGCCTGCCGGGTGTAGAACCCATTGGGAGAGACCAGCCCCCCGCCAACCCCTTTTAGCCAAAGGCCACTACGACCATCCTGACCGAAGTAGCGTTCGTGTCAGTAGATGGGAGCAACTTTGTTTCCGAGGCGGCGAAGTTTTCATATGCACAAGTCCTACTCATGGAACATGTATGGATAAGAGATGGAACTTATCTGTTTGGCTTGCCGGAGACTGCAGTGCTGGCTTGTCTTCGCATCCTCTTCCCAGGACTAAGTCCACGGCATGAGCCTGCAGTTTATGCAAATGAAGATGATGCCAGATGCAATCTATCTACATGATCATGCAACCTATCTACATGAATCATGTGATGCTTATGATATGCTTATGCATGCATGCAACTTGTCGGGGGCCCCCAGTGCTTCATTTATTTCTCTGTTGCTCAGGGTCTATGCCTGGCTTTGTACAAGGGGTTACATGTAGCTAAGGCAAGGCCTGTACAAAAGGGTGGCTGCTGGGCAGGGCCCGACAGCCGCGCCTTACGGGTAGAACTTGTGGAGATGCTCAATATTCCATGAGTTTTGCAATTGAATGCCATCTCCGGTCTCCAGATGGACTGCGCCAGGTCTGGTGAATCATACTACCCGGTAAGGGCCTTCCCACTTTGGCGATAGCTTGTTTGTACCCTTGGCGGACTGAACGCGCCTAAGGACAAGGTTGCCTTCCTCAAAACACCGGGCATGAACCCTGCGGCTATGATAGCGACGCAGGGCTTGCTGATAGCATGCAGCACACATAGCAGCCCGGAGACGGTTCTCCTCGAGAAGCACGGCGTCGTCATGGATGTGCTGTTCCTGCGCTACTTCATCGTAGGCAAGCACTCAAGGTGACCCGTAAATGAGTTCCGTGGGGATAACTGCTTCTGCCCCATAGACTAGGGAGAAGGGAGTCTGCCCGGTAGCTCGGTTTGGTGTTGTTCTGAGGGACCAAAGAACCACCGGCAGCTCATTGATCCATTGCCTGTCCTGCTTCCACAGCTTATCAAACGTTCTTGTCTTGAGTCCTCGCAGCACTTCAGCGTTCGCCCTCTCAGCTTGTCCATTGCTTCTGGGATGTGCGACAGAGGCAAATGAGATCTTGCTTCCGAGGGCATGAACATATTGCATGAAGGTGAGGCTCGTGAACTGGGTGCCGTTGTCGGTGATGATCCGGGCAGGGACCCCGAAGCGGCACACCAATCCTTTCAAGAACTTGATAGCTGACTGAGCAGTCACCTTTCTCACGGCATCTACTTCCGGCCACTTTGTAAACTTGTCGATTGCAATGAACAAGAATTCAAAGCCCCCGGCAGCTCGGGGGAAAGGGCCGAGGATATCGAGCCCCCAGACCAAAAACGGCCATGACAAAGGGATTGTCTGGAGTGCTTGGGCAGGCACATGGATATTTTTGGAATGGAACTGACAGGCTTCACACTTGGTGACGTGCTCAACCGCATCTTGGAGGGCTGTGGGCCAATAGAATCCTTGGCGGAATGCTTTCCCAACCAAAGCCCTTGATCCAATGTGGGAGCCGCACATGCCTTTGTGTATCTCTGCCAGCAGTTCCTTTCCTCCTTCCCGGCAAATGCACTTCAATTTCACACCATTGAGCCTTCTTCTGTATAGTGTGTCATTGACAAACTGATACATACTGGCCCTTCGGGCTACTCTTTCAGCTTCTTCTTGCCCTTCTGGAAGTTCTCCGGTTTGGAGGAAATGGACTATGTGCCTTGCCCAAGTTGGAGCCTGAGGCTCAGCAACAAGGACTAGCGGCACCTCCTCATTCGTGGGGGCGCATCCATTGACCGCGGGGACCAGTGGCCCGGTAGGAGGGTGCAGCCCAGCAATCGAAGGGGAGTTGTTTCCGGTAGGGTCCCTGCCAGGAGCCCTGAAAGGCTCTACCGGGAGAGGCTTACCGGAGTCCAATTTCCTCCTCTTTCGGGCCATTGTTGTCGGGGATACGGAGGGCTGAGTAAGATGTAGAACAAAAGTTCCTGGTTCCACAGGAAGCTTCTGTGCAGCGCACTTCGACAGGTGATCAGCAATGCTGTTTTTCGCACGGGGTACGTGCTCTGTTTGTAACCCGTCAAAGCGCTCCTCCAATCTTCTCACTTCCTCGACGTATGCCTCCATCAATGGGCTTTGGTAATCCTTGTTGACTTGTCTCACCACCAGTTGTGAATCTCCTCGAATGATCAGCTTCTTGATTCCCAATTATGTGGCAATCCTGAGCCCGGCAAGAAGCCCTTCATATTCTGCTGTATTGTTGGTCGCCTCCTCCCGGGGAAAGTGCATATGGACAACGTACCTCAGGTGCTCTCCAGTGGGAGCCACGAGAAGCACACCAGCCCCTGCACCTTGCAGGGAGAAGGCACCATCGAAATACATGATTCATTCTTGGGGTGCTTCCTTGCCGAGGATAACTGTTTCCTGTACTTCTTCATTAGGGGTTGGCGTCCATTCTGAAATAAACTCTGCCAATGCCCTACTCTGGATTGTTGATGTGCTTTCAAACTTCAGGCCAAAGCTGGATAACTCCAATGCCCACTCCACTATCCTGCCGGTGGCCTCTGGGTTTCAAAGTATCCTTTGCAACGGGAAGTGGGTGACAACCGTGATCTCATGGGCTTGGAAGTAGTGGCGCAGTTTCCTTGAGGCCATGACAAGGCCAAAGATCAATTTTTGCACGCCAGAATACCTGGATCTAGCCCCTGCAACAGTGAGCTGATGAAGTATACTGGGCGCTGCACCACCTTCTTCCTTGTCGTGTCCTTGGGGTTGCTTCCGCTACCGTGCTCCTCTTTGTCCTGATCCGTATCTGGCCTTGTCGGGCCGCTCTCTTCCTCATCCCCGGGCGGGACACTTGCTGAGGTGGCTGCTTCTTCTACTTCCCGCTGTGCTACTAGGGCCGCACTAACCACTTGATTTGTTGTTGCCAGATATAGCAGCAACGGCTCTTGTGGTTTATGTGCGACCAAAGTAGACACAGAAGACAAGTAGGCCTTCAAATCCTGCAGTGTTGCATCTGCTTCTGGGGTCCACTTCATGGGTCCTTCCCTCTTCAAAATCTTGAAGAACGGCAAGGCGCGCTCGGCAGACTTGGAGATGAATCTGCTAAGCGCGGCAACGCATCCTGTCAAACACCTCACATCCTTAACTGTCTTGGGTGCCTGTATCTGCTCAATAGCCTTGATGTTATCGGGGTTGGCCTCTATCCCACGGTGGGACACAAAGAAACCAAGTAGCTTGCTGGAGGGAACGCCAAACACACACTTCTCCGGATTTAGTTTCAAGTTGATCTTGCACAGATTAGCAAATGTCTCTTCTAAATCATGGATGAGGGTTGATCTGTCCTTGGTCTTGACCACAATATCATCCATATAGGCTTCAATATTCCTGTGAAATTGTTGTTCAAAGCCAATCTGGACTGCTCTTGCAAAAGTGGACCCGACACTCTTCAACCCGAAAGGCATGCGCACAAAGCAGTACGTGCCGCATGGGGTGATGAATGAGGTCTTTTCTTCGTCTTCCTTGGACATAAAAATCTGATGGTATCCAGAGTATGCATCCAGAAAAGAGAGCAACTCACATCCTGAAGTAGAATACATGATCTGGTCGATGCGCGGCAAGGGAAATGGGTCCTTTGGGCATGCCTTGTTCAGATCCGTGAAATCTATGCAAAGCCTCCATTTTCCATTAGCCTTGCATACAACCATTGGGTTTGCTAACCATGTTAGATGCAGTACTCCTCTGACCAAACCAGCTGCTTCAAGTTTCTTGATTTCCTCGGCAATAAACTGCTGCCGCTCCAAGGCCTGCTTCCGAATCTTTTGCTTGATGGGCCGAGCATGTGGGCATACAACAAGGTGGTGCTCGATTACCTCCCTGGGAACACCGGGGATCAGATGGTTGCCAGGCAAACACATCAATATTCACCCGCAGGAAGGTAACGAGCGCGCTTTCCTATTTGTCATCAAGGGTGGCGCTGATAGTGAAAGTACCATCAGCGCCAGCCAGCCCTGCCGTAACCTTTTTCACTTGGGGTGGAGGAGCCTTGGATCTCTTGCTGTTGGAACTCTCTGGCGTGTCATCAACGGGCGCGGCACATTCCACAGAGGTACGCTTCCCGGATTCCTTGCCAGTGCCTCTGCTATGCTTTTCCTTGGCGGGAACTGTGGCTTTCGTGACCTCTGCCACGACCGCGTCCCAGTACATCTTATCCACGCAAATAATTGCGTCTTTCTTGTCCGATGGAACGGAAATGACGCCCATCGGCCCTAGCATCTTCAAGGTGTTGTAGGCATAGTGGGATGCTGCCATGAATTTGGCCAGGGCCGGGCGCCCAAGGATCCTGTTGTACGGCAGGGGGAGGTCAACCACATCAAACACAACTTTCTCAGTCCTGTAGTTCAACTCTCCTTCAAATGTCACTGGCAATGTAACCTTTCCCTTAGGACAGCTCCTGCCGGGATTGACTCCTTGAAACGTGCCTGTGGCCTTAAGTCCTTCCTCTGCTATCTGGAGTTTGCTGATAACCTTTGGGGAAATCAGATTCAACCCGGCCCCGCCGTCAACCAGCATCTTTGTGACCTTGAGGTTGCGAATTGTTGGTGAGACCAACAATGCCAAGCACCCTACCTCAGTAATGCGGTCGGGGTGGTCATCTTCATCAAAGATGATGGGCGTGCGTGACCACTTGAGCGGCTTCCGAGAATCTGCCACTGGCTCCACGGCATTGACTTCACACACCCACTGTTTAAGTTGGCGGTGAGAGGAGTGCAAAGATGCACCCTCGTCAATGCACAGGGCGTCAGTGGCCTTCTGGAATTCCTGCTCGCTGGTTTCCTCTTCATTCCCTCCATCACTCTCATTACTGCAATCCTCCTTCTCTCGGCCCTTGGTGGGTTTCCCTTGGTTCCGAGGAGTCTTGCCGGGGCAATTTGCTTCACCACCCTGGCCCTTCCCGCCAGCGCCATTCTGACCTTTTTCCTTATCGCGCTTCTCATACTCAGCCTTCTACCTCTTGACGAGCTGCTCAACCTGATGACACTCCTGGAGATCATGGCCCTTGGTCCGATGAATCTTACAGTACGGCCCATCACTTTTCCCAGCTTTCTCGGCAGCCGCCTCCTCCCGGCGGGCAGCGCATGCAGTAGCCTCCTTGCCGGAGGCTTTAGCCTTGGCCTTCTTGCCGGTACTAGGCGTGCATGACCCCTCAACAGTCATCACTGTCTTATCCTTGCGCTTCTTGTTATGCTTCTTGTTCTTCTTCTTCTTACTGATGGTTTCGTCGTCATCTTCTGAGTCGATGTCGACGCAATCTTCCTCTCCAGGAAGTTTCCTTCCCTCCTCCACCCGAGCACATTTGTCCACCAAAGTTTAGAGCTCCATCACAGTCTTGGGCAACCGAACGTTCATCTTGGAACATATCCTGCGGTTGCGCACGTTGGATTGGAAGGCAGCTATCACGGCAGCTGGGTGGATATCTAGGATATTTCTGTGGACTCGGCTGAATCTCTGCAAGTACTTCCATAGAGTTTCTCCTTCTTTCTGCTGGAGAACCTACAAGTCGCTGGGCTGCCCTGGTTCTTGATGGCCGCCCGTGAAGGCACCAATGAACTCCTGGCACAGGTCAGCCCAGGTCAAAATGGAGTTCTCCGGCAGGTGCATCAGCCAAGACCTCACATTTGACTTGAGGGCCAAAGGGAAGTAGTTGGCGAACACCTTCTCATCTCTTCCCCCGGCAACTTGAACAGCGATGGTGTAGATGCTCAAGAACTCTGCCAAGTTTAGTCTCCCATCATACTTTTCGGGTATCTCTGGCTTGAACGTGCGAGTGGACGGCCAACGGACTTGCCGCAGCTCACGGTTGAAGGCAGGGCACCCAACCTCGAAAGGCAGGCACCCGCCATCTCCAAGCGCGGGCTCGTCGACGTCGGGGCCATCACACCCATTGGACCGGCGGGGGTTGTCACAGCGCCGCTCGTCGATGACGCGCGCGCCTTCCCCTCGCCTGCCCTCCGGGGCACGCTGCCGGCCTTGACGCACTCGAGGATCTGACAAGGCCATCGAGACATCATCGGGTGCTTGGTTTTGCGGCTCCCGGGCGGCTTGCCGTGGTGGGGATTGCACTGTGAGGGTGGCCCCTCCCGCACGACCAGCCGCTCGAGCCATCGTTGCTGCCTGGGAAGGCCGTGGCGGTCCGGCCCGCTGTGATCCTTCCGCCTCGGCAAAACCAATCAAACTTTGGATGGTGGCTCGCCACTCATCCATCTGGTCTACCGCCGGTGGAAATCTCAACAGCAGTTGGGCTCGCGCCATGGCCTCTGAGGCAGTGCTTGGCATAGGTGATGATGATGTAGATCATAGTGTCGCTTGGCTCCTGACATTGCCGGTGGCGACTGCGTCGGGCCCTTGCTGCTGCGAGCCAGCTATTTGGAAGGCATGGTGACGCGGCAGAGGCGCCTGAGGGCCAACGGCTCCGGTGGGCACAGTAGCTGGGTCAGCCCGCCCTGGGGGTGGCGCGTGCCCTGCGGTCGCGCCCGCAGCGGGGGCGGCCGGAGGGTTGCGGTTCACCCCAGAACAAGCATCATCACTGCGGCTGTGCCCGTTGGCGAGGAGAAGGGGTTCAGGCAGAATGGTCCCTCCATCCGTACCTCGTGGAGCATGGCCGTCGGGATGTTGCTGATGCTGTCCTTCCCCGGTACCTCCTGTTCCTGCTTTGGCCGTGGGGGAAGTGGTGACAGCGCCGCCTGCGCCGACCATGTCCCCCACAGCATCCACACCCTCGCGAGCCCCCGCGTTCCCCGCGATGTCAGCGGTCGCGGGCGGCGGAGCCTTTGAGGTGGACGGGTGATTTGCAGCTCCGGGCTTCCACTTGGGCGCCATAGTCGATGATGCCGTCGACGACAAAAATGTCGATTGAAGATGACGCGCAGCATACGCTCTCGGTTTCGCGCAAGTGATCCCCCTACCTGGGGCGCCAAAGATGTCGTGGGAAACCACGACCACCTATGGGGCCATGAGCCCCTTTTGGTTCGGCGGGGGGATGGGCACGTTGCACAAAGAGCGGAGAAGCGTCGCGCAACACGGCAGAGATCACACGGGCAGTCTTTACCCAGTTTCGGGCCGCCGCGAGGCGTAAAACCCTACTCCTTCTTTGGTGGATTGATGGTGGATAATGGTGGTCGACGCAGCACACTTGCCCGGCAAGGTCGCTATGGCGGCGAGAGTGGCTACGCGCGTATGGATAAGCGAGGGTCCAACCCTTTCTACAGTTGCCATGGGCCTCCTTTTATAGATTAAGGGGTCACCAAAGTGGCAAATCAGTCTTTGTGTACTGATTAGATAGCTAACAGTGCTATCATATCTAACTCTATAGGCTGATAGAGCGCATTAAATGCGCCGCTCAGTGTCACATCACAACTCGCCCGACAGGCCCTGCCGGGCTATTTTGCCAGCTTCGCGCCTGCTCGCTTGACATGTCTCAGGACGGGTGTCATATGGAGGTGTTTGCTGTAGGAAGTGGCTGCCATGTGGCAGAAAGCAGCCACTTAGTCACCTTGGAGCTCGACACCACTTTGATTAATGACTTGCGTCGCTTGTGAGGTGGAGCGGTGGAGTGGCTTGCCTCCGCCAGCCCCGACAGGCCTGCCGGGACGATCTAGGAGCTTGCTTCTGGGGCAAAACCCAACCCTACCGGGCTCGCCTGCCCGGCAAGGTAGGTCATTCCCTTAGTGATGCCTCGTTCCTCTAGCTCACCTTGGCCTTCTCGACTTGCACTTGGATCCTTCGAAGGAATTGATCCTCCTTGTTTGGCCTGATCTTGGTCTTGTAACCTTGTCTCTGGCTGTGCACAGTCCGTGCAATGGACCCAGGGTCAGTTGCACCGACAGTGGCTGTGGTAGAAACTTGATGGTCGCCACAGTTCAGCTGGCCCACATGTCATGCACACAAAGGCAAAGGAGCGGTCGGGCCAAGAGGGGTGAGGTGCACGTCGAGGGACGTGGTGCCGTCGGTTGGAGCGGCGTCGTGGGAATCGCGTGTGGCAGTGGTAGAGACATGATGGTTGCCGTAGTTCAACTTCCATGGACAGGCTATCATGTCTACTGACACATGCATTGCATACCGCTCACTGCAAGGTGTAGTGGAGTAGTAGAGAAAACTAGGCGGATAAATAGTTCATTATAGTCAAGCGGACCTATATCAATGTACACAGAGTACACTTATTCCAAAGACATGCACACTAGCGAAATAGTTCATCTATATCAATGTACACAGAGAGGAAATACTATAATTTTTACAAGAGAGGAAATAGTTCATCCATCTATAATGCCCTGCTGCTGGTGCAGCTTCTTCTTCTTCTTCTTCTTCTCATTTTCTATGGGAGACGGCTTCACAACAAGCTCTTTCGACCTTGCAGCTATCTCAAAACTCACACGGGCATCGAGGGCAGCATATTTTATCCGCTCGTAGGTCAAGGGATAATTCTCCCATCCAGACAACCTTAATCCCAGCATCTCGTCATCCTTCTCAAGATTTGTTCCGAGCACAGAATTTGCTACGTCGAATAGGGATGGTGTTTCTTTATCACAATCGTCTACAGGAATTCTGGTTTGTAGGTCAGCGATGTTTTTCAAGTCAAGGTTGTACGACACCAGCTTCTCTTCGTCCCCTTCAATGGCTGCCCCACAGAAGTGTATGTCCTCCCGAGACATGAAATCGTGGAGCTCACCTGGTATGGAGGGTGCGTGTATGATGTGATACACCAAAACTTCATCTTCAAGGCACAGCTGAAGGACAGCAGCGTGTTGGATCTTCCCAGTGGCACAATCCGTGTACTCTGCGTCGAGACCGATGACCTTCATCTCCACCTTTTGGAGGGAGTTGGATACATTGTTGATCCACTCCCGACAATCCTTGGGTGGTCGGTGACGGTGGCAACTATGCTCAACGAGCCTTCGACGAGGACATGTTTGACGCTAAAAACCTGCATAGGGATCTCTTTCGCCATTTCGAACCACTGGACCGGAGGGCTATGGTTTGGAGAATTAGGATTAAGATGGCTAGTCTAACTGAAGAAGATGATTATTTAAAGGGGCTTCGGAATTACTCCAGGAGGATGTGAATCCAGTGGGGTTTGAATGCAAATGAAGGAGAGGTGAAGAAGCCGAGGAAAATAGGTTCCTGTTGGAGAAGTAAATGGAGAAGTGGCATGCAGGCAGTTGATTAGATGGCTAGGTAGACCAACCTGCAAAATGAAAAGGCTATGCGGGTAGCATACTGAGGAGTGGTCCGTGTCCGTGTACGTGCCCATCCTTCTATCTCTACATGTGCCACTGGTAAGTTGAGGTCACTCTTTCGAATCACCGCGGTGAAACATTTTATGATTCCTTTTTATTTCTGCACTCCTCCTGACAGGTGGGACCTACGCAAAACCCACTTGGGTGGACAAATAGATATACAAACATATCCATCTCTTTGCACTAAAAAAAATGTGTTGTAGCTGGTTCAGATTGATATTGGCGCGTGCCTGCGAGACACAACCTTTTCTGGTTAAGGAATTTGCAGTTATCGTAAAAAAAGAAAAATCCCTTCTTCGCGCTTCCGCATGCATGAGAATTTGGTTCTGCTTGCAATATGGATGCTACCTGGAGGATGAAGTGAACCCAGAGGCATGCTAGCACGGAAGACCTATTTCTGCTATACAGTACTACTCCGTATGTTACTACTGGTAGTAGTACAAATGTGGTACACTTGATGGTCAAAATAATATTCATCCGGTCCTCACAGTGGAGTGACAAGACCCTGCGCCCGAGGTGACACTAGTCCAGGCGGCGTGTTCGGGTTACCAAAGTCAGCCTCACCTTGTGCACTGTGCAGTCACTGTCACCGCCGCTGTATAGCATGCCTCGCCTCGTCTCCCTCTCCCCTAGCACCAATCCATCTCCATCTCCATCTCATCGGAGATCCTGAGGTCACTCTTCATCATCTCACTGTGCCCCCGCATACCCTCGCATCGCTCGCCTCCCCCAGTACCACTATTCCCTCGCTAGCCGCTCCAGCATCGAGAGCCTTCTCCCCTGTAAATCAAGCCCCCAAACCCCACCTTCCAAACTCCACCATGGCCGAACGCGAACCGCGTAGCATCCATATGAGCCGCGATTGGAGCAATCTCCCCAGTGACATCCTCGACCTCTGTTGTTCATGTATGGATATGAAGAGTGCCGTGCGGCTGGCTGCATGCTCGAGGGACATGCATGTGGCCATCGTCGAAGCGAGGCCTGAGCTTTTCAAGACACCCTCATTGCTGCTATCTGGTCTTGCGAGATTTGCTCTCCATGAACTCCCACTGGATGGATGCCGTCAGAGAAGACCGGAAAAAGTTGGTGCTCGTGAACTTCCACACCTCCCACGAGATTATCTTTCCTACATTGGATTATATAGGGTTTTACCGTCGTGGTCCAAGTCATCTAGATTACGTCGTCAGTTGCACGGACCTTGTTTTGCAGAAGATTGTAATCTGCCAAGTGCCCACACGATATGCGGATTACACAAACTTCAAGCTAATTGCCTTGTTCGACCGCAGACTCGCCTATCTTTCCGTCGGTACCTTCTTTAGCTGGAGACAACTCACCTCGCAGTGGATCGTCAAAGCTGATACACACTTCTGTGATGCTATTGAACACAATGGCATCATCTACGCGATCGACAAAGTAGATGGCACCATGTATTGCTGGGATGGCGCGTGTAAGTTGTTTTCGTCTGATGTTAATGATAACACCATGACACTATTTAAACTTTTTGTGATGATTGGCATATCCCTGTTTGAGCATAATTTAAGTAGAACTATGGCATTGTATTAGAGACGCCGTAAATCAGCTATATTTTGAATGAGTTAATTCATGCGATTGTGACCATGTCATTACAGCCAATTTGTACCCTTGAATAATCAAACGGTTAGGAAGATATGGATATTCTCCTAACTTTATAGTAATCTATATACTGCTAAATATGAGTGTGTATCAATAGACATGTCAGTTTCCTCATTTTCATGATGTAGAAACATGCATCACACTGTTTGTTTCATCTAACCATACATTAGGGAAGTAAATGTGCATATGGAGAACTCTATATTTGGAAGTAGTGAAATCCTGTAATGCTTACCATGTGTACATACCTATATTCGTCCTTCAGCAATCAATGGCTAGAATAATATCCTCACAAGAATTTGGCCCATAGAACATGAGTATATAACAATGCATGGTCTATTAGTTTCCTTGAAGAATTTGTTTGTGAGGACAGAACATGATTACATAAAATGCATGACATGGTAGTTTTGTGTGAAGAATCGATTGCGAGATAACATGAGTATAACCATGCATGGCCTTCTATATTTTCGAACCCAGTATACATTTCCCTGTATTTTCCTCTCAGCTCCAACAGGGACAGATCAATGCTGTTTCTTGCATTATCCTACTCATACTCTGAACAATGCTGATCCTACATTAACAATGCATGTCCTTTTTGATATGATGCAGTGTCCCTACAGTTATTGCCCTTTGTAATCACACCACCTTTGCCAAAAATAGGGAAGCACAACTGGTTCCTCGCTCGATCAGACGACGACAAAAGACTGATGATCATTCGCACACATGAGCCGGAAAGTTATATTGCAAAAACCCCACTGTGTACAAGCACCGTGAAATACGTGAGTATCTGGACAATGGCTGTTACGTCTATGAGCAGGATACCAGCTTGTTGGGGCCTTTAGGATTTTTGAGTTGGAGGCGGGTAAACAGCCTTGGTTCACACTCTATGTTTCTCGGACTCAATTATCCGATTAACCAGGAGATCACCGTTGGCAAGGACCTTGATGGCAGAGAGGCTCTGTTTGCTAGGGAAAACTTTGTCTACACGGCGAGCCTTGGGACTTCAGGAGCAGACTCCCCTGATTGTCAATGATACAGCCTGCAGCCAAAAGAAGTTGAGAATGACAAAGGCATCTGGATTAACTTTGATCCTTGGATGTCTCAAGTCTGACAGGTAGTGATGTGGTTCAATCCTTTAGGTTGATAGGTAATTGGGCTGTTGCGTCGAAAGGGTGGAGTTCTGGTGTCTCCGAATCACTGGTGGCTGAAGCGGGGCTGCAAATTATGATGGTGTTGGATCATCCCTCTTCGAATGACTTGTTGTCTTTGCTTCTTGTTCTGGATGGGTAGTTCTCTCATTTGTTATGCATACTCCTTGTTATTTGGTCATCCTCATCTATGTCACTCTTACTATGTAATAGTTGCCTCTATTTAGAATGTCATTCTCGTCTAGATCACGAGAGTCTGAGCGCTGCAGATGGGTGTGTTTTAGTGGTGTAGCAAGACTTCTTATGAACTATCATGTCTTGCTGTTTATGTCAGTAGTAGTCACTAGTCAGTGTTTGAATGTTGTATATATCATTGTTTCGAACTATTTATTGTCTTGAACTGCTGGTGGGCTAAATGAGGGCATCACCATTCTCAAGTGTTCAGAGTATATCTTCTTTTTTCAAGTTATAATTTGATCTCAGTGTCTTTTCGATGATGTACACTGGTTTGGGCCAGTGAGGTGTCGTTGAATATGGGCCGAGTAGTAACGCAATGCCAAACTAGTCAATTATGACTCTCAGGTCGGGCACTCAAAAAAACAAAGAAAAAGGACTCTTAGGCCGGCATGTGGGCACCACCGGTGTTTTCGTGCGCTTGCGCACCGAGAGCATATTGGCGCATGCTCGAAATTCATGCTACCTTTTCATCCCCAATCTCCCGCCCCTCCCCCACCTCTGGAATCTCGATTCCTACTCCAGTTCCCCCAAATCCCCCTCCTATACTCCCTGTACTCAAGCACACTATCATGTCACCGGTGGTCTGTCTTGCCTTTGGGCGCTACGCGCTGTCGCTCAATAGTGGCATGGCGGCGCTTGACGACCAGTTTGCCGGCAAAGTGCTGATGGTAACCATCAACGGCGACAGGCCTCCCGTCTCACCGGACGACCTTGTCAAAGCTCTTGGCATTGCGCACGGCATCGAAATAAGTGACTTGCTCGTCGAAGTCTATCCGCCACCGGCTGATTTCTTCGTCAGGTTCCGGACAACTTTCGACTGCAGTCGTGTGTTTGAATCTTCCCGGCGTTTGTTCTACGATGGCGCGCTGGTGAGCTTTGATCGGTGGCACCCAGGATGGGGCTCGTTGCCCTCTGAGCTTGAGTTTTTAACAAAGCTTACCTTCCACGGCATGCCTTGACGTGCTTGGAATAGCGAGTCCATGAATGAGCTTATCAATGACCTAGGAGGTGAGCTCGTAAGTATGTTTGTTCCTCCAGACAGCTGGGCTCTGACGGTTATGGCATGGATGAAGAAGTCGTCCACCATACCGAAGGTGATTGGTGTTAAGATACCGGTGCAGGAACCGGGGTTGTACTATTCATCGCCACCAAGGCCGCTGCGGACCACGTTAGGGATGTACCTGTATCAAGTGTTCGTGCATGTCGAAGAAGTGGTCAATCCATAAATCGAAGTCCTGCTGCCACCGCTGGTGCCAGGGTCCGTCGACGACGTCCATTACAGGAGTCAACCTCAGACTTTCCCCGTGTTGCTCGGAATGATAGATGGCACAGGGCCTACTCCATCGTGCAGCGGAGGCCACTGCTTCTTTGGGAGAAGAGGCAGGGCTGGCTGCCTGGATGTGCTCTAATTTGAGGTAACAACTGAATCTTCTCAGATACTAGTTAAATCCGAGCTATCGGTGTGAAGCACTGATGTGGTAGTACATTTGATTGTGACCTGTTCTATTTTTGTACCTGAACTATTTTTAGAAAGGGGTGTACGTCAACTTAATGTGCTAGCAGAACTTACTGTGTTGTCCCTCTGTTTTCTTTGCACAGCATTCAAGATATTTCCCCGTCATTGATAAAGACGATGAACGGTTATGTATGAGTTCGTTGGTTTCAACATAGCCCTACCTGTAGCGATCCACTGCTTCCACCCTGATTGTGCCGCCTGCGTGAAATTTTTGTGTGCAAGTTCAGTGTGCTATGATGTTCTATATGATTGTGTCAACTATATAAGTTTTTACTGAGCATCAGCAATGCATATGGCTGAAAGATGTATTTACGAGCATCGACCGATGGGTCTCTCTCTCTCACACACACACACACAAACACACACACACAAGTGGGGCCGTTGAATTATTTCTTCGCTCGTGATAGCTTTTAATTAGGTTCCACTGTACTCTAACTTTTTTCTTAAGTTATTAATTGAGCTGAGTGACTTCAAAAAGTTGTACAAAAGCCTTGTTTGGGCCTTTTCAGGCGTCATTGAATGTGGGCTGAGTAGCCATGTAAAGTTGTACTGTACTACACATGCCTTTTTCGTTGAACATCAGCAATGCAACTGGGCCGACAATTGTACACAAGATCCTAAAATAAGCGCAGCCTAGCCTATGTTTCTTTTAATAAAATGCACAGCTCAGTTCATTTTTTATATAATAAGATTACCAAGCCCAACTTAATTTTTTAATAATATTCCTATCTCAATATTATTTTTTATACGAAATGCTCAGTCCAGACCATCATTGTTTTTTCACCCATCCCAGAAAATGGGTCCATTTCTACTAAAATCAAATGGCTTGTAAATTATCAGAAATGATAAATGGGCTGCATGTACGCAATATTATTTTCACCCAGCCTAGTAAATAGGTGTATTTGAATAAATAATCAAATACGCTGTAAATTATCATAAATAGTAAATTGGCTATTATTATTTTTACCCAGCCCAGGAAATAGATTATTTTTTGAGTCAAAGCCCAGGAAATAGATGTATTGGCAAACAAAATGAAATGGGTTGTAAAACCTAAATAAATAGGATGCATTCCGCCATAGCTTTCAAAGCTGACTTTGTTGGCCCACTAGACGAAGCCTGTGCAAGGTGTTGTCCATTTAGTGAACAAAACGATTTAGTGGTATAAAACAAAAAGTCAACAAATTATTCTGACATCTGTAGTCGTTGGATTGACATCCAACGGCGATCCTGCTTCTTCAATCTCTTATCTAGTTGCTCTTGCTCCAGCTGCCAAAACCATCGCCGGCTGGAGCGCATGCATCTGCCTCCCGTGGCCGGCTGTGCTGCCGCGCAGGCCTCGCCGCCCCACACTACTCCCAACGGTGGCCAGGTCATACCTGTACTCACCCACACCTTTTGTTATTCTCCGGCTAAGGCAGCCTCACCCGACAGCCGAACCAGTCCCTCGTACTCCCCTCCGCCAGGGACTCCACTGCCCCTTGTTCCATGACTCCAGATCGTTCCCATCTTAGGCCTAGCCGTCATCCACCACCATGGTCTGCTCAATGATGCGTGGTCAACAACGAGAGCCAACATGGAGTACGTCGAGAGTCTGACAGCTGGGAACCACCAGCTACATCTTCGCATGCAAGCTAGTGCCTCCTTATTATGCGGGAATAAACGATTCCTCCCCCTGACAGGTTGGACCCACCAGCTACAATCTTCGCACGCAAGGGTGTTCATTCTTATTATGTGAAAAAAGTCCCCCCCATGGCAGCTAGGACCCACGAGCTACATCTTCGCACGGAAGGAAGTGCCTCCTTATTACGCGCAAGAAAAATGATTCCTCCCCCTGCTAGCTCAGACCCACCTGATTCGGAGGCTGACTTGTGGGCCTACTAAGTTGACACATACGCAGGGCTTTGTTAACCTAGTCAACAAACGATTCTAGCAGCAGTGACCGTTGGATTAACATCCAACGGCCGCGCTGCTTCTTCAATCTCTGATCTTCTTGCTCCAGCCGCCGAAACCAGTGCCGGCTGGACCGCCTACTATTGCCTTCCGTGGCCGGCTGTGAGGCCACCGCTGGCCATGCCATCCCACTACTCACCCACACCTCCTGTTATTCTCCGGCGACGGCAGCCTCACATCATAGCCGAAGCAGTCAACCCTCGTACTCCCCTCCACGTGGGCATCCACTGCCGCGTCTCCCCCGGATCCGCGTCGTTCCCTTCCTAGGCCTCGTCGTCGTCCACCGCCTTGGTGCTCTTGGCGCGGCGTGGTCAACGAACGACATCCATCGAAAGAGTACTGTACACAGTGAGGCTGACAGATGGACCCACCAGCTACATCTTCGCACGCAAGGAAGTGCGTCCATATTAAGGGAAAAAATAAATGATTCTTCCCCCTGACAGCTGGGACCCACCAGTTATATCTTCGCACGCAAGGCAGTGCCTCCTTATCCTCCATGAGAGCTGGGACCCATCCGGTCGAAGCGTACATAGCATTGTCTGTCTGGTCGCGAACGTGTACGTACGTACTGGTCGATTGGTCTCTCTGCAAGTATGAACCGTGGCCGAGTAAGTAGCGGCATGTGTCGTAGTAGAGCACCCGACGTAGCAGTTCAGGCAGTCCCATCTAAATCATGTACACGTACGTACAGCCACAGGGCAAAAAATACGGCCACGTACGTACATACGGGCGGGGTCCCGAACGCGTACTCGCGCATACGGACGGCCAGGGCTCGTGTACATGGAGAGGCAACGGACGGCAGCAACAGCGTCCTATTCATCGGGCAGCCAACCGGCTGGGTCGGAATGGAGGAATAGCATCCTGTTCATCGGGAGGCAACAGACTGGGTCGGAATGCGTCCTATTCAACGGGAGCCAACCGGCTTGGACGGAACAGTCGAAACGGGGTCTGGCGTACCGCAAAACGGAGGAAACGGACTTGTGTTCAAGCTCCTATGGTCGAAACGGGGTGCTGTTGATCGGGAGGGGTGTGGCTTACCGCAAAACGGAGGAAACATGCTTGTGTTGGAGCGCCTACGGTCGAAACAGGGTCCTATTCATCGGGAGGGGTGTGGCGTACCGCAAAACGGGACTCCACGGGCTACTGTTCATCCATCATCTAGTACCTCGCTCCAGCCTCCATGGGCTACTGTTCATCCACCGTCGACTTCCTCCAGCCTCCACCTGCTACTGTTCATCCACCGTCGACTTCCTCCAGCCTCCACCAGCTATTGTTCATCCACGGGCTACTGTTCATCCAGCCTCCACCGACTACTGTTCAACCAGCCCTCCACGGGGTCCTGTTCATCCACCCCCAACTCCTCGATCGGGGTCCTGTTCATCCAGCGGCAACGGCCTCTACTACCACGGGGTCCTGTTCATCCAACCCCCACCGGGAACTGTTCATCCAATCCCCAACAACGGTCATTGTTCATTAAGAGGCAGGTTCGATCGACTTCAGTTAGCAGCAGTAGCGAAGGAATCGCTCGGGTTTAGTTAACAGCCAAGGGAT